>BSBN01000394.1:7500000-8125000 GCA_027924645.1 Cunninghamia lanceolata
TGATCATATGTTTCATCCTGGGTTCAGCCTCTATTCTGATTTGATTAGGCACACCCCTCCAAGGTAACCACATGTGTGAGAAGTCAGTGGCCATATATTCGTTTAGTGTTTTAGACCAATCTCTACTTAATAGCATCCCATAATTTGCAGGTATATCCACTACCTGGATGTCAATGAACTAACTTACCCTAGGGTCTGAGGCTAACTGCATCTGAATATGCATTAGTTCCCCTATCACATTAACTTTAGTCTTATCTAACTGTGTTGCAACTTTGGCAGACTTGGTGGGAGTCAGACCTAAGGTTTTACATATACCCAGAGGCATCACATTAGCTGAGGCACCCAAATCCACCATACAATTGTGTATGTTCTTCCCACACAATCTAACAATTAACAAGAAAGGATGAGTATCCCTTTTATCAACATACATTACTACATTTGTGTTGGAAGGTTGTTCAATTTTCTTACTTTTTTCTTTTGGCTGTGTCTCTCTACTAGGCACAAGTATCTCAGTAGAAGTCTCTCTTGTTACAGATGTGTCCAAAGATTTTATAAAGGCATTTCTAACCTTTAGACTTCTTAACAGTTCACACAAAGGTACATTGACCTTGATTTTCTTTATTTCTTTTGATAGATAGTTCATCAGTCCCACTATTTCTATTGTCTCAGTTTTATTTGTCTGGACCCTTTGAGTTACTGTTCCATTATTTGCATTATGATTGACTTTTAGTATAACAAGATTGTTGCTAGCTTTCTAGTCTGGGGGTGTGTTAAAATTGTTAGGAGGACTGGATGTGGAGAAAGGTCCTTCTAGCCTCGAATTATTTCTTAGGTTGTAAGTATGATTCTTACTCAACTGTTGGAAGGCTTGCACCTCCTCTGTCTCATACAACACCTCATTTTTAGTTTCAAATAGAAATTGAAAAGCATTCAGTACTAAGGCTGTCTCAGGATATAGGCTTTCACAATAATAGGGTTCATCCTCTAACAATTAGTCATCTTCCTGATGAAGGGGGTAAATCATAAAAACGCACAATAATAGAAATTAAACACAGAGAATAGAACTTTATTTTATTGATCTAGGCAACTTATTACATTACAGAAGCTTAATTACAATCAGAGGAATCAGTCCTCCACAAGTTGCAACACACTACAGCTACCATCACCAGGCTCTGGAATCTTTCACCTTCTGTAACCCCCAAATCAGCTAGGGTTTCTATTTCCCTGCCTATTCTTGACTCTACACTTGCCCCCTTAACTCTACTACTACCCAAGGTCCTCAAAATAGCCATAAATAACACTTTTTGGTGGCATCCAGCTAAATTTCGAAATTTACAACTCCCTATAAAAGTAGGTAAACTTCCGAGAAGCATAACTTTTGATTCGGGTGTCCGATTGATGAACCGTTTTAGGCATCGGAAAGCTCGTGATGTGAACTATCATGCCAGAAATCCATAAACAGATTTCCATCAACTTTTCAAGATGTTTAGGGAAGTTTTAGTGCCTCATATCTCGTCTTAGAAATTTTTAGGGGCTTTTCAGAAAACAAAAACTTTAATATCTTTCAGCTAACAAATGATCTTTGCCTGAATCCTTCACCAAAGGTCTTATATTTCCATTTAGTAACTTATTGCAAGTTTTCGCTTCAATCCATACCCAACTGCAAACTTTCAAAAAATAGCAGGTAGACTTTCCAAAATAGGTAGGTTGCTATTTTTAGTTGTTTTGGAAAAACTGAAAGTCCTACATCATTATTCTAGATATTATGGAACTAGAAACACTAATTATGGAAAGAAATGAAAACAACTACAATGATTTTGAATTAACTTTTTTTTGGGTGATGTAAGATTGCCCTTACACCACTGGATGCTCCTGCATCACTTCCTCTTCTCTAAAAGTGAAAGTCTCTAAAACTAGAGCAGTATCATACCCTGAGGGTACTATCTCATTGCCTTTGGGAACTAAGAACTAAGAAGTAGGAGCCTGTACATCCATGTTAAAAGTACTTTCTGCCAAATGAAACTGAGGATAGTCTAACTTAGCATGGGCACTAGTATTATGGATCCTACACCAATTCTTCAGTGCTACATTGGCCATTTGAATCCAAGCCATTTTCTTGGTATCTTGGTTGTCCACATTCTCAAATGGAGAAGCCAAAGTGCCATTATTAGGCCCAGTGTTCCAAGTTTTGGGTGGCCTAGGCTAATTCTGATTCTTGTTATTGTTATTCCAAGCTCTGTTATCTATAGCTAGTCCTCTATTTTGCATTTGTTGTCCTTGATTATGGTTTTGATGTTGACTGTGATTTTGACCCTGACCAGAGCCCTGACCTTGACTATAACCCTGATTTTGATTTTGATTATGGTTGGGGTTGTAATGCTGGTTTTGACTCTGATTGTAGTTCTAATTATACCCCTGATTACTCCTGCCATAGAAATTCTCATTTCTTAATTGTGTCATCTGAGTGGTCAATCTTCTTAAATGTGCAGTGATTTCTTTGATATCCTCCCTTTCCTCTTGTGCTTTTTCTATAAATGTATCTTGAGATGGTTGGAAGAATGATTGGCCATTGTTCTAATTAAGATTGGCAGTATTACCAGCGTAGGGTACCATAGCCTGAATTGGGGCTGGATTACACTCAGGTGTGTATGTAGGGACTGGATTTAGCATTGGAGAATTTGGTGCAGGAGCTCCATTCCAAGGCTGCACTTGATTTTGTATTCTGAGATTTCCTCCACTAAGGAATGGATTATAGGTTGTCTACCTCATTTCTTGGTTTACAGATGTTGCCTCTTTATAGGCTTTGGATACATTATCTATGTTAGGCTTTCTTTTGACAAACATGGCAGTTAATGGATCTAAAGCAACATAATACATAGCTAACAATACATCTAGATCTAATGTATATGGAGCCACTATCCTAGAATAAGCCTTTTGAAACCTATCATTGAAATTATCAATTAGTTCCCCCTCACTTCTCTTAATTGTGGCCAATTTATGGTACAAAGTGGAAGGATTGACTGGTCCCCTAAATCTAGACAGAAATGCTTCTTCCATAAGTGTCCAGGAGGAAACGTGGCCATTAGGTAATTTTACGTACCAGTTGGATGCTTGTTCACTGAAAGTATAGGGAAATAACCTACAGACTACATCTTCATGTTCTAACTGGGCTCTAAAGCAGGCTTCCTTAAATATCCTTATGTGATCCTCAAGATCTTGGTGTAACTGGTATTTAGGGCATATTTTCTCAGGGTTTTTTGGCATCTCATGATAATATGTGAAATATATGGGAGAGTTGACATTGAAATAATCCATTGTAGGTATCTGTGCCTAGCCTGGACCTATAGGGATACCCTGATTTCTAGGTGGACTTGGATTTCTGGGAGGACTAGGACCTCTAGGAGGCTCTAAACCAAGATTCAAAAATTTGTATGAAGAACTGTTAGGACTTACAATATTGTGGATGTTAAAAGGTGATCCAGGAGGTGTTCCAGATGAACTTCCTATATGCGATATTTTAGGATTCCACACTAAAGGGCTTTTACTTTGTCTCCTGTCAGGTAATTGCACAATATGTCGTTAGGATCAGCTCTAGACCTAGTCACTCTGTTACTGTTATGAGCCAGCTTTACTTAAATTCAACCTTAACCCTAATCAGGCCCTCCTTCTAGCGCCAAAAACTGTTGATGATTATTTTTACACACTCATAACAAAAGTAAAAATTCATAAATGAACCTAACTATCTTGAAAGATATGGAGAAATCAATTAAGATTACTCAATCCCAAGTTTCCTTATTGGTTAGGTCTTGACCTGTTGGACCGTTCAGTAGGTTATTATGAAGCTATAATATGCAAGGGGCCTTACATGATTTAAAGTGGATTTGTGACTTACTGGACTCTTATTATGCAAACCAACATGAATACCAACTTTCTAATCATTCATCTACATAAAATTGGTACTGTACTTCAAAGCTTTATATGATTTATATTCAAACATGCTTTGCTTTTCATATATATATGAAGATTATCAAATATCAACTTATTGCCCTTAAATTCCTTCAAATGTAAGATAATCTCCTTTGGATTTCACTGTTTAAGCTAAGTATTTCAGAATTACTGGGAAAGGTTAAAGAAATTTAAATCTACCATCATTCACTACAGGATCTAGACATTCTGTTATGCACATAGTAAGAAATACAATGAATTCAATTAATTCAGCAGATCAAATCGTTAAATGCAAATGTTCTGAATGTTTTCACAAACAAGCATTCAAGATTGCGAGCTTTAAGAGAAACTATTTCAAAAATAATGAAGAGCTAGAAGACACTCAGAAAATAGATGTAGACTTCCAGATTCACTTATGTTCAAAACACATAGCCATATATGGTTTACAATGTAGGTATGACTCTTAGCTTCATTAATCAAAATTCACTCATAGTGCTTTACAGATATAGTAAGGAAGCTGGATGTTTCCACGCATTCCTCAATGAAGACACAGGTGACCTCCTCTAAACTACAATACTCCACTCAAAATTCTTAGAAAGGATTACAATTTCTTTGTTCTTCATTTGATTTCTTTTCAAAATTCTTTGCTCTTGTCATCTCACCTTTTCAAGTATTTCTTGAAATTGTCAATTACACCCTCCACAAAGGTGTGGTCCCCTCCTAGAATTTTTGCAAAAATAAATTCTTGCATCATCACCCTTTCTTTCAATTCCTTCTCTTTGTCCTCTGAGCCCTCTATTCTTCTCTTGTACTTGTTCATTTTGGCTCTTTCTTCCATCAGTGTATCTATCATTTGTTTGCTAAGTATTGCATCCGGATTCTCCATACAAGGTGTGAATATGGCCCTGAACTCTATTAATGCTCTCTCTAAGTCATAGGCTGGCACCTCTACACATTCATGCTGTATAAGTCTTTTTATGATCTTCTTATGCATTTTTATCATATCTTCTGCCCTTTCTTCTAACTCCGGTATAATTGTTGCACACCTTTTGAGGTTATTTTCCTCAAATTTAAGCTCCATTATTATTCCTGGTAATTTATTTGCCAGTGCAACATTAAGTGCTCCCTCATGGATCAACTCATCTGCCCTTTTTTCAATTTCTACTAGCTGTCCAATCTCAGATCTGCATTCCTCTTGTCTTGTTAGGCAATTATGTATGAATATCATACATTTATTCTTTTCTTCTGTAGCTACTCTCCATCTATCCACAGCTTGCCTAATTGTTTGTTCTCCTTCTTGTATGAAATCAGTAAACCATTCATCAAAAACATTAGCTTTAAATCTTTTATTTTCCATATCTTTTATTTCCTCTTTGGACACTATTGCTACATTAGTAGGTAAGTTAGGAACTACGGTATGGGGATCAAATATCCCTCTAATAAATTGTTGGAGTTGTACAATGTGTCCCTTTAAATGCTCCAATTTATTTTTGTCTTTTCTGAGGATACCAGCTATTACCTGGTGCATATCCTCCCATTCATGGAGGTGTTGTTCTCTGGTTGAATGTCCAAGGTCAAGATTCAATATCTTGTATTCCTCCAGGGTAATCTCACCCTTTTCTTTCTCCTTTTGTGGTATAGCTAGGTTTAGAGTCCTTGATCCATCTGGACCTCTCTGGATTGCTGACATTGTCCTAGCTTTTCGTTTCTCTTTCCTTGGAGTTGTCTTTTCTCCCAACAAGCTCTGAATATTAATTAGAGCTAACTGTATTTCTTTGTTCTCCCTTCTTATTTCCCTTTCCAACTAGGTAGGCACTTCTCTTATGCCTTCTGCAGCTTCCTCTACATCAATCACCTCTTCAAGAGGTTTATCCATTCTAATTTCCTCTTGTTGCTACTGTTCATGTTGTTGCTCTTGTTGTTGTTCCTGTTGTTGAAGTGGTTGTTGTTGTTGATCTCGTTGTTGTTCCCCTTCTGGGACTTGCTGTTCTTGTTGTAATGGAGGCTCTTGTTCCTTTGATTCAACTTCATTTTCCTCCTCCTCTACCTTAGTATCTCCTCCTTCTTTATCTTCTTCATTATGAGCTTCTTCTGCTACTGACTCCTCTTTTGGATTACCTTCATCAGGGACCCTAAAGCTACTGACTCCTCAAGTTTACCCTTATCTATTTTTTCTTTTGCCTCTGTATTTCTTATCTGTGGTAGCTCTGGATGTATTGGTAAATTGACCCTCACCTCATCTTGTCTTACTTCCTCTCTTTGGTCTTGCAAGTTTTCTATATTTTCCTCTTCTTCACCTTGCTCCCCATACATATTTAGTATATCCAATGCATCCACCTCTGAGGTGTCCTCTTGTGCTGCTTGTCCTTCCGTGTTTACCCCTTTAGATGATTTTTCCTTTTTAGCCCATTCAATCTTATGTGCTTCCTCTTGCACATCTCTAATGATTTCTAGTGGTACTAAAGTACCAAATGGATCAATAGATCTTGTTTCTACTTGTACCTCTTCCTTTTCAATTTCTATATTTTGCTCTATTTCAATTTCAGCTTGCAGGCTTGATTCTTCTTCTTCACTAAGGAAGTCACTTGATTCTTCTTCCACGTCAATCACTTTCCTTTTATACATTTTCCTTTCTTCACTGTTGCTGCTCTCAATTTGCATAGTTTCTACAGCAGTAGGTTTGGCTTTACCAACTTTTGATTTCTGTAGCCTCTCCCCAGCCAGCTCTGCCTTCATCTTTATGAATGTTTGTCCTGGCTCCATTGGAGTAGAAGTACTAGACATGATCCTCATTTTCTCCCCAACCTCTTGGGCTCCAATTGTATCTTTTGGTTTTGAGGACTCGCCCTTAGACAAACCTATTGGGATTGCCCTATGATTGATGGCACTACTGCCTCTTATGCAGCATGTGCTTCCTCTATACTGATCTGATGGCTCATGGATTTTGCATCAACAAAAGTTTGAGATGCCACTGCTACTATTATGCCTAAAGCATATGGATCCATCAATGTAGCATTTTTGTTCTTTTCCATAATCCTTGCCTCTACAACCTTCCTCTTCTTCTCATAGAAACATTGCAAATCCTCACTGGGTTCTGCTTTTCTCTTCCTTCCCTTCTTTGGGAATGTAACCTCTTTTCCTTTGGCCTTGAGCTCTTCTATCCTATTTTTTAGGATAGTAAAAATTTAAATTTTTTACTATCTTCTCACTCCACCATATTTGAATAAACCCTAAAAAATTCCCAAAAAACCATAGTAAAAATCTAATGTATCTCACAGAATGTCTATAGATCAGCAGTGCCAAAATACTTAAAGGTCAATCTATTGGCAAGATGTCGTATTGCTTACACCGATACATGAAGAATCATTTGAAAATAACCATCAGTGTGAGGATAGAGATCAAAAAGAGATTTATAGAAGTCACCGATGGAATAAGTAATACCGATGACCCTTCATCGGCAAGAGAACCAAGTAGTCATACCGATCGGTATGACTGATAATCATCGGAGGATCCTTCAAAAGCTACCCCGACGGTATATATCATACCAATGAAGTATTTCGGCAAGAGTTTCACTGAATATCTTGCAGGGGAAATGAAACAAATAGCCATCGGCAAGAAATAAATTATCGGGATGAGAAACAAATAAGTCTCCGATACTCAATGTCTTGGTGAAAAGAGAGCTTTCGGTGAGACTCACAGCGATACAAATATCTATCGGGATGACTCGACATATTGGGACAACGGAATTAGGTCTTACTGATTCACAAGTCATGGTGATTAAAAGGTGTCGGTGACACTTTAATAGACTCTATCCAATAAGGAATATGAAATGATCATCGGGGAGATGATTAGGATCAGGTTGTCTTTTAAAAGCTATCCCGATAGTATATCTCATTCCGATGGGGATAAATTCATACCTCTTGATAAGAAGTTTTTATAGCGGCGAGACATTAACAGAGTCATTCTGATCCAAAGTAAAGATGACTATCGGTGAGATGACAAAGCTCGGGGAAACATAATTATGTTATCCCGATAGTATTGATCACCCCGATGAACAAATTACTATCGGTGAGACTCTTACCAATAGTGATATCGGTAAGACTCATTATGTCGGAGGGAAATCTAAATCACACGGCGATGAAACAGGTCCTGCCGATGGCCACGTCGATTGATTATTCGCGCCATAAAAAGCATTAAGGTCGCCCAGACATTTTAAAAATCACACCGATAAGAGGAGTTATGGCGATGTGACATTTCACAGCGATGAACATTAAATTGATCAGAAAATTAAATACCAACGGCTACGAAATTTTTATGATCATTATAATTGCAAGGTTGTTTGAGAAGAGAATACACAGGAGCTCTTAAAGCGAAAGTAGAGGATTTCGATTATAGCCACCGAACGACAGGTACATACATACAAACCACTGTATAGCCTGTGTTAAAATTTTCTGCCAAAGTTTTAATTATGGAAACTCCGAGAAAGGGAAAAGGAAGAAAATCACAAGGGGAAACCAGTAAGTCTAAAAAATAGAAAACTGAACAAACCCCTGAGGAAAAAGTAAAAGACAGAAAACTCAATCAGGACTTAATTGACCAATTGCCTGGGTCAACTCCCAAGGCCAGAAGGTCTGCTCAACTTAGGGTAGAGGTTGAAAAATTAGAAGATAAACATAAGCGCTTGGGAGATATCTGGACCCCAATCAGGGGATATGAGCTTTTTAGATTCCATTATAATAGAAGGTTTAGGAATGCTCCTGTATCAAACCCATGGCACTTAAATTTGGGAAAACTGGTTGTGCCTAATGTATTCCTGAATGTGTAACTCCTCCAACTGTTTGCCAAACATTACAATTCAAGCCTAAAAGCCCTCTATAACCCACAATGAGAACCAATTGTGCATTTGTCAAAAAATGCTATTTGTGAGGTGTTTGATCTAGATGATTTATGTATTGTCCCTATTATTTATGAAGATCTGGAGAAGAAATATTGGAGAATGGATACAACTTACAATGGATGGAGGTTGCCCATTCATAGGCCCAGGGTTGAAGGAGAAGTGATGCCCTTAACTGAAAATGATGGTCCTCCCTATCATGTAGCCATACTTGAACCATATATATAGTATACATATTTTTCTGTAGGCCAAGTCCTTGGTTCAGAGGTCCCCGAGTTCATGACTATCCCTCTAATGGTAATAGCCTCTGACATTCAGTGTCATAATGCTAGGCAATTTGATTATGCTTCTTATATTGCTAATAGAATGGATTCTAGTTTATCTGCAATAAGAAAGAGTGCCCCAGCATGCTCTTTTGAGCATTACTCAATGCTTATGCACATGGTGTGGTATTTCGGCCAGGAAGTAGGGTTATGGCCAAGTGAGCTTAAAGTTGTTGCTGCAGATAAGAAAGGAGAAAAGATACCCATACAAGTGTGGACCAGAATATGGGATAGTAGATATGCCAATTCCAGCTATGCTCAATTTGAAGAACACCGTGTAAAAGTGTTGTATAGGTATTTTAACCACCCCTGTGAATATTCAATTTCAGCTGAAATAAAAAGGTTCCTCAGGCCAAAGGATTTTGGTGGCCCCCCTACTATCACTCATAATTGGGGAGACTGGTATTGCTTTGAGGATGCTACTATGATCAGAGTTTACGGTTTTGAGGATACTCCATTCATATTGCCCAAGACTGTCCCTGACAGACTTGCATATTTAGAGATAATCAGGCAAATGCATTGTTCAAATGTGATGCATCTAAGTTCACATGATAAACAATCATTTATGCCCAACACTTTATCTTTTGGAGATTTTACCATGGTTTCAAAAGAAGGTTACAATATCATTTTAGATAAATTAATGCATTATAACATGAGGAGTGCTGAGGCGAGGAAAGGGTTTGACCCTGAAGGTTTTATTAACTTTGCACGAAGAAAACAAAATCTCAGTGGATACATGCACATGCATTATCAACATGATGTTATTAGAAATCTAGAAGAGGCTGAAGTTGAATTGGTGGTAGAAAAGTATAACAGGGATTTAAGTGAAAAGAAAAAGCAGATAGTAGAGATTGAGGTTGTATCCTCTGAAGATGAAGAACTGACAGGGCAAGAACAGCCACAAGATAAAACACTAGAGATTTCCAAAAGGAAAATGCTACAATATCAGCCTCCTATTGTGCTACATGATGAGGAGGGGTCTGCTGATGAGGATCCATGCCAAACAGCCTATGATTCTTTCATCTCAGATGATAAATTTATTTATTCAAAAGAATTTAAATCATTCTTGTATAAATACAAAGGGAAAGAGATCAGAGAGTCAGTAGATGATGTTTCTGCTGATAATGAAAGACAATTGTTAGATATGTTGAAGGAAACAGTAGATAAAGAGATGCAAGACATGACACCTAGCAAGGGTAGACAGTTGCTTAAGGATGCAGGGGTTATGATTTTTCCTGGCCTGGATTTAAATTCTGCTTTGGTTTTTGACAGTTTTCTAAATAGTGCAGATGATAAGTATAAACTTACTCCAGAAGGAGTTAATGAAGTATATATGGGAACAAGATATAATAATGATGAAAATTCCTTAATGATATGGGCGTTATACCCTCCCCATAAGAAGACGGCCATCATAGATACTGAAAAGACTTTTGGCCATGTTATGAGTTTTAAAGCAGAGGAAACTGACCCTATAATTACTGCAGACATTGGTATCAATGTTGCAAAATTGAATAAGGCACAAGCTCAAATGTTGATCAAAGAGAGAGATGCATACAAATTGAATTGTGAAAGATTGACAAAAGAAAATGATTACTTGAAGGATGCTGTAAAGAGTACTTTTGGCCAATCCACAAAAAGAATAACTCAAGGTGAGAGCTTATAGGGCATTCAAGTATTATCCCCTGACCAAGCAACACAAATTTAGATAGATGCATTTGTTACAATACTATAGAGCAGGTATGCAAACATGGTGCGGTGGTTAAACCAGTTTTGGGATAACTACTCAGAAAATCACAAAGCAGTTAAAGAACATGAAAGACTTGAAAAGAGAATACAGGAAAAATTGATTGAGATACAAAGCAGAAGTGCTACTGATAGTACAGATATCTCTGATGCAGGAGCATTGCTCAAACAGCACCAAAATTACTATGACAAACTTAAAGTTGATGCTAAAGAAGGTACTGATGCTTCAAATGTAGGAGTGCCCAGATTATTTAAAGACAACGGAGAGGTAAAGAGCAAAGAAGAATGGATTGTTGATTGTCAAGTTATATTACACAAGGCCACAGGAGCTCTAAAAGACAAAGCCTTTGCATCTAGAGAAGCTTGCAGACACCTGGAAAGAATGGTCACACTTGATGTGATTACCAGAGATGCTATTGATCTTATTGATTCTCACCATGATCAGGAGTATTTAGATCACTTGGCTAAAGTTTATTTATGGCTGAATAAAGCCTAATCATGATTATGTAATAGTTGTTAATGTTTGTTAAGTTCCCAAAAGACTTATTGAAGAGTCATGTCTCTTCATAGAAACATCTACATAGGTTCAAACAATTAGTGCCGAAAAGGGGGAGCAGTAGAATATATCCATATACATAATATACAATATTTCAAAATGACTATATTGCATATTTTATTTGAAGAAGTTTGAAGTTCTCTGATTCAGTGGTTCTGCTTTGGTATCAGTTGTTTGTTAAAATTATTCAATTGTGTGGCTGTCTCCATTTCTACATTTCCTTGTTATTCAGATTAATGTATCAAGTATATATTTAATCTGTCAATACACATTTGTTGTATCTGTGTGATTAAATAGGTTGGTGTACATTTGAGGAATTAAACCCTTCTGATTTAGTCACAGTAGCCTGGAAGTATTAAGTTTGGATTACTAAGTAGGGCCATATAATTAGGATTGCCATTCTATCTCCAAGACAATATTGTCTATTAATCTTGCTCATTCATTTCATTTGGTTCCTTCAAGTAAGGATTAAAATACCTTCTGGTGAATTATAAGATATCTGATTATATTGGTTGGATTATCAAGAAGAGTTTGTCAGTCATTTCCTTGTACGTTTATACAAGTTATAAACTAAAACTGTGCCAAACAATTAGAATTATTACCATTAGGAAACCACTAGTCCTGGTCCTTCAATTGACTCTGTTACCCAACAAGGCACTAGTCTTATTTAACTCATTATTTAAATCCTTTTACCTTGATATTGCTTATACAATTCCTACCAATCACTTATTAGACATTAGACATAGAATCAGTTAGCAAGCTTTTCATCTATCCTACATCCTATGCCATTGTAGATAGATTTAATTAGTCCACACATTCACATTCAGACTATTTTAATTTTCCAAGGTTCACCCGCCTAGGCATAACAGGGCCTAAAGCATAGGAAATCATCAAACCTTGAAGGTTGATTTTGTCAAGTTAGTTCAAAAACGTTGCAAATCTAAACATAGAGCTTGGCATCCTCTTAGAATTGGCAACCTACATTTTTGAGACCTAACAAATTGGTAACTCCATTGGGGACTTAGTAAAAGACCTTAGAAATTAATCCTTTCTTCCATAGAGTCATTTCAGAAAATTTAATTTGGTAACTCTGCTGGTGACAAGAACTCTACAGAT
Source organism: Cunninghamia lanceolata (assembly GCA_027924645.1). NCBI lineage: Eukaryota > Viridiplantae > Streptophyta > Pinopsida > Cupressales > Cupressaceae > Cunninghamia > Cunninghamia lanceolata. The sequence continues at coordinate 7,512,578 of BSBN01000394.1, forward strand.
AAAATATAAACTTTTCCTATTTAATAAATAGGTGGCAACTCTAGTTACAATTATAACAAAGAATTCAATATCAAATGGATGGTAGGAGATCAAAGATGGAAGGTAAAAAATTGCAGTCATCTCCACCACTTAGAAACATTTCCAAAAGAAATGGAAATTTAAATTATTCTCACCAAGATAATAATCTAGATATCCAAGAGAATGATTCAGAGCAAAATATTTTAATTCACAACAAATTCACACCCCTACATGATTCAAATGAGAACCTTAGTGGAGCAACTGATGATATTTTGGCAAAGTACAGACCCACTCCTCAAGAACAACGTGATTATGATGCAATGATCATGAGGGAGATTGATCAAAAGCAAGCTGAAAATGACTTCAAGATGTCATTACATCAGGGAGAAGAGATGGGATATGAATTTTCAAACCAGGGAATGAATGATAATCCAGAACATCAGGAAATAAATAACAATGTAGAGAATTTAAAAGACATGAGTGAAGAGCAATAGGAAATACTCATGCTCCGGAAAGAACTTGAAAGGTACAAGATACAGAAAGAGAGAAAGTTGTTGCAGCAAGAAATTCAACAGAGGAAAAGTAAAGCCAAAACAGCTCCCCCAAAATATGTACCTCCACATAGAGGGAACATTTTAAGAAATACACAGCAAAATATAGGTGGTGTTCAAAACTCACATGCATCCGGAAGTCATCAGAATACTATTCCCCAAAACCCTAGACCACCTCCTATACATAATACATCTCAACATATAGCAAATACTTACCCACCCCCTGGTCAACAATATTATAGACCACAAAACCATTACACAAATCCCCACATGAACCAACATCAACAATATGCATATCATCAGCCACCAGGTGTATATAATTACTATCCCAATCCACCACCTTTGAACTTCCCACCTCAAAACCTTGCAAATATATGTAGTCAATTTGATTTAACTAGATATCAGTTGTATCCATATCCTATGGATAGTACTTGGAGAAATATGATTTCCAAATTTACTAGAAACAATGCAATATCTGCAGAAGATCGTATCAGAAGTTTTAATGCTTTTGTACAAGATGTTGGTATGGATTGGGAAGACATTAGAATGAGCTTATTCATGATGTCCCTCACTGAAGATGCCAGAGATTGGTTTAACAGCTTGCTTGATGCCTCAATCAATTCAATAGCTGATTTCCATAACCAGTTTAAGGATTAGTATGGCAACCAATATGCTCCTGAGTTTGCATTACATGAATTAATAGGTATACAGAAGTATCAAAACGAGTCAATATTTGATTTCAACTTGAAGTTTTCCAAGTTACATAATAAGGTACCACATGGAGCCAAGTTATCTGACCTGGCAACACTGAGTATTTATATGAAAGCATTTGACCCCAAAACAGGGTATGAGCTCAGAAACAGATGTCCTGCAACCTTGGCCGAAGCACAGAAAGTGGCCCTAACTATTGAAAACAATAGAAAGGTTGCAGGAATGGTCAGTAAGAGGGATAATCATAGAAATCCTCAGAATCCAAATGTTCAACAGACTAAACCAGAGGGTCAGCATAGGCATGAAAGACCTAGGTTGCATGATATGCCCTACAATACAAATTGGAAGGATGGAAGACCCATCGATAACAACAGAAAGCAACCATATGGAAAGGATACTCCTGATCCCCTGAAAAGAAACATGGCACATATGGCAGAAAATAAACCTTGGTGTTTTCTGTGTAATTTACGACATTCACCTGAATATTGTGAGGTAGCTAAATCAATACAGCAAGAGGAAATGCTATACAACTATAATATAGATAGTCACACCATCAATATGATGCAGGATACACCGTGTGTGGTAACACAAGATTACTCTTCAGAAGAAGAAGAAGGGTATGAGTATGATGTAGGGAACTGGAAGAATCATATCAACATGGGAGAACAAGAAGTATTCTCAGACCAGGAAGATAGTTGTGAGCAACCTATTTGTTATAACAACAGGTCATATGGTCAATGGAGAAAACCTACTGAGGATGAAAGAGAAGCTCTCACAGTGGCTGCAGTGGCTCAAGCTTGAAACACTTACAACTTAAGGAATAGAACAACAAATGTTGGGCAAGGAACTCCTGGGAGTGTATTTATAAAAGACCAGAATAACAAAGGGAATAATACAAAACCACTGTCCAAAGAATTAGAAAAGGGGGATAAAAGTAAAATGAAAGAAAATCAAGAAAAAGAGAACACAAAAATAGAAAAGAATGACCAGACCATGGCCCATTCTTTTGACATTGCTCATGCAGTGTCTCAGGTGAAGATATCAGTCCCACTCCTAGAGATGATGAAAATAGATAAATATAGGAGTACAGTTGTCAAGATGATTTCTGATACACCAAATCTGAAACATAAAGGGTTTGAAAAAACAACAAATAATGTGCATCAAGAAAATTTCAAGATGCATGAGGTATACCTTGGTGACACACTTACAAAAAATCCCTCACAGGTAGACCCATTCTATACTACACTAGTAATCAAGAACAGGATAGCCAGAAATTGCATGATTGATTCAGGTGCTGCCATGAATATCATGCCTATAGCAGTTATGAAAGAATTGGGAATGTGGGTTGATACTACATATGGCCAGTGTTATGCAATGGATAACAGATCTATTCCAGTAGTTGGTATTATGAAGGATGTAGAGATAAAACTTGCCTCACACCCTGAAGCAACTTATAACATTGACATTACTGTGGTTGACATCCCACCGTATTATGGAATGCTTCTATCAAGGCAATGGGCTGCAATGGCAGGAGGCAATGTTCAGTTAGATTTATCATATGCCACCATACCAGTGGGTGACAAGGAAATCAAGCTATGCAAAGAGCCAAGGTATGACAATATTATAGAAAGAATGGATCGGCATCAGATAAATTTCTTTTGTGATACAGATTTAGGAGTTTTCAAAGTTGGAGAAACTACACCAGAATTGCATAACACTGATCCAATATACACTGAATCTATGAAAGAAGAAAATGATCTGTGGAAAATGTATTTTGATGGTGCATGCAGCAAAATAGGAAATGGGGCCGGAGTAATTTTCATTTCACCAAGAGGTAAAACTTTCAAATACTCTTTCCTATTGACATTTGAATGCACAAATAATGTAGCTGAGTATGAAGCCCTGCTCATTGGCCTAAACATAGCCACTAAACACAAAATAAAAAAGTTAGCTGTCTATGGTGATTCTGAATTGGTCACCTCCCAAGTAAGAGAAAAATACTTATCAAAAAATAAAAGATTAAGACAGTACAGAAATGCAGTTTGGGATAATATTGAATTGTTTGATGCCTTTTCAATCAACTGGGTTGATAGGTCTAAAAACATTATGGCAGACTTTTTAGCAAACATCGCATTAAAGAGGAATGATGTCACATTAGGAGGGATTACAAAAGTTGAATATAAGACTAGACCTACCATCCCTGATAATATACAGAACTGGCAAGTGTTTGATAGTGATGCTGATATAATCAATTTCTTACATTGTGCCGATTATTATGAAAACCAAGAAATTGATTTCAGTGCATTTGTGGAGGAACATGATGGGAAGGAAACCCTTTTTGGTCAAGAGGTAGTTCAGTTGAAGACGAATAAGATACCCAAGGGACTTATTGCATTAGAAAAGGCATTTGATGGACATGACAGATATAAAAAGAAAGACACACCAGTGATACCTAAGGACCTCGAGGAAATCAATTTGGGGACATAGACAGCCCCAAAGAATGTGTATATTGGAAGAAATCTTGACCCAAAAATCAGAAGCAGAATCATCAACCTACTTAGGAAGTTCAAACATGTATTTGCTTGGTCATATGATGATTTAAAGGCATATAGAGAGGATCTATTTCAACATGAGATACCACTGAAACTAGATGCTAAACCATTTAGGCAGAAACAAAGGCCAATCAATCCTACCCTAGCCCCTAAGATGCTAGAGGAACTTACGAAGTTAAGGGATGGAGCTATAATTAAACCTATTAGACATTCTTCTTGGATTTCAAATTTAGTACCTGTCAGAAAAAAGAATGGTGATATTAGACTATGTGTGGATTTCAAAAACTTGAATAAATCTTCTCTCAAAGATAATTATCCTCTCCCCAAATATGGAGGCAATATTATAGAAGGTCACTAGATGTGAATTATTATCAATGATGGATGGCTTTTCGGGTTACAATCAGGTAAAAGTCAAGGAGTCAGAACAATTTAAGATTGCATTCACCACTCCGTGGGGAACATATGTATATTTGAGAATGCCATTCGGATTAACTAATGCTGGAGCAACATTCCAAAGAGCAATGGATGTGGCTTTTGCTAAGTTGATTAATAAGATTATGATAGTATATCAAGATGACTTGACAGCATACTCAAAAAGGGGTGAAGATCATTGCACACACTTAGAACAAATATTTATCAAAGCCCTAGAATATGAGATATCATTGAATCCTGAAAAATGCCATTTTGTAGTAACAGAAGGAAAATTGCTTGGCCATATAGTCTTGAAGGAAGGAGTCAGAATAGATCCTGAAAGGGTAAAAGCAATTGATCAACTCCCTATTCCAAAAAATGTAAAAGCTATACAATCATTTTTTGGTCAAATAAATTTTGTCAGAAGATTTATACCAAATTTTGCAGAAATTGTTTGTCCTATATCAAAAATGCTAAAGAAGAACTCAGAAATGAAGTGGACAACAGAAACATTAGAAGCATTGGGCAATATTAAAAGGGCAATCAAGCAAGCTCCAGTCTTAGTATCCCCTGACTTCAGTAAATCGTTCCAACTATTTTCATTTGCTTCCTATCATATAGTTGCAGTAGTGTTATTACAGAAAAACAATGATGGACATGAACATCCTATCTCTTTCTTCAGCAAGTCCCTTCAGAATGCAGAGTTAAAGTATGACATTATTGAAAAACAGGCTTATGCATTGGTAAAAGCAGTTAAAAATTTTAGACCATATTTGGTGGGGGCTGAAATCACAGCATATGTTCCTAATGCTGCAGTGAAGGATGTATTGGTCCAAACTCAAGTCACCGGTAGGAGATGTAGGTGGATCAATAGGATTCAGGAATTCAATATTGAAATCCAAATCACTAAATTGGTGAGAGGACAGGGTCTTGCCAAATTTATGGCTGAAAGTAATCTTGAAGCCTCTTAGATATGTAATGTTGATGCAAGTACCAGTATTGAACATACTCCATGGTATACTAATATAATATATTATCTAAAACATATGAAGTGTCCTGAAGTCTATGAAGATAACAAAAAGAGGACACTCAAACTACAAGCTTCAAAATATGTGCTCATCAGTGGGCATCTTTATTGGAAAAATAGAGATGGGGTTCTACTATTATGCTTGGATGAATATCAGTCAAAACATATTATGAAGGAGTTGCATGAGGGCATGTACGGAGGTCATTTCTTAGCAAAAACTACAGCCCACAAAATCCTGAGGGTGGGATACTATTGGCCTAAAGTTTTTAATGATTCATACCATTACACTAGAAAGTGTGAAGCATGCCAAAAGTTCTCAAGGAAGTTAAAGTATCAGGGAGCACTACCCTTAAAACCTATGCAGGTTGAGGCTCCATTTTATCAGTGGGGTATTGATTTTATAGGTGAAATCTCAGAAAAATCAAGTGGGGGGCATAAATGGATTTTAGTGGCTACTGATTACTTTACAAAATGGGTGGAAGCGATCCCAACGAAATAGGCAACAAGTAGAGTGGTGATTAACTTTCTAATGGAGAATATTATATGCAGATTTGGTACTCCAGTAAGATTGATTACAGATAATGGGATGTGTTTTAGATCTGATGAATTCAAAGGATTTTGTAGTACACATGGTATCACTATTTCTTATGCTGCTCCCTACCATCCACAGGCCAATGGACAAGCAGAATCAAGTAACAAGAGCCTTTTGAAAATCATAAAAAGAATGTTGGATAGAAACAAGAAGGCTTGGGATTCAAAATTAAGAATGGCAATGTGGGCTGATAGGATTACTATAAAAAGAGCAATTGGGAGATCTCCTTATGAGTTGGTGTATGGGACACAAGCCAGATTACCATTGGAGAATCTTATACCAGTATACAAATTCATTCTTCATGAAGACTTGAATATTCTTGAACCAATGGGGGAAAGGTTGGAACAACTGGCAGAGTTTGATGAAACAAGAAGAATAGCTCAGAGGCAGAATGTTAAATTACAATCACAGGTAAAATATCTCTTTGACAAGAAGGCCAAAGATAGAAAGTTTGAAATAAGTGATTTGGTACTGATGTGGAATGCAAGGTGTCAGAACAAAGGAAAACATGGAAAATTTGAAGCCCTATGGTTGGGTCCTTTCGTTATCACTGGCAAAGGAGGTGATGATTCTTACTATGTACAGAATATGTTAGGGGAGGAGTAGGAATTGCCTGTACATGGGCAATACTTGAAGCAGTTCTTTTCATAAACATGTAACAAGAGAATTGAACGTTGCCAGTGCATGGACAACCCTCAAATAATTCTCAAAATATTTTATTCCATGCACAGTAGTCTAGTAATCATTCCTGATCCTCATCATTTGTTACTTTCCTTTTCCCATTTTCATAAAAATGTTATCCCAAAATAAATAAAATATGTGGTCTACTTCCCTAGGAGATTTGGATCCTTGTTATACTCACAGGGAGTATACATCCCAGACAGAGCCACTGTTAGGATAGTAAAAATTTAAATTTTTTACTATCTTCTCACTCCACCATATTTGAATAAACCCTAAAAAATATCCCAAAAAACCATAGTAAAAATCTAATGTATCTCATAGAATGTCTATAGATCAGTAGTGCCAAAATACTTAAAGGTCAATCTATTGGCAAGATGTCGTATTGCTTACACCGATACATGAAGAATCATTTGAAAATAACCATCGGTGTGAGAATAGAGATCGGAAAGAGATTTATAGAAGTCACCGATGGAATAAGTAATACCGATGACCCTTCATCGGCAAGAGAACCAAGTAGTCATACCGATCGGTATGACTGATAATCATCGGAGGATCCTTCAAAAGCTACCCCGACGGTATATATCATACCGATGAAGTATTTCGGCAAGAGTTTCACCGATCATCCTGCGGGGGCAATGAAACAAATAGCCATCGGCAAGAAATAAATTATCGGGATGAGAAACAAATAAGTCTCCGATACTCAATGTCTTGGCGAAAAGAGAGCTTTCGGTGAGACTCACAGCGATACAAATATCTATCGGGATGACTCAACATATCAGGACAACGGAATTAGGTCTTACCAATTCACAAGTCACGGTGATCAAAAGGTGTCGGTGACACTTTAATAGACTCTGTCTGATAAGGAATATGAAAAGATCATCGGGGAGATGAATGGGATGGGGTTGTCTTTTAAAAGCTATCCCGATAGTATATCTCATTCCAATGGGGATAAATTCATACCTATTGATAAGAAGTTTTTATAGCGGTGAGACATTAACAGAGTCATTCCGATCCAAAGTAAAGATGACTATCGGTGAGATGACAAAGCTCAGGGAAACATAATTATGTTATCTCGATAGTATTGATCACCCCGACAAACAAATTACTATCGGTGAGACTCTTACCGATAGTGATATCGGTAAGACTCATTATGTCGGAGGGAAATCTAAATCACACGGTGATGAAATAGGTCCTGCCGATGGTCATGCCGATTGATTGTTCGCGCCATAAAAAGCATTAAGGTCGCCCAGACATTTTAAAAATCACACCGATAAGAGAAGTTATGGTGATGTGACATTTCATAGTGATGAACATTAAATTGATCAGACAATTAAATACCAACGGCTATAAAATTTTTACGATCATTATAATTGCAAGGTCGTTTGAGAAGAGAATACAGAGGAGCTCTTAAAGCAAAAGCAGAGGATTTCAATTACAGCCACCGAACGACAGGTACATACATACAAACCACTGTATAGCCTATGTTAAAATTTTCTGCCAAAGTTTTAAATATGGAAACTCTGGGAAAGGGAAAAGGAAGAAAATCACAAGGGGAAACCAGTAAGTCTAAAAAATAGAAAACTAAACAAACCCCTGAGGAAAAGGTAAAAGACAGAAAACTCAATCAGGACTTAATTGACCAACTGCCTGGGTCAACTCCCAAGGCCAGAAGGTCTGCTCAACTCAGGGCAGAGGTTGAAAAGTTAGAAGATAAACATAAGCGCCTGGGAGATATCTGGACCCCAATCAAGGGATATGAGCTTTTTAGATTCCATTATAATAGAAGGTTTAGGAATGCTCCTATATCAAACCCATGGCACTTGAATTTGGGAAAACTGGTTGTGCCTAATGTATTCCTGAATGTGGAACTCCTCCAACTATTTGCCAAACATTACAATTCAAGCCCGAAAGCCCTCTACAACCCACAGGGAGAACCAATTGTGCATTTGTCAAAAAATGCTATTTGTGAGGTGCTTGATCTAGATGATTTATGCACTGTCCCTATTATTTATGAAGATCTGGAGAAGGAATATTGGAGAATGGATACAACTTATAATGGATGGAGGTTGCCCATTCATAGGCCCAGGGTTGAAGGAGAAGTGATGCCCTTAACTAAAGATGATGGTCCTCCCTTTCATGTAGCCATATTTGAACCATATATATAGTATACATATTTTTCTGTAGGCCAAGTCCTTGGTTCAGAGGTCCCCGAGATCATGACTATCCCTCTAATGGTAATAGCCTCTAACATTCAGTGTCATAATGTGAGGCAATTTGATTATGCTTCTTATATTGCTAATAGAATGGATTCTGGTTTATCTGCAATAAGAAATAGTGCCCCAACATGCTCTTTTGAGCATTACTCAATGCTTATGCACATGGTGTTGTATTTCGGCCAGGAAGTAGGGTTATGGCCAAGTGAGCTTAAAGTTGTTGCTGCAGATAAGAAAGGAGAAAAGATACCCATACAAATGTGGACCAGAATATGGGATAGTAGATATGCCCATTCCAGCTATGCTCAATTTGAAGAACACTGTGTAAAAGTACTGTATAGGTATTTTAACCACCCCTGTGAATATTCAATTTCAGCTAAAATAAAAAGGTTCCTCAGGCCAAAGGATTTTGGTGGCCCCCCTACTATCACTCATAATTGGGGAGACTAGTATTGCTTTGAGGATGCTACTATGATTAGAGTTTACAGTTTTGAGGATACTCCATTCATATTGCCCAAGACTGTCCCTGACAGACTTGCATATTTAGAGATAATCAGGCAAATGCATTGTTCAAATGTGATGCATCTGAGTTCACATGATAAACAATCATTTATGCCCAGCACTTTATGTTTTGGAGATTTTACCGTGGTTTCAAAAGAAGGTTACAATCTCATTTTGGATAAATTAATGCATTATAACATGAGGAGTGTTGAGGTGAGGAAAGGGTTTGACCGTGAAGGTTTTATTGACTCTGCACAAAGAAAACAAAATCTTAGTGGATACATGCACATACATTATCAACATGATGATGTTATTAGAAATCTAGAAGAGGCTGAAGTTGAATTGGTGGTAGAAAAGTATAATAGGGATTTAAGTGAAAAGAAAAAGTAGATAGCAGAGATTGAGGTTGTATCCTCTGAAGATGAAGAACTGACAAGGCAAGAATAGCCACAAGATAAAACACTAGAGATGTCCAAAAGGAAAATGCTACAATATCAGCCTCCTGTTGTGCTACATGATGAGGAGGGATCTGCTGATGAGGATCCACGCCAAATAGCCTATGATTCTTTCATCTCAGATGATAAATTTATTTAGTCAAAAGAATTTAAATCATTCTTGTATAAATACAAAGGGAAAGAGATCAGAGAGTCAGTAGATGATGTTTTTGCTGATAATGAAAGACAAATGTTAGATATGCTGAAGGAAACAGTAGATAAAGAGATGCAAGACATGACACCTAGCAAGGGTAGACAGTTGCTTAAGGATGCAGGGGTTATGATTTTTCCTGGTCTGGATTTAAATTCTGCTTTGGTTTTTGACAGTTTTCTGAATAGTGCAAATTATAAGTATAAACTTACTCCAGAAGGAGTTAATGAAGTATATATGGGAACAAGATATAATAATGTTGAAAATTCCTTGATGATATGGGCATTATACCCTCCCCATAAGAAGATGGCCATCATAGATACTGAAAAGACTTTTGGCCATGTTATGACTTTGAAAGCAGGGGAAACTGACCCTATAATTACTGCAGACATTGGTATCAATGTTGCAAAATTCAATAAGGCACAAGCTCAAATGTTGATCAAAGAGAGAGATGCATACAAATTGAATTGTGAAAGATTGACAAAAGAAAATGATTACTTGAAGGATGCTGTAAAGAGTACTTTTGGCCAATCCACAAAAAGAATAACTCAAGGTGAGAGCTCACAGGGCATTCAAGTATTATCCCCTAACCAAGCAACACAAATTCAGATAGATGCATTTGTTACAATACTACAGAGCAGGTATGCAAACATGGTGTGGTGGTTAAACCAGTTTTGGGATAACTACTCAGAAAATCACAAAGCAGTTAAAGAACATGAAAGACTTGAAAAGAGAATACAGGAAAAATTGATTGAGCTACAAAGCAGAAGTGCTACTGATAGTACAGATATCTCTAATGCAGGAGCATTGCTCAAACATCACCAAAATTACTATGACAAACTTAAAGCTGATGCTAAAGAAGGTATTGATGCTTCAAACGTAGGAGTGCCCAGATTATTTAAAGACAACGGAGAGGTAAAGAGCAAAGAAGAATGGATTGTTGATTGTCAAGTTATATTACACAAGGCCACAGGAGCTCTGAAAGACAAAGCCTCTGCATTTGGAGAAGCTTGCAGACACCTGGAAAGAATGGTCACACTTGATGTGATTACCAGAGATGCTATTGATCTTACTGATTCTCACCATGATCAGGAGTATTTAGATCACTTGACTAAAGTTTTTTTATGGCTGAATAAAGCCTAATCATGATTATGTAATAGTTGTTAATGTTTGTTAAGTTCCCAAAAGACTTATTGAAGAGTCATGTCTCTTCATAGAAACATCTATATAGGTTCAAACAATTGGTGCTGAAAAGGGGGAGCGGTAGAATATATCCATATACATAATATACAATATTTCAAAATGACTATGTTGCATATTTTATTTGAAGAAGAAATTTGAAGTTCTTTGATTCAGTGGTTCTGCTTTGGTATTAGTTGTTTGTTAAAATTATTCAATTGTGTGGTTGTCTCCATTTCTGCATTTCCTTGTTATTCAGATTAATGTATCAAGTATATATTTAATCTGTCAATACACATTTGTTGTATCTGTGTGATTAAATAGGTTGGTGTCCATTTGAGGAATTAAACCCTTCTGATTTAGTCACAGTAGCCTGGAAGTATTAAGTTTGGATTACTAAGTAGGGCCATATAATTAGGATTGCCATTCTGTCTCCAAGACAATATTGTCTATTAATCTTGCTCATTCATTTCATTTGGTTCCTTCAAGTAAGGATTAAAATACCTTCTGGTGAATTATAAGATATTTGATTATATTGGTTGGATTATCAAGAAGAGTTTGTCAGTCATTTCCTTGCACGTTTATACAAGTTATAAACTAAAACTGTGCCAAACAATTAGAATTATTACCATTAGGAAACCACTAGTCCTGGTCCTTCAATTGACTTTTTTACCCAACAAGGCACTAGTCTTATTTAACTCATTATTTAAATCCTTTTACCTTGATATTGCTTATACAATTCCTACCAATCACTTATTAGACATTAGACATAGAATCAGTTAGCAAGCTTTTCATCTATCCTACATCCTATGCCATTGTAGATAGATTTAATTAGTCCACACATTCACATTCAGACTGTTTTAATTTTCCAAGGTTCACCCGCCTAGGCATAACAGGGCCTAAAGCGTAGGAAATCATCAAACCTTGAAGGTTGATTTCGTCAAGTTAGTTCAAAAATGTTGCAAATCTAAACATAGAGCTTGGCATCCTCTTAGGATTGGCAACCTGTATTTTTGAGACCTAACACTATTCTTAAGCCATGTTTTTGAAAATAGTATCACAGGTTTTGTCAAAATATCCAATGATGTGTTCGAAGGCTTCGACCAATCAGGCTCTGTAATGGGAGCTAGCCTAGCCTGTGCATAACTCTAGTGCAACAATTTGTCATCCTCATGAACCTTTGGGGAACATATATATTACCAATAGACCTCATTTGCTCAATAGTCAACCTCTTATGAGCCCTCTTTCTTACTTCCAAGTCACTCTTGCAGTCAGCCCAGAAATCTTCAATATGCACCTAGTGTTTGTACTTCTTGTCAACAAAGTTTTAAATTCTATGAAATGGATCAAACTTTATAGCCAAATTGAATTCCTGGAACCCATAATACCTTAGCTCTTGTTCTGAATAGGCTACAACATCCTCATTGATATAGGATACCTGCCAATGGCCCAAGGTAATGTCACATTTCCCCTGCCATTAAACTTCCTCTTATACATCCTGAAAGCATTTAAATTCTATCTTGAAAAATCCAAGACAATCAGTTTGTCAGAAGGGTATCTTGGTAGCATAAATGGCTTCCCTTCAAATCCTTCAGCTCTTATGTATGATAATTGTTCAAACTATATAAACCATGAATAATGCAATCCAATTATATGCTCAACCTCTTTAGACAACCTTTTGTTTGGTTCCTCATTTAGTACCCTCACCATGTAGGTATAGAAAACATCATTCACTAGAGCAAACTTCCTCAAGGAATTCTCTTCTTGTAGTTCTGGGTAGTGTTCATACACCAACCTCTACTTAGGACCATTCCCTAGAACACCAACTCTTTCTAGTCCATGTATGTGTGGTCTAATCTCTGTAGCACAGGAGTACAATATATAGGAAGACATATAAAAGGGCAAGCCTTTCTGCTGTCTCATCATAGCCTGCCTCCATATGGCTGTACTTATGGCCTTGGCCCAATGAATTGGTCCCTATTTCTTTTCCCCTATTCTCAGGTATTCTATGACAGTGAACATCCAGGGCTCACAGTTGGTGGCATCTCTCAGCCCAACCAGTCTGCTCAACATAGTAATCATTAAATATATCTCTTCCCTGAAATGTATCCTTAGTAGATTTTTAGGAATTCTAGCCACTACCTTTGGTTTGTTCTCCGAACTATACCAGTGGTGAAATATTTTACCTTTATAGTCCCCATCATTTGTGTAGAAACTTTTGTTATACTGATCAATATGAATGTCTGTCATCTTATTAGTGATCTCCAATCCAAAAGTTCTTGCAATCCCCTCAGGAGTCAGATCAGCAATTAATCTGTCATGTAGCACCACCTTCCTTGTATTAGGGTCATACAAGATCACATAGTCTAGGCATAGATCTTTTGGCTCCATAGCCAGAGGAAACCCTACAGCTCTATATAGCCCACTATCCCAGATACATTTCATATCTGGTGAGGCATCTGTAGCAGTATTTTTCTTTAGCACATCATCTACATCATAAGTTCCTATGTTTGTATCAGTGCCCATTCTGCTTGTACCAATCAGGGTTGGACAACCTCTGTATATCATCAATTCTTCTTTTTCTACTTCCTTCCTTGGTTTTCTCTCTTTCTTTACTTTGTCTCCAGACTCTTTCTTCTGTTTAGGGGCCATCTTGTAGGAGTATACATGTCTCAATTTTTGCTTCTATTTTATATCTAGGGTTTTACTATGAATATCCATTTTCTACCATTAACCCTAACCTATTATTTTTTCTGTTATTTTACCCTTAAATGGACTAAGCTATGTCTAGCTAATTAACAAGTAAAAGAGTAATTTTAACAAATGTATGCATTTGGAAAGTGAAATTACTGGAATTAATAGTTGTGTTTTACCATTTAAAAATTAAATGGGGCTCCATGATAAATACCTATTTCTCTGATAGTTTAACCCTTGATGTTGACTTACTTTACCTTTCACTTTCACCCAGCAACTGTAACCTTGTTAATCTGGTAAATTCTGTTCAATTTTACTTTGACAACGCCCTTTCTGCAATTTTCAATGTTAACAATATACTTGACAGCAAAAATAACAACAATTCAATCTTAACCCTCATTAAATTTTATTTGGTTGAGTGTTAAATTCAAATTAATTATGGCCATTAATGCGCTGTGACCTTCGGCTTCTATTTTCTGCATTTGAGTTCCTTTGAAGTTTTGACTATTGGATTATTTAAACATGCATTTTCTTTTGTACATCTCATTGTATGTTTTCCTTGTATCTTTTCATTGTATCTTTGAACATACAATTATTTTATGCAAAGAGCCAACTAATGCTTTTGCCTTTTTCACTTTCCGTACCTCTTTGTACTTTTGGTTTGTATAACTCGTTTGTATATCCCATTGTATAATCATATATACAAACAAAATATACAAACACTCCTTACCCCACATTCTTTCGCAATGCCCTTTCGATTCTTTGTATATCTGGATTATACCTTATAAATATACAAACTGCAAATGTACAAGGACTTCTCTGTTTTTAATTTCTGTCACAAATCCGCCTTGTATCTCTGCCCTGCACATATACAACTGCTCGTATATCACAAAATATACATGGTAATTATACAAGCACACATGTATATATGGTGGGGTCCACCCTACCTCTCAATAATTACTTTCCGTGATGCCTTTACCTCTCATTGAACTTTTGGATCTCAAACTGTTATAAATTGTACTACATTTACTTTCGTATCTGCAATGTATATAAAACCTTGCATATTTCGTCTTGTATCTGAAACATACAAAGGCCAAAACATACAATAGTTTAGCTTTATTCCATAGTGTTTTCAGTTCTAGCTTGTATAAAGTGCAATGTATATCTCGTCGCATATAAGAAATATACAAACCGAAATATACATCGACTTTATTGTTTTTGATAACTTTTCAGTTCCATGCTTTGTATAAATTGATGCTTCACAGAATATACTTTAAAACCAAATGCATCGTTTATACTGTATTTCATTTTACTTTCAATTCCGCATTGTATATTTCATAATGTATGTTTCCCGGTACCTCATATGCAAACCCGAAATACACAATGATTATTCATTATTTAATAAGGCCTCGATTCCGTGATGTATAATATTCTTTATACCTCTTGATTGTATATTTTGCATCCACCAAATATACAAGTGCCGAACATACACCAATTATACGGACTTTAATACTTCTTCAATTCTACACTCTGGATATCTTGTTGTATATTCACCTTGTACATTTTTCAAATGCCAAATATACAAGCCAAAATATACATAGCGGATTCCAATTGTTTATTCATCCCAACCTTAACTTTTTGGGTCTGACTTGTATATGAAGATAAAGTATTACTACAGAATGTGTACAAGTATGACATTATATAAACCCTCTTACCCCTCTTTTTTTTGACTAACACAAAACCTGATATACAAACACATTTGTATATAAGATAACCTTGTACATACCAAGAACTTTGTATATACAAGGCACAAACCTTCTAATTGTACATTTACCCAAGACATCAATAACTTGCAAATACAGTGAATTTTACAATAGTTCAAAAAGCAACCCCTATTTATTTTCAACAAGGAATTCACCTGTACTTTGACCTGGTACTTAAATGTTAATTTCCCTTACTTTTTAACAAGGTTTGTATTTTCAACTCCTCGTCCCTTTTACCATTAAGCACACCACACCAACAAGCAAAGCAAACCAGCATTAGCAGGGGTCCTCATGTTGTCATATGCTTTGATGGAAATGTCCAAAGACTCCAAGTCAGCTGTTGAATACCCCAAGAATTATATGAAATTTAATGTACATATATTCAAACTAGATCCATTATCCAAGAGGACCCTCTTGATTTTGTGGTTGGTGATTTGGACTTCAATATGGAGCACTTTATTATGAGTGGGATTGATAGGTGGCATGTCAGATTGGATGAAAGTGAGATGGTAGGATGAGGATAATTGAGCCACTATATTTTGGAATTGTGTGGGAGGAATATTGGAGGAGACATGGAACTCATGGAGAGCCTTGTCAAGGATTTCTCTATGGATGGTGGATGTCTTAAGGAGTTCCAAGATGGATATTTGTGTGGGGGTCTTCCCAAGATGGTCAAGGAGGTTAACTTGGAAGTGGTAGTGGTGGAAGGTGGAGATGGTCCCTTTATGGTTACATGTCCACATCAGGTAGTAACAACACATTCAGAAGAAGTGTTTTTGATTTTGATGGTGGTGACATGAGTAGAGTCAAAATCAATCTAACCCATTGTACTATCATAAGGAGGTGAAACATTGTTATAGTTGATGTCTTTGGTTTGGTTATTGGGATTGGGGTTGGAGGATTATGGTTTGGATGTGGATTGGTTGTTGTGGTTGGGGAGAGGATCTTGGTAGACCCCTAGGACATTATTAGGTGAGGCATTGTTATTTCCTTCCACTTGGATGTCACCGTGATCGACAAGGTCTTGGATGTAGTTTTTCAATTTCATACATTTACCTGTGGCATGACCTTTGATGTGATGATAGTCACAATATTCATTTTCTTTATACCATTTAGGTTTAGGTTGGTTCTCATCAAATGGTTTTGTTGTGGGAAACTCAACCATGTTTGCTTGGACTAATTTTTAGAATACAACCTTGAGTGGCTCACCCAAGGTAGTGCTCTTGCATTTGGGATTATTGGGAGGATTTCATTTTTGTGGGGTGGATGCAATTGAGACATTGTTTGAAACTTTCTATACCACATTTATCTCTTTAGGTTTAGGAGTGGCTATTTGGATATATTTGTATTTGGTAGCACCATCTCCTATGATGTTTTTGTTCTTAGCCCAAAACTTAGGTTTGTCATTGGATGATTTTTTGTTGTTGTTCTTATTGTAAATTTTGACCAAACCTTTCGTAATGAGGGCCTTCTCAATGGTGACCACTTTTTCTATGTTTCCATTGAAGGTAGATGCATAATGCACCTGCAAGTGGAAGGCCATTTCTTGATTCAAGTTTTGGATGAAAATGTGGACAAGTTATTTTCAAGGGTTTTCGAAGGTAGCCTACTACCAAGGGTTCTCCATCTTTGTAGGTATGCGGCAAAAATTTTGCAACTTTGTTTTTTGGTATTGCAAAGGTCAAGTATAGTGATCTCATGATCTACATTGTATGAGAAGTGGGTGACAAATTTTCTAAAAGATTGGCGAAGGTTGAGATGGATCCATAAGGCAAGTACATGAACCATTTGAGGGCTTGTCCTCCTAAGATTCGTGGGAAAAGAAAAAGGAGGAATTGATCATCATAGGCTACTTCTTGGCATGCCATGAGGAGTTCCTTGATGTGGTCATGGGGATCTCCTTTTCTTTTGTACTTGTCAAATTTAGGCATTTCAAAGTGTTGAGGAAAATGTATGGTTTTCATGTTTCGATTGAATTGATAGGGACATAAGTCTTCAAACTTATAATGTTTCTTTTGGGTTCATAGTTGGATGTTCTTAAGGGTGTTTTTCATCTCTTGCCATTCTTGATCGAAAGGATTAGCAAGAGGGGGTTGTGAGATGGATTGAAGTGGATGTTGTTGCAATGATGATTGCTGTTGTTGAAGTGTGATGTATTATTGTTGGACATAAGGATGTAGGCCTATAGTTTGTGTCTAAACATGAGACCCAAATGTTTGTTATTGTGGAATGGTTTGCATGGATGTATGGTATGCATTTTGATTTTGGAAAGGTGGTTGTTGTTGTAAAGCATATGGATATTGTATGGAAGAGGCATGGGGACGTTCTTGATGTGTGGATGAATGATATGTTTGTATGGGATTAGCATAGCTCATTAAGGGATTTTGTGTTGGATTATGTTGTTGGGATGTAAGTGGATTGTTTGTCTGGAGGGGCATTTGTGAAGGTATTATTGGATGCAATGTTGTTTGGGTGATGAATGATCTTTGAGGAATATTCAAAGGAGGGAGGGATTGTGGAATGAGGTTAACATTGGAGGCTTCTTGAGGGACATTTGACGGTGGTCATACAATAGGTATGGTTATGTTTGATGGTACCATGGATACAAGTACATCAGAGGGTAACATACTATATGGTAACCCAAAAGGGGGGTTTGACACTTGTGCTTGTGGAATATTTGTAACCCTCACATATTGGTCTATGGTGTGGATGATGTTGGTATTGGAGGCATAGCTAGCCCATGGATTATGGTAGATGGGTTCGTTGGGATTAAGAACATGTCCCCATGGTTGATCATGAATGGGTGATGGTGGTTTGTCATGAAAAATGGTTTTGAGTTTTCCACGATCATATGAATAAGGGAGGTGTACACCATGTTCGATGAGGCATTCAAGGAATTCATACTTATAATTGTCAAGGAATTGGTTGAATTATTGATGGATTCCTCTTTCATTGATGAAATTAATGAAGGTGGGGGAGTTGACATTATGATGCATGGATGTTTCACCCATTTCGGGTTAGTTGAAATACCCTTCCATATTACTCATTGTAGAGTCATGTGGAGAGAGGGGTTGATAATGGGTGTCTATTTTTCTCTTAGCTTGTGATCGCATGATGGGAGGCATAAAAGGAGAACTTTGATTGGATTTGGATTATGAGGTCCCAATGGATAGGGATGGGGATTGTTCTAATTTAAAAATCTAGAACAAATAGTTGAAGATCAAAGATTATCCCTATGTACTTAGGGTGGACAAAGAGCCTAGAAAAAAGGGATGATAGAAGTATCTTACTTGGGGTAGACAAGATGCACCAAGCAAGATGGGATTTCTTGGAGTCCACTAAATTAGGAGTTGTATGTTGACAAAAGACACTGTGTGGCTTCATAAGTTGTCATTGATGGAAACAAAGTCTATCCCACACATCCTTAGTACATAGTATGCCTATACCAGAAGTCAGATTGAAGATTGTTTTGGTCCAGTGAACAAGAATAGAGTATGTAACAAGGTCTAACAATCAGGTCTAGATCTCTTAGATGGTATAACTCAGTAAATTGCAGACTTGGACAAGTCAAGAGGGGTATCATGACTACTATATTCCAAATATTTAGCCTCCAGTGATAAAGAAAGAAAAAGATATGAGCATCTGAGTGTTGGGTTCCAGTTAGGTAGAGCAGACAGAGGAAGAACTGACCAACAGAGTATCAAACTTCAATCCAGATGAGTAAGAGGTGTTGATCAAGCAATTTATGGGATTATACATTGTTGGCTGACATGATTAATGACTTCTATGCTTAAGCTTTTGATACGCATCACAAATCAAGCATGGATTCAGCTGACAGATCAATAACTTGCAAATATATGGAGTTTTTTTTGTTGCCAACTTGAAATTTGATGAAAATCCTTGATGTGGATATATATACTAGATGGATTCCATCATGTAGGTGTGTGTGTGTTGAAGATATGAAGAAATAAAGTGTGAAGAAAAGAAGGGATAAGTGTGAGAACAACAATTCAAGTCTGGTATGTGACTAAATAACAACATTAAATGGAGGAAGAATGAAGTGCATTAGATTAGTATATTGTGCCTAACTAGAACTGAATTCTTGCATTTGTAGATGCTTCTCATCAGTTCAAACACTTGATTATCTTCTGTAAGTTTTATAGACAGTGAGTCTCTTGTAGGAAGTGTGCTTCTTGTGAGAAGTGTGCTCAGGCAGTAATCCCTAATTGGCAAGTGCCATTTTGTACTCCTTTATTCTTTTAACAGAGAATACAATCTTGGGTTAGTCACCCTGTGGTTTTTCCCTTAATAGGGTTTCCACATAAAAATCCTTGTGTTATGTGTGTTAATTTTATTTCTGCTCTCATGATTACATATGCTTTCATGTTTTGATATAACACTAATTATTGAGATAATGAAAGAAAAGAAAATTAAGGAAATTTTGAGATAACTGATTCACCCCCCCTCTTAGTTATCTGCCTTGTTTTCAACAATTGGTATCAGAGAAAGGTTCCTCTGAACAAAGCCTAATAGCTTAAGGAAGATCTGGGAATCTTAATGGATGCATATGGTATGAAGGAACAACTTTAGTCTGCCCTAGATGATCTTGAACAATCCCACTTTGAAGTCAATAATTTGAGAGAAAGACTTAAACAATTTGATGAATTCATAAATGAGCTAAAAGAAAAACCTAGTATCTCTGTGAAAAAGAGAATGGAACTACAAAAATTAGCCAATCAGAGTGAAGTCAATGATACTAATGAAGATCTGAATGAGAAAAATAAGCTATGCGAGAAGCTATCAAAAGAAGTCATTATGGTAAGGCATGAAATGGAATCAAGGATTATGAGATTCACCCAAGAAATTGAATAAAAAAAAAAGATTTAAGATAATCTAAAACAATCCTTCAAGGAGAAAATAGAGGACTACCACAAAATGGACAAAATAATCAGGCATCTTGAATCTGATCTGGAAGAAGTTAGAGACAATGAAGAACAACTTGAGAATTAGATAAACACTCTTAAATAAGATCTTCAAACTATAAATGAATACAAAGAAAAATTCAAGATAAGCTCAGTCCAACTTGAAGTTCTTGAAAACCAAAAGAAGGTAGATGATAAGTGTGGCTTGGGATATGAGAAAGGTGAAAGCTTTGGATCTAGTCAGAAGAACTTTGGATCAAGAAATCGAAGAAATAGGCCTAGAAGACCTCCGGTAAGGCAACCAAATGCCCAAAGATATCCTTCCTTCAATGGATACTGCTTCAATTGCAACAATTTTAGTCATGAAGTAACTCAGTGCAGGAGGAGAATGAATCAGAATAATCCATCCTTCTCTGGACAATGTTTTAATTGCAAAAGGTATGGTCACAAATCTCATGAATGCAGAAGTATGCAAATAAACAATTCATTCAATGGTAGATGCTTTGCATGAAATAGAATGGGACATATGGCTAATCAATGTAGATCAAGAGGATATCAATCAAACAAGCAAAGAAATGTTGTATGTTACAATTGCAATAGATCTGGTCATATTGCCAAATTTTGCAAAAGCATAAATCAGGATAGAAATGGTCCGGTGGAACATGATCAGAAACAAGATAAGGGCAAAGGTAAAATAAATGAGGATGAAGTTCAAAAGGAGATGAGCAAGATTTGGGTAAAAAAGAGTACAATGAATATTAGGGATGGATCTGCACCGGAATTAGGTGCTTATATTCCTCTCGAAAACTAAAAAGGGTGAGCTCTGGCTCAGGGGGATTCATAGAGAAAAACAATTTCCCCCAGCTAGTTAGATAGTGCCTAAATTCAACACATTGAGTAAACATCTAACGTTGCAGATTAAAGGGTTCTCTTAAAAACCTCCAAATAAACTTTAGTCAAAATGTGAAAGATCTGCATGAAGTTTTGCAAGATTTATAACTGCTCAAATTAATCCAGTTCCAATAGCTATCCAGTAAAGTAGAATTTCACAAACATATCCGATATGTTTCAAAATTGAAATGCTTTGATCTGCAGACCCATGACATGATTAAAGAAAAGAAAATATGTTGTTAATCCTCATTGACAATGATTCTATGTTCTATGTAGTGATTCAAGAAAATCTCTCTCAAAACAGGGCAGCCAAATAACTTAAGTTGTGCATTTATTACAAATGGAAATCAGGGTTTGCACAAGGATAAAAGGGTTATTTCACTCATTATTTACACACTTGCACTCACGAAGAAGAAAAGAAGAGCTCTGCAACCAAGATTCTACAATTTACTTAAGATCAACTAAAAATTGAATTCAACCAATCATTCATTCTAGCTCCTACTTCAAACCCTAAAACATGAAAAGGTACTTCCATTCTAAAAATCTCTCTCTGAATCTCTTGCAAAATGGCTACTCCAATGGTTCTCAATATTTTTGATAGGTTGAGACCTAAATTCAAGAAACACCCTTACAAATCTCTAGAAGTTGATCCCTTGGGCGCATTTTCTAGCATTCCGCATGGAGTATTGCATGTAGAAGATGTTAGGGTTTATATCCATGCAAACATTGAAGAATTTGGAGACTCAAAATTGATGGACATTTATCACAAACAACTAATAGATGAGAATTTTAAACTCAAACCTGAATTCAAGGCCATCTGGGACAAACACTTTAGACATTGCATACATTTTCCATGTTTTGTAAATGATGATTGGGTCCCATAAGTTCTAAGTAGGATGCATGATAATTTTATATGGCTAATGAGGCCATTCAAGATAACTAAAGATGCCATTAGTCTAGTGATTGGACTGCATTCATTTGGTGGGTTACCTGCACTAAAATATGTGAAGAACCAAATAGTAACAGAAGCCGTCAGATCTAAATTTGACAAAAGAGAAATGACCATAGATGACATCACAAATCTAGATGTCAATTTTTCCTTAATGATAATCAGCTACAAAATCTATCATTTGAGTAGGGAAAATTCTGTGTCTGGTACAACAATCTATGCTACATATCAGATGTTGAGGGAAGATGCAGATTATGATAGAAGATAAATATGGTAATCTAATAAGTTGTTAGAGAACTTGTAGAAGATAAATAAGGATAAGAAAAATTCCTTTAAATATGGTAATCTAATACTGTGTCTGTTCTTCTATTATATGAATGAGCTACCTAGATCAAATGGCTGGGTTTGGCAAAATGACAAACCCGTTGCAATTCAGATCAAAGATTACATGTATGGACTTGGTGATGCTCAAGCCCAAAACATAGCTCTCTGGGGTTACTTCAAGAACTTCCAGAGCATGATGCAAGCCAGAGAGAGAATATCACAGTCCATAGTTGAGAAATACAAGGACACAATTTGCTTTATGGTTGACACTAATCAATGTCTAATGGAGGTAGTTGATCCAAGAAATGTATGGATAATGCCTATGGGATATGAGGTCAATGAAAAAATCTTGGAGCTACATATTCAACACCTGCTGAGCTAGCCTAAGGACACTGAAGCAAAAAGATTTGGCACCTTTGAAGGGATAAGTATAAAAATACATGTTGAGTTAAGACAACTGGAGGTGAAGAGGAAAGTAAGAAAGGAAGTTGAAGAAATTGCCAAAAGATTTGGTTTATCAAAAGAGGTAGTAGATACAAATAGAGAGAAAATGGAGAAGGCAGAGAAAGAGAGACAAGAAGCAAAGAAAGGAAATGTTCTAGTGCAAGCCTCCTCCTGGACTAGATCTTCCAAGAGCTCTGCACCTGTCACTCCTAAAAGCTCTAAGGCTACCAAATTGGAAGTCAAACCATCTGGCAAAAGTGAAAAGAGAATGAAGACCAAAGCCTCAAGAACATATACAAGCCATAAGGATGATGAAGAAATAGAATCAAATGAAGAAATCAAGAAAATGAAGAAGAAGAAAACATTCGAGATGTTCTCTGCTAGCAGAGACGAGGAAGAGAAGATAGAGGAATTTGTTGAAAAGCCCACTCTTTCCATTGATAACATCATCAAGGCAATTACTGTGGATGGGAACCTATAGCTGGTGACTAAATTCTATGATGCATACAGTGATGCTGATAAAAGAATTCTGGAAGAGGCTACTATCAGGTACTTGAACATTTACAATAAAGCTTTCATTGAAATTATATCATTAATTCCTAAGAGCCTAGAAAAGGTACTTGAGCTGAGAAATAAGAATGCAATGGCAAAAGACTTAGAGATTTAGAAGTAGGTAACAATTTAGCTTTATCCTTCCATCACTCCTAAACAAATGGACATAATTTTCAAGGAGTGTAAGAATGAGTTCCAGAGCAAGGTAAGAATGAACAAACTCATGCTTGGAGAAACTGACCAAGTAGCAAGAGAAACAAAAGATATCCTCTGGAATGCCTTGAAGAGATTCAATCTTCCTATAGTAGAGGAAACAGATGAAGAACCTTCTACCATGGATGCTGAAGGATCAAATGATGTCAATGAAAAACCTTTTGACAAGGATGTCGAAGGATTAAAGAATATAAATGAAGAAATCTCTGAGAACTTAGACTCCTCAGTTCCAGAAGAGGAAGTTCTTGAACCAGCAAACATAGGTGACATCTCTTCTCCGAATCCTACTGTAGCTATGAAAAACATTCTAGACTTTCAAGCTAAAGGGGAAGGTAGAAAAGAGGAGAAGAAGATTCAAGGAAAAAAGGATAAGGGAAAAGAATAAGAACAAACATAAAAGACTAATGATGACTGTTCTGATATTTCAAAAGGAAAGAAGTCTAAATCTCTAGCAAGAGACACTACAGAGATAGTGAAGAACTTCTTAGATAGAAAAATGATGGAGCTAGATGAACTTGAGCTATTTCAAGGAACATTGAATTTTGATACTCTCCCTGGTTCAAACAATGAAAATAACATCTTTTTCTCAAGCCAAAGCAAAAGAAAAACTCTTAAAATCTCACATGGAGGACTGTGAATTGTTGGAGATTACATCTGGGATGCTGGAGAAGATCATGCCATCCTATCAAAAGGATCCTTCGGCCTCACCATCCAGTAACTCGAAAAACTTAGTAAATTCTTTTAACACTCATTTTGAATCTCTAGAGAAATCAACAGAAGCAAAAGTCTAGAAGGAGTTTTTGGGGAAAAGATTCATTGAGGTATAAGGAATTATTACAAATGATAGGAGGACTCTAGCTATTGGAATAAAGAGCCTTGAAAATGCTCTCAAAGATAGTGGGGACCTATTCAAATTTTGTCTGACTTTGCCTAAAGTGACAAAAGATATTGAGGAGAAAGTAAATGAACAAGAAGAAAAACTATCAAGCCTAGTTCAGAATTTTGACCCTCTTTCCTCCTCTTTAATGAATCAAAAATGCCAGGCTATTGTTATCATAAATGAAATAAAGAAACTAGACAAAGAAAAGAAGAACATAATGAACATAATGGGTGAACTCAGAGGGATAATTATCCTTAAGCTAGAGGCAATGCATGAGGCCTTGATAGATGCTCAGACCATAGCTCGGACCAATGATCCAGCAGATTTAAGAAGGGTAGAAGCATATGCATTTTTGTTGAGTGGTCACATATCCATTTTGGATAGGATGAAGAAGAGCTGGGTCATAGAGTTTGTACAGTTGAAGACTACTTTTGCAGATATACTTAAGTATATGTAAGTATAACATATGATTTATATATACTTATGCAGCCATGTATAGAATAATTTTTGCAAAATTTTGGTATGCAGATTCTGCCCTTTTCCATTGATGTCAAAGGGGGAGTGAAGAGTAGTGAAAAATGTGGAGTCTGGCTAAGGGGGAGCTCTGATAAAATAGTACTAAAGACAAAGCATCAACCAAGGGGGAGTTACTGCGACACTTAGCCATTTTTCACTAAGTTTTGCCATCAATGCCAAAGGGGGAGATTGTTGGCAAGAGACACTGTGTGGCTTCATAAGTGTTGTCATTGATGGCAATGAAGTCTATCTCACACATTCATAGAACATAGTATGCCTATACCAGAAGTCAGATTGAAGATTGTTTTGGTCTATTGAACAAGAATAGAGTATGTAACAAGGTCTAACAATCAGGTCCGGATCTCTCAGATGGTGTAACTTAGTAAGTTCTAGACTTGGACAAGTTAAGAGGGGTATCATGACTACTATATTCCAAAGATTTAGCCTCCGGTGATAAAGCAAGAAAAATATATGAGCATCTGAGTGTTAGGTTCTAGTCAGGCAGAGCAGATAGATGAAGAACTGACTGATAGAGTATCAGACTTCAATTTGAATGAGTAAGATGTGTTGATCAAGCAATTTATGGGATTATACATTATTGGCCGACATGATTAATGACTTCTATGCTTAAGCTTTTGATACACATCACAAATCAAGCATGGATTCAGCTGACAGATCAATAACTTGCAAATATCTTGAGTGTTCTTGTTGCCTACTTGAAAGTTGATGAAAATCCTTGATGCAGATATATATACCAGATGGATTCCAACATGTAGGTGTGTGTTTTGAAGATGTGAAGAAATAAACTGTGAAGAAAAGCAGGGATAAGTGTGAGAACAGTAATTCAAGTCCAGTATGTGACTAAATAACAACATTGAACAAAGGAAGAATGAAGTGCATCAGATCAGTATATTATGCCTAACTAGAACTGAACTCTTGCATTTGTAGATGCTTCTCATCAGTTCAAAGACTTGATTATCTTCTATAAGTTCTATAGACAGTGAGTCTCTTGTAGGAAGTATACCTCTTGTGAGCAGTGTGCTCGAGCAGTGAGCCCTAATTGGCAAGTGCCAAATTGTAGTCCTTTATTCTTTTAATAGAGAATATAATCTTGGGTTAGTCACCCTGTGGTTTTTCCCTTAATAGGGTTTCCACGTAAAAATCCTTGTGTTATGTGTGTTAATTTTATTTCTGCTCTCATGATTACATATGCTTTCATGTTTTGATATAACACTAATTATTGAGATAATGAAAGAAAAGAAAATTAAGGAAATTTTGAGATAACTGATTCACCCCCCCTCTTAGTTATCTGCCTTGTTTTCAACAATTGGTATTAGAGCAGGGTTCCTCTAAACAAAGCCTAATAGCTTAAGGAAGATCTGGGAATCTTAATGGATGCATATGGTATGACGGAACAACTTCAGTCTGCCCTAGATGATCTTGACAATCCCACTCTGAAGTTAATAATTTGATAGAAAGACTTAAACAAGTTGATGAATTCATAAATGAGCTAAAAGATATAACACTAAATATTGAGAAAATGAAAGAAAAGAAAATTAAGGAAAATTTGAGATAACTAATTCACCCCCCCTCTCAGTTATCTGCCTTGTTTTCAACATTGTCTACATTCCCAAGCTAATTTAGCCAAGGGGTTATGATTCCAAGTTTATACTAAACTTAAGATAGACAAATTCTTAAGCCTAATATAAAAAATAGGACGATTGATCTTGACTTTAACCTTAGAAACTTAGATTTGACTTATGATGGAAAGTTGATTGATTTTGGATGAAGTTTGATTTGATTTGGATAGTGAAAGGTTGATTTGGTTTAAGGATGATGATTGGCTTGATTTGATCTGAGGGATAATGTTTGATCACAATCTAAGGGTCAAAAGGACATGGATGAGGGATGTGAGGATGAAATGATGTGGGACACTATGGATAAAGTGACTTTGATAATCGAAAAGGGTAAATACTTTTTTTTTTATGGTCTTGTAAATCTAGGCGCTAAAACAATGAGTTTAAGAGCTAATAGACAAGGATTGGGTGCTAATTTATGTGACTAGGCACTAAAAGGACTGGTCAGGTGGTGACAGAAGCTGACTAGGCATTGAAAGGGACCAGTTGGGCATTGAATGGTGGTAGACAACAGTTGAGGGCCAAGGTTTGACTGGGCGCTAATATAAGACAGATAGGTGTTAATGAGGATGGACTAGGTGTTAATGTGAAAGATCGATGTCGATTTGGTGTTAGTGAGATGATCAATTAGGTCTAATTTGGGTGCTAAGACAGACAATTTAGACACTAACAGATAGAGGCTAGGGGTTGATTTGTGAAAATTAGGTGTTGATATGGATTGATTTTATTTAGGATGTGTTTGTTTGGAGATTTTTGGAAAGATTCACAATCATCAAACACAACAGATGATTGGACTAACTTGGAATTGGTGTAAGAGGTTGTTAGCCTTTGCAAATTACAAATGGCTTGTATGGGTATAGCACATTGAAGACATGCCAAACACTTGTATACAACCTAGAAACTATTCAAATGGGAGTGACATGTCTTGTGGATCTCACAAAATGGTTGTGGGTCAATCTCAACTCAAAATAGAACTAAGATTCCCACCCCCATTAATACCACAGTGCTATAGCTTGGATAGATAGGGAAAATAAGGTCATGGACTACATTACCCCTTACCTTGGAGACTTTTGTCTTGCCCAAAGTAGACCTTATCTCAAGTATAGTGGTACGGTGAGCATTTTCCCCTCCTATTGTAGCATCACACCACAAGATATGATGGTAGAAGGTCTTAACTAGGCTTCACAAGGCTTCTAAGGAATATCCCAATATACTTGAGGTACAGGGGATGAGTTCGTGAATGGGGGTGTCCCATCTTCCAGTCTTGCACAAACCAAATTAAGTCGTGGCAGACCAAGGATCTCAAGGCTTTTTCTTGGTAAGGGGTCCTTCCTTTAAATTGAATCTTTTGATTCTTATAATATTTATATCCCACACCAAAACACATAGTTGAGGTCATCCCTAGGGGGATGAAATCCCCTAGGGGGATGAAATCCCCTAGTAGGCCCCCTAGGAAGAAACTACTCCCACTTTTGAACACCCAAGATCACATGAAGCACAAGGGGATAGCATACATGGAAAAGTAGCCCCTTCAGGATAAAAAGGAAATAAAAGAGTTTGCAGGTGGACTTTTGATCCACAAGATCACCCTAAGGTGCAAGGGGAGAACATACATCCAAAAGAAAACAAATACATGGAAAAAATATATATTTCCCCTACTTTAGCATTAGTGTACAACTAAGCTAGTGGAAAAAAGATGTCTTTGATCGTGGGGCTGCACAAAATATGTTAGTAGTCTAATTATGGGGTCTTAGACTAATGTGAGATGCTACAAAACCAAGGTTAGACTAAAAAAAATCGTAAAAATATGAAAATTTGAATTTTATGGGGACTAGGCATTGAAACAGTCTATTTAGGTGCTTATATGACTCATCATTGAACCAGAGAGTCTAAGCACTAAAGAAAACAATCTAGGCACTAATACAAGAAACTTAAGTGCTAAAACAAATATTGTTATACTTGATGTCTTTGACATTGATGTAGACAGTTTCTATGTGATTATGTAATATCTGACCGTTGATTTGACATGAAGGAGGTGATGGCCTAAAATTTGATGTTTTTCTGCAAACAAAAGAGGCTAAAACAACCAAACACAATGTGAGGTAGTTAGAAAGACACAAAACTAATCGATGTTAGTGATTAACCCAAGAAAGAAGATGGACTATGAATGCAAGTGTCAACAAAGAGTCGAGCACCAATCTATGTGAATTGGGCGCTGATATAACCAAGATATGTGTTGAAACGGTTTGAACAGAGTGTCCCACTATACCTATGTATTTTCCTACAAATCTGAGAATTAATTGCACCAAAAAGTTGTTAGGAAGCTAAATAAACACATGTTCATTTACCAAGTTTTGTAAAATGATGGAAAATGCTTAGAAAACCACAAATTATACCATCAATGATGTTAGGCACCAATGCAAGAGACTGGGTGCTAATGTAGTAGATTTAGGCACTGAAAGATTGAAACTAAGCACTGATAGAGATGCTAGGTCATCTACAGTCTTGAGTGCTAATTCAGAGCTACTAGGCGCTGATAGAAGGCACTTCAGTGTTGCTTTCCTGAATCTAGGCACTGATCTAACTTGCAATCACAAAAGTCATGCAAACTGGGTGGGGGTCCCACTGAGCATGCCAAAAATGTCTACAATGGAAGTGGAACCAGCTAGGATGAGCTAACTACACTAATCAACCCTCCATCCCAAGTCTAAGAGAACTCAAGATTGGACTAACTAGTAATGCACAAATTAACTAACCTGTACCCTATCTAAATGCATTATTAGTGATATGTCCTAAAAGACGGTATGATATTCTATAATAAACTATGAAATTGGACTAACTAGTAATGCACAAATTAACTAACTTGTACCCTATCTAAATGCATTATTAGTGATATGTCCTAAAAGATGGTATGATATTCTATAATAAACTATGAAACTAGCTTAATTAGCTTGATTGTGATTGTTCAAAGTGGTAGAATTTCCTTGCATACAATTTCTTATGAAAAATGGAGGGGAAGGCCTCAATTTATAGATTTTTAGGGATGGAAATTGATGTAGAGGCGAATTGGTTGGGAGAAGATAGACAAACTAGACAAGGTTCTACTTCACCTACAAGCCCAAAAAAAAAGATCTTTACACAAAAGTGGGAACAACAGAAAGAAACTTAGGGATCATCATGGAAATGTGTGGTTTGGGGTGTTAGGGGACCCATTCCATCCATTGGTCAAGGTAGATTAGACTTCAAGTTGGTACTTCCTTCACAAACCCCCCAAAATGGCTTGTAGCCCTCCAAAATGACAACAGTCCAAATAACTTTTGACTCAGACCTCCAAACCCAGATCTTAGACAATTAGTAGATACCCATTATATCCCTCTATCACATATCCCAAACTTGGTATAGGTTATTTTGGATAGAATATCTCAACCAATAACCCCTGTCAGTGACCTAAAGCCCCAATTAAGCCAAAATTACAAAGAGACTATCTTCAAATGCAAGCCCATAACTCAACCAAGGGTTTGAACACTTAGAATGCATGCCAAAAAAAGGTATTTTGTGGGTTTTAAACTTCTACTCTCTGCTATTCCCAAAAATACCTCTTAGGTTCCTCCAAATGGCTTAATACATGGGCATATTAAGCCTCTTCTACCAAAACATACAAACACCAACTCTCCCACTCCTAAAATCAATCAAAACATTTGAAATACACCTATATACATCCATCCCATAGGTCTTATGGCTTTGGAAGACTGTGGGATGGTCAATTCCTCATTATTGCAAACAAGCCCTTAACTAGGTTCTAGTAGACTGTTTTGAAGAAAACACTTATATCTCCCAACAATTCAACTTTCAAAACACTAAAACCATTTCATATTTGAAGTAACTCAACCTACCACTCAATCAAAACATGAGGGATTGAGAACAATTCATACCTTCCTATTGTACGGCCTGTAGCAGCCCTTTTCTTTAAGCAAACAAAAATTTAAGAAAAACAATCCAATATCAAATGACTATAACTTGCTTCTAATTCAATGTCATTGGCCCAAATTGATTCTAAGTGATAGATACTTCACCAAACTTTATTTCCAAGCATCCTTGGTTTCATGACAGTGTTGTACTATTGAATGGTACAGATTATTTTCTACAAGAAATTTAGAACAAACACATAAAATGCAGAAAATGGTGTTTCTATTGCTTTAGAACTTCTCCTTATTCTTCAATAGGCTTATTCAAGGTGTTATTAAACTTGTTTCCACCTTTCCAACCTCCTTGCAAGTAGTTTGGGTCGATGGGAAGGTTTACAACCACTCTTCCCATCGAACTTCCTTTTGGTAGTTTGAAGACTACTTACATGTTTTGTTTGCAAAGTTACGTTGGTTTTAGGAGTATAAAACTACCTTCAACAAGATTACAATGTAATTAGGCCTTAACTAGACCTTACACCACCTTAGACTCCTTCTTATGCCTTGACATGGCTTACAAACATGAAGACTATCTTTCTATATGCCTTAAGAAGGCTTACATACCTGACTGTCCCAAGATTACCTATTACAACATGGCACCATGGCTCTTATTACAACACAAGAAAATGGTCTTCATAACCTTATTGAAACAACAAAGGAAAATGAACATCAAACAAGATATGAGTCTTTTGGTTCTCCTTGTGCTCCTGCACCATACTCCCCAAGTGGAAAGAGAACTCAAGTCTCTTGAGGATGTAGATCAACAATTGTGACACCAATTTTCAAGATGTCTTCTTCAATCATCCAAGTGGCATCTTCAATAGGCAAGCCACTCGATTTGACAAGAAACTGCTTGTATATCTTCTTCCTAGTCTTCTTCAAGAACTTGGTGTCAAGAATGCATTCCAACTTCAATGGCTAATTGGGTGGAAGATCCTTGACCCAATCTTCATCTCCTACTGTTGTCATATCTATCTCTAAATTTGCATTAGAATCATCTTTGAAAGGAAACAAATCTGAAACATTGAAGATAGGAGATATGGCCAAGCCTTGAGGAAGTTCAATCTCATAGGCATTGGGCCCAAACTTGTGCACAATCCGGCATGGTCCTACCTTCTTCATGATGAGTTTGGTTGGCTACCCCTTAGGAAGTCTTTCCTTCTTCAAATGTGCCATGACCAAATCCCCAACCTTGTATTGTACATCTCTCCTTCTCTCATTGGCTTTCTCCTTGTACTTGTCATTGTTCTTTTGAAGAGTTTCCTTGACATTATCATGAATGTCCTTCATGGCCAATGCAAAGTCTTCACCTTGAGCACTTTTCCTTTCCAATCCATGGAGATATCTCAATTCAAGAACACCTCTTGGATGAAGGCCATAAACAATCTCAA
Organism: Cunninghamia lanceolata; assembly: GCA_027924645.1. Lineage (NCBI taxonomy): Eukaryota > Viridiplantae > Streptophyta > Pinopsida > Cupressales > Cupressaceae > Cunninghamia > Cunninghamia lanceolata. Next base: position 7,544,797 of record BSBN01000394.1, read on the forward strand.
ATGGACTCCTTCCTATGCTCTTATTGGTGGAATCATTATAGGCAAGCTCTGCTTGAGGGATGATCATATCCCATGCCTCTCCATGTTTCTTGGTAAGACACTTGAGAAGGTTTCCCAAGGACCTATTCACCACCTCAGTTTGGCCATCATTTTGAGGGTGATAGGCTGAAGTAAAGTACAATTGAGTACCCAACTTCTTCCACAAAGTGTGCCAAAAATGGCCTACAAACTTTGGATCCCTGTCAGTCACGATGTTAAGAGGTAAACCATGGATTCTAACAATTTCTTTTAAGAACAAACCAGCAATGTGAGAATCATTATTAGTGCATTTACATGGCAAGAAATGAGCCATCTTACTAAATCTAACCACCACAACAAATATACTATCAAGCCTCTTTGAGTCCTAGGAAGACCCAACACAAAATCCATGCTAATACTTTCCCATGGCCTATTAGGAATAGGAAGTGGATGATATAGACCAACATTAGATGAAGTACCCTTTGCCCTTTGACAAATACTACAACATTCAACAAACTTTCTGATAATTGATTGCATTTTAGGCCAAAAATAAAACCTCTTCACCTGATATAATGTTTTATCCAATCCAAAGTGGCCTCCTAGTCCCCCACAATGTTTTTCCTTTATGATGTTCTCCCTCATGGAACACCTAGGAACACATAGTTGGTTGCCTTTGAACAACAACCCTTGCTACAACAAAAACTTAGAAAAATTAGAATGATAAGAGTCTGTAAATTGTGAACAAACTTCATATACCTCCCTAAAATATTCATCATCTTGATACATATGCTTGAGAGCATCAACCCCTACACTTTGCAACTAAATTTCTTGAACCATACACACTCTTCTACTTAATGCATCTACCACTTTGTTAGCCTACCCCTTCTTGTGTTTGATTAAAAAAGTATAGGCTTGGATTTGCTCAACCCATTTCATATGCCTATGATTGAGTTTTTTCTATGAATTCAGAAAACTAAGTGCATGGTTGTCAGTATAAACAATAAATTCTTCTGGCAAAAGATAGTGCCTCCATTTTTTCAAAGCTTGCACCATTGCATACAATTCCAAATCATAAGTAGAGTACTTTCTCTTAACATCATTTATTTTTTCACTAAAGAAAGCAACAGGCCTTCCCTCTTGACTTAGGACAACCCCTATAGCAAGATTACTAGCATCACATTCCACCACAAACAACTTTTTAAAGTTAGGCAAAACAAGTATGGGCTATTGTGCTACCTTTTGTTTTAGAATTTCAAAAGAATCATTGGCTACCTTTGTCCACAAAAACTTACATTTTTGCCCCCCTTTAATGGTATCCAAAATTGGTGCACAAATATGACTAAAAACCCTTATGATTTTTCTATAAAATGTTGCCAAACCATGAAAACTTTTCACATCACCTGCTGTTTTTGGAGTTGGCCATGACAAAATGGCTTCTACCTTTTTTGGATCCATCTTCAAACTACCTTGTGAAATCACAAAACCAAGATAGGTGAGTTCTTCCTTCATGAAGACACTCTTTTCCATGTTGATCATCCATTGTTCATCATGCAACTTCTTCAAAACTTGATCCAAATGTTGCAAATGCTCCTCCTTAGTCCTACTGAAAACAAGAATGTCATCCAATTATACCACAACAAATTTGCCAATGAAATCCTTCAACACTTCATTCATGAGACGCATAAAAGTACTTGGAGCATTAGATAGACCAAATGGCATCACCAACCACTCATAAAGACCCTCATTTGTTTTGAATGTTGTCTTCCATTCATCCCCTTGTTTGATTCTAATTTGATGATACCCACTCTTAAGATCAATCTTAGAAAAGTATTTAGCCCCTCCCAAATAGTCCATTAGGTCCTATATTATTGGCATAGGGAACTTATATCTTATGGTAATCTTGTTAATGGCTCTAGAATCTTCACATAACCTCCATTTACCATCCTTTTTAGGGGCCAGGACTGTTGGGACAACACATGGGCTAAGACTCTTTCTCACTAATCCCTTATCCAACAATTCTTGCACTTGCTTGGAAATCTCCTCATTTTGTGAAGGTGTCATCTTGTAGGCTGCTTTGTTTGGAAAAGTAGATCCTAGTATGAAGTCAATTTGATGGCTTATGTCCCTAATAGGTAGCAACTCATTAGGTATTTCTTCTACCATAATCCCCTTATACTTCTCTAGCAATTGTTGCACCTCATTAAGAACTTTTTCCTTACTAGGGTCATGCAAACTAGGACTATTTTTAGGCTTCAAAATTAGAGCACACCCTTGGGTTCCTTCCTCCTTAAGGGCATCTAGAAACTCTTTACCATTCACAATCATGACACTTGACCCAACATTCTTTTCTACATGCTCATCAGGCAATGGATCCATTCTATACTTTCTACCATTCTTAGTTATGATGAAAGAATTAGTTTTACCATCATGTTGTGATTGAACATCATATTTCCATGGATATCCTAATAGAAAATGAAAAGCATCCATAGTAATTATGTCACACAAAATTTTGTCCTTATATTCTCCTATCTCAAATTCAACCCATGATTATTCATCTACCAAAACTTGTTGCCCTTTATTCAACCATGATACTTTATAAGTACTAACATGAGGAAGCCTTTTCAAATTCAACTTGTCTACCATTTCAATGGAAACCAAATTTTTAGTTGAGTTTGAATCATCAATTACCTTGCAAATCTTACCATAGGCCTTGCATGTTGTCCTAAACAATTTCTTCCTTTGAGGGTGTTCTTGTGTTTGAGGCACCTTCAACATGGTTCTTCTCATCATCAAACTTTCTCCTTCATGGACTGGGGCTGCACTTCCAATTGGAGAGTTGACACTTTGGCAATCTTCCTCTTGGATCAATTGGTTCCTTCTATCTCCTCCATGAGAGCTTGAGGCTTGCTTTTTAGGACACTTGAAGGCTAGATGTCCCACTTGGTTGCAATTGTAACACCTTCCCGTGAAGACATTAGGACCTCTCCCTGGTCCACCAAATCTACCTCTTCCATTAGGCCTTCTTCCTCTAAAGCCTTCTCTAGAACTAGATTCTCCACTTTTCTCTTGGGAACTAGATTCCCCTTGGCTTCTTTGGGACTAATTTCTACCCCCAAAACTACCCCTACCTCTGAAATTTCTTCCACCTCTTCCTCTACTTTACTGCTCACCTTTCCTCTTCAACTTCTGTTCAGTCCTTAATGCTACTTGAAATCATTTCTCCATGGTTTCAGGGGTTAACAAACTTATCTCATCTTGGATATTGAACCTTAAACCATTTAGATACCTTGCTACCTTAGCTTTTTCATCCTCCATGTACCCACAACAAAGAGTGTATTTGTGAAACTCCTCGGTGTAAGTAGCCACATCCAAATCTCTTTGCTTGAGATTTTGTATCCTCTTGTAGAACTGCACCTCATAGTCTAATGGAAGGAATTTGGACTTGATCCTCTCAAACATTATGCTCCATGAAGAGATCATACTCTTCCCATTCTTTACCCTCTCTCCTTGGGTGTAATTCCACCATGTAAGGGCAGCACCTTTGATTTTAGTTTTTGTAAACTTAATGCTCTTACTTTTAGGAACTTCTTTGTATTCAAAGTAGTTATTTAGAGCCTCAATCCACTCGGTGACTTCATCAGCATTCATCTTTGGGAATCTCCATTTGAGCCTCTGAAGATTCCTTGCCACTTGCCTAAATGGCTTCAAGGAAATGCCTTTGATCAGCCGGTACTTGTACCTCTTCTTGTTCTTCTTCCTCTTCCTCTTTCTCTTCCTCTTCATCTAAACCTTCATCTATCCTTTTCCCTATCCTCAATGCCTTCAACTCTACTTGGAGTGCTTCCTTGACTCCACTTTTGATCTTCTCTTCCATCTTCTTAAACTTCTTGACCACTTCAGTGGTCATCCCCTTTGGAGGAATATTGCTACCCTCTCCTTCACTCTCCTCTACTGACATATACTAGGCCTTATACCACCAACAATAGAACATTTTTATGGCTTTGATACCACTATGATGTAGAAGCAAATTGGTTGGGAGAAGATAGACAAACTAGACAAGGTTCTACTTCACCTACAAGCCCAAAAACAAAGATCTTTACACAAAAGTGGGAACAACAGAAACAAACTTAGGTATCATCATGGAAATATTGGTTTGGGGTGTTAGGGGACCCATTTCATCCATTGTTCAAGGTAGATTAGACTTTGAGTTGGTACTTCACAAACCCCCCAAAATGGCTTGTAGCCCTCCAAAATGACAACAGTCCAAATACCTTTTGACTCATACTTGCAAACCCAGATCTTAGACAATCAATAGAAACCCATCATGGCCCTCTATCACATATCCCAAACTTGGCATAGGTTGTTTTGGACGGAATATATTTCAACCAATAACCCCTGTCAATGACCTAAAGCCCCAATTAGGCCAAAATTTCAAAGAGACTACCTTCAAATGTAAGCCCAAAACACAACCAAGGGTTTGAACACTTAGAATGTGTTAGGTCTCAAAAATGTAGGTTGCTAATCCTAAGAGGATGCCAAGCTCTATGCTTAGATTCGCAATGTTTTTGAACTAACTTAACGAAATCAACCTTTAGGGTTTGATGATTTCCTACACTTTAGGTCCTACTACACCTAGGTGGGTGAACCTTGGAATTTAAAGCAGATTGAATGCAACTATTTTAACTAAGAAAATGGATCTACCTACAGTGGAAAATGGTGTGGGATAGATGAAAGCTTTCTAACTAATTCTACTATCTAATGAATGGTTGGTATAAGCAATATCAAACTGAGTTTTATGATTGTGCAAATAAAAGGATTTAAATAATAAATTGAACTAAGACCAATGCCTTGTTGGGTAAATAGAGTCAAATGAAGGACTAAGACTAGTGGCTTATAGTGGATAGTAATTCTAATTGTTTGGCACAATTTTAGTTTATAACTTGTATAAACGTGCAAGGAGATGATAGACAAACTCTTCTTGATAATCCAACCAATATAATCAGATATCTTGTTTTTCACTAGAAGGCAATTTAATCCTTTCTTGAAGGAACCAATTGAAGAAATATGCAAGAGATAACAGATAATATTAATTTGGAGACAAAATGGCAACCCTAATTATATGGCTCTTCTTAGTAATCCAAACTAACATTTCCAGGTTACTGTGACTGATCACAAGGATTTTAATTCCTCTAATGGAAACCAATTTACTCAATCACACAAGTACAACAAATGTGCATTGACAAATTAACTATATACTTGATAAATTAATTTGAATAACAGGGAAATATAGAACTGCAGACAACCACACAATTGAATAATCTTAACAGACAATTGATGCCAGAATAGAACCACTAAATCAGAGAATTTTAATCTACTTCTTCAATAATAAACTTGCAACATGGTCTCTTGAAAACATTGTAAACTGCATGTTTTTATATTCTACTGCCCCTTCTCTTTCAGCATCAAATGTTTTAATTTATATAGATATTCTTGTGAAGAGACATAACTCTTCAAGAAGTCTTTTGCAAAATTAACAAGATTAACAATCATAACATAACCACAATTAGGCTCTATTCAACCACAAGTAAAGTTTAACAACATGGTCTAGGTACTCTTGGCTATGATGGGAATCAGTAAATTCAATGGCATTCCTTGTAATCACATCCATTGTGACCATCTTCTCCAAATATTTGTAGGTTTCCCTGGATGTAGAATCTTTGTCCTTAAGAGCTCCCAAAGCTTCATGTAATATAGCTTGACAGTCACTGCTCCACTCTTCTTTGCTCTTTAGTTCTTTATCACTTTTGAGTAATGCAGGCACTCCTGCTTTTGAAGCTTCAGCACATTCTTTGGCATCAGTTTTAAGTTGATCATAGTACTTCTAATGTTGCTCGATCAACTCTTTTGCATTGGGGGCACCTACAATGTCAGAAGTATCTTTACCCTGTGTCTCATTCAATTTCTCCTATAATATTTTTTCAAGCCTTTCATGTTCTTGAATTGCTTTATAATTTTGAGAGTAATTATCCAAAAATTGGCTTAACCAATGCACAATGTTGGCATGCCTGCTCCGTAGTACTGTGACAAGTGTATCCATCTAAATTTATGCTGCTTGATCTATGGATAGTGCTTGGGTAATTTGTGAACTTTCACCCTGGGTTAACCTCTTTGTTAATCCCCCGAAGGTACTCTTAAAATCATCTTTTAAATAATCATTTTCTTTTGTCAATCTTTCACAACTAAGTTTATACACGTCTCTTTCCTTAATCAACATCTGAGCCTGTGCCTTATTCAACTTTGCAACTTTGATCCCAATGTCTACAGTTATCAAGGGATTAGTCTCCCCTACCTTCAGAGTCATGACATAGACAAAAGTCTTTTTAGTGTCTATGATAGCTGTCTTTTTGTGGGGAGGATATAGGGCCCATATGATTAATGAATTTTCGTCATTATTATATTTGGTGCCCATATATACTTCATTGACACCTTCTAGAGTGAGCTTATATTTATCATCTGTATTATTCAGAAAACTGTCAAAGACTAAAGCAGAGTTCAAATCAAGGCCAGGAAAGATCATTACTCCTGCATCTTTGAGCAACTGTCTACCCCTACTAGGGGTCATATCTTGTAGCTCATTATCCATTGTTGTTTTCAATATATCAAGCAATTGTCTCTCATTGTTGGTAGAGACATCATCCACTAACTCTCTGATTTCCTTCCCTTTGCATTTATAAAAAAATGATTTAAACTCTTTTGAATGAATGAATTTTTCATCAAAAATAAAAAAATCATAAGCTATTTGATGTGGGTCTTCATTAGCAGACCCCTCCTCATCATGTACTTTGATAGGAGGTTGATATTATTGCATCTTTCTTTTGGACATTTTTATTGTTTTGTCCTATGGTTCTTCTCGCCCTGCCGGTTCTTCATCTCCAGAGGATAATAGCTCAATTTCTACCAGCTATTTTCTTTTCTCATGTAGGTCCCTGTTATATTGTTCCACCACCAATTCCACCTCAGCCTCTTCCAGGTTTCTGATGACATCATCGTGTGGATAGGGGATGTGTGTGCAACCGCTGAGGTTTTGCCTTCTCCTAGTAGAGTTAATAAAACCCTTAGGATCAAATCCTTTTCTCACCCCAGAACATTTCATATTGTAGTGTATTAACTTATCCAAAATGAGGTTATAATATAACCTTCCTTGGGAACCATAGTAAAATCCCCAAAACACAAAGTACTAGGCATAAAAGACTATTTATCATGGGAACTTAGATGCATTACATTTGAACAATGCATTTGCCTAACTATTTCTAGGTAGGTAATTCTGTCAGGGATAGTTTTAGGTAAGATAAAGGGAGTGTCCTCAAAACTATACACTCTAACCATGGTGGCATCTTCAAAATAGTACCAATCACCCCAATTATGAATATTAGTAGGAGGACCACCAAAATATTTTAGTCGAAGGAACCTCTTTATCTCATTTGAGATTGAATACTCACAGGGGTGACTAAAAAATATATATACAATGCTTTTACACAATATTCTTCAAATTGTACATAGCTAGAATGGGCATATCTGCTATCCCATATCCTAGTCCATATTTGTATTGGTAACCTCTGCCCCTTCTGGTCTGTTGGAACAACCTTAAATTCATTCAGCCATAACCGCCCTTCCTGGCCATAATAGAGCACCATGTGCATAAGAAGTGAGTAATGTTCAAAAGAAACTATTGTGGCATTGTTTCTTATTGCAGCCAGGCCAGAGTCAATTCTATTAACAACATAAGAACCATAATCAAACTGCCTTGCATTGTGGCATTAGATGTCAGTAGCTATGACCATCAAAGGGATTGTCATAAATTCAGGGACCTTTGATCCTAGGACCTAACCCACAGAATAATAGGTATGTTGTATGTAGGGTTCAAATGTTGATACATGAAAAGGAGGACCATCATCCTCATTGAGAGGCACCAATCCTCCCTCAACTTTGGGCCTATGAATAGGCAACTTCCATCCATTGTAGGTAGTATCCATCCTCTAATATTCCTTTCTAAATCCTCATAAATAATGGGGACAGTGCATAAATCATCCAAGTCGGATACTTCACAAATGGCATTCTTTGACAAATGTATAACAAGCTTTCCTTGTGGGTTGGATATAGCTTTAAGACTTGGGTTATACTATTTAGCAAGAAGTTGGAGAAGTTCAATAGCCAGGAACACATCAGGCACAACTAGTATAGCCAAATTCAAATGCCATGGGTTTGATACTGGAGAATTCCTAAATTTTCTGTTGTGGTGGAATTTGAAAAGTTCATACCCTCTAATTGGGGTCCAAATGTTCCCTAGGTATTTACATTTGTCCTCTAATTTTTATACTTCCCCCCTAAGTTGAGCAGATCTTCTAGCTTTGGGAGTTGACCCTGGTAATTGATCAATCAAATCTTGATTGAGCTCTTTGTCCTTTGTTTTCTCTTCAGGGGTTTTATCAATTTTCTGTTTCTTAGGTTTACTCGTATCTCCTTGTGATTTTTTGTCCTTTCCTTTTCCTGGAGTCTCCATTTTCAATCCTTGACAAAAAATCAAAATATAGGCTACAACACTAAGGTTTGTATGTATTTACATGTCATTAGTGGCTATGATCGAATTCCCCTATTTGCACTTCAAGTTTTCCCTTATATTTTCTTCTCAAACAACTCTGTTAATTTTAATTATAATGATCTTAGAGGATTTCATCATCGTTTGCATTTAATTGTTCGAGTAGTTCAATATCCTTCATCATTGTGAAATGTCACATCATCATAACTCCTTTCATCAGCATGATTTTCACAATGTCTAGGCAGTTTTAATATCTCCTTATGGCATGAACAATCAATCACTGTAACCCTTCAATTGTCTCCTCGACGTTACATTAAATCGTATCGGCAGGAGATGTCCATACCTTATTTGACATGAAAGTGGGCACAATTGCCATTGGCATGACCTCATTCATCACTGTGTGATTGATATTCCTTTCCGACATGTTAAGTGTTACCGATATGACTATTGGTGAGAGTCTTGTCGATGAATGTGACTATCATTATTATCGGGGTGATCTATGCCATCGGGATAACATACTTATGTTTACCCGAGTGTCATCATCTTCCCAATAGCCCTTTATATCCTAGATTGGAAAGACTTTCATAATATGTTACTGACATCATCATGAGAAATGCTTCGATCAGACTTGTAAACCTTGTTCCAATTCACTTACTTTTGCCAATTGTTATGTATGTCGGTATGACTTATACCGAAAGTACCTTTTGTTGTTCGCCAAGACACCGGAGTATTAGAGATTTGTTAGTCTTTCACTCTGATGTTCATCTCTTGCCAATGACCATTAGTTCCTTTGATTCCATGGGATGCTTGGTGAGAGTTTCACCAAAATACTCCATCGGTATGTTCTAAACTGTCAGGAAGGTTGTCGAAGTATTACCCGATAGTCTTCGGTTATACCGATAGGCATAACTGATAGATTTTCTCCCTGACAAAAGGTCATCGGTAACATCTCCTCCATCGGTGACTTTTAAAATCTTCTCTCCAATCTTTGTTTTCACACCGATAGTCATTTCAACTAGTTTCTCATGGATCGACATAAGTAACATAATTTCTTGCTGATAGTATGAAATTTATGTGCTTTACACTGTTTTGTCATGGACTTTTTTGTGGGATGTATCAATTTTAATTATCATTTAGGGCGGGATGTTTTATGATTTGGTTAGATATAGAGAAGTGAAAGTACACAAAAATTTTAAATTTTTCCTATCCCAACAGTGGCTCTGTCTGGGATGTATACTCTTTGTGAGTATAAAAAGGATTCAGATCTCTTGGGGGAGTAGACCACATGTTTTATTTGTTTGGGATGACAATTTTATGAGAATTGTATGAAAATGGGGAATGAGAGTGATAATAATGGGGAACGGGAATGATCCTATACTATTGTACATGGAAAAGCTTTTTTTTTATATATATATACAGATAGGATTGTCCATGTACTGGTAGATCCTAATCTCTTTTGGTTCTCCCTAAACTATTGTGCATGGAATGAAATTATCTTAAGAATTCTAAAGGGTTGTCCATGCACTGGCAACACTTAATTCTTTTTGTGCATGATATTCTATGAAAAAAAAGGTTTCAGATATTGCCCATGCATAGGCAATTCTTGCTCTTCTTCGGACATGTTTTGTAAATGGTAGGAATCATCACCTCCTTTACCAGTTATAACAAAAGGACCTAACCATAGAGATTCAAATTTTCCATGCTTTCCTTTGTCCTAGCACCTAGCATTCCACATCAATACTAAATCATTTATTTCAAATTTCCTATCTTTGGCCTTTTTGTCAAAGAGGTATTTCACTTGTGATTGTAACTTAATATTCTACCTTTGGGCTAGTCTCCTTTTTTCATCAAGTTCTGCAAGATGTTCCATCCTTTCCTCCATTGGTTCCATAATGTTTAAATCTTCCTAAAGAATGAACTTATAAACTAGCATGAGATTTTCTAACAGTATTCTTGCCTGTGTTCCATACACTAGCTCAAAAGGAGATCTCCTAATTGCCCTTTTTACAGTGATCCTATCAGCCCATACTGCCATTCTTAATTTTGAATCCCATGCTTTCTTGTTTTTATCCAACATTCTCTTTATTATTTTCAAGAGGCTTTTGTTACTTGATTCCGCTTGTCCATTTGCTTGTGGACGATAAGGGGTAGCATAGGACACGGTGATGCCATGTGTACTGCAGAAATTTTTGAATTCATCAGATCTGAAACACATTCCATTATCTATAATTAACCTTATTGGAGTGCCGAATTTGAACATAATATTTTCCATCAGAAAGTTAATCACCACCCTACTTGTTGCCTGTTTGTTGGAATTGCCTCCACCCATTTTTTGAAGTAATCAGTTGCCACTAAAATCCATTTGTGTCCACCACTTGATTTCTCTGCAATTTCTCCTATGAAGTCAATATCCCACTGATAGAATCGAGCCTCAACTTGCATGGGTTTTAAGGGTAATGCTCCCTGATATTTCAGCTTCCTGAAAACTTCTGACATGCTTCACATTTTCTAGTGTAATGATATGAATCATTAAAAACTTTAGGCCAATAGTATCCAGCCCTTAAGATCTTGTGGGCTATAGTCTTTGCTGAAAAATGACCTCCGCACATGCCTTCATGTAACTCTTTCATGATATGTTTTGATTGATGCTCATCTAAGCATAGCAATAAAATTCCATCTCTATTTTTGTAGTAAAGATCCCCATCAATAAATACATATTTTAAGGCTTGCAATTTAAGCGTCCTCCTTTTGTTATCATCATACCCCTCAGGACACTTCATATGTTTTAGATAATATGTAATGTCAGAATATCATGGAGTATGCTCAATACTAGAACTTGCATTATCAACATCATTAGCACCACATATCTAGGAAGCTTCAAGATTACTTTCAGCCATCAACCTAGCAAGACCTTGCCCTCTCACCAGTTTAGTGATCTAGATTTCAATATTGAACTCCTAAATTCTATTGATCCATCTACATCTTCTACCAGTGACTTTAGTTTGGACCAATACATCCTTTACTCCAGCATTAGGTACATATGCTATGATTTTGGCTCCCACCAAGTATGGCCTAAAAGTTTTAACTACTTTTACTAATGCATATCCCTGTTTTTCAACAATGTCATAGTTTAACTCTGCATTCTGAAGGGATTTGCTAAAAAATGAGATAGGTTGTTCATATCCATCATTATTTTTTTGCAATAGCACTACTGCAACTGTATGATAAGAAGCAAATGAAAATAGTTGGAATGTTTTACTGAAATCAAGGGGGATTAAGACTGGGGTTTCCTTGATTGCCCTCTTAATATTGGTAAATGTTTTTATAGTTTTAGTTGTCTATTTTACTTCTGAGTTCCTTTTTAGCATCTTTGATATCGGACAAAAAATTTCTACAAAATTTGATATAAACCTCCTGACAAAGTTAACTTGGCCATAAAATGACTATATAGCTTTCACATTTTTAGGGATAGGAACTTGGTAAATTGCTTTTACCCTCTCAGGATCTATTTTCACTCCATCCTTTGAAACTATGTGGCCAAGCAATTTTCCCTCTATCACTGCAAAATGGGACTTCTTAGGATTTAACGAGATCCCATATTTTAGGGCTTTGATAAATATTTCCTCTAAACGTGTGCAATGATCCTCAACACTTTTAGAATATGCTGTCAAGTCATCTTGATATACTATCATGATCTTATTAATTAACTCAGCAAAAGCCACATCCATTGCTCTTTGGAATGTTGCTCCAGCATTAGTGAGTCCGAATGGCATTCTCAAATATACATATGTTCCCCATGGAGTGGTGAATGCAGTCTTAAATTGCTCTGATTCTTTGACTTTTACATGATTGTAACCTAAGCAACCATCCATCATTGACAACAGTTCACATCCAATAACCTTTTGTAGTATTGCTTCCATATTGGGTAGAGGATAATTATCCTTGAGAGAAGATTTGTTTAAATTCCTGAAATCTACACACAATCTAGTATCACTGTTCTTTTTCCTAACAGGAACCAAATTTGAAACCCAAGAGGAATGTTTGATGGGTTTAATCATAGCCCCGTCCCTTAATTTTGTAAGTTCCTCGAGCATCTTAGGAGCTAATGTGGGATTGATAGGCCTCTATTTTTGCCTGAATGGTTTAGCATCTAGTTTTAGTGGTATTTCATGCTGAAACAAATCCTCTCTATATGCTTTTAAATCATCATATGACTAGGCAAATACATGCCTATACTTCCTAAGTAAGTTGATAATTTTGCTCCTGATTTTTAGGTTAAGATTTCTTCCAATATACACATTCTTTGGGGCTACTTGTGTCCCTAGATTGATTTCTTCAAGGTCATTAGGTACCACTGGTGTGTCTATCATTTTAAATCTGTCATGTCCATCAAATGCTTTTTCCAATGCTATAAGTCCCTTAGGTATTTTATTTGTTTACAATTAGACTATCTCTTGACCAAAAAGAGTTTCCTTCCCATCATGTTCTTCTACAAATGCATTGAAATCAATCTCTTGATTTTCATAATAATCAGCACAATGTAAGAAGTTGATTATATTAACATCATTATCAAACACTTGCCAGTTATGTATATTATCTGGGATGGTGGGTCTAGTTTTGAACTCAACCTTTGTAATTCCTCCTAATGTGACATCATCCCTTTTCAATGCGATATTTGCTAGAAAATCTGCCGTAATATCTTTAGACCTATCAATCCAGTTGATTGAAAAGGCATCAAATAATTCAATATTATCCCAGACTGCATTTCTGTACTATTTCAACCTCTTGTTTTTTGATAGGTATTTTTCTCTCACTTGGGAAGTGACCAATTCAGAATCACCATATACAGCTAACTTTTTTATTTAATGCTTAGTGGCTATGTTCAAACCAATGTGTAAAGCTTCGTACTCTGTTACATTGTTTGTGCATTCAAATGTTAATAGAAAAGAGTATTTGAAAGTTTTACCTCCTAGTGAAATAAACACTACTCCAGCCCCATTTCCTATTTTGCTGCATGCACCATTGAAATACATCTTCCATACATCATTTTCTTCTTTCATAGATTTAGTATGTATTGGATCAGTATTATGCACTTCTGGCATACTTTCTCCCACCTTAAAAGCTCCCAAATCTATGTCACAAAAGAAATTTATTTGATGTTGATCGAAATGTTCTATAATATTCTCATACCTTGGCTCTCCACATAACTTAATTTCTTTACCTCCCACTGGTATTGAGGCATATGATAAGTCCAATTGGACATTCCCTCCTGCTATTACAGCCCATTGTCTTGATAGAAGCATTCCATAATATGGTGGGATGTCAACCACTGTAATATCAATGTTATAAGTTGCTTCAGGGTGTGAGGCAAGTTTTATCTCCACATCCCTCATAATACCAATGACTGGGATAGATCTATTATCCATTGCATAACACTTGCCAAATGTAGTATCAACCCACATTCCCAATTCTTTCATAACTGCTATTGGCATGATGTTCATGGTAGCACCTAAATCAATCATGTAATTCCTCACTATCCTATTCTTGATCAATAATGTAGTTTAGAAAGGGTCTACCTGTGAGGGATTTTTTGTTAGTGTATCACCAAGGTATTCCTCAGGCATTTGGAATGTTTCTTGATGAACATTGTTTGTTCTACTTTCATGTCCTTTATGTTTTTTACTTGGTGTATCAAAAATCACCTTAATGATTGTGTTCCTATATTTATCTATCTTCATCATTTCTAAAAGTGGAACTGATATTTTGACCTGAGATACTGCATGAGCAATGTCAAAAGAATGGGCCATAGTTTGATCACTCTTTTCTATCTTTATATTTTCCTTTTCTTGGTTTTGTAATTTTTCTTCAGTTTTATCCTTACCACCCTTTTTTGGTTCTTTAAATGATGACTTTGTATTATTCTTTTTGTTATTCTGATCTTTTATGAATACACTCCCAGGTGTTCCTTGTTCAACATTCACTGTCCTATTCCTCAAGTTATAAGTGTTTTTAGCTTGAGCAATTGCAGCTACTGTAAGAGCTTCTCTTTCATCCTCAGTGGGCTTTCTCCATTGACCATATGGTTGATTGTTATAGTGAGTAGGTTCCTCATCACCATCTTCCTGATTTGAGAACACTTCTTGTTCTCCCATGTTGATATGATGCCTCTGGTTTCCTACATCATACTCATATCCCTCTTCCTTTGTAGAAGAGTGATCTTCAGTCACCACACATGGTGTATCCTGCATCATATTTATAGTATGGTTGTCTCTATTATAACTGTATAACATCTCTTCTTGTTGTATTGATTTAGCTACCTCATAGTACTCAGGTAACTGTGGTAAATTGTACACCAAACACCAAGGTTTATTTTCTACCATATGTGCCATATTTCTTTTCAGAGGGTCAAGGGTATCCTTGCCATAATGTTGCTTTCTATTGTTGTTGATGGATCTCCCATCTTTCTAATTTGTATTGTACGACATATCGTGCAATCTGGGCCTTTAATGCCTATGCTGACCTTCTGGTTTAATCTATTGAACAATTGGGCTCTAAGGATTTCTAGGGTTATCTCTCTTGCTAACCATACCTGCAGCTTTCCTATTGTTTTCAATAGTTAAGGCCACTTTCTGTGCTTCAGCCAAGGTTGCAGGACACCGATTTCTAAGCTTGTACCCTGTCTTGGGGTCAAATACTTTCATATAAATGCTTAGTGCTACTGGATCAAACAACTTGGATCCATGTGGTACCTTGTTGTGTAATTTGGAAACTTTTAGATTGAAATCATATACTGATTCATTTTGGTACTTCTGTATACTTATCAGTTCATGTAATGCAAACTCACAGGCATACTGGTTGCCATACTCCTTAAATTGATTATGGAAATCAATCATTGAACTGATTGAGGCATCATGTAAGCTTTTGAACTAGTCTCTTTCATCTTCAGTGAGGGACATCATGAATAACCTCATTCTAATATCTTCCCAATCCATACCAATATCCTACACAAAAGCATTGAAACTTCTGATGTGATCTTCAGCTAATATTGCATTGTTCCTAGTAAACTTGGGAACTATATTTCTCCAAGTACTATCCATAGGATATGGATACAACTGATATCCAGTTAAATCAAATTGGCTACATATGTTTGCAAGGTTTTGAGGTGGAAAGTTCATGGGTGGTGGATTATGATAGAAATTATATCCACCTGGTGGCTGATGATAGGCATATTGCTGTTGTGGGTTTATGTGGGGATTTATGTAAGGATTTGACTGTCTGTAATATTGTTGGCCAGGGGTTGGGTAAGGGTTTGCCATATGTTGATATGTATTATGTATGGGAGGTGGTCTAGTGTTTTGGGGAATAATATTTTGATGACTTCCAGATGCATGTGAATTTTGAACTCCATTTGTATTTTTCTATGGATTCCTTGAAGTGTTTCCTCTATGTGGAGGTACATATTTTGCAGGGGCTGTTTTAGCTTTACTTTTCATCTGTTGAATCTCCTGCTGCAACAACCTCTTAGTCTCTTGTATCTTGAACATTTTGAGTTCTTTTTGGAGCCTGAGCACCTCCTACTGCTCTTCACTCATACTTCCTAGATTCTTTGGATTGTCATTTATTTCTTGATTTGAGAATCCATGTTTTACCCCTTCTCCCTGATGTAATGACATCTTGAAATCATATTTAGGTTGGTTTTGATCAATATCCCTCATGACCTGTGCTTCATACTTGAGTTGTTCTTGAGAATCTAGTTTATATCTTACCAAAATATCACCAGTTACTCCATTGAGATTTTCATTTGAATCATGCAAAGGTGTGAACTTGTTGTGAATTGAAATAGTTTGCTCTGCATTATCCTCTTGAGCATCTTGGTTATTATCCTAGTGAGAATAATTTGAAGTTCCATTTCTTTTGGAAATGTTTCTAAGTGGTGGAGATGACTACAATTTCTTGCCTTCCATCTTGGATCTCCTACCATTCATTTGGTATTAATTTTTTGTTATAATAGTAACTAGAGTCGCCACCAATTTTGTAAATAGGAAAAAGTTTGTAATTTATCTTTAGGGGTTCTTGTTACCAGCAGAGTTACCAAATTAAACTTTCTGAAATGACTCTATGAAAGGAATGATTTATTTCTAAGGTCTTTTATCTAGGGTCCCCAGTAGAGTCAGTAATTTGTTAGATCCCAAAAATGCAAGTTGCTAATTCTAAGATGATGCCAAGCTCTATGCTTAGATTTGCAATGTTTTTGAACTAACTTAACAAAATCAACCTTTAGGGTTTGATCATTTCCTACACTTTAGGTCCTGCTACACCTAGGTGGGTGAACCATGGAATTTAAAGTAGGTTGAATGCAACTATTTTAACTAAGAAAATGGATCTACCTATAGTGGAAAATGGTGTGGGATAGATGAAAGCTTTCTAACTAATTCTACTATCTAATGAATGGTTGGTATAAGCAATATCAAACTGAGTTTTATGATTGTGCAAATAAAAGGATTTAAATAATAAATTGAACTAAGACCATTGCCTTGTTGGGTAAACAGAATCAAATGAAGGGCTAAGACTAGTGGCTTATAGTGGATAGTAATTCTAACTGTTTGGCACAATTTTAGTTTATAACTTGTATAAACGTGCAAGGAGATGACTGACAAACTCTTCTTGATAATCCAACTAATATAATCAGATATCTTGTTTTTCACCAAAAGGCAATTTAATCCTTTCTTGAAGGAACCAATTGAATGAAATATGCAAGTGATAACAAATAATATTAATTTGGAGACAGAATGGCAATCCCAATTATATGGCTCTTCTTTGTAATCCAAACTAACACTTCCAGGTCACTGTGACTGATCAGAAGGATTTTAATTCTTCTAATGGAAACTAATTTACTCAATCACACAAGTACAACAAATGTGTATTGACAAATTAATTATATACTTGATATATTAATTTGAATAACAGGGAAATATAGAACTGGAGACAACCAAACAATTAAATAATCTTAACAAACAATTGATGCCAGAATAGAACCACTAAATCAGAGAACTTTAATCTACTTCTTCAATAATAAACTTACAACATGGTCTCTTGAAAACATTGTAAACTACATGTTTTTATATTCTGTTGCCCCTTTTGTTTCAGTATCAAATGTTTGAATTTATATAGATATTCTTGTGAAGAGACATAACTCTTCAAGAAGTCTATTGGGAAATTAACAAGATTAACAATCATAACATAACCACGATTAGGGTCTATTCAACCACAAGTAAAGTTTAGCAACATGGTCTAGGTACTCCTGGCTATGATGGGAATTAGTAATTTTAATGGAATTCCTTGTAATCACATCCATCATGACCATCTTCTCCAAATGTTTGTAGGCTTCGCCGAATGTAGAATCTTTGTCCTTAAGAGCTCCCAAAGCTTCATGTAATATAGCTTGATAGTCACTACTCCACTCTTCTTTGATCTTTAGTTCTTTATCACTTTTGAATAATGCTGGTACTCCTACTTTTGAAGCTTC
This sequence comes from Cunninghamia lanceolata, assembly GCA_027924645.1. Taxonomy (NCBI): domain Eukaryota; kingdom Viridiplantae; phylum Streptophyta; class Pinopsida; order Cupressales; family Cupressaceae; genus Cunninghamia; species Cunninghamia lanceolata. The sequence goes on from BSBN01000394.1 coordinate 7,562,937, forward strand.
AGCACATTCTTTGGCATCAGTTTTAAGTTGATCATAGTACTTCTAATGTTGCTCGATCAACTCTTTTGCATTGGGGGCACCTGCAATGTCAGAAGTATCTTTACCCTTTGTCTCATTCAATTTCTCCCGCAATGTTTTTTCAAGCCTTTCATATTCTTGAATTGATTTATAATTTTGAGAGTAATTATCCCAAAATTGGTTTAACCAATGCACCATGTTGGCATGCCTACTCTGTAGTACTGTGACAAGTGTTTCCTTCTGAATTTGTGTTGCTTCATCTATGGATAGTGCTTGGGTACTTTGTGAACTTTCACCCTGGGTTAACCTCTTTGTTGATCCCCTGAAGGTACTCTTAACAACATCTTTTAAATAATCATTTTCTTTTGTCAATCTTTCACAGCTTAGTTTATACACATCTCTTTCCTTAATCAACATCTAAGCCTATGCCTTATTCAACTTTGTAATGTTGTTGCCAATGTCTGCAGTTAACAAGGGATCAGTCTCCCCTGACTTTAGAGTCATGACATGGCCAAAAGTCTTTTCAGTGTCTACGATAGCTGTCTTTTTGTGGGGAGGATACAGGGCCCATATCATTAATCAATTTTCATCATTATTATATTTGGTGCCCATATATACTTCATTGACACCTTCTGGAGTGACCTTATATTTAACATTTGTATTGTTCATTTAATTATCAATGATTAAAGTAGAGTTCAAATCAAGGCCAGGAAAGATCATTACTCCTACATCTTTGAGCAACTGTCTACCCCTGCTAGGGGTCATATCTTGTATCTCATTATCCACCATTGTTTTTAATATATCAAGCAATTGTCTCTCATTGTTGGCAGAGACATCATCCACTGACTCTCTGATTTCCTTCCCTTTGCATTTATAAAAAAATGATTTAAACTCTTTTGAATGAATGAATTTGTCATTAGAAATAAAAGAATCATAAGCTATTTGATGTGGGTCTTCATCAGCAGACCCCTCCTCATCATGTACTATGATAGGAGGCTGATATTGTTGCATCTTTCTTTTGGACATTTTTATTGGTTTGTCTTGTGGTTCCTCTCGCCCTGCTGGTTCTTCATCTCCAAAGGATAATACCCCAATTTTTGCCATCTGTTTTCTTTTCTCATCTAGGTCCCTGTTATATTGTTCCACCACCAATTCCACCTCAGCCTCTTCCAAGTTTCTGATGACATCATCGTGTGGATAGGGGATGTGTGTGTACCTGGTGAGGTTTTGCCTTCTCTGAGAAAAGTCAATAAAACCCTCAGGATCAAATCCTTTTCTCACCTCAGAACATTTAATATTGTAGTGCATTAACTTATCCAAAATGAGGTTATAACCTTCCTTGGAAACCATAGTAAAATCCCCAAAACACAAAGTACTAGGCATAAAATACTGTTTATCATGGGAACTCAGATGCATTACATTTGAACAATGCATTTACCTAACTATTTCTAGGTAGGCAATTCTGTCAGGGACAGTTTTAGGTAAGATAAAGGGAGTGTCCTCAAAACCACACACTCTAACCATGGTGGCATCTTCAAAATAGTACCAATCTCCCCAATTATGAATAACAGTAGGAGGACCACCAAAATCTTTCGGTCTAACGAACCTCTTTATCTCATTTGAGATTGAATACTCACAGGGCTGACTAAAATACCTATACAACACTTTTACAAAATATTCTTCAAATTGTACATAGCTAGAATGGGCATATCTGCTATCCCATATCCTGGTCCATATCTGTATTGGTAACTTCTGCCCCTTTTGTTCTATTGGAACAACCTTAAATTCATTTGGCTATAACCCCACTTCTTGGCCATAATAGAGCACCATGTGCATAAGAAGTGAGTAATGTTCAAAAGAAACTGTTGAGGCATTATTTCTTATTGCAGCCAGGCCAGAGTCAATTCTATTAACAACATAAGTAGCATAATCAAACTTCCTTACATTGTTGCATTGGATGTCAGTAGCTATGACCATCAAAGGGATTGTTATAACTTCAGGGACCTCTGATCCTAGGATATGACCCACAGAATAATAGGTATGTTGTATTTAGGGTTCAAATGTTGATACATGAAAAGGAGGACCATCATCCTCATTGAGAGGCACCAATTCTCTCTCCACTCTGGGCCTATGAATAGGCAGCCTCCATCCATTGTAGGTAGTATCCATCCTCCAGTATTCCTTTTCTAAATCCTCATAAATAATGGGGATAGTGCATAAATCATCCAAGTCGAATACTTCACAGATGGCATTCTTTGACAAATTTATAACAGGCTCCCCTTGTGGGTTGCATATAGCTTTAGGACTTGGGTTATACTGTTTAGCAAGAAGTTGGAGAAGTTTAATATTTAGGAATGCATTAGGCACAACTAGTTTACCCAAATTCAAATGCCATGGGTTTGATACTGAATAATTCCTAAATCTTCTGTTGTGGTGGAATTTGAAAAGTTCATACCCTCTGATTGGGGTCCAAATGTTCCCTAGGTATTTACATTTGTCCTCTAATTTTTCTACTTTTGCCCTAAGTTGGGCAGATCTTCTAGTTTTGGGAGTTGACCCTGGTAATTGATCAATCAAATCTTGATTAAGCTTTCTATCTTTTATTTTCTCTTCAGGGGTTTTATCAATTTTTTGTTTCTTAGGTTTACTCGTATCCCCTTGTGATTTTTTGCCCTTCGCTTTTCCTAGAGTCTCCATTTTCAATCCTTGACAGAAAATCAAAATACAGGCTACAACACAAACATTTGTATGTATGTACCTGTCATCGGTGGCTGTGATCGAATTCCCCTATTTGCGCTTCAAGTTTTCCCCTGTAGTTTCTTCTTAAACAACTTTGTTGATTTTAATTATAATGATCTTAGAGGATTTCATCACCATTTGCATTTAATTGTTCGAGCAGTTGAATATCCTTCATCATTGTGAAATGTCACATCATCATAACTCCTTTCATCGGGATGATTTTCATAATGTCTAGGCGATTTTAATATCTCCTTATGGCACGAATAATCAATCGCTGTAACCTTTCAATTGTCTCCTCGACGTTACATTAAATCATATTGGTAGGAGATGTCCATACCTTATCCGACGTGAAAGTGGGCACAATTGCCATCAGCATGACCTCTTTCATCACTGTCTAATTGATATTCCTTTCTAACATGTTAAGTGTACTGATATGACTATCGGTGAGAGTCTCGTCGATGAATGTGACTATCATTGTTATCGTGGTGATCTATGCCATCAGGATAACATATTTATGTTTACCCAAGCGTCATCGTCTTCCCAATAGCCCTTTATATCTTGGATCAAAAAGACTTTCATAATATGTTACCGACATCGTCGTGGGAAATGCTTCAGTCAGACTTGTAAACCTTGTTCTGATTCACTTACTTTTACTGATGGTTATGTATGTCAGTATGACTTATACCAAAAGTACCTTTTGTTGTTTGCCAAGACACCAGAGTATGGGAGACTTATTAATCTTTCGCTCCAATGTTCATCTCCTTCTGATGACCATTAGTTCCTTTGATTCCATGGGATGCTCGGTGAGAGTTTCGCTAAAATACTCTATTGGTATGATCTATATTGTCGGGAAGGTTGTCGAAGTATTACCTGATAGTCTTTGGCTATACCGATTGGCGTAACTGATAGATTTTCTCCCCTACAAAAGGTCATTGATAAGATCTCCTCCATTAGTGACTTTTAAAATCTTCTCTCCAATCTTTGTTTTCACATTGATAGTCATTTCAACTAGTTTCTCATAGATCAGCATAAGTAACATAAAGTCTTGCCGATAGTATGAAATTTAAGCACTTTACACTGTTTTGTCATGGACTTTTTTGTGGGATGTATCAATTTTAATTATGATTTTGGGCGGGATGTTTTATGATTTGGTCAGATATGGAGAAGTGAAAATACACGAAAATTTTAAATTTTTCCTGTCACAACAGTGGCTTTGTCTGGGATGTATACTCTTTATGAGTATAACAAGGATTTAGATCTCTTGGGCAAGTAGACCACATGTTTTATTTGTTCAGGATGATAATTTTATGAGAATTGTATGAAAATGGGGAATGAGAGAGATAATAATGGGGAATGGGAATGATCCTATACTATTGTACATGGAAAAGCTTTTTTTATATATATATAGAGATAGGATTGTCCATGTACTGGAAGATCCTAATCTCTTTTGGTTCTCCCTAAACTATTGTGCATGGAATGAAATTATCTTAAGAATTTTAAGGGTTATCCATGCATTGGCAACACTTAATTCTTTTTGTGCATGATATTCTATGAAAAAAAAGGTTTCAAATATTGCCCATGCACATGCAATTCCTGCACTTCTCCGGAAATGTTTTGCAAATGGTAGGAATCATCACCTCCTTTACTAGTTATAACAAAAGGACCTAACCATAGAGCTTCAAATTTTCCATGCTTTCCTTTGTCCTGGCACCTAGCATTCCACATCAATACTAAATCATTTATTTCAAACTTCCTATCTTTGGCCTTTTTGTCAAAGAGGTATTTCACTTGTGATTGTAACTTAATATTCTGCCTTTGGGCTAGTCTCCTTGTTTCATCAAGTTCTACAAGATGTTCCAACCTTTTCTCCATTGGTTCTGGAATGTTTAAATCTTCCTAAAGAATGAACTTATAAACTAGCATGAGATTTTCTAACGGTATTCTTGTCTGTGTTCCATACACTAGCTCAAAAGGAGATCTCCCAATTGCCCTTTTTACAGTGATCCTATCAGCCCATACTGCCACTCTTAATTTTGAATCTCATGCCTTCTTGTTTTTATCCAACATTCTCTTTATTATTTTCAAGAGGCTTTTGTTACTTGATTCTGCTTGTCCATTTTCTTGTGCATGATAAGGGGCAACAGACACAGTGATGCCATGTGCACTACAAATTTTTTTGAATCCATCAGATCTAAAACACATTCCATTATCTGTAATTAGACTTATTGGAGTGTCGAATCTGAACATAATATTTTCCATTAGATAGTTAATCACCACCCTACTTGTTGCCTGTTTGGTTGGAATTGCCTCCACCCATTTTGTGAAGTAATCAGTTGCCACTAAAATCCATTTGTGTCCACCACTTGATTTCTCTGCAATTTCTCCTATGAAGTCAATACCCCATTGATAGAATGGAGCCTTGACTTGCATGGGTTTTAAGGGTAATGCTCCCTAATATTTCAACTTGCCTAAAAACATCTGACATGCTTCACATTTTCTAGTGTAATGATATGAATCATTAAAAACTTTAGGCCAATAGTATCCAGCCCTTAAGATCTTGTGGGCTGTAGTCTTTGCTGAAAAATGACCTCCGCACATGCCTTCATGTAACTCTTTCATGATATGTTTTTGATTGATGCTCATCTAAGCATAGCAGTAAAATTCCATCTCTATTCTTCCAGTAAAGATCCACATCAATAAATACGTATTTTGAGGATTGCAATTTAAGTGTCCTCCTTTTGTTATGATCATACCCCTCAAGACACTTCATATGTTTTAGATAATATATAATGTCAGAATACCATGGAGTATGCTTAATACTAGAACTTGGATTATCAACATCATTAGCACCACATATCTGGGAAGCTTCGAGATTACTTTCAGCCATCAACCTAGCAAGACCTTACCCTCTCACTAGTTTAGTGATCTAGATTTCAATATTGAACTCCTGAATTCTATTGATCCATCTACATCTTCTACTAGTGACTTCAGTTTGGACCAATACATCCTTTACTACAACATTAGGTACATATGCTCTAATTTCGGCTCCCACCAAGTATGGCCTAAAAGTTTTAACTGCTTTTACTAATGCATATGCCTATTTTTCAACAATGTCATATTTTAACTCTCCATTCTGAAGGGATTTGCTAAAAAATGAGATAGGTTGTTCATATCCATCATTGTTTTTCTGCAATAGCACTGCTGCAACTGTATGATAAGAAGCAAATGAAAACAGTTGGAATGTTTTACTGAAATCAGGGGATATTAAGACTGGGGCTTCCTTGATTGCCCTCTTAATATTGGTAAATGCTTCTATAGTTTCTGTTGTCCATTTTACTTCTGAGTTCCTTTTTAGCATCTTTGATATAGGACGAACAATTTCTGCAAAATTTGATATAAACCTCCTGACAAAGTTAATTTAGCCAAAAAATGACTGTATAACTTGCACATTTTTAGGGATAGGGACTTGGTCAATTGCTTTTACCCTCTCAGGATCTATTTTCACTCCATCCTTTGAAACTATGTGGCCAAGAAATTTTCCCTGTCACTACAAAACGGCACTTCTTTGGATTCAATGAGATCCCATATTCTAGGGCTTTGATGAATATTTGCTCTAAATGCATGCAATGATCCTGAGCACTTTTAGAATATGTTGTCAAGTCATCTTGATATACTATCATGATCTTATTAATTAACTCAGCAAAATCCACATCCATTGCTCTTTGGAATGTTGCTCCAGCATTAGTGAGTCTGAATGGCATTCTCAAATATACATATGTTCCCCATGGAGTGGTGAATGCAGTCTTAAATTGCTCTGATTCTTTGACTTTTACCTAATTGTAACCTGAGAAGCCATCCATCATTAACAACAGTTCACATCTAGTAACCTTTTGTAGTATTGCTTCCATATTAGGGAGAGGAAAATTATCCTTGAGAGAATATTTGTTTAAATTCCTGTAATCCACACACAGTCTAATATCATTGTTCTTTTTCCTGACAGGTACCAAATTTGAAACCCAAGAGGAATGTCTAATGGGTTTAATGATAGCCCCATCCCTTAATTTTGTAAGTTCCTCTAGCATCTTAGGAGCTAATGTAGGATTGATAGGGCTCAGTTTTTGCCTGTATGATTTAGCATCTGGTTTTAGTGGTATTTCATGCTAAAACAGATCCTCTCTATATACTTTTAAATCATCATATGACCAGGCAAATACATGCCTATACATCCTAAGTAAGTTGATAATTTTGCTCCTGATTTTTGGGTTAAGATTTCTACCAATATACACATTCTTTGGGGCTACTTGTGTCCCTAGATTGATTTCTTCAAGGTCATTAGGTACCATTGGTGTGTCTTTCATTTTAAATCTATCATGTCCATCGAATGCTTTTTCCAATGGTATAAGTCCCTTAGGTATTTTATTTGTTTTCAACTGGACTATCTCTTGACCAAAAAGAGTTTCCTTCCCATCATGTTCTTCTACAAATGCATTGAAATCAATCTCTTGATTATTATTATAATCAGCACAATGTAAGAAGTTGATTATATCAGCATTGTTATCAAACACTTGCCAGTTATGTATATTATCTGGGATGGTGGATCTGGTTTTGAACTCAACCTCTGTAATTCCTCCTAATGTGACATCATCCCTTTTCAATGTGATATTTGCTAGAAAATCTACCATAATGTTTTTAGACCTATCAATCCAGTTGATTGAAAAGGCATCAAATAATTCAATATTATCCCAGACTACATTTCTGTATTGTCTCAACCTCTTGTTTTTTGATAGGTATTTTTCTCTCACTTGGGAAGTGACCAATTCAGAATCACCATATATAGCTAACATTTTTATTTTATGCTTAGTGGCTATGTTCAAACCAATGAGCGAAGCTTCATACTCTGTTACATTGTTTGTGCATTCAAATGTTAATAGAAAAGAGTATTTGAAATTTTTACCTCCTGGTGAAATAAACACTACTCTAGCCCCATTTCTTATTTTGCTGCATGCACCATCGAAATACATCTTCCATACATCATTTTCTTCTTTCATAGATTCAATATGTATTGGATCAGTATTATGCACTTCTGGCATACTTTCTCCCACCTTAAAAGCTCCCAAATCTGTGTCACAAAAGAAATTTATTTAATGTTGATCCAAACATTCTATAATATTCTCATACCTTGGCTCTCTGCATAGCTTAATTTCTTTACCTCCCACTGGTATTGTGGCATATGATAAGTCCAATTGGACATTCCCTCCTGCCATTGCAGACCATTGTCTTAATAGGAGCATTCCATAATATGGTGGGATGTCAACCATAGTAATATCAATGTTATAAGTTGCTTCAGGGTGTGAGGCAAGTTTTATCTCCACATCCCTCATAGTACCAACAAATGGGATAGATCTACTATCTATCGCATAACACTTGCCAAATGTAGTATCAACCCGCATTCCCAATTCTTTCATAACTGCTATTGGCATGATATTCATTGTAGCACCTAAATCAATCATGTAATTCCTCACTGTCTTGTTCTTGATCAATAATGTAGTGTAGAAAGGGTCTACCTATGAGGGATTTTTTGTTAGTGTATCACCAAGGTATACCTTAGGCATTTGGAATGTTTCTTGATGAACATTGTTTGTTCTACTTTCACGTCCTTTATGTTTTTTACTTGGTGTATTAGAAATCAACTTAACAATTGTATTCATGTATTTATCTATCTTCGTCATTTATAAAAGTCAAACTGATATTTGACCTGAGATACTGCATGAGAAATGTCAAAAGAATGGGCCATAGTTTGATCAATCTTTTCTGTCTTTATATTTTCCTTTTCTTGGTTTTGTGATTTTTCTATCATTTTATCCTTACCACCCTTTTCTAGTTCTTTAAATGATGACTTTGTATTATTCTTTTTGTTATTCTGATCTTTTATGAATACACTCCCAAGTGTTCCTTGTTCAATGTTCACTGTCTTATTCCTCAAGTTATAAGTGTTTTTAGCTTGAGCTATTGCAGCTACTGTAAGAGCTTCTCTTTCATCCTCAGTGGGCTTTCTCCATTGACCATATGGCTGATTGTTATAGTGAGTAGGTTCCTCATAACCATCTTCCTGATCTGAGAACACTTCTTGTTCTCCCATGTTGATATGATGCCTCTAGTTTCCTACATCATACTCATATCCCTCTTCCTCTGTAGAAAAGTAATCTTTAGTCACCACACATGGTGTATCCTGCATCATATTTATAGTATGGTTGTCTCTATTATAACTGTATAACATCTCTTCTTGTTGTACTGATTTAGCTACCTCATAGTACTCAGGTAAATGTGGTACATTGCACACCAAACACCAAGGTTTATTTTCTACCATATATGCCATATTTCTTTTCAGAGGGTCAGGGTATCCTTGCCATAATGTTGCTTTCTGTTGTTGTCGATGGGTCTCCCATCTTTCCAATTTGTATTGTATAGCATATCCTGCAACCTGGGCCTTTCATGCCTATGCTGACCTTCTGGTTTAATCTATTGAACATTTGGGTTCTCAGGATTTCTAGGGTTATCTCTCTTCCTAACCATACCTGTAGCTTTCCCATTGTTTTCAATAGTTATGGCCATTTTCTGTGCTTCAGCCAGGGTTGTAGGACACCAATTTCTAAGCTCGTACCCTGTCTTGGGGTCAAATACTTTCATATAAATGCTCAGTGTTGTTGGATCAGACAACTTGGATCCATGTGGTACCTTGTTGTGTAATTTGGAAAATTTTAGATTGAAATCATATATTGATTCATTTTGGTACTACTGTATACTTATCAGTTCATGTAATGCAAACTCACGGGGATACTGGTTGCCATACTGCTCCTTAAATTGATTATGGAAATTAGTCATTGAACTGATTGAGGCATCAAGTAAACTGTTGAACCAATCTCTTGCATCTTCAGTGAGGGACATAATGAAAAACCTCATTCTAATATCTTCCCAATCCATACCAATATCCTGCACGAAAGCATTGAAACTTCTAATGTGATCTTCGGTTGATATTGCATTGTTCCCAATAAACCTGGGAACTATATTCTCCAATTACTATCCATAGGATATGGATACAACTAATATCCAGTTAAATCAAATTGGCTACATATGTTTCCAAGGTTTTAAGGTGGAAAGTTCATGGGTGGTGGATTAGGATAGTAATTATATGCACCTGGTGGTTGATGATAGGCATATTGCTATTGTGAGTTTATGTGGGGATTTATGTAAGGATTTGACGGTCTGTAATATTGTTGGCCAGGGTGTGGGTAAGGATTTGCCATATGTTGATATGTATTATGTATGGGAGGTGGTCTAGGGTTTTGGGTAATAATATTTTGATGACTCCCAGATGCATGTGAATTTTGAACTCCATTTGTATTTTGTTGTGGATTCCTTTAAGTGTTTCCTCTATGCGGAGGTACATATTTCGGGGGGGCTATTTTAGCTTTACCTTTCATCTGTTGAATCTCCTGCTGCAACAACCTCTTAGTCTCCTATATCTTGAACATTTTGAGTTCTTTCTGGAGCCTGAGCACCTCTTGCTACTCTTAACTCATACTTCCTTGATTATCTGGATTGTCATTTATTTCTTGATTTGAGAATCCATGTTTTACCCCTTCTCCCTGATGTAATGACATCTTGAAATCATATTCAGCTTGGTTTTGATCAATATCCCTCGTAACCTATGCTTCATACTCAAGTTGTTCTTGAGGATCTAGTTTGTATCTTGGCAAAATATCATCAGTTACTCCATTGAAATTTTCATTTTAATCATGCAAAGGTGTGAAGTTGTTGTGAATTGAAATATTTTGCTCTACATTATCCTCTTGAGCATACTAGTTATTATCCTGGTGAGAATAATTTGAGGTTCCATTTCTTTTGGAAATGTTTCTAAGTGGTGGAGATGACTGCAATTTCTTGCCTTCCATCTTGGATCTCCTACCATCCATTTGGTATTAATTTTTTTTTTATAATAGTAACTAGAGTCTTCACCTATTTTGTAAATAGGACAAAGTTTGTAATTTATCTTTAGGGGTTCTTGTTATCGGCAGAGTTACCAAATTAAACTTTCTGAAATGACTCTATGAAAGGAATGATTTATTTCTAATGTCTTTTATCTAGGGTCCCCAGTAGAGTCACCAATTTGTTAGGTCCCAAAAATGTAGGTTGCTAATCCTAAGAGGATGCCAAGCTCTATGCTTAGATTCACAATGTTTTTGAACTACCTTAATGAAATCAACCTTTAGGGTTTGATGATTTCCTACACTTTAGGTCCTGCTACACCTAGGTGTGTGAACCTTGGAATTTATAGCAGATTGAATGGAACTATTTTAACTAAGAAAATGGATCTACCTACAGTGGCAAATGGTGTGGGATAGATGAAAGCTTTCTAACTAATTCTACTATCTAATGAATGGTTGGTATAAGCAATATCAAACTGAGTTTTATGATTGTGCAAATAAAAAGATTTAAATAATAAATTGAACTAAGACCATTGCCTTGTTGGGTAAACAAAGTCAAATGAAGGACTAAGACTAGTAGCTTATAGTGACAGTAAATCTAACTGTTTGGCACAATTTTAGTTTATAACTTGTATAAACATGCAAGGAGATAACTGACAAACTCTTCTTAATAATCCAACCAATATAATTAGATATCTTATTTTTCACCAGAAGGTAATTTAATCCTTTCTTGAAGGAACCAATTGAATGAAATATGCAAGAGATAATAGATAATATTAATTTGGAGACAGAATGGTAATCCTAATTATATGGCTCTTCTTTATAATCTAAACTAACACTTCTAGGTTACTGTGACTGATTAGAAGGATTTTAATTCCTCTAATGGAAACCAATTTACTCAATCACACAAGTACAACAAATGTGCATTGACAAATTAACTATATACTTGATATATTAATTTGAATAACAGGGAAATATAGAACTAGAGACAACCACACAATTGAATAATCTTAACAAACAATTGATGCCAGAATAGAACCACTAAATTAGAGAACTTTAATCTACTTCTTCAATAATAAACTTGTGACATGGTCTCTTGAAAACATTGTAAACTACATGTTTTTATATTCTACTGCCCCTTCTCTTTCAGCATCAAATGTTTGAATTTATATAGATATTCTTGTGAAGAGACATAACTCTTCAAGAAGTCTTTTGGGAAATTAACAAGATTAACCATCATAACATAACCACGATTAGGCTCTATTCAACCACAAGTAAAGTTTAGCAACATGGTCTAGGTACTCCTAGCTACGATGGGAATCAGTAAATTCAATGGCATTCCTTGTAATCACATCCATCGTGACCATCTTCTCGAAATGTTTGTAGGTTTCCCCGGATGCAAAATCTTTGTCCTTAAGAGCTCCCAAAGCTTCATGTAATATAGGTTGACAGTCACTGCTCCACTCTTCTTTGCTCTTTAGTTCTTTATCACTTTTGAATAATGCGGGCACTCCTGCTTTTGAAGCTTCAGCACATTCTTTGGCATCAGTTTTAAGTTGATCATAGTACTTCTGATGTTGCTCAATCAACTCTTTTGCATTTGGGGCACTTGAAATGTCAGAAGTATCTTTACCCTATGTCTCATTCAATTTCTCCTGCAATCTTTTTTCAAGCCTTTCATGTTCTTGAATTGCTTTATAATTTTGAGAGTAATTATCCCAAAATTGGTTTAACCAATTCACCATGTTGGCATGCCTGCTCTTTAGTAATGTGACAAGTGTATCCATCTGAATTTTTGCTTCTTGATCTATGGATAGTGCTTAGGTACTTTGTAAACTTTCACCCTGGGTTAACCTCTTTGTTGATCCCCCGAAGGTACTCTTAACAACATCTTTTAAATAATCATTTTCTTTTCTCAATCTTTCACAACTCAATTTATATGCATCTCTTTCCTTAATCAACATCTAAGCCTGTGCGTTATTCAACTTTGCAACATTGATGCCAATGTCTGCAATTATCAAGGGATCAGTCTCCCCTAACTTTAGAGTCATGACATGGCCAAAAGTATTTTTAGTGTCTATGATAGTTGTCTTTTTGTGGGAAGGATATCATTAATGAATTTTTGTCAATATTATATTTGGTGCCCATATATACTTCATTGACACCTTCTGGAGTGAGCTTATATTTATCATCTGTATTATTTAGAAAACTGTCAAAGACTAAAGTAGAGTTCAAATCAAGGCCAGGAAAGATCATTACTCTTGCATCTTTGAGCAACTATCTACCCCTGCTAGGGGTCATATCTTGTAGCTCATTATCCATTGTTGTTTTCAATATATCAAGCAATTGTCTCTCATTGTTGACAGAGACATCATCCACTGATTCTCTGATTTCCTTCCCTTTGCATTTATACAAGAACGATTTAAACTCTTTTGAATGAATAAATTTGTCATCAGAAAATAAAAGAATCATAAGCTATTTGACGTGGGTCTTCATTAGCAAACCCGTCCTCATCATGTACTATGACAGGAGTTATATTGTTGCATCTTTCTTTTGGACATTTTTATTGTTTTGTCTTGTGGTTCCTCTTGCCCTGCCGGTTCTTCATCTGCAGGGGATAATACCTTAATTTCTGCCAGCTATTTTCTTTTCTCATCTAGGTCCTTGTTATATTGTTCCACCACCAATTCCACCTCAGCCTCTTTTAGGTTTTTGATGACATCATCATGTGGATAGGGGATGTGTGTGTACCTGCTAAGGTTTTCCCTTCTCCGAGAAAAGTCAATAAAACCCTCAAGATCAAATCCTTTTCTCACCTGAGCACATTTCCTATTGTAGTGCATTAACTTATCCAAAATGAGGTTATAACCTTCCTTGGAAACCAGAGTAAAATCCCCGAAACACAAAGTACTAGGCATAAAAGACTGTTTATCATGGGAACTCAAATGCATTACATTTGAACAATGCATTTGCCTAACTATTTCTAGGTAGGAAATTCTATCAGGGACAATTTTAGGTAAGATAAAGGGAGTGTCCTTAAAACCATACACTCTAACCATGGTGGCAACTTCAAAATAGTACCAATCTCCCCAATTATGAATAACAGTAAGAGGACCACCAAAATCTTTTGGTCTAAGGAACCTCTTTATCTCATTTGAGATTGAATACTCACATGGGTGACTAAAATATCTATACAACACTTTTACACAATATTCTTAAAATTGTACATAGCTAGAATGGGCATATCTGCTATCCCATATCCTGGTCCATATCTGTATTTGTAACCTTTGCCCCTTCTGGTCTGTTGGAACAACCTTAAATTCATTTGGTCATAACCCCACTTCCTAGCGATAATAGAGTACCATGTGCATAAGAAGTGAGTAATGTTCAAAAGAAACTGTTGGGGAATTGTTTCTTATTGCAGCTAGGCCAAAGTCAATTCTATTAACAACATAAGCAACATAATCAAACTACCTTGCATTGTGGCATTGGATGTCAGTAGCTATGACCATCAAAGGGATTGTCATAAATTTAGGGACATCTGATCCTAGGACCTGACTCACAGAATAATAAGTATGTTGTATGTAGCGTTCAAATGTTGATACATGAAAAGGAGGACCATCATCCTCATTAAGAGGCACCAATTCTCCCTCAACTCTAGGCCTATGAATAGGCAACCTCCATCCATTGTAGGTAGTATCCATCCTCCAATATTCCTTTTCTAAATCCTCATAAATAATGGGGACAGTGCATAAATCATCCAAGTTGAATACTTCACAGATGGCATTCTTTGACAAATGTATAATAGGCTCCCCTTGTGGGTTGCATATAGCTTTATGACTTGGGTTATACTGTTTAGCAAGAAGTTGGAGAAGTTCAATATTCAGGAACACATCAGGCACAACTAGTTTACCCAAATTCAAATGCCATGGTTTTGATACTAGAGAGTTCCTAAATCTTCTGTTGTGGTGGAATTTGAAAAGTTCATACCCTCTGATTGGGGTCCAAATGTTCCCTAGGTATTTACATTTGTCCTCTAATTTTTCTACTTCCACCCTAAGTTGAGCAGATCTTCTAGCTTTGGGAGTTAACCCTAGTAATTGATCAATCAAATTTTGATTGAGCTTTCTACCCTTTGTTTTCTCTTTAGGGGTTTTATCAATTTTCTGTTTCTTAGGTTTACTCGTATCCCCTTGTGATTTTCTGCCCTTTCCTTTTCCTGGAGTCTCCATTTTCAATCCTTGATAGAAAATCAAAATACAGGCTACAACACAAAGGTTTGTATGTATGTACCTGTCGTCAGTGGCTGTGATCGAATTCCCATGTTTGGACTTCAAGTTTTCCCCTATAGTTTCTTCTCAAACAACTCTATCGATTTTAATTATAATGATCTTAGAGGATTTCATCATCGTTTGCATTTAATTGTTCAAGTAGTTCAATATCCTTCATCATTGTGAAATGTCACATCATCATAACTCCTTTCATTGGCATGATTTTCATAATGTTTGGGTGATTTTAATATCTCTTTATGGCGCGAACTATCAATCACTGTAACCCTTCAATTGTCTCCTTGACGTTACTTTAAATCGTATCAGCATGAGTTGTCCATACCTTATCTGACGTGAAAGTGGGCTCAATTGCCATCAACATGACCTCTTTCATTGCTATGTGATTGATATTCCTTTTTGACATGTTAAGTGTTACCGATATGATTATCGGTGAGAGTCTCGTCAATGAATGTGACTATCATTGTTATCAGGGTGATCTATGCCACTGGGATAACATATTTATGTTTACCTGAGCATCATCATCTTCTCGATAGCCCTTTATATCCTAGATTGGAAAGAATTTCATAATATGTTACCGGCATCATCATGAGAAATGCTTCGGTCAGACTTGTAAACCTTGTTCTGATTCACTTACTTTTGCCGATGGTTTTGTATGTCGGTATGACTTATACCGAAAGTACATTTGTTGTTCACCAAGACACCGGAGTATCAGAGACTTATTAATCTTTCACTTTGACATTTATCTCCTGACGATGACCATTAGTTCCTTTGATTCCATGGGATACTCAGTGAGAGTTTCGCCAAAATACTCCATCGGTATGATCTATATCGTCGGGAAGGTTGTCGAAGTATTACCCAATAGTCTTCGGTTATACTGATTGACATCACTGATAGATTTTCTCCCTGACAAAAGGTCATTAGTAACATCTCCTCCATTAGTGACTTTTAAAATTTTCTCTCCGATCTTTGTTTTCACACTGATAGTCATTTCAACCGGTTTCTCATGGATCGGCATAAGTAACATAAAGTCTTGCCGATAGTATGAAATTTAAGCCCTTTACACTATTTTGTCATGGACTTTTTTGTGGGATGTATCAATTTTAATTATGATTTTGGGCAGGATGTTCTATGATTTGGTTAGATATGGAGAAGTGAAAATATAGGAAAATTTTAAATTTTTCCTGTCCCAATAGAATGCATGCCAAAACAAAGGATTTTGTGGGTTTTAAACTTCTACTCTCTATTGTTTCCAAAAATACCTCTTAGGTTCCTCCAAATGGCTTAATAGATGGGCATATTAAGCCTTTTCTACCAAAACTTACAAACACCAACTCTCCCACTCCTACAATCAATCAAAAAATTTGAAAGACACCTATATACATCCATTCCATAGGTCTTATGGATTTGGAAGACTGTGGGATGGTCAATTCCTCATTATTGCAAACAAGCCCTTAACTAGGTTCTAGTAGACTGTTTTGAAGAAAACACTTATATCTCCCAACAATTCAACTTTCAAAACACTAAAACTACTTCAGATGTCAATTAACTCAACCTACCACTCAATCAAAACATGAGGGAATGAGATCAATTACGTACCTTCCTATTGTACGGCCTGTAGCAACCCTTTTCTTTAAGAAAATAGAAATTTTAGAAAAATAGCCCAATATCAAATGACTATAACTTGCTTCTAATCCAATGTCATGGGCCTAAATTGATTCTAATTGATAGATACTTCACCAAACTTTATTTTCAAGCATCCTTGGTTTCATGATAGTGTCGTACTATTGAATGGTATGGACTGTTTTCTACAAGAAATTTAGAACAAACATAGAAAATGTAGAAAGTGGTGTTTCTATTGCTTTGGAACTTCTCCTTATTCTTCAATAGGCTTATTCAAGGTGTTATTAAACTTGTTTCCACCTTGCCAACCTCCTTTCAAGTATTTTGGGTCGATGGGAAGGTTTACAACCACTCTTCCCATCGACCTTCCTTTTGGTAGTTTGAAAACTACTTACATGTTTTGTTAGCAAAGTTATGTTGGTTTTAGGAGTATAAAACTACCTTCAACAAGATTACAATGTAATTAGGCCTTAACTAGACCTTACACCACCTTAGACTCCTTATTATGCCTTGACAAGGCTTACAAACATGAAGACTATCTTTCTATATGCCATAAGAAGGCTTACATACATGATTGTCCCAAGATTGCCTATTACAACATGGCACCATGGCTCTTATTACAACACAAGAAAATGGTCTTCATGACCTTATTGAAACAACAAAGAAAAATTAATATCAAACAAGATATGAGTCTTTTGGTTCTCCTTGTGCTCCTGTACCAGAAATAAAGGGTTAAGATTGAATTGTAGGATCAAGGGCTGAGATTGCTTGAGGATCCTCAAGAAAGGAGAATTGGACAAATGGCATGATGAGGTTGGATGAGAGAATTGCTCCAAGATTCAAGTGATGATCAATGGATGAGATTGAGTGGTTGAATGGATGGATGTCTAAGATTGGGTAGGTGTATGACATGTAAGGTCTGATTTATGTAAAGACATGGTTTGAATTTTATGAGGAATTAAATATTATAAGGAGAGGACAAGTGGAATTTAAAATTGAGTGAATAGTGGATGAATAGTGCATTAATAGTGCCATATGGAATTTAAAATTCTATAAATAGTGACACTTGGAGTGGGTTAGAAGAAATAGGACAAATGTATACTTTTATGGAATATTTGTACATGCTTACAAAGTACCGCTTGTCATGTACATGCATGTACATTAAATGACAACTGGACTTCTAAAAACATGGGGAGTTGTAATTGAGAATTAATTAAAATTAATTCATGTGCACATGTTTTAGAAGAAAATAATGATGATTACTAAAAGTAATAAAAAATGGATAAAATAGGGAATTAAGTAAAATATGGATATTTATTTAATTTTTGGGAATGGGATATGAACTATAATTGTCAAAATATTTGATTTTTGAACTATAGTAGAGGAAATTAGATTTTTGATGAAGGGGAAAGGTGAAGAAAATATTAATTAAATAATTAGAAATTATTTAATTAATGTGTGCATTGGATAGAATGATGTGAATGGTCGGGTTTGGAATGTAGAGAATGGATGAACATGGTTGTGACCATTTTTAGGTGTCTACAAAAATATATTAAATCAAGTTGAACCTTGTAAAAAATTACCTGAGAGTCAATACCAAATGTCTCCTGCAAGATGATATCTGTGAGGGCAATATCATCAATATGGATGTGTCCATCACTGGTTGTTTCCCTTGTGTCACAATGTCCTGACACTCTACAACATCATCTAGATTTCCTACATGGCGAGAGTCCTGGGTCCCATAATCACACAAATTCCCAAATAAAATTAAAATATATGGGGACCCATGATGCATACTGCTCTCACCCTCATCGGCCTAGGTAAGATCATCACCATGTTGTGCCAGAGACTAGATGAGAGAGCTAAATGAATGCAGTGTCTCCACCTAAACACTCTCTTTCAAAGCTGAAGGGAGTGAGATATGTGCTAGCCTCATGGGAGGGCTAGGTATGTGGTTCTAATCTTGATTTTCCCCTATCTATCTTGGCCAAAGCCACCACCTTTGCCCAAGAATTCCTGAATGTCTAAGTAATTAGGAATCTAGTTGAGGACAAACTCACAATAGAGTTTCCTCAAGAAATATTGTGGCACCTCATTGTTATTACATGGATGCTCATCAAAGACCATGTACTAGTCATCTATCCATAAAGTTTTGGGATATACCATCATGCACACACAAATGAATTGGGAACCATTTGCAACTCTCTTCTATTGTTTGACTAGTTTTAAGATTGATAAAATGTGCACATAATTGAGATTTCATAATTTTTTTGTCCTTGACTTGTTGGTAAGACAATTTGTCAGTATAGTATTTCCGACTGCTCTCCTTATAGTTATTCCATTCGATGATTTGGTTTTCCACCAATTCAATATGAGAAACAATGACCTCTAATGACTTGGAAAGGGCTCTCCTACAATGAGTTCTTGCATTTGGAGAATTTAATGTTTCAATTAGGGTTTCAAGTTGTTTTTTGTTTTCTTCAATTTACTCTAAATATTTTTCTTGTGTGTCTCTTTAATGGTGAGGACATGAAGGTGTGGGGTTTTGAGGGTTCTCCTTAGTTTGAGGAGGGTATTTTTGAGCCTCCTTTGTTGGATTAGGGTTTTGTGGTGCCTCATTAGTTAAAAATTCAAGATAAAAATGTAATCAAAACATTGAAAAACTAACAATTTCTTTTCAAATGCACAAAATGCTAACAAGCCCTACCTTGTTTGGTTGCTACACTTTGTACACCTCGTGCACAATGTCCTTAAGAACGGTATTGGTAAGATGGTATCGTCAATTTGTTGATTCACCTTTGAAATTATCGATTCCCCTTTGTTATAATGCGCTCGTGGAATAATAGAGGTGAAACCTACGACCAAATTTTACAAATGAGGCCATGGATTTCACTTTTTCATGTTTTATTTGCAATGTTGCATAACCTGAAATGCAAGCATGTTATAATGCACTCATGTTTTAGGTTTGGTAATATTAAGCCATAATGCAATTGCATTATAATGCACTTGTGTTATGGCTCCTATGGGACCAAAAAGTGGTTGTGGTCACTTTTTGGTCCCCCATCTTTGTGCATTGACCCCTCTCTTCATGTGGAAGAAGAACATCGTGGGTGCAAGTGGAGTTGTTTGTGTTGTGTGTTTGAATGTTGAATTTTTGTGTTTGTGTACATTCTGATGAGATTGAGGGTTTTTTTTATGTTTTCCTATGTTTGTTTAATTTTTTGAATTTCTATCCCTTGTGATGAAATTGAGAGCTTCTTCAATGTTTGAATCATTTTAATGAATTTATAGTGGGGTAAAAGTTCAAATTTGTGTCACACTTTCAACCAACTAAATAGTTTCTCTAGAAATAGTTTCTCCATAAACAATTTCAGGGAAAAATGTTCCCAAAACCATGTAGCACTTAATAAAGAGCTTCGAGCATAATCTTTTCACCCAAAATTTTTAAATCTATATAATTATATGATTTCAACTTTGAAAAATGTATTTATTTACATAGAAGTTTTCAAGTAGTAGAGTTTCACTTGAAACCTTTTTAGGTGATATTGTCTCACCTGAAATGGCCTATGTGGCATCCGATGTGGCAACCAACCCCACTATTTTTAAAAAATTGAACAAAATTTCAAGTTCAACTCCAAATTTCTCCAACCAAATGGCACTTTCATGAAAATCTAAAAATACCCTTTGGTAGATCTCAGAGTGTAGAACTTAGATATATAATTATTTTAATATTTTTATTGGTTATATTAGCATTATTTTTAAATTTATTATAATCAAATATGCAACTAATTAAAAATTAAAAATAAATAGCTAAAATATATTTAAATTTTTTGAAAAATATATGGCATACTAGAGGAGAGAATCTTCTCCAAGATGGTGTTTTTTAAAAAATAAAATAAAAACTTGTACAAAAGTTGACATCCCATGAAAACTATATCATTCTGATTAAATCTGACTTAAAAATATTAAAAAAATTATTCATTAAAAATTAATTTTTTTCATGCACTATTTGAGTTTTCTAATTAGGAAAAAAAATTAAAGAAAAAAAAGTGAATTTTACTATATTTTTCTTGACATTCCATCGACGTCATTTTAAAAAAAATCAGCAATAAAAACTCATCTATTAAACTCATTAAAAAATATCCAACTAATTTTGAAAAAAAATAAAAAATTATAATCATAAACTACATTAAAATTTCTACATTTCATTAGTTTATGTCATCTTAAAATTTAAAACATACATATGAATTTTTCATCATTTAAGTTGGAAAAATATATTTGTGCTGGTTGATTCCTTTATAAAGTGTGACACAATTCTGAACTTTTACCCAGTGTAATTAATCCTAACGAATGCAAGATTTTATTTTCCTAAATTTTAAAAATGATCTAATTACTTTAAAATAGAAATATGTATGCAAATTATATGGATTTCCCTAATGCAATTGATCTATATTTTTGTATTTTTTGTGTTTTGAGATTTAATCTAAATTTGTAACTACTCTAAGAAAAACAAAAAAAAAATTCTAAGAAAAGTAAATAACTCTAATTTAACTCTAGATCCTATCAAGAGAAAGACAAAATATCTAACTACCTCAAAAGAAAAATGTGAGATAATTACTAATAAAGAGATAAAAACATATAATAATGATGGGCACTAGTGCTAGGATATGTCCTCAGAGGTCTTGTGGCAACTGTCTCCTCCTCTATAGCAACATGGTCCTCCTCTTGGTGACAAGGATAAAAACTAGGTATGTAAGGATGTGAAGAAGCAACTTAGAAGCAATACCAAATTGAGAGGAAAAAATGCACACATAGACCTTGTGAGAGCATAAAAATCTAGAGGGGGGTGCTATACATGAGCTTGGCTAATGAAAGAATACATTGAAACAACCTCCTAACATAAATCTTTGAAGCTTTACAAAATTAAAACTAAAAGAAATAAACTAAGAGGCTCGAAGGCCTATGAAAAATCTTGAAGAAGCTTGTATGAATTCAAGATGTGTTTTAAACAATGAAGAGGTGGGGTATTTATAGGTAGAAATGAGAGGGAAGGGAAGAAAAGATAAGATCAAAAGTAGTTAATTAAAGAAGAAAAGGAAACAATTCCATAAATAAATGCAGAGATAAGAAGAAAACTAGCAAAAAACTTAATAAAACTAAAAGACAACAAGAGTGAACTTAAAGAGAAAATGAAAACAATTTAGAAGAGATAATATTTGATCATGAGTTCACAATAGAAATAAAGTTAGAAAATGATGAGTTGGTATGAAAAAATGAGTTAAAATAGGCTAAAAATTAAGAAGAAAAGTTAAAAGTATAAGTTAATTCACACATCCAAAAATAAGAACGTTTCCCCTTTAAAACCAAGGTTGCTCCCTTTTCTAGTTAGGGTTTCCTGGGTGACCCAAAGACACTAGTGGTGAGCCTAAGACACAAAGGGGCAACCCTAAATAGGAAAAATGAAAAGGTCAATATGCAAAACACGAGGTAGCGAAAGTTAGTTTGGGGGTTAAAAAAGATGGTCAAGGAGGGGAAAAACACAAGGGATATATCACCAAGAGTGAAAATACTAAGAGGAGTGTAATTCATGCCTACGTGGCTATGATTAGGACCTATTTATAAGCATCAAACTATCATGTAGGCTTGACATGATTTTAGTACTTACATATTTGTCCCCTTGGGGACTATAGTCTAATTGAAAGGTAGGTACTATTATCAGAGAATGACCTTACCTTTGTCATTCTCCTACATCTAGACTTGAAAAAGAACAATTCAAGTGTAAGTACAATATATGATAAGATGGAAGTGTTGGAAACAAGGTAGATAACTGAGAGGGGGGGAGTGAATCAGTTATCTTAAATATTTAACTTTCTTTTCTTCTTTATCAATTAGTGCAGCATCAAAACATATAAGCATACATAATTATGAGAACATAAAAGTAATCAACACACATAACACAAGGAATTTTATGTGGAAAACCTTGTTAAGGGAAAAACCATGGGGTGACTAACCCAAGATTGTATTCTCTGTTAAAAGAATAAGAAGTACGACATGGTACTTGCCAATTAGGGCTCACTGCCTGAGCACACTGCTCACAAGAGGCACACTACCTACAAGCAACTCACTATCTACAAGGTTATAGAGGGTAACCAAATGTTTGAATTAAAGAGAGGCATCCACATATGCTAAGGTTTAGTTCTCATTAGGCTCAATCCACTGACCTGCTGCACTTCATTCTTCCTCTGCTTTAGTGCCGCTGTTCTGTCACATACCGGACTTGTATTGCTACTTCCACACTTATCTTTACTTTTCTTCACATAAACTACCACAACACACACACATTCAAACCGAAATCCATCTAGTATATATATCCACACCAAGGATTTCAACATCTTTCTAGTCGACAACCAAAAAACTTAAGATAAATACTGAACACTGATCGGTTGGCTGAATCCATGCTTAACATGTGATGTGTATCAAAAACATAGGCATGGAAGACATCAATCATGTCGGCCAACCATGAATGATCCCTTAAGAAACTTGATCACCATCAATTTCTCATCCAGCTTAGAGTCTGATGCTCTGCTGGTCAGTTCTTCCTCAGTCTGCTTTGCCTGTTAGGAACCTAACACTTAGATGCTCATATCTTTTCACTCTTCCATCACCAAAGGCTCAATCTTTGGAATGTAGTAGTCATGATACTCCTCTTGACTTCCCCAAGTCCACACTTTGCTGAGATACATCTTCTAAGAGATCTGGACCTGATTGTCAGACCTTGCTAAATGCTCTGTTCTTGTTCACTAGACCAAAATGTTGGGAATTAAGGTGTCTCAACCATGGTAATTCTCTACATTTGTAATGTTTGTATTTATTATTCATTGCTTATGTTCTAAATAATTGCAAATTCCACTTTGTCATATTGTGGGATGTGGCACAGTGATGTGTCAATCCTACATGGATTATGACAACTTGGTATTTTGTCCTCACATGAGGAGATAGGCATCCCATTTAGTGGTAGGGATATTCTACCATGTGTCAGCATCTTCTATGTTGTGTAAGGAATGTTTGACTGAAACATTTATGATGGATTCCTATGACGAATCTATGACATGTAAGAGTTGAGAATAGAAGTTTGTAAGACAGGTAATGACATGTTTCATGAAGCATCTTTGAATGAGGCATATTTGGGTGCCCCAAGGTGGAATATGATGTGTTGTAAGAGAATATGCTATTTATAGCATGTGTATGATAGATTCTCTTACAGCTGTAAATTGTAACCACTATGACAGATTCTATGACAGTCGTAAGTGTCGTAAGAGCATCTGTCATAGCCCATTTAGAAAAGTGGCGACCTCTTTGGGATGGGAGCTATGGACAAGTGTTAGATACATTCTACAATGTTGACCAAGTGTCCCTAGGCATGCATTTTGGTCCAAGATTCCATATTGGATGCCCATTCCAAGAAAGGTCCAAAATTACCTTGTATGTTCTATTTAAACAGGTGCTTGGAGATGGAGTTTGTATCACAGGTTTATAGGTATTGTTATGCTACCAGATTGAGTCTAGACATGAGTCTCGAAGACCATTGAAGCTTGCATTGCAAGTGTATTGTAAACATTCTTTTAGATTTGTTAATACATTGTGTAGGTTTCTGAGTGTGGGTTTTTTTACCTGATAAGGGTTTTCCCCACCGTAAATCTCTATCTCTCTTCTTCTGTCTTGTTTCTAGCTCTTGTGTTTTTCTACTATATCTCATGTTAATGGTTTAACATCACTGTAATAGTTAGGATAAGGTTGAATTTGCATAGCCCTCTCGTCAATAGATTAGTGTAGGAAGCATTTCCGTACACCTAGCTTCCTTTCAATTGGTATCAAAGCTTGATCACCTTTGGTCCTAGTTGTTGGGTAGGGGTTTTTTTGAGCTAATTTTAGGTTGAGTGGGAGTCTGTGTAGAGCATTCTGTATCATATTGCAGCAAGGAGATGGCAAGCACATTAGGAAGGTTTGAAGTAGAGAAGTTCAACATCAATAATTTTGAGCTATGGAAGCTCAAGATGGAAGACATGTTAGTTGACTGAGACCTTTGGGAAAGTGTGAATGGAACTAAACTAGTTGCAATGTCACAAGTTGACTGGGATCTCAAGGATCAGAAGGCTAAGGGTCTCATAAGACTTAGTCTTGCTAATTCTGTGTTCTTAAATGTCCATGAGGAGACTACTGCAAAACTCCTTTGGAAGAAGTTGGGGGATATGTATCAAGCCAAATCCCTTGTCAATAAACTTTTTCTGAGAAAGAAGTTGTATTCTCTTTGAATGGAGGATGGAGGATCCGTGGCTGAGCATATGAATGCCTTTAACATGTTGGTTGCACAATTGACATCTATCAATGTAAAGATGAAGGAGGAGGATCGGTGTATGACCCTGCTTTGTTCTTTGTCGGACTCATGGGATCACCTTGTCATGGCAATCAGAAGCACCACATCCACAATCAAAATGGAAGAGGTGATTTCTTCACTGTTATCTAAAGAGATGTAGAGAAAGTCTTCGGAGGCAGCAAAAGAAGCCCTTGCAGTTCATGGAAGACCCAAAGAGAAAGGGAAGAAGAAGGACAAGAAAGCTGAGAAGGGTAGATCCAAATCCTGTGGGAGATCCAAATCTCTTGGAAAGTCTAAGGTTCTTTGTTGGAACTGTGGCAAGACCGGGCATTTCTGAAAGGAATGCAAAGAGGTGAAGAAGAAAAAGAAGAAATCTCCTAATTTAGATTTTGACAAATCACAAGATGATGGTGATGCCTTCATTGCAGTCCTGGCAACCCATGCATCTGATGATGTGTGTCTAATCGACTCTGGTGCATCATTCCACATGACCTCACATTGAGACTAGTTCACTAAGTATAAGGAGTTCGATGGTGGAAAGGTGTATCTAGGTGACGACTCTCATCTAAAGATCGTTGGTCATGGAAGAGTCTCTATCCGACTCCCTGATGGTTGAACTTGAAGGGGATCTCTAGGGTTATGTACATCCTAGGCTTAGCATGGAACCTTCTTTCTATAAGTAGTTTGAATGATGCAAGTGTGTAAGTTGTCTTTTCGAAAGAAGGATACAAGATGACTAGAGGATCTATGGTGCTTGCTAAGGGTACTCGGAGAGGTACTCTATTTTAGCTGGAAGCATGCATTGCACAATGCAATAGTTCTTCTGACTCAAGGAAGAGGGTAGCAGTCACTTCATCCCCACCATCTGAATGAGCGGTGAAGAAATATGTTGTTTCTAGTCTTGATGGTTGTAATCATGTATTGGAAGTTAAGCGTCCTATAAAAAAGACAATGTTATGGCATAAGAGATTTGGCCACATTGGTGAGAAGGGTCTGTGTACCCTGAAAAATAAGAACCTTGTTGAGAGTTTAGATGATTGTAATCTTGAGTTCAACCTTTGTGAACATTGCATTTATGGAAAACAAAACCGTGTTTAGTTTTCCTCGAGTTCTCATAAGTCTTCTGGTGTGTTGGACCTCATTCATTCTGATGTGTTTGGTCCTAGTAATGTTCATTCGTTATCAAAATCTGTATACTTTGTACCTTTTATAGATGATTACAGTAGAAGGACATGGATTTATTTTCTTAGAAGAAAATCTGAAGTCTATAGCAATTTTAAGGAGTTTAAAGCATTTGCTGAAAATTAGATTGGTAAAAAGATTAAATGTTTGAGAACTGACAATAGTGGTGAGTTCTGTTCTATATAATTTGATAAGTATTGCAAAGAACTTGGGATTGAAAGACATAAGACAAATCCATACACACCACAGTAAAATGGAGTTACAGAGAGGATGAATAGGACACTAATGGAGAAGGCTAGGAGTATGCTTAGTGGAGCTAGTCTAGAACAAAAGTTTTGGGTTGAAGCTGTTGCCACTACTTGCTATCTGGTAAATAGATCTCCTACATCATCTCTTGTTGGAAAGACACCCATGGAGGTGTGGTATGGTAGAAATCCTTTAGCAAGGTATCTTCATGTTTTTGGTTGTGAGGCATATGCACATGTGCCTAAGGAGAAGCAATCAAAGTTAGAGAACAAAGCTGTTAAGTGTATCTTCATCGATTATGGTGTTGGTGTGAAAGGATACAATCTTTGGGACCCCATGGCTGAAAAAGTGTTGCATAGCAAAAGTGTCATCTTCAGAGAGCTTACATCTTCTTCCACTATTTTGCAGCCAGAAGAAAAATAAAAAGAAAGAGGATGTTGTTCAGTTTCCTCTCACCCCTGAGAAGACTTAACAGAAAGACAATGTTGGACCTGATGATGAGGAGAGATCTAGTAGCTTTAAAAGCTCAGAAGAAGAAGCTGATCCTCAACCTCAGCTCTTGAGGAGGTCTACACAGATAAGGGAGCAACCTAAAAGGTTTGGTTTTACATTGCTTGATTCTAGTTGTGCTTATGCTTTGCTCACTAACAGTGATGAACCTAGAACTGTATCAGAGGCTTTGGATATGAAGGATGCAGGTTCCTAGAAGGAGGCCATGGAGGAAGAAATGGCTTCTTTGGAAAAGAAACAAACTTGGGACTTGGTGCCTTTGCCTCCTAGACAAAAACTCATTGGATGCAAATGGGTGTTCAAGAAAAAGATTGGTACAGATGGCAGTATTGAAAAGTATAAGGCCAGATTGGTTGTGAAGGGGTATTCACAAGTGGAGGGTATAGATTATGGTGAGATCTTCTCTCCCATTGCAAATATGACATCCATTTGATTCTTGTTGTCTCTCGTAACAACTTATTACTTGGAGGTAGGACAGATGGATGTCAAGACAACTTTCCTTCACGGTGACTTGGAGGAGGAAATCTACATGTCACAACCAGAGCATTACATGGTAAAAGGTAAAGAAAATTTGGTTTGCAAACTTAAGAAGTCTTTGTATGGCTTGAAGCAATCCCCTAGGAGATGGTACTTGAAGTTTGATGCCTTTGTTTTGTCAATTGGATTTGTGAGATCGAAATTGGATCACTGTATTTATTATAAGTTTGATGGTGATCGTATTCTCATTGTTGCATTGTATGTTGATGATATGTTGCTCATTGGGATGGGTAAGAATATGATTTCTAATTTTAAATCTTAGCTGTTAGCTCAGTTTGAAATGAAAGATTTAGGGGCAGCCAAGTACATTCTATGAATGGAAATCAAAAGAGACAGAACCAAAAGAAAACTTTGGTTAAGTTAGAGTAAGTATGTTAAGACCATGTTGGACAGATTCAATATGGGAGATTGTAGACCATTGTGTGTTCCATTTCTTTGGTGACAAAGTTGTCTATTGAGGATTGTCCAAAATCTCCTAGTGAGGTGGACATGAGCAGAGTACCTTATGCTAGTGCTATTGGCAGTTTGATGTATGCTATGGTCTGCACAAGACCAGACATTGCCCAAGCAGTGGGAGTTCTTAGTCGATTTATGGCTAATCCTAGACGAGTTCATTGGGATGCAGTTAAGTGAGTGTTCAGATATCTGAGGGGTACTTCTGAGTATTCCATTTGTTATCATGGTAATGTTTCAGGACCTCCACATTCTATTGATATTCATGGATTTGTGGATTTAGATTGGGTAGGTGACATTCACAGCAGGAGATCCACCAATGCTTATGTTTTTACACTGTTTGGTGGTGCTATTAGTTGGATGAGTAAGTGACAACCTATTATTTCTTTGTCCATGACAGAAGCTGAGTATATGGCAGCAACTCATGCTTGTAAGGAAGCCATTTGGCTTAAGATATTGTGTTCTAATATTGGTGTTGATGTAGGTTAGATCATGATTAGTTGTGACAGTCAGAGTGCAATTTGCCTTACAAAGAATCCATCTTTTCATGTTAGAACCAAGCATATTGATGTTCAGTTTCACTTCGTGAGGGACATGTTTGAGGATGGAAAGGTAAATTTGGAGAAGGTAGATACTTTGAAGAATGTTGCAGATGCATTGATGAAGCCAGTGGGCACAGAGAAGTTCAGATGGTGTTCGGAGTCTATGGGCCTCTTGGCCTATAGTGGTTAAATCTTATTTTTCTATTGGCTCTTACAATGTGTTTGACAATTGGGAGAATGTTGGGAATTAAGGTGTCTCAACCTTGGTAATTCTCTGCATTTGTAATGTTTGTATTTATTATTCATTGCCTATGTTGTAAATAATTGGAAATTCCACTTTGTCATATATTATGACAACTTGCTATTTTGTCCTCTCATGAGGAGATAGGCATCCCACTTAGTGGTAGGGATATTCTGCCATGTGTTGGTATCTTCTATTTTGTGTAAGGAATGTTTGACTAAAATATTTATGATGGATTCCTATGATGAATCTATGACATGTAAGAGTTGAGAATAGAAGTTTGTAAGATAGGTAATGACATGTGTCATGAAGCATCTTTGAATGAGGCATATTTGGGTGCCCCAAGGTGGAATATGATGTGTTGCAAGAGAATTTTTTATTTATAGCATGTGTATGACAGATTCTCTTACAGCTATAAGTTGTAACCGCTATGACATGTTCTATGACGATCATAAGTGTCGTAAGAGCATCTGTCATAGCCCATTTTGAAAAGCGGCGACCTCTTTGGGATGGGAGCTATGGACAAGTGTCAGACACATTCTACAATGTTGACCAAGTGTCCCTAGCCATGGGTTTTGGTCCAAGATGCCATATTGGATGCCCATTCCAAGAAAGGTCCAAAATTGCCTTGTATGTTCTATTTAAACAGGTGCTTGGAGATGGAGTTTGTAGCATAGGTTTACAGGTACTGTTATGCTACCAGATTGATTCCAGACATGAGTGTCAAAGATCATTGAAGCTTGCATTGCAAGTGTATTGTAAACATTCTTTCAGATTTGTTAATACATTGTGCAAGTTTCTGAGTGTGGGGTTTTTTACTTGATAAGGGTTTTCCCCACCGTAAATCTTTGTCTCTCTTCTTCTATCTTATTTTTGGCTCTTGTGTTTTGCTGCTATATCTCATGTTAATGGTTTAACATCACTGTAATAAGTAGGATAAATTTGAATTTTCATATCCCTCTCCTCAATAGATTAGTGTAGGAAGTGTTTCTGAACACCTAGCTTCCTTTCACAAAACACTCTTTAATCTGACATCTGGTATAGACATACTATGTATTGCGAATGTGTGGGATAGACTTTGTTGCCATCAATGACAACAATAATGAAGTTACATAGTGTCTCTTGCCAACAATCTCCCCCTTTGTCATTGATGGCAACACTTAGTGAAAAATGACTAAGTGTCGTAACAAACTCCTCCTTGGCTATGCTCTATCTTATGTACATTTTCCAGAGCTCCCCCTTTGTTGGATTCCACATTTTTCACTGCTTCTCACTCCCCCTTTGACATCAATGGAAAAGGGTGAAACCCACACACCAAAATTTGCAAAAATCAACCTATACATAGCTGCATAAGTATATATACATGATATACTTACATATACTTAAGTATATCCACAAAAGTTATTTTCAACTAGACAAATTATGTTGCCTAACTCTGCTTCATCTTGTCTAAAATTGAGATGTGACCACTTAACAAAAATGCAAAAGCTTCTACCCTCTTTAAGTGTATTAGATCACTGGTCCAGGTTGTAGTCTGAGCATCAGTTAGGGCCTCATGCATTGCCTCTAACTTTGGGATAATTATACCTCTTAGTTCACTCATTTTGCTTATTCTATTCTTCTTCTCCTTCTCAATCCTTTTATCTCATTTATAGTGGCAATAGCTTGGCACTCTTGATTCATTATGGATGAGGTGAGAGGATCAAAATTTTGAGATAAACTTGATAGTTTACCCTCTTGTTCTTCCACCTTCTTTGCAATGTCTGTTGTCACTATGGACCAAGGTAAACAAAATTTGTATAATTCTCCACCATCTTTAAGAGCATTTTCTAGGCTCTTTATCCCAATATCCATATTTCTTCTATCATTTGCTATGAGTCCCTATACTTTGGAGAATTTCTTTCCCAAAAACTCTTTCCAAACTTTTTCTTCTGTTGATTTCTCCAAATAATCAAAATGCATGCTAACAGAATTAACAAGAGATTTTAGATTACCAGATGAGGAGGCAAAAAGATCCTTTTGGAAGGATGGCATGATTTTCTCTAGCACACCAGATGCAATCTCTATCATCTCATAGTCTTCCATGTGAGATTTCAGAAGCTTTTCTTTTGCTTTAGCTTGAGCAAAAGATGCTACCTTCATTGTCTAGACCAGAGAGAGGGAGTCAATACTTAGAACAATTTTGGTTCATCTATCTCCATGAATTCTTTGGTCAAGAAATTCTTTACTGCTTCTGTAGTGTCTCTTGCTAGAGACTTCTTTCCTTTTGCAACCTTAGAGCTGTCATCAGAGATCTTCTCTATTTGTTCTTCTTCTCTTCCCTTTTTCTCTTCTTGACTTACTTTCTCCTCTTTTCTTGCTTCTCCTTCAGTTCTAGAGTTTGCAGGGGGCTTTGGAAGAGAGATATTTACTTCTTCATGGACTTCCTCTTCCAAAACAGAGGAAT
Organism: Cunninghamia lanceolata; assembly: GCA_027924645.1. Lineage (NCBI taxonomy): Eukaryota > Viridiplantae > Streptophyta > Pinopsida > Cupressales > Cupressaceae > Cunninghamia > Cunninghamia lanceolata. Next base: position 7,594,119 of record BSBN01000394.1, read on the forward strand.
CTAGGTCCTTAGTCCTCTTCTCACCTATCTCCTTTGGCTCTTCTGCATTTTTCTCAGTAGATTCTTCTTTTGAGGGACTTAGTCCTTCGTCATCCATGGCAGAAGGTTCATCATCTATGTACTCTATAATAGGAAGATTGAATCTCTTGTAGGCATTCTGGAGGATGTCTTCTATCTCTTTTGCTACCTAATCTGTCTCTCCAAGCATAAGTTTGTTCATTCTGGCTTTGTTCCAGAACTCATCCTTGCAGTCCTTGAAGATCATGTTCATTTGTTTTGGAGTAATGGAAGGATAGAGATGAATAGATATTTCTTCTGGGATCTCCAAATCCTTTTCCTTGGCATTGTCTTTTCTAAGTTCAAGTACCTTCTCTAAACATTTAGGAATTAGAGAGATGATTTCAATGAATGCTTTATTATAAATGTTTAGGTACTTAACTGTAACTTCTTCCAAGATCCTTTTGTCTATGTCACTATACTCATAATAGAATTCTATCATTGGTTGTAGATTCCCATCCACTATGACTACCTTGATGATATCATCAACATAGAGAGTAGCCCTTTCAACAAATTTTTCTTCCTCTTTTTCTTTGTTTGCACTAGTAGAGGATTCACCTAAATTTTTCTTCTTCTTCCTCATTTTCTTAACTTCCTCATCAGTCTTTGTTTCTTCATCATCCTTTTGGCTTATATAGGATTTTGTGGCCTTGGTTTTTGTTCTCTTTTCTCCCTTACTAGATGTCTTGGCTTCTGGTTTGAAGGATCTTGAGCTCTTAGAAGTGGCAGGTGCAGAGCTCTTAGAGGATCTAGTCCGGGAGGGGGCTTGTACCAAATCACTTTCTTTTTCTGCTTCTTGTCTCTCTTTCTCTGCTCTTTCTACTTTCTCTCTATTTGCATCAACTACCTCTTTTGAAATGCCATATCTTTTGGCAACTTCCTCTACTTCTCTTCTCACTTTTCTTTTCATCTCCGGTTGTCTTAGCTCAACATGAATTTTTACACTCAATTCTTGAAAGGTGCCAAACCTTTCTACCTCAGGGTCCTTAGGCTGACTTAGCAGGTGTTGGACATGCAGTTCCATAATTTTCTCATCTACCTCATAGCCCATTGGCATAATCTAGACTGTTCTAGGCTCTATTGCCTCCATTAGGCATTGATTAGTGTCTACCATAAAACACACTGTATCCTTATATTTTTCAACTATTATCTGAGGAATTCTTTCTCTGGCCTACATCATACTTTGGAAGTTCTTGAAATATCCTCAGAGTGCTATTCTTTGAGCCTTGGCATCACCAAGCCCATACATATAATCTCTTATTTGTATGGCAACTGGTCTGTCATGTTTCCATACCCAACCACTTGTTCCAGGTAGTTCATTCATATAGTAAAAGAAGAGACATAATCTTAGGCCACCATACTTAAATGAGTTCTTCTTATCCTTCTTTATTTTCTACAAATTTTCTAATAGTTGGCTCAGAAGAAGTTCGCATAGATCATAGTCTGCATTTTCCCTTAGCATCTAATATGTAGTATAAGTTGCAGTTTTGGATATAGAGTTCTCCCTGCTGGAATGATATATTTTGTAGCCAATTATCATAGAGGAAAAGTTGATATTCAGATCTATGATATCTTCTATTGTCATTGTTCTCTTGTCAAACTTTGATCTAGTAGCCTCACTTACAGATTAGTTCTTGACCAATTTGAGAGCAGGCAACCCACTGGATGAGTGCAAACCAGTTACTTCCCTAATGGTATCTTTTGTTATGTTGAATGGCCTCATCAACCACATGAAGTTGTCATGTATTCTGCTGAGAACATACCAGACCCATTCATTCTCTGCAAAATAGGGAAAGTGGATGCAATGTCCAAAATGCTTATCCTAGATGACCTTGTATTGAGGTTTAAGTTCATATGTTTCATCTATTAATTGCTTGTGATAGATATCCATCAGTTTGGATTCCCCAAATTCCTCAATATTGGTGTGTATGTATACTCTAACATCTTCTACATGTAGAACCCCATGCAGAATGCTAGAGAATACACCTAAGGGATCAACTTCTAGGGATTTGTAAGGATGTTTCTTAAATTTAGGGTGTGGCCTATCAGTGATCTTAACAACATTTGGAGTAGCCATCTTCCAAAGGATTCAGAGAGAGATATTCAAGAACAAAAATACCTTTTTACATTTCTAGGGTTCATGATATGAGTTGAAAAGATCACTGGTTGAATCAGATTCTATGGTTGATGCTTGAGAGAGTTGAAGAAATCTTGTTGTAGAGCTCTTTCTTTCTTCTTCTCGAATGAAAATGTGTAAATGATGAACAAAAGAAACCTTTTATTTTTGTGCAAACCCTAATTTCATATTGCAATAAATGCACACCTTAAGTCATTTCAGTTTTCTTGTTCTAACCTATTTTTGAGAGAGATCCTTCCAAATCACTGAGATGCACTTAGAATTATTCTTAGTGATCATTGACAATGTATCTCCCTTTCTCCAATCATTCCATTTATCCACAGATCAAGATATTTCAATTTTGAATCATATCGGATCTAACTGTGAAAATCTTGCTTTTACCAGATGAATGTCAAATTGGATCAATCTTGGATGATTAACCTCTTCAAAACTTCTTGCGGATCTTTCATATTTTTACCAAGGGTTATTTAGATATTTCTCTGAGAACCTTTTAATCCACAACTTTCCATGTGCCAATTTCAGGGACCAATTGACTGGCTGGGGAATTTATTTTCTTTTGTGACTCCCCCTGAGCCAGAGCTCATCTATTTAGTTTTCGAAAGGAATATCAACACTAGATTTTGGTGCGGATCCATCCCCAACATTTTCTGTACTTCTCTTCACCCAAATCTTGTTCATCTCCCTTTGAACTTCATCCTCATTTACTTTTCCTTTTCCTTTGTCTTGATTTTGATTATGATGCATCAGACCCTTGTTACCCTAATTCTTACTTCTGCAGAATTTGGCAACAACATTTCTTTGGATATTTGATTGATATCCTCTTGATCTACATTGATTAGCCATATGTCCCATTCTATTGCATGCAAAGCATCTACCATTGAATGAATTGTTTATTTGCATATTTCTACATTCATTAGATTTGTGACCATACCTTTTGCAGTTAAAACACTATCCGGAGAATGATGAATTAGTCTGATTCATTCTTCTTCTGCACTAATTTGCTTTATGACCAAAGTTATTGCAATTGTAGCAGTATCCATTAAAGGATGGATATCTTTGGGCATTTGGTTGCCTTACCAGAGGTGTTCTAGGCTTGTTCCTTGGATTTCCTGATCCATAGTTCTTCTAACCGGATCTAGAGCTTTCACCTTTCTCATACCCCAAGCCTTGCTTGTAATCTACCCTCTTTTGGCTTTCAAGAAGAACTTCAAGTTGAGCAAAGCTTATCTTGAATTTCTCTTTGTATTCATTTGTTGTTTGAAGATCCCTTTTAAGAGTGTCTATCTGATTCTCAAGTTGTTCTTCATTATCTCTATCTTCTTCAAGATCAGATTCCAGATGCCTGATTATTCTATCCATTTTGTGGCAGTCTTCTAACTTCTCCTTGAGAGATTGTTTTAGATTATCTTCAATTTTTCTTTTCTCTTCAATTTCTTGGATGAATTCCACAACCCCTAATTCGATTTCATATCTTACCATAATGACCTCTTTTGATAGATTCTCACATAACTTGTTTTTCTCATTTAGATCTTCATTAGTATCATTGGCTTCACTTTGACTTGCTAATTGTTGAAGTAGTTCCTTTCTCTTTTTAACAGAGATACTCAGTTTTTCTTTGAGTTCATTTATGAAATCATTAGATTGTTTGAGTCTTTCCCTCAGGTTATTGACTTCAGAGTGAGATTGCTCAAGATCATCTAGGGCAGACTGAAGTTGTTCCCTCATACCATACATATCCATTGAGATTCCTAGATCTTCCTCAAGCTGTTAGGCTCTTTTTAGAGGAACTTGGCTCTGATACCAATTGTTGGAAACAAAGTAGATAATTGAGAGGGGGGGTGAATCAGTTATCTTAAATATTTAACTTTCTTTTCTTCTTTATCAATTAGTGTAGCATCAAAACATAGAAGCATACATAATTATGAGAACAGAAAAGTAATCAACACACATAACACAAGGATTTTTACTTGGAAAACCCTGTTAAGGGAAAAACCACGGGGTGACTAACCCAAGATTGTATTCTCTATTAAAAGAATAAGAAGTACAACATGGCACTTGCCAATTAGGGCTTCCTGCCCGAGCACACTACTCACAAGAGGCACACTGCCTATAAGAGACTCACTGTCTACAAGGTTATAGAAGGTAACTAGATGTTTGAACTGAACAGATGCATCCACATATGCTGAGGTTTAGTTCTAGTTAGGCTCAATACACTGGTCTACTCCACTTCATTTTTCCTCTATTTTAGTGTTGTTGTTCTGTCACATACCGGACTTGTATTACTACTTCCACACCGCCTCTTCTTTTCTTTGCATACACTACCACAACACACACACCTTCAAATCAAAATCCATCTGGTATATATATCCTCACCAAGGATTTCAACATCTTTCTAGTCGACAACCAAAAAATTGAAGATAAATACTGAACACTAATCTGTCAGCTGAATCCATGCTTAACATGTGATGCGTATCAAAAACATGGGCATGGAAGTCATCAATCATGTCAGCCAACCATGAATTATCCCTTAAGAAACTTGATCACCATCAATTTCTCATCCGGATTAGAGTCTGATGCTCTGCCGGTCAGTTCTTCCTCGGTTTGCTTTGCCTGTCAGGAACCCAACACTTAGATGCTCATATCTTTTCACTCTTCCATCACTGAATGTTCAATCTCTAGAATATAGCAGTCATGATACTCCTCTTGACTTCCCCAAGTCTACACTTTGCTGAGATACATCCTCTGAGAGATTCAGACCTGATTGTCAGACCTTGCTACATGTTTTGTTCTTGTTCACTAGACCAAAACACTCTTCAATCTTACTTCCGATATAGACATACTATGTACTACAGATGTGTGGGATAGACTTTGTTGCCATCGATGACAACAATAAGGAAGCCACATAGTGTCTCTTGCCAACAAGAAGTAACTACTAGAAGAGAGACAAGAGAATGTACCGTAGATGTTGAGTTTACTTGAGTCATCTCACCTTGTCATAACAACATGCAATGATGATAAAGACACAAAATACGAGGACAAAATCCTAGACTGAGGAAACAAAATATCACAAACATATGCTAAGCTAGTGAAAAGAAGAATTAATTCTCCTTTTATTACAATTTTTTTTAAAATGTTTTTTATTTCTAGGGTTTTTTGAAAAGTTTTATGATTTTTAGTATTTTTCTTAATTTTCTAATTTTTTATGGTTTTTCTAAAGATTTTGAAAAGATTTGACCTAATTATTTTCTTTCAGACACCTTGAAGTCTTTGAGAGACCTACATTTATTTGAAGAGATTTATACTTGCTCCCTTGCATGGGGTGACTTGCATGATTGAGTGCACTCTTTTACTCTTTTGACTCTATTGGAGGAATGACTCGTACTTAGCCATTGTTCATCACTTGTTGTTGCGAGACTTGATTGTTTGAGATATATACATAGCTTTGGTTAACATCTTATACTTCACTTTCCCTCTTGTGCATATTATTTGATAGAGCTTCTACTAATGATGCATATACACTATGATGATTTACATGTGTGTTGGTAAGCAATTTTTTTCACTGCAATTCTTTGCTTAAGAATCACTTGACGCACCCAATGGGTAGTGACAAAGTCTATCATAGTTGGAGGGATTGTTATTAAATTAAGGGTGATCCCACAATACCATGTTCCACTTTTTGGCCAAGTGGGACATTGAAATCCACATTTTTAACCAAATTATCATTTTTTGACACCTATAGCAACTAAACCCTTAATAATTCGAAGATGATGTGAACTAGTGATTTTTTTAATTTCGTGTGTAGATTCTAAATATATATTTTTTAAAATCTAAAAAATAATTTGTGATTTTTAATGTAACTTTTAATATGTTGTTTTTTATAGTTAATAATATTTTTAAAAAGTGATGTTTATACCATATAATATAACTTTTTCTTATATAAAAGATAAAATTCTAAATTTTTAAATATAGATTCATAACACCAATATCTAGTGCATGGATATTTTTCATAATTTTTTGATGCATATTTTTTTAATAAATTTTTGAAGTGAGCTTATTATAATTTATACATAGGTTTATACCATATAGTGTAACTTTTTCTATATGTATCCAAATTCAATTTTTTTTGTTGAAACAAGGGCATCAATAGTTACTATGTAGATATTTTTTAGAATTTTTTTTCACAATTTTACTATTTTTCCATATGTGTAGAACAAAGAACTTGATGTTTGATGAGAAACCTATGTTCAGTAAAAAATAGAAAATAAATATAACAGTGAAATTAAATATATTAAAAATTATACTTGTTGGAAAGCTCATTTAGAGGGCTACAATCTTACAAATTATCTTGTTACATTCATTTCATTTGGAGGTCCAACTCAAGGTTTGAAACTAAAAATTTTAAGGGAATCTTGAGGCCTAGAGTGGGAGAGGCCATCCAAGGACCTTTGTTCGAAGGTACATTCACACAAAGGTAGCACCTTTATTTGAAGAGACCTTTGCACAACGGTACCTTTGTTCGAAGGCCCTTTTAACCACCCAAAATAATAAAAAACATTCATAACTATCCACCTTCTCGAACAAAGGTTACTAACTAAAAACTAATAAAAAAAAGAACAACAAAAGACCTTCAAATGAAGGTTCTCAAGATAACTATTTTTCTATTAAAAAAATTTATACGAATTACATATAAATAAGAGGTGAAATATGTTTTTAAAAATAAAAGTATATGTCCTAATTTATTCACATTTTTTAATTTCCATAGTTTTTAAGGACAAAATATTTGGTGAAGGAGTTTTCAACTGATATTTTTCAAATGGGGAAATGGGAAATAAAAGAACGATGCAAATTAAGGCTATGTGATCATATTTTGTAGAAAAGGAACAACAATTATCTGAAGACCGATGCAAAGATATTTAAAAAAAAGGAAGTTATGCATTTTTTAATTTGAATAAAAATGTTTTAAAAAAAATAGATTTGTATATATCCCTACTTCCTCAACTCTAGTTTACAATTTTAGATTCGTCTTTATCCCTAATTTAGTTTATAATTTTAGATTTGTATTTATCCCTAATTTAATTTATAATTTCAGATTTAATTTTAATAAAAATTAGATTCTTACATGTTCTACATTCATCTAAATTTTAAATTCTACATAGATTCCAAATAAATTATGTACCTATTAAATTCACTAGTTCCTCTCCTAGATGATTTGTATCTTTTTCCCCTCATTCCTCAAGTCTCTAGGGTTTTGATAGTTTGTAGTTTTAGATTTAACTTTAAACTATAATTAGATTCCTACATGTTCTACATTCATCTAAATTGTCTAGGTTAAATTCACTAGATTCCCTAGTTTCTCTCTAGGGTTTTTATCTCTTTCCACTAATTCCTCAAATCTAGGGTTTAAGTATAATATCTAATTTTAGATTTAATTTTAATACAAATTAGATTCATACATGTTCTACATTCATCTAAATTTCTAAACCTAGCAACCACTACAAAGATATATCCATGCACATTTTTTTGGTCATAGGTAAATTACCTACAAAATCTCACTATATTTTCACAAATATCACTATATTTTCACATGTGATAGTGTTTGGATTTGAAGTGGTTGATATAGTCCTAGTTTCTAGCCTTAATAATATCCCACTAAACAAGTACAATGTTAAACATAATTAGCATCATCAAGTCTAATTAATGTAATACTACAAATTATATATGGTTTAGTGTCCTCAAAGTTCCCATCCACCTTAGGGGTACAAGCACCTCGATAAGACTAATCTCTTAACTTTTAGAATGCACAACAAACCCAACTTGAAGAGAAAACCATTCTTCACATGAAAATTAGTGTTATAAAAATATTCATATTTCAAGTACCTTCTTCAATCTACTAATATGACTCTCCAAAATCCTCTTTATAGATAGAATCTCTCACATATACAAGTTTATGACTAAGTGGAATTGTTCAAGAAATAATGTCCCCTTGTAACACATGTGGTGTGCTTTCTCCACCTTATATTGATCTTGTAAGCATTGTAATGGTCAATGGCCCTTTTAAGCAATGGTCTCTTTAAGGTCAACAAATAGTGCTTCCAATTTTTCACCACTTGCACACTAAAGAATAAATATCTTTGTCATAGGTGAAATACCCAAGGACAAAACCATTAAACATTTCTAAATTACCTACCTTGATTCTCTTTCCACACGAATATATTTTATTGCATGTGACTTGGTGTAGCTATAATTTAGAAAACACTTAACAATTTTATTTTTACCATTAAGCCACACATATGAAGCTCCTTATTTTGATGCTGCTTTTAGTCCTTTAGGCCAATTCATTTGGCTTCTACTCTTGATGGATCTAAATTATATATGAACCAATCCATTCCAAACAGCATTAGTTCAAGACCAGCCATTAAACTTTTCTCAAAGAATTCACATTTTTAACTATTCAAATGAAGTTTCATCTTCTTTAAAATCAATAATACCTTCTCTAAGTGTTCAACAATTTCTTCATGTATTTTTAGCTAAAAATGAGAATATCATCCAAGTATTAAAAACCTATCACATACTTTGAAAATATGAGTTTGTAGTACTTTATTGATAAGCCTCATTAAGGTTGTGAAAACTAAATTGAATTCTTAGTTGAATATGATGTTAAACCTTTGTTCTCTATATCTCTAGAAAATCTTGTTACTTATTTTTCAACAAAACTCCTTCAAATCTTCTCAAAGTTAATTGTTTAAAAATTGTGTACAATGATTTATAAGGTTCTCTAGATGTTTGCAACATAGTTCTATAATTTAATCTGAGGGACCATGTACACTTCTATATTTAATTTTAATTTACTAGAATTAGATTAGACTAAATGTCCTACATTCATCTTTCATATATGCACATGGACAAGTACAATATTTCATATATGCATGGAATTAAGTAATATTTCTTTCCCACATCATGGGCACCACATCTTGGATTCAATCTTGTATGTTATCTAAATAATTTCAAATGATATGCTTGAGTCACCTCAACCTATATTTGTGCACCTAATTTATTCTACCATTATGTATGTGTATATATATATCTACATGAGGAAAATGATGGTAGAATTTTACATGTTCAATTTTATAGTGATTTGAGAGTAAATGGAAAAATAATGCTATACATTTTAGATTATATTTAATATTATATAATATCTAGAGAATGATAAAATATTAAAATGATAAAACTTACTTAGTTTTTTCAAAATGAGTTTATATATCCATCCCTTAAATAATTTCTAAAATCTTCTCTTTTATATGATATGTGTAGGGGCTCAACATACAAAAACTAGAGTAGAAGTCAAGCCCAGTTTAGATACTTGAGTAGAGGAGGCCCAACTACAAATAGTTGATGTCAGGGAGTAGGCCCAACTAGACATAGTTGATGTTAAGTAGGAGGCCCAACCACACATAGTTGATGTCAGAGAGGAGGCCCAACCAAACATTGATGTTGGAGAGGGGTCAAGATCACTTCCTTCTACAGATATGCATATTAATCTAATTAAATAGGTTAAGAGAATTTTTTTTTAAGAAATATAGATCATTTACTTGAAATGGATGTAGAGAAACTAAAATTTTATGTTGAACAACTTGCTCGTGTTACTAAGAGGTCATTGAATAGAACTTAAAAGGAAATACTTGAGAATCATTTCAATTATATAAATTATACTTCTTCATGACAAGCTAAAAGAGCCATAAAAATTGTTGGGTGTAGATTTCACAAAAAAGAGAAGAAACCTAGAAAAAGACTTTTTTCAAAATGTTACAAAAGGTTTGAGTTTCATTGGATAAAAGTCTTGATTAGTTGATAAGAGATTTTCAAGAAGAGTGATTTTGACATCTATTGTAAGTCCATAAATGCCAAGAAAACATTAGATCTCTTCACTTTCAAGTGAAATTGGCTTAAGTAGAAAGATACTAACAAGATATGTGAAAAGGAGAAAGTTTTTGGATGATAATACTACAAAAGGCAATTGGGAAATGATGTGTAGGGCTCCTCATTTTGACAAGACTGAATATGGTGTTAGGAAGTTGATCTCATATTTCTAGCGTGATCATACCCATCCTTCATCAAATAGTAGAGATGTTCTCAAACATAGGATTGGGACAAATAATTATGAACTGCATACAAGAAATTGGTTAGACATAACACAGCATAAGATCTATGTGAAATTTTGTTATGCAAATCCTCATATAAATATTGGGTAAACAATGTTTTAAATATTAAGGCCATGGTATGTGAAGGAAAATAAAGTTTTTGAAACTTCTTTTTGTTACCATATTGAATTTGATCTTTATTATCAGGTGTTTCAAAAGATCAAAGAAGAAAGTGATGGTGTTGAAAATGCACCACCTAAATGGTTAAGTTAGTTCATAACATCCATCTTATTTGATAAATTTGATGATGATGTAGATGGTCCAATGAAATGCATAAAATGACTTTGTGAAAAATATGGAAATTTGGTTAAAATGCCTTTAAGAAATGAAGATACTGACATGATGAAGATGGAAAATTACGAGATTTACAAGTATATAAAGTTCAAGAAACAAATTTTGGGAAAGAATCCACAAGGTTAGATTACACAAAAGAGGAACTACATATTGGAACATTTATAGAAAATCGATACAACCATACATACATCATGCATTTTTTGCTAAGTGGCAAGCCAAACAATTTCAGTTGTTGAGAGATATTTTCCCACTTGGAACAATTTTATCAGTAGTGGACTTTGCAGAAAATTACTCTTTTACCCATGAAAAGGAGATTCGAACACAATATTATTATTTAGAGAAGGTCACTATTATGGTGCATGTTTGTTATCGACATGCACAATTGGATTTGGATGGTGTTGAGAGTACATATCTAGAACGAGTCTTTAAAAATAATATCACTTTTATATTAGCGATGATAAAAAGCATGACACACATTTTGTATAACATTGCTTTAGGAAGCTTTTTGAAGATTTGGCAAGAAGGGGTGTTAGAATTGAAAAATTTTGTATGGTTAGGTGGGTGTGCATCACAATTCAAACCATTAAGTTCATTTTATGCACTTTGTAGATATCATCAACAAGACAATATACCACATGTTTGGAGTTTCTTTGAGAGTGAGGATGCAAAGGGTGAACATGATGGTGTAGGAACTTGCATCAAACATGCTCTCTGAAAACATCAAATGAATTATGAGGGAGATCGTATAAATGATACACATGATATTGTTGAATGGTGTAAGAAACACTTCACATGTGAGATTGGCACATCTTCAGGGAGGAACCCACATCCAAATAGAGTGTTTTGAGAGATATCAGGAATGTATTGTTTGAAAAACATTTTCCTTGTTTAATATTTACTTTAAAATATATTTATTTTATTTGATTATGATTATGATTAGAGTTTTATAATTTCAACAAAATTATTTAATTGTAAATCATATTTGATGTATATAAAATTTGTAGGTGTTGATAGAAGAACAATGCATGGATGTAAGGTAGAGAAAACAAGATTGTGGATTGTGTCATGAGTACAAATAGAAACACATGGATGTTGTGCACTAGGGATTACTCTTGTTTTTGGTACGACTGCATGTTGGGAGATTGTGAGAATTTCAAGAACAAACAATGTGGATATGTCAATGAATGGAATTTGGTGCCACTAGTTTTTACTGAAACATATGACAAAAATGAATAGGAAATCTTTGAAGACATTCCTTTGATTTCAAATGATTATGATCACATTTTAGGACTAATTAAAAAATGTATATATATTGTGCAACTTGTAGTTTAATTTTTTAATTTTTTATGTGTTGATAAAACTTATTCTTAATTTCATTCTTAAATATTAGAATTCATGATAGGAACTTCTAACTTTTTACATTTCATTGTGGTACAAATGATGTTTTTGTAGTCATAGCATAGGCTGGAAACATAGAATGTGTTAGTTATTATTTATTACATTGCATAGAAGAGAGGAAGAAGTTAACAAAACTAGAAAGAAGCAATGAAATGTTGTTTCCCACAGGTTCAGTTGTAGTGCAAGGGACATATCTCAAATAAGATGAATTTGTTCAAAGTGTGATTCATTTTATTGATTACCAATCTCACAACATGGTGTATCAATATAGCCACCTAGTAATTGCTACCTCTTTGTCAAGTTCCATGTGCACATGGACCTCATAAGTGAAGAAAAGATACAAATGACCATTAGAAAATATTAGATGTTATTGAAGAGTGAGCTAGACCAATGAATTTGGTAAGAAAAATGTGGACATGCATCTTGTTATGTGGAAAAGAGTGATCTAGCCTTAGGAGTTAAACTAGGTCAAACCCTCTTCTACAAACATTGAGACACAAACCAAGCTTGGCTTCTACCTTTGAGGGAGAGCCAAACTACAAGGGTTTTGCCTCTTTGTTGTATAGATGAGTGTCAAACTAAATTCAACCAATCTAGCTAGGTCCCAAGATCAAAAACCTTAATTGAGAAAGACTGAGTCACAGATAATTGTCAGAAGTGAAATCAGAGAAACTAATTGAACAATAGAGATGAATGAACAATTCAAAACCTGGATCTAATAGTAGAAATACCTACCTCTAGAGCACTTTAGCACCCTAGGACTTTTTTAAGGTTTATAGGAAAAGCAACTTTTGCTAGGTCTACACCTATAACACCTATCCTCCTGGACTAATATCCCCCAAAACCTATTTTTTTGATCTACACACAAGAAAGAAGGGAAAATTGTTTGTGGTTATATAGGATCTTAATTCAATCAATCCTTTGTTTCAGTATTTGTACCTCATAGATAGCCAAGATTAAATCTAGATTTTATGTATGCTTAGAAACCCTAAGTGTGAGTAGTAACATGAAAGATCTAATCAAATAATATCAAACCCAAATCCTATATGACTCAAGCAAATAGGAAGGAATGATAAACAAGATACTTCACTCAAGGAAACTCACAACTTCACCTCAAGGATGAAGATTCATGGAAGGTTTGCTGAATAAGAAGGCGATGTAACCGCACCCTCAGAAGATACTATTTAGGGTTAAAAGTGAAAGAAAAAGGGATTTTAATGGTTTGTGTTGATCCTCCTTTCACCACTAAACATTCAAGGACATTCAACTGAGTAGAGAAATCTACTACAAATCTCCTATCACTTGGAACATAGGGGAATATTGGAATTGTGTGAATTTATTGTTCAATTAAGCCCAATTATGCTTAAAACCCTAATTTCATGAAGTTGTAAACAAACAGACAAATTACAGAAAATGATCGCATATAAGGATGTCAAATGACAACCAAATACATACCAAATTTTGAAGTTTCATGTGTGTAAAATTTGGGGACTAATGAGCAGGCGCCCTAGTCTAGTGACATAATTTTTGTCAGGATCTGGGAATGTTATTTGCAACCTGTTCCTATTGTTCCAGAGATTTTACAGTTGTGGGATTTGGAGGACTATTGAGCAGGTGTCCAAGTCTAGGTCCATGTTTTCTTCTTTGATCTACAATTTTGATAGTTTGCACTACTATCCTACAACTCCACTTCTTTCTCTTTCACAACTTGTAACTTGCAATCATAGGAAAATGGGTTGGCAGTTGTAGTGTTTAGAGGCTTGCCTCAATCAAGCCCCAGAGAGACACTCAAATCTTTCGAACAACATTGTTAGATAAAGAGTGCATATCCTTGTGGGATAGAGACAAAATCCAAAAGATAAATGATAGAAAACATAATTGATATCACCTTGTAGTGAAGATCTCATGGGAGGAAGATGCTCTTCATGCCATGAGGAGATGGATGCCAAATCTGCAAATACAAACACAATAACAACACAAAAGTCTACCACACAATGAATGCCTTGAATCACTTTCACATAATCTTGTAGATCAAAATTTCCATCTAGTTTACAAATGAATCCTTAATCATGCTTATATATACAACTACAAACATTCCCACTAAGAAGTTCATAATTCAAATTTATTGTGTTAGCATAGGAGCTAAACAACACTCATAAATTGACACTTTGAAATAGGTCCTGACCTAAAATAGGATAGGACTAGGGCACGAGTGCCCAAGTCCTCCCCCTATTTCAAGTAGGAATCATCATAAATGTGCCCCTTAGGTCCCATTTGCCATGAAACTTTAGGGTTTTCTCATTGGGAGTCATCAAAGTCATGCAAGATGCTCTAAATGCATTCTAAAGGACATGGGTGTTAAACATTTAGAGGAAAAAGCCCCTAAGGTTACTTTTTCTGACATAACAAGTACTCACGCCAAACTGAAGTTGGTGGTTCTAATGCTTCTCCTAATCATTCAAAGTGCTTCAACCTAGGAACAAATGAGATAGACTCAAGATCTCATCTCCTAGCCTTCATACAAATCTTTTCCAAGAGAAAAGTAGAACTCCACTTGATCAAAAACTTGCAATAACATAATAGCATAGAGAGCAATAGAAATAGAGAGATTTTTCACATCAAAATTAGTCTTGTCATCTAATTTTAAAATGAGGTAAGTTACTTTTTTACAAGGCTATAGAAAAGAGTAATTTGAATTAAAATGTTGACATAATGTGCCAAAAAGTAAATTTTAAATTAGGGTCAGCCTAAACAACATCAAAGCTGACTTGTACATTTAAATTGCATCCCTAAACATGGGAGGGACTAGGGCACTTAGGTGCCCTAGGCCCTAGGGCAATTTAAGGATCAAACCCACTCCTAATGCGGGGCTAACTCTAAATCTCAATTTATTTCTCGAGGTCACGAAAAAAACTTTAATTGGAATAAGGACATTTACTATAAATAGGGTCAAAAGAGGGTTTTAAGGTGGACCTAAAAGTGGACTAGGCTTGGGATCACTAAAGGGAGAAGCTAAACATAGTGAAATTGTGCCTATACATAAGTGTACACAATTTACGACATTATATTTAGCTCCCACTTTACCAGTCATATGACACAATGTGCATATGAAAGCTAAAGGGCAGGAAAGTAAAAACATATTGCAATAAAGGATAAAAAAAGATACTATAGAGGACATCTAGATCATTGCCACACAAGAGGGTGAAGCCCCTAGTCTGTGATCCTACAAACCACAATGATAGTGTGATAAAATAATCCTACAATCAACAAATTAATGTGTTAGTCCAAAAACTCTAAAGGGGAAATATGATGAGATTGAAATTCTAGAGTAGATATATGCCCCCTGTTTTTGCTTGCTACTTTAGGATGTAGAAATAGGGTGGCAATCTTTCTAGTTTGACTTTCTAGAGAGAGAAGGTTGATGAGTATGCTTTGGTAGGGTCATTCTAATGAATAATGCCAAGACTTATAACATATGGTTGTAGAGATAGTGGAACCAAGATTCAAACACAACAAATGACACTCAAATATGAGTTTTCTAGACTAAGCTATCGATGTTTAGATGAAGAGAGGTCTAGAGAAATGTTGTCTTTGATGCTAGATAGTAATCATGAGTTCTTAATTTTTTACTATAAATAGTAAAAGAAGTTCTCACATTTTACCATTCTATTGTCATTTTCAGTCTTTGAGGAGATAGAGCAAGGAGGAGAGCCATCATGCCAAGTCAAAGGCTATATCAACCACCAAGGTTGGAAGCATTGTGGAGCCGAGTGGCATAAGGACTTGACGAACATGAGGTAGGCCTCTATCCAACTTGTAATTTCATTTATGTTATTATTTTAATGAGTTATTTCAAATTTTGAGCCAAAAATGGGCCTAGGAGACACTTTTCAGTATCCACTTAGGGTGCCATTGTCCTCCTAGGGTGCCCCAAACCCTTCTGAGTGCCCAAGTCCTCCTTGAGTGTCCTAGACATGTCTAGGCACCCTAGTCTAGGCATAAGGATACAAATGATTTCTATGATTATTAATGAAGTAATTAGAATTGAACTCTGATGTAAACTTTGTTTTTAAAGTTTTAGGATCTCCCATAGATACGAGAGCATGCCGACGATAGTCTATACACATTATTGCATAGTCAATTTGGGACACTTACATACATACAGATGGGAGATCTATGAGATGTTGGATTGTGGTGGGTGTATACTATGCCCACGATGACATATCATTGTTTGATGTTGATGGCACTCATGGAGTGGTGGAACATAGATACATCTACCTTTCATCTTCTGATAGGAGAGATGACCATGACCTTAGAGGATGTGTACTGGATACTATGATTACCTATGCATGGTGAGACAGTTAGAGTCTTAGAGAAAAGGTTTGAGGATTACACTTAAATGAGCTAGCTATATTGTCTTGGACAAATAGTGCCATCGAGTGATTGAGGACACATCAACATCAGATTCTTAGAGAAGGGTGTGACTATTATACCAATTACACATCACATCATTATTGCTACCATCACACTATCTGTTACACTCGATGGTGGATGTACACATCTTCATGGGGGCCTAGCTCATACCATTAGAGAAATGGAGGAGTAGAGGATAGTATAATCTTGGAGATAGAGTATGCTTTCTCACTTGTATTATGATCTGGGTCTCTATGTACACCATGAGGCACACAACTTGATGATATGCACACTCCTATAAGTGTGGGTATACGAGAACAATACATGCATGAGGCTAGTGGGTTATCTGAAAGAGACTATCAGAATGAATCCATGAGCACAAGCCTACAAGCTAAGAGAACTGTGGATATATGGTGATTTTCTATTTTGGAGGATGTTATTTGACAGGCTGTAGCCATAGGTTATTGAGTAGAGACCATACATGGGATGCAGACTATGGATGGGATAGAGGAGGCAACTAGCAAGGATGCAAAGGGATAAATTTTTATCTAGTCATAGAGATCACATTATAGTTACCTTTTACTATGATAGAGTGATGAGGTAGTTCAGACCAGTGGAGGGGGTTCCCGCCACATAACCATTCTATGTGAGGCCATCATGTTGTGGGGTGTGGCCTCAAGATAGGGCATGTATTATCATCACAGACATGGTGTTGAGTGATCTTAATGATGATACAGAGGATGATGATCCTATCTCTTAGGCGGATGATATATGATTGAGCCCACCATATACAATGTAGTGGGAGACAACACGCCTTGCTCCTATCTTCCCTGATGATCATCCTGCTGGTGATCCCGGATCTTGGGCCAAGTGAGGAGATGAGTCAGAGGAGGGAGAGGGAGACATCAAAGGAGATTATGTGAGAGATGATGATGATCCACATATGTTGATGACAAGAGATTGATGATGCTAGCTAGTAGAGGGTGTAGGTGTTGATGAGGAGGGACCTAAGGTCTAGGCTCATAGCCTACAACCATGGCATGTAGCTAGAGGAGTACAGTGTCACTTCAAGTGTGGGGAGTTGAGTGGTGGTACCACTACGATGCCCCCAACAACTAAGATGGCCGAAGACATTAGTACAGTCACCATTCCACATGATCCATCATGGTAGGAGGGTGATCCAAGTGAGGATTATATTTTTTTATTATTAGTTTAAGATGCACAATGTTGATTTGATTGAGATGCTAACATGATGATTATTTTACACTTTGCAGTTGGTTCTAGTGCATGTGGCAGGGAACTTTGTGAGTCAAATCATAGCAGCAATGGTACCCATTAAGTCAACACAACAGTTAGTGCAAGCTTACTATAGGACACCACACAAGGAAGGTCGACATGTAAAGATATTTGATCCCATTGTGCGACTTAGAGTAGCATTCAAGGAGAGATAGATAGAACAAGATCAACTAGTAGTCGAGTGAGACTAGGTGGTTTAGAGAGAAATAAGTGCCGAAGAGGAATGAGATGTTCTCCAAACACAACTAGATCAGCATAGAGTCATAGCAACATCAGGTACTAAACACAACCTATTGAGGTATCTAAAGACTATGGTGGACTAGTTGAGAGTTGAGAGAGATCAACTCTAGTGATTACACATAGAGTCTAGGTAGGAGGCAGGGGAGCTTAGAGGTGAGCTTAGGGGCTTACGATCACATAGTGTTTATGGGAGTCACTCATGATCAGTAGCCTCACACAAGAAGCCATCTATTACTTAGGTACATCTAGGTCCCAAGGGATTTGGATGTCACAATCCAGCACTTTGATGATATTTTATTGTATTATGTTATGATTCACCACATTTTGATGTAGTGGTGAACTTATGTACACAAACTCTTATGATTTATATATATATATGGTTTGGTTCATGATTGAGTGTGTCTATGCTAGATGCCATTTGTGATCTACTTGTGAAGTAAATACAACAAAAGATCTAGATTTGTTTTACACATGTATGTCAAATTAAATGCCAAAGTGATTTGTGTAAACAACTATGTGTAATTGTTTAACAAATACAACAATGATTTAAATGACACATGTTCTAAAGAAACACACATATGCTTAATTAGATATTAAACAAGATGTATACACATGGTGAAATAATTCAGTTGTGATCCAATGAAACAATGTTTGAATAGTGTTAGATTAGATTTGACAATGATTATTGAGCATGGTGCACATTTATCATTTTATATGCTAAAAATTAAGTAATTCTCTAAATTAAGAAAACTACTCTAAAGAATCAAGACAAACTACATTTTTGTCAAGACTAAAGCAAATAATGAAATAGAAAATTTGCATTTACTATCTACCAAACATTTCCTTTATAAATAAAGTGATAACATACAAATAAAAAATTAAGCATAATATCTGCGTAAATGAATAGTGTTAATAGGTTATTTTAAGAGGCATATCATGCATATTGGAAATTCTATATGCACCTATTCTAAAGACTTCAGTGATGATGCAAGGTCCTAACCAATTCAGGCTACACTTCCCTTTTTCGTCAAGAGTTGCATTGACATTACGCTGATTTTCATAGAGTACAAGATCTCCAACCTTGAAGGAATGATGAATAACATGTTCAATGCATGAGTATTGCATTGAGTTTTGATGAGCTTAAAGATTTTTGAGTGTTTGTAAGTTATTCGTTGAGAATTTCAAGATTTTGATATCGTAATTCCCATTGAGTATTTTCGTCGAGGATGCCATTGAGAGAAATTCACAATGAAGGAATTTATAACTCCAAAGGTATAATCACATCGACACCATTCATAAGGTTGTATGGGGTAGTACCTATATCCATATGAACACTTGTTTTATAAACCCATAATGTGTATGATAATTGAGTATGCCAATCTTTTTTATGTTCGTTAATAGTTTTTCAAAGAATCTGACCAATTATTTTGTTAGAAGCTTCTGCTTGTTCATTTGATTGAGGATAATATAATGTAGAAAAGTGGTGTTGAATATGATATGTTTTGAGCAATTTATTCATGTCTTTGTTCTTAAATGAAGCACCATTGTCAGAAACCAAAGTAGAAGTAATACCAAATTGAGAGATTGTGTTATCTTGAATGAAATGATAGATTATTTTAGTAGTCATAGATTAGAGAGGAACCACTTTGACCCACTTTGTAAAGTAATCAGTAGCTGTGATTATGAAAGTGTGTCCTTGAGAAAAAGGATGAGAAATTTTTTCAATAAGATCCAAGCCCCACATAGAAAATGGCCAAGGTGAAACCTGTGTTGCACATATGCCACCTAAGGTTGTCACTGATGTTGTTGTCGTTGATGTCAACACTCATCTTGGATGCTTATATTGATGATATACTATGATGGTGTGCTAACAGTGATGTTGTTGATGTTCATGGTTGGTTATCATGCCTTGTTCAATGTCAATTAAGGTTGTGTTAAGTATGCTTGTTGTCAACATAAATGATATCATGATGATATATTAAGATGGGAATTATAAGCATTAAGATGATGGTTAGAAGTAATGTTGATGTTAGAAAGATGGTGCTGATGGTCTATAGCATTTTGTATGCTCTCTTCTGTTGTTCCTAGGGATTTATGCTCTATTACAAGAAGACTCTGGTCTCCAGATGTTGGTGAAGGTTTATGTTGTAGGAAGTTGCCTTGAAGACTGGTTGGGAGAATGCTCCACATTCCTTCGCATTTGAAGATATGGTCATGCAGTTTAGAAGTAAAGTTTAGTGGGCTGTGAAGTTTCTTCATTCAAAGTTTTACATCATTTGTCCCTCCATAGGGAAAGTTTTAAGTGATAGAGTGAAGGACTATATTGTTTGGTGGCTAGTTTCAGTGTTTGTTGGCTTGCACCAACTTGTTGCTACATGAATGGTGAATTGGCTGATCGAGAATAATCTTGATGATCTTGTGATTTTTCTTATTTATTTCCAAAGTGTTTTCTAGTTTCTCTAGAGTAGGCTATGGTCTGAAATGAAGGTGTTTCTAGGTTATTCCTTTGCCTAGCTAACTGAGGTGTGTTGGAGGTGTGTGCCACAAAGTTGTTGCTGTGTAGAGTTCAAGGAGTGTTTGGAGATATTGTATGGGTCATGCCAACTCATTAGGAAGAAGCACAAGTATTAATTAATCTTCCATGAGTACTGCCAAGTTGTAATGACCAATGTGCTACAAGCTTCATGTTTTCTTGATTAAGGGTGACCTAATTCAATTATGTGAAGCATGCAGATGTTATTCCTTGAAGGATGATGCTATGAAGAATGTTTAGGACTAGGTTAAGCATGTGTTGGGATCTGAAAAGCATGTTCCTCTTCTTGGTGATTCATGTTAGGGATTTCCCTCTACACATTTCATGATATTTGATCTATTGGGCAACTTGTAATTGTAATATTCTTGTCTTCTTAGCTAACATGTAATGTAATCAATGTAATATCTTGTATATATTGTAAACCTAGTTGATTGAGGTGAAGTATGAATGCAAGTATGAGGGTGTGAAGTGAATATGAATGTGTAATGCATTATGATGTGCAACTGGAGGAGAAAGAGCAAAAGTAATAGGGCTTGTCTTGATTCATCTTGAAGATATTTTTGAGATAGAAGGGAAGTGAAGAATGTGCCTAACTAATTGCTGGAGGAAGTAAGCTAAAAGCAAAACTTCTTGAAGGCTAAAAGAAGTGAGTCAGTAGGCTGCAGAGAAGACATTTGAAGAATTTTTTGAATTTGTCAAAGTAGAAGTGCAATCATCAAAAGAGGAGTGAAAAGGAAGAATGCAATCATCAAAAGAAGTGAGCCTCATTGTTAGTTTCAAATAGTAGGACTATCATGCAGTAATCATTTCTGAGTTTGTTCTCAGTTCAAGGGGTAGTTACTTCCTTGGGTTGTAGCCCTAAAACAAAGTCTATAGGGAGTTGTATCCTCCTTAAGAGTGACCCTAAAACCTTTCTTCAAGGAGTCATAGCTTCCTTGGGTTGAAGCCCTAAAACAATGTCTATAGGGAGTAGTAGCCCTAAAACAAAGTTGTAACTTTTAGCAGTGAGCTTCATATATTGTGAGTTAATCCTCACTGGGGTTTTTCCCCTTTGGGATTTTCCATGTATATTTGGTGTTATGCTTTGTGTTGATCTTTTATGTTTTTGTTAATGATGTAAAGTTTAAGTTTTAATTTGCTCCAAAGGATTCAAGATTTGCTTCGATACTAGTTCACCCCCCTCTCAGTATCCGGGTGTGTTAAACAATTGGAATCAAAGCCAAGTTCCTTAGAAGGAGCTTAACCACTTGAGGAAGGTCTGAAATGGCTCATAATGGATCTCACAAGGTACCTATGTTTGATGGAGCAAATTACACCTTTTGGAAGCTAAGGATGGAAAGGTATATATCTTCTCTAGGGTATGGTGTTTGGCAATAAGTCAAAAATAGTTACACTGATCTTGCTAATGATCCTACATATGCAGATGAGATTAAGTTGTATGCTAACAATTCCAAGGCAAAGAGTGCTATCATGAGTGGGCAAGTTGATTCAAAACTTCTAAAGGTAATGGGTTACAAATCTGCAAAGGATGTCTAGGTAAAACTTAGTAGCATTTATGAAGGAAATAGTAAAGTAAAGTAGACCAAGATACAAATCTTCAAGAGAAAATTTGAGACCTTGAGGATGGTAGAAGATGAAGACATTTCTAGTTATATGCTTTGAGTGGATGAAATTTAGTTAATGGCATTAGAGGTCTTGGTGGAACAATGAAAGAAGATGAGATTGTGAAGAAGGTGTTGAGATCTCTCACTAAATCTTACATTCATAACATATCTGGTATTGAAGAGACTCAAGATTTGGATCACTATATATTAGATCAATTGTTTGTCTCTCTCATAGCCTTTGAAATGAGAGAATTTGACAAAGGTGCTCCAAAGAAGGAAGAAACATTCAAAGTCAGTAAGAAGATAGAAGATGAAATGACTGATCAAGATGATGATCTTGATGAGGTAGAGGCAAACTTTGTGAGAAGATTGAAGAAGGGCACTAGAAAATATAAAGATAAGTTACCTTTTTGATATGTTAGAAAATGTCCCCTTGGGAGCTTTTCCCTCTTAAGGTTTAGCTCCTAGGTCCTTAGAATGCATTTAGAGCATCTTGCATGTTAATTTTAAATCCCAATGAGAAAACCCTAAAGTCTTATGGTAAATAGGACCTAGGGGGTGCTATTTTCATGATCCATGAGCAAAAATGAGAGGGTAGACTTGGGCACTAGCACCCTAGTTCTACCCTATTTTGGGTCTACCCTAAATTTAAATGTCAGTTTTATGACCATTATTTAGGTCCTATGCTGACATCTCAAGTTTGAATTATGAAATTCTTAGCGGGAATCTTTGTAGTTGCATATATAAGCATATTTAGGTTTTCATTTAGAAACTAGAAGATGATTGCACACTTTATGCATTTTTGTGATTTCAAGATATTCATTGTTGCAAAGCAGAGCATTGTTATTGTGTTTGCATTTGCATATTTGACTTCATCTTCTCATGTGATTGAAAAGCCTTCATTTATGTGAGATGTACACTACAAGATGATATCTATTGTGTTTTTGATCATTTATCATTTGGATTTTGCCTCTATCTCGTAGGTATACACACTCTTATTTGACAACAGTGTTCGAAAGACTTGAATGTATCTCCAAGGCTTGACTAAGGCAAGCCTCTAAAAACCACAACCCCCTCCCACACTCCTTTGTGATTGTAGGTTATAGGTACCAAGTTTTGTGGGGTGGAGTTGCAGAAAGAAGGTTGTAGACAACAAGGATTCAAGATCTAAAAGAAAGAGGACAAAGGTGAATATTTTAGGACAAGGGTGCTAGTTCCAGTGTTTGCTTTTTCTGGGGTAGAAATGGAAGATATATTGCAGATCAGTGTCAAAAGGAGATTTAGATTCCATGACAAAAATTGTACCTTGGATTAGGGTGCTAGTACCATTGTCCCCGACTATTTCGCATTCCAGATTTTGAAAAATAGTGAGTTAATGATCTATGTCCTTCACCTTGGTCAGAAAGGATTTGTCATAATTCATTAATTTGCTTACTATTTTGGTTATTTAAGGTTTTAAGAGAATTTGAGCATTACATTGAGATATTGTTTGATACATCTAAACTTCTGCATCATTCCAAGTGGCATCCCATCCTGATAGGTGATTGCTCTGGCTTAGTGGAGATTCAACTCGGTTGATATGCCCTTGAATGTTCGGTGAGAAGGGAGGATTTACCTTTGAAACTTAAACTAAAACATTTTCCCCCTTTTCACCCTAAACATTTTGGTGAACCCATGTTTTTGGACATTTTTCACCTTGTTGATTGTTATTTGATAGATTTGCATTCATTCATTGTATTGCATTTGAAAAATTACAAAAACATTAAATGTTTTTTGAAAAACTTCAAAAAGTTTGCATTCTAGGGTTTGAATTTTCACATAATTTGCATTAATTTAGTTGCATTTTATTTAATTTCTGATTTTTGTATTAAATTTAAAACTTATTTTTCATCATACATTTATTGCATTTGAAAAATTACAAAAAAAATGAAAATTTTGAATAAAAATTAAAAAAATTGGCATCTTAGGCTTACATTTTAGCATAATTTGAATTAATTAAACTTTAGTTTAATTAAATTTTTGTCATTTTCATTAGATCTGATTTAAATCAGAAAAATTCATTATTTAGTATTCACTTGCATTGCATTTTCATGCTTAATTTGATAAAAATTGCTTAAAATTGTGCATTTTTCATAAAAACCTAGTTTTGCACTAGCTAGGGTTTGTAGATAAAATCTTGTTTCAGATTTTACTACCCTTTCCAAACACTCATTATCACTGATTTATAATTTTAGTGTTGCATCATAGTGGTTTTCTTGCAAAATTTCATGTCTAGGGTTTGAAAACCTTGCATTTTCACTAGATTTGGCCTTAATGTCTCTCTAGAATTACATTACAAGCGTGTTGTGAGGGATTTTTCTTCTTTAATTGAATGATATTAGGGTTATTATCTACTTCCCCTTCTCAAATTCCTTACAACACCCTTTCTATTAGGCATTTACATTGAAAATTGACGAAAAATTGCACATTTTAGCATATTTTCACTAGGGTTTGACTTGTCAACTCTCTAGATTCACACTATAGGCATGTTGTGAAGGATTTTATGGCATTAAGTGACTGATATTACTGTTATAATATTTTTTCCATCACAAATTTCCTCACAACACCCCTTCTCTTACTCATTTGCATTGAAAATTGGTAAAATACTACATATTTTAGCATATTTTTAAATAGCTTTTGACTTATTGACTCTTTAAATTTGCATTAAAAGTGTATTGTGGAGAATATTATTGCATCATTGGACTATTATGAGGCATATTATTTGCTTTCCCTCTTTAAATTTTTTACAACACATCTTCTTTCACTCATTTACATTTAAAAAAGTTGAAAAATCAAGCATTTTAGGTCATTTTCATACATAGTTTTGCATTCATATACCATGGATTCTTCTCATAATTCATCTTTGGAAGATTTATTTGAGTACATTATAAATTTTGATAATTTTTGCAAATTCACTGATAAGCATCCTCAAGTCTTTCAGCAAATATAGCATACATCTGTGGCATTAACATATCCATAAGCACTACCTATGATATCCTTATAACAATAGCCTATTTTGAAAGCTTCCTCACTATTGTGGGTGTGTTCTCGTCAATCTTGGAGAATATCACTAATTTCATTTTTGAAAATAACCATGGTCTAAAAGTAGTAGTGAAAATATCATTCCCTCTCTCCCTTCATTTCATGATGACATAATGGACATTCTTTCTGAGACTTATGAGAATGGTATAGCACTGGGTGATTCATCTAATAAAGAGACTTTTCCCAACATAACCCCACTTGGTGAAGATATTTTTTGGCAAAAGAAGAAGACATCATTGACACATTCCTTAACACTACTCTTCCATCTCTTCCTTCTCTACCTAGCCAGGATGAAATATTAGATGTTGTAGATTCCTTTTATGAATATTTGCTTCAGCCTATTGAAACTAAAAATTTACCAATTGATGTTCAAGAACTCCTCAACTACATCTTAAACAAAGAAATAGATCATGCACCTTTACTTGAACCTTCACATACCTTGGAAAATAATGAAAATTCACATGACATTAAAGAACAACCTATTCCTCACAACCAAGGTATTCCAACACCCTATATATGGACTGAAATAGGCACTTTTGAGTTCCTCAACAACCTAAATCAACTAGAAAGGGAATTATAAAAGCTCCTACATCACCCCATTTAACTGACATAGAAAATTGTGATATCCCCTCTCTACCATCATTAATAGACAAATTTCCTTCAAGGATAACCTTACAAGCTCATGAAAATATGGAAGAGAGAAGAAGAGATAAATCTTTAACCATTAAAATAAAGATCAAGATCCATGATGACCACTAGCCTAGTTGTCCCTACAGGTAAGTATTTCTAATCCTTTACCTCTATGTTGTGTTTCCCTCATAATGTGTTATGTGTTATTTAGGCTTCCTAGGATGACCTTTGATTCTCTTGTAAGGTCAAGGATACTAGGAGACCACCTCTATTGTGACCCTTCTACTGTATCATCATTCTTCTATATTGCCTCTCCTCTATTTTTATTATTGTGTGTTGTCTTATAGACATAGCATTGCAGTTGGTGACTTGGGGGCACCCTCCTATGTGAATGTCCCTAAGGCACTTGTTTATCCTCTCTTGATTTATTGTTTACCTTCCTCTAGTGGTTCTATCTAGCTGGTGGATGACTAAAAACATATTATATTGATACGAATCTAGTGACCCTTCAGCGAGAAATCAACAAATGGACCTAGTCCATACATGATGACAAGGTTGATATATATTATCTGACGCTTGGCTAGTAGAATCACTCTATGTGCTATCTTGATGTTGTCTTATCAGACTTACAAAACATAACAATACTGCTACTCTGTGCACTTTGTTTATCTTGGATCTTACTTTACTTGACTCTCTTTGTGAATGATTACATGCATTGTTGTTTGTCATGATTATATGGATGCTAATACCTTTTCTTGCAAGGAATTGTGTGTTTGTGGAAACATTTAGTGATTGTAAACTACATGTCACCTCTGAGGGGCATGGGCTTTGTGAGAGCTCTTGTTCCCTTGTGTGTTTTCTTCCTACCTTAACATGCTTGATATCGTTACATGATATCAACCACCTTATGGTGGGGGCATATATAAGGTAAGCTTTTTGATGATTTTGGTACTAATGAAGCATGTTTGAAGTCCTCCATGGAGGTAGGATGTTGTATCTCTGAGAGAGTGCATATCTTTTTTTCTTTTATATTGTAATCCTTTAAGCCCTCTACAGAGGCATGGATGGTGTATTTCTCGAAGAGATTGCACATCTTGTCATTTTCTAAAAGTCCTCTGAGTAGGTGGGGAGAGGATTTGAGACTATCCTAACCCTTAAGCATGTCTTTGGCAATTGTTGTGGAGAAGCACAATCATTGGTGTGTGCCTATAATGTGCTTGAGATGGCTGTGAACCTAGCAATAGGTTTCTTCCATCATTTGTTTGCCATGTTTTCTCTGTGTCTTCCATGTGTGTGTGTATGGTGTGTTTGTTCCCAAACATTGTTTCAAGACTAGTGGCAATGAGCTCCTCCTATGCTTTGGGATTTGTATGGAATATTTGTTCTCAAGTGTAGTTTCAAGATTGGTGGTGATTGGATGCTCCTACACTTTGAGATTTATTTAACATGTCTATTGCCCCTTATGCAGTTTCAAGACTGGTGGTGATGAGCTCCTCCTGCATTTCGATTGTGTGTTTACTTTCCTTTTACTTGCATTTGCATTTCATAAATGAGAAAATGAAAAAAGACATAATCATTGCATTCACTATATTCACTGTGTTTTACATGTCTTCAATGTTGTCTTCTCTATGTTTTGCATGCCTATTATTGTGTTCAATGTGTTTGGAGTGTCTTTACCATGCTTGGCGTGTTTGTTATGTTTGTTGACCATACTTTAATACATGTATTGGCCTTGGATTTATACATAAAGTAAAGTGGGAACTAAATGTTATGTTGGAAAATGTCCCCTTGGGGGCTTTTCCCTCTTAAGGTTTAGCTCCCAGGTCCTTAGAATAGCATCTTGCATGTTAATTTTGAATCTTGATGAGAAAACCCTTAAGTCTTATAGAAAATCGGACCTAGCGGGTGCTATTTTGATGATCCCTGAATAAAACTAAGAGGGTGGACTTGGGTACTAGCACCCTAGTCCTACCCTATTTTAGGTCTGCTCTAAATTTAAATGTCAATTTTATGACCATTATTTAGATCCTATGCCGAAATCTCAAGTTTGAATTGCAAAATTCTTAGTGGGAATCTTTGTAGTTGCATGTATAAGAATGTTTTGGTTTTCATTTAGAAATTAGAAGATGATTGCAAAATTTATGTATTTTTTTGATTTCAAGATATTCATTGTTGCAGAGCAGAGCATTGTTATTGTGTCTGTGTTTGCAAATTTGACTTCATCTTCTCATGCGATTGAAGAGCCTTCATTTATGTGAGGTCTACACTACAAGGTGATATCTATTATGTTTTTGATCATTTATCATTTGGATTTTACCTCTATCTTGCAGGGATATGCACTCTTACTTGACAACGATGTTGATGTAGGAGTATCCCTAGTTCAAGAGCAATCTTGCATCAACCAAAAATATTTGCATTTCAGTTTGTTTGTAGTTTAGTTTGTTTCTTTTCATTTTCTAGTTCAGTTCAGGTAGTTCAGTTAGTAGCAGTTTTTGTATTTTCATCTAGATTCTATTGCAGTTGCATTTTAGATCTTATAGAGCTAGATTTAGAATCTAGATTCATTCGTCTACATCATATCCTAAATTTAGAGCATTTGGATTAGTTACTAGAAAGTTATCGCTATCAGAAGATTGACTATTTTCTGAGAATAGAGCATTCTGATAGTCTTAGATAATCAGCTAAAGGAGAAGACTTGAGAAGCACTCCTTAATCCTTGGAGCCTAATGATACATCATTCAATGATGTTTGGTTTGTGGCTGACCCTCCTCGAGATCTGTACATCATTCCATTCATTTGCGGAGGTGTTCTACTTAATTAAGTCTAACCTATCTATGTACACACATTACAACTCTTCATTGGAGTTTGTGATCTTCTTTGGCCGACGCAAAGGAATCTATTGTTCTGGAGATGATATATATTGATGTAATAGATCCTTAGGAAAGTAGTTGGTGATAATAGTAATAGTTGATAGTTTGGATTTTGTGTGAGGGAGCTTCGAAGCTATATCTTGTGCATATTCTGATATTCTATAATTAGGCCTTTGAGCCCTAATTGTAAGCTTGCATGTTGCCATCTAATTTGTATTTGAATTCTATGATATACTGAATGACTGAATCTACATTTGTTTCATATCTTTGAGTTGTTTCCATTGTGTTTACTCTTGCTGGATGGTTTGGATAGTTCATTCTGTGAACCCTCCTACCAAGACTACACCAAGTGGTATCAGAGCGAAAGTTTGAATCTTTGGGAGCTAATTGAACAAAGTTGGAAAAGGAATTCTGTAAGATCTTATAATGGATAAGTCTATGAATTGAGGAAGGTTACTTTGTCGTAACCAATCGCTGATTGTGAGGCAGTTGTCACCTTGTA
Source organism: Cunninghamia lanceolata (assembly GCA_027924645.1). Classification (NCBI taxonomy): domain Eukaryota; kingdom Viridiplantae; phylum Streptophyta; class Pinopsida; order Cupressales; family Cupressaceae; genus Cunninghamia; species Cunninghamia lanceolata. The sequence goes on from BSBN01000394.1 coordinate 7,623,372, forward strand.
GCCCGATCACCAAAATTGATGTAGTTTGCACTTGATTCTAGGAAGAATGTTGTCGAGGAGAGTTGTTGTCATTGGAACAAGGGCTAGTAGAATGGACGAGATGATGGAAATGATGAAAATAATGAGAATTTGTTTGGATGCTATTGAGGAAGATAGACAAAGAGGATTGATAGCTAGACCTAATGTTGATAGTGATGATGAAGAAGAGTTTCAATCTATTAAACAAATTGGCAAAACCCTAGGAGGTGATGAAGAAGAATCAAATCAAGTCAAGATGTTGTGAACTATTTCAAAGATTGGAAAGATACCTAGAGTTGATGTGCTGAATTATATTGGTAATTTGAACCCTAAAGAGTTGATTGACTGGATAAATGACATGGAATAATACTTTGAGTATGAAGAAGTTGAAGATCTAGAGAAGGTGAAATTTGCAAAGAGAAATTTGAAAGGACATGTTTCTATATGGTGGAAGAAAGTTTAGTTGGATAGAAACACAAGAGAAAAAGAAAATATTACAAAATGGGATAGAATGGTGACAAAATTGAAGAATCAGTTTATACCTGCTGACTATGAGTTAGAACAATTGAGAAGATTGCAGAACCTAAGACAAAAGGAGAATTCTATGAAGTACACTGAAGAATTTCATAAGATGATCATAAGGACATGACATAGTGAAGAAAATGAGGAGAAAGTGGCTCGATATATCAATGGATTGAGATTGAACATTCAAGAAGAACTAAGTTTAGTGAGGATGACATCTCTGGAGGAGGCATATCAGTTTACCCTGAAAGTTGAACAAGAGGCATGATCAGAGATAGAGAGGTAGAGGAGGTAAATTTTAGAGAGGTAGAGCATTTTTCGAAGGAGATAAATCACATCCAGAGTAGAACAAGCCTAATAACACATTCAAGAAGGATGACAGAGATAATAATGCATACCTAAGAGATGATATAAATTTTTATCAGAGAGGAAACCCTAGTGCATACCAGAATGAAGGATACAGAAGAGAAGGAAAAGGATTTGATAAGAGAACATTTAGAGGCACTTATTTCAAGTGTGAAGGTGAAGGATATAGAGCATTTGAGTGTAATCAAGGGAGTACAAGCAAGAGAATAGAGAACAGTCGAAGAGCAACTTATGTTGAAGAAGAACCTGTTGGATCACTGAGTTCAATTGGTAAACTAGAGAAAGGAGAATCACTTGTGATGAGGAGAGCACTATTTCAAGTAGAGACAAATGAGGAACTACTGTAAAGGAAAATTTTGTTCAGAACCAGATGCAAATCAGGAGGTAAATGTTGTAAAGTTGTAATTGATAGTGGTAGTTCTGATAATCTAGTTTCAGAGGAGATGGTGACTAAGCTAAATTTGGAAAGATTGAAACACCCTAAGCCCTATCAGATAGCGTGGATTTAGGATGATCATAAGGTACTGGTGAGTGAACAATGTTTGGTGAAATTTCATATTGGATCTTATCATAATGAAGTCTTTTGTGATATTATGCCTATGGATGTATGTCATATCTTGTTGGGTTGACCTTAGCAGTATGATAGAAAAGCTATATATGATGGGAGAAATAATACATATACCATAACATCAAATGGAAAGAGAATTACTTTGATTCCTTTAGAAGATGATCCTAAGAGAGAAGTATGTGGGAATGCTAGAATATGCTTGGTAGATGAGAGGAATTTCTTGGATGGTTTGAGGCATGAGAATATGTGTTATGCTTTGATTCCTAAGAATCCTCAAACATTGAAAAATGAGACTAACGAATCACAGCTGAAAGGGATAAAAGAGTTGCTGACAAAGTATGTAGGCATCATATCAGGCAATGTACCTAGGGGATTGCCACCTATAAGGAGTATCAGTCATCATATGGATCTTATACCAGGAGCTAGTTTGCCTAACAAAGCAGCACATAGAATGACACTGACAGAGATTGAGGAAAGGTTTGATCAGAGTTGAGTCCTTGTGTAGTACCTGCAGTGTTTGTACCTAAGTAAAATGGAGAATGGAGAATGTGTACATAATCTAGAGAAAAAAACAAGATCACAATTAAGTATAGATTCCCTTTACCTAGGATGGATGATATCTGAGAGGAACCTCCTTCAACAATATAATGAAAAATGCACAAAATAACAGAAATAGCAGAAACATAGAAGGAATTTATTGATCACAAGCCACTTCTAGGGGGCAACTTCCTTTGAGCAAGCTCAATACAATAAATTCATGGATGCCTTCATTGGCCTCAACACGTACTTATATACTAAGTCTAATATAAACAACTATTACTTCCCATGAATGTGGGATAATACAATATACTCACGGGACGACTTACAAAGCATATGCATCCAAATGTAATATACTAAAAAAGTAAAGAGAAGAGTTAAACATGGTTTCCTAACAATATCATGGATTGTTTGAGTGGAGAAAGATATTTCACAAAGATACACTTGAAGAGTGGATACCATCAGATCAAAATTAGAGAAGAAGATGAATGGAAGACTTCTTTTAAGACAAATAAAGGATTGTATGAGTGGTTAGTGATGCCTTTTGGATTGACAAATGCACCTAGTACTTTCATGAGATTGATGAATGAAGTATTGAAGAACTTCTTGGGTAAATTTGTTATTGTATATTTGGATGACATTCTAATTTTTAGCAAGACAAAAGAAGAATATTTGCAGCACCTTAGACAAGTATTGCAGAGACTAAGAGAAGAGAAATTACTGATAAACATCAAGAAATGTAGATTCATGAAGGAAGAATTGGTATATTTGGGATTTGTGATTTCTACAAAAGGATTGAAGATAGATCATGAGAAATTAAGAGCAATTGTTGAATGGCCTACACTGGAGAGCATTGGAGAAGTTAGATCATTTCAATGATTGGCTAGTTTCTACCAGAAGTTCATCAAAAATTTTAGTTCAGTATGTAACCCTATGATAGAGACAATAAGAGGTGATAGCAAATAGTTCAAGTGGACATCAGGAGCAGATAAAATTTTTGAGTTGTTGAAGTAGAAAGTGACAGAGCAACCTATTTTGGCATTACTGAATTTCAATAAGGTATTTCAAGTTGATTGTGATGTGATGAAGGGGGTAAATCATAAAACACATAATAAAAAAAATTGCACACATAAAGTAGAACTTTCTTTTATTGATTTGGACAACTCATTACATTATAGAAGTTCAATTACAATTAGAGGAATCAATCCTCCATAGGCTGCAACACACTACAGCTACACATCACCAGGCTCTGGAATCTTCTACCTTCTGTAACCCCAAATTAGATAGGGTTTCTATTTTCCCACCTATTCTTGATTCTACACCTGCGCCCTTAACTCCACTACCACCTAGGGTTCCCAAAAATGGTTATTAATAGCCTTTTTGGTGGCCAACAACCTGATTTCAAAATTTGCATCTCCCTCCAAAAATAGGTCAACTTCTGGGAACCATAACTTTTGATCTGAGTGTCTGATTGATGAACCGTTTGATGCATTGGAAATCTCACTAAGTTCTCTATGTGCTAAGGACCTTCTCTACTAGTTTTGGCCATTTTTGGTCTTGTACGGGGCTTTTTAGTGCCTCAAACCTGAGTTTGAATAATTTTCAAGAGTTTTTTAGGAAATGAAAACTTTAATATCTTTCAGCTCGCAAATGATCTTTGCGTGATTCCTTTGCCAAAGGTCTTATTTTTCATTTGTGAATCTTCCTACAAATTTTCACTTCATTCTGTGCCCAAATACAAACTTTCTAAAAATAGCTGGTTACTATTTTTAGTAGTTTGGAAAAACTAAAAGTTCTACATCATTATTCAAGTGATTATGGAACCAGAACCACAAATTTTGAAAAGAAATGAAAAGAACATCAAGAATTTTGAAACAAATATTTTTTTGGGTGATGCAAGATTGCCCTTATACCACTAGATGCTCCTGCATCAGACACCCAGGGTAATTTGAGAAGTGACCCTGTCAGTCTCATGTGTTTGTGTGAGGAAAACCCAAATGGTCAACCTCTGCCTTAGACAACCAAGAAGAATCTTCAACATGCCTTCCTTTCCATTTCACCAGATATTCTTCATATTGCCCATTTTGAGTACTTCTTCCCACATGGTTATCCAAAATCTCTTCTATCTCCTCGGTTGAAGTAGATGCTGGAATACTCCACTGTTCTTTTGTTGGTTCATCCTCTATTCCACCTTCATGATATTCTGATAAGTCAACAATGTTGAAAATAGGGGAAATGTTGATCCCACTCAGTAGCTCTACCTCATATGCATTTCCTGAATCACGTTTCTTCAAAATTCTGTACAGTCCAAATTTCTTCATTTTCAGCTTATTATATGTTCCAATTGGGAATATTTCTTTTCTCAAGTGAACCATGACTTCATCTCCTACCTGGAATTCCTTATATCTCCTCTTCTAATTTGCCTTAGCCTTGTAATGAATATTCATCTTATTAATGTGGTTCTCACCTCTTCATGCAAATTTTTCATGTGTTCTGCAAAGTCTTCAGCCTCGATAGTTGTCTTTTCTCCTTTTTCCAACTTCCTTAACTCAGAAGCATTTCTTGGACTATTGCCATATACAATCTAGAATGGTGTTTTACTAGTACTCCTATTGATAGAATTATTGTAAGAAAATTATGCCTGTGGTAAAATCAAATCCCATCCCTTGGGCTTATCTCCTACTAAACATCGCAGTAGGTTACCCAAACTCCTATTCACCACTTTCGTCTATCCATCAGTCTATGGATGGTGTGCAGAACTGAATTTCAAATTTGTCTTCAACTTCTTCCACAATGTCCTCTAGAAATAACCAACAAAATTGGTATCTCGATCTAAAACTATGCTCTTTGGTAGACTATGTAATCTCACCACCTCTTTGAAAAATAATTTAGCAATATGATCAGCATCATTAGTCTTCTTGCAAGGAATGAAATGTGCCATCTTCAAGAATCTATCCACCACCACAAAAATGGAATCATGTCATGTTTGTGTCCTTGGTAAACCAAGAATAAAATCTATATTGATATCATCCCATGGCTTCTCTAGTATAGGTAATGGCTGATATAGACCTATGTTTTGACTTGCTCCTTTTGCCATTTTACATACTTTGCAACTCTACACAAATTTCCTTACATCCTGCTACAACTGTGGCCAATAATAATTTTCACCAACAATAGTAATGGTCTTATCTTGACCAAAGTGTCTGGCCAATCCTCCACTATGCTTCTCCTTAATCAGGTTCTCTCTCATGGAACTCCTCGGAATGCACAACTAGCTTCCTTTAAACAACAGGCCATCTTGGATTATGAAATCCAACCATTTTGTCCTGTCCAAAGTAATAGGTTATAAACATGCTCAGACTTTACAAAATCTAGAATTTTAGGATACAAACTTTTGAGCTCATTAAACCCAACAACCTCTATCTTCATTTCTGCCAACAAATTTTACCTTATGCTCAAGGCATCTGCAACTCTGTTAGACTTCCCACTCCTATGCTTCAAAACAAAAGTATAGCTCTACAAAAACTCAACCCATTTTAAATGCCTCTGGTTCAACTTTGCTTACTTTTAAGATACTACAAAGCCTGATGATCAGTATATAAAACAAACTCTTTTGGCAATAGATAATGTCTCCATTTCTTCAAAGCCTGAACTATAGCATAAAATTCATGATCATAAACATAATACTTTTTCTTGGCATCATTAAACTTCTCACTAAAATAGGTAATGGGCTTACCTTCTTGACTCAAAATAGCTCCATTAGCACTACCACTAGCATTACAATCTACCTAAAATACCTTATTGAAATCTGGAAGTGCCAAACCAATTTGCTCTATGACTTTTTACTATAATGTATCAAATCTTTTGTTTGCTTCTTTAGTCCATCTAAACTCTTTTCTATCCCCTCTCATTGTATTAGTTAGGGGTGCACAAATGTTACTAAAATTTCTGATAAACTTTCTATAAAAACTTGCCAAATCATAAAAAGATCTTACCTCGGAAGCACTCCATGGCATAGGCCATTCAATGATAGCCCTCACCTTCTCTGGGTCCATCTTAAGACCTTCCTCTATGACAACAAATCCTAGGTATACCAACTACTTCTTTGCAAAGCTACATTTCTTCAAATTGATCAACAACTTCTCCTCCCTCAGCTTCTCCACAACTCTTCTGAAATGCTTCATATGCTCATCCCAAGTCTTACTAAAAATCAAAATATCATCTAAATAAACAATAACAAAACTTTCCAAAAAAAATTTTAATACCCCATTCATGAGCTGCATGAATGTGCTCGGTGCACTAGTTAGCCCAAATCGCATGACTAACCATTCATACAAACCTTCCTTTGTCTTGAAGGATTTCTTCCACTCATCTCCTTCTCTAATATGGATTTGGTGATACCCACTCTTTAGGTCAACCTTTGTGAAGTACTTGGCTCCACTCAAACAATCCATTATGTCATCCATTCTGGGCAATGAAAATATGTACTTGATCATGATCTTATTGATGGCTCATGAGTCTGTACACATTCTCCACTCTCCATCTTTCTTTGGTACTAGTACTATAGGTACCACACATGGACTTAGGCTCTCTCTTATCAATCCCTTCCTCAACAACTCTTGAACTTGTCTATTCAACTCTTCACTCTTTGCTGGAGTCATTCTATGAGCTACCTTATTTGGCAAACTGGCTCCTGGTATCAAATCCATTTGATGACTTATCTTCCTCATTAGTGGTAAACCTTCTGGTACATTATCAGAGATAATATCTTGAAATTCTTCCAATATTTTTGAGACTTCTGCTGGTACATCTTCACATTTCTCTTAACTAATCTTAGGAATCAATGCAAAGCAATGACGCTCATTCTTCATATGCTCCAAAAATTTTCTACCATCTACCAAGAAAATTATGGCATTACTACATACCTTTTCCTCCACCTCCTTCAAGGGCTTCAACTTATGACAAAATCCATCCTTCGTTACGGAATATGTGTTTGCATGGCCATCATGGAAAATACTCTTATCATACTGCCATGGCCTCCCCAACAACATATGACATGCATCCATCAATATGCTATCACACAACACCTCATCATGGTATTCCCCAATCTTGAACTTCACTAAACACTGCTCATTAACCAAAGCTCTATGGTCCTTTTGCAACCATGCAATCCGATATGGATGTGGATGCTTTCTTCTTGTCTACTTCAACTTGTCAACCATCTCCTCTAAAATAAGATTGTTAGTACTTCCACTATCAATAAAAATATCACAACACTTACCTTCACATTTGTTCCTTGTGTGAAATAAACTCTTCCTTTGATTGGGTTCTTTCTCCTCATTCAACAAAGTTCTTCTGACAACTTGGGTTTCTCCCCTTTCAGCATCTTTAGAACACTCAGACTATGCATCTTCATCTACATGTGCAACTCATGCATCACCTTCAGGTCTTCTATTTGTCCTTCTTTGATGTTGCAGACACTCTTATGCTTGATGCCCTTCTTCTCCACATTGAAAACAGGTTCCTCTAAAACCTCCTCTTATAGGTCCTTGCCTAGGTCCGCCTCTTCCTCTTCCTCTTTGCTCACCATTGTTTAGGTCACGAGGGCGGTAGGTATTATCTCCTCTCTGATTTTGAGTAGTGTCAGCTTTATTACTTTTCTTTGAGTCTTCATTTCGCCCCCCATAGGATTTGTTAGGTCTCAAAAATGCAGGTTACAAATCCTAAGAGAATTCCAGACTCTATGATCAGATTACCAACATTTTTGAACTAATTTGACAGAGTTAACCTATAGGGTTGAGGACTCCCTACACTTTAGGTTCTACTAGACCTAGGTAAGTGAACCTTGAAAGTTGAAGCATATTAGATGAGTGTAACTACTTTGGTTAAGTAAATGGATCTACCCATAGTGGCAAATGGTGTGGAATAGATGAAATCTTGCTACCTAATTCTATATCTAATAGCTGAAGGATGATTGGTGTAAATTGTATAAGCAATATCAAGCTAAATTTTACAACTATGTTCAACTAATAAATGGCTCTTGCATAAAACTAAATGATAAGTTGAAATAAGACCAGTGCATTGTTGGGTAAATAGAGTCAATTGAAAGACAAAAACCAGTGGCTTTTATTGGATGATAACTCAAATTGTTTGGCACAATACCTTGGTTTATAACTTGTATAAACATGCAGGGAAATGAATGTTAGACTCTTCTTAATAATCCAATTAACAAAATCAGATTTTTTGTTATTCACCAGAAGGAAATTTAATCCTTTCTTGAAGGAACCAATTGAATGAAATATACAAGAATAACAAGTAATATCAACTTGGAGATAGAATGACAATCCTAATTATATGGTTCTTCTTAATGATCCAAATCAACACCTCCAGATTACTGTGACTGACTAGAAGGGTTTTAATTCCTTTTATGGAAACCGATTAATCAAATCACGCAAATACAATAAATGTGCATTGACAAATTAAATATATACTTGATATATCAATTTGAATAATAGGGAAATATTAAACTGGAGACAACCAAATAACTGAATAACTTCAAAAAATAATTGATGCCAGTATAAGTCCATAGAATTAGAGATCTTCTATTAACTTCTTAAATGTAATACTTGCAACATGGTCTTTTAAAAAATTGTAAACTTCATATATTATCTCCTACTACTGATGGTAATTCAACATCATATGTTCAACTTATATAGAAATACTTATGAAGAGACATAACTCTTTGAAATGTATTTTGGGAATTAAAATGATTAGCACAACAATAAACAAAGAAAATGATCCTAAGCCCTACTAAGCCACAGATATATCTAAGAAATGTGATCCAGGTATCCTTGGTTGCAATGTATATAAGTAAACTCAATAGCATTCCTTGTGATCACATTCATCATCACCATCTTCTCCAGATGCTTGCAAGCTTCCCTAGATCTAGATTCTTTATCTTTGAGAGCCTCTAGAGCTTCATGTAACATCACCTAGCATGCTTTACTCCATTCATCTTTTCTCTTTAACTCCTTGTCGTCTCTGAACTACATGGGCACACCTTCTTTTGAAGCCTCAATGCATTCTTCTACATTAGTTTTAAGCTTGTCATGGTATTTTTAATGTTGTTCAATCAAGTCTTTCACACTAGAAGTACTTACAGTATCAGGAGCATCCTTACTCTATATCTCATGGAGTTTTTCTTGAAGCCTATTATTTAACCTTTCGTGCTCTTGGATCACCTTATGGTTTTTAGAATAGATATCCCAAAATTTGTTCATCTAGTGCATCATATTAATGTGCCTATTCTGTAACACTGATGCAAGTGTGTTACTCTGTATCTAAGCTATCTAATCAACAGATGGTGACTGGGTGCTTTGTGAGATTTCTCCTTGAGTTAACCTTTTCACTGACCCTCTGAAGGTATTGTTAACAGTATCTTTCAAGAAATCATTTTCTTCTGTTAATCTTTCACAACTTAGTTCATATGCATCCCGTTCTTTGATCAGCATCTAAGCCTATGCCTTATTTAACTTTGCAACATTTATGCCAATATCTGTAGTAATTAAGGGATCAATTTCCCCTGCTTTTAAAGTCATAACATGCCCAAAAGTTTTTTCATTATATATAATGGTTGTTTTCTTATGAGGAAGGTACAAGGCCCATATCATGAGTGAGTTTTCATCATTGTTATATTTGGTACCCATGTACACCTCTATGACACCCTCAGGAGTGAGCTTATACTTATCATCAGTATTGAGCATAAAACTATCAAACACTAGAGTAGAATTTATATCAAGACCAGGAAATATCATGACTCCTGCTTCTTTGAGCAGTTGTCTACCTTTACTAGCAGTCATAGTTTTCAATTCATTGTCCATTGTTGTTTTTAACATATCAATTAATTATCTTTCATTGTTAGCCATGCCATCATCAGCTGCTTCCCTGATCTCTTTACCATTGTATTTATACAAAAATGATTTAAACTCTTAGAATGAATAAATTGATCATCTGAAATAAAAGAATCATATGCTAATTGTCTAGGCTCCTCATCAGCAGACCCCTCCTCATCATACTCTATATCAAGAGATTGATAGCATTGCATTTTTTATTTGGATATTCTGGTTGCCTGTTGATGTGGATCTTCTTCTTCTACAGACTCCTCATCACCAGAAGACAACAACTCTATCTCTGCGAGCTGTTTCCTCTTCTCATCTAATTCTCTATTATACTTCTCAATTACTAGTTCAAGTTTACCTTCTTCCATATTCCTAATAATGTCATCATGTGGATATGGGACATGTGTATATCCATTGAGGTTTTGTTTTCTCCTTTCAAAATCAATAAAACCCTTGCGATCAAATACCTTTCTTGCCTCTGCACATCTCATGTTGTAATGCATTAATTTGTCCATGATGAGGCCATAACCTTCTTTAGACACCATAGTAAAATCTGTGAAGCACAAAGTACTAGGCATGAAGGATTGTTTGTCATAGGAACTCAAATTCATCACATTAGAGTAGTTCATTTGCTTGACTATCTCTAAGCAGGCAATTCTGTCAGGAACTATCTTGGGAAATATAAACGGGGTATTTTCAAAACCATAAATTCTGACTATGGTTGAATCCTCAAAACAATACCAGTCTCCCCAGTTGTGGGTAACAGTAGGAGGACCACCAAAATCTTTGGGTCTGAGAAACCTCTTTATTTCATTTGATAGTGAATATTCACAAGGATGATTAAAATATATATACAACACTTTTACACAGTATTCTTCAAAATGAATATAACTAGAATGGGCAAACCTATTGTCCCATATCCTCATCCACATTTACACAGGTGACCTTTGTCCCCTCTGGTCCATTTGAGCAACTTTGAATTCACTTGGCCATAATCCCATTTCCTGGCCATAATAAAGTACCATGTGCATGAGGAGTGAGTAGTGCTCAAAAGAGACTGATGGGGCATTGTTCTTGATTGTAGTTAAACCAGAATCAATTCTTCCAAAAACATAGGTAGCATAGTTAAACTGCCTTGCATTGTGACACTGGATATCTGTGGCTATCACCTTTAAAGGAATTGTCATAAAATCAAGAACCTCTAATGCTAGGACTTGGCTCACAGAATAATATGTGTATTGTATATATGGTTAAAATAATGACACATTGAATGGAGGTCCATCATTATCATTAAGAGGCACTATTTCTCCTTCTACCTTAAGCCTATGAAGAGGTAATCTCCATCCATTATACATGGTGTCCATCCTCCAGTATTCTTTGTCCAAATCTTCATAAACTACGGGAACAGTACACAAATCATCTAAATTAAATACTTCACAAATGGCACTTTTGGACAAATATAAAATAGGCTCTCCTTGCAGATTACATATGGCCTTGAGGCTTGGATTGTAATGTTTACTTAGGAGTTTGAGGAGTTCTAAATTCACAAATACATCAAGGATGACCAATTTTCCTAAATTCAAGTGCCATGGATTATATACTGAGACATTCCTGAATCTTCTATTGTAATGGAATTTGAATAAGTCATAACCTCTTATTGGTGTCCACACATTTCTGAGGTATTTTCATTTGTCTTCCAATTTCTCTACCTCTGCCCTAAGTTGTGTAGACCTTCAAGCTTTAGGGGTACATCCAGGGGATTGTTTAATTAAATCCTGATTTAGTTTCTATTCTTTTATTTTTTTGTCAGGGCTTTTGTCAATCTTTTGTTTCTTGGGCTTACTAGTTTCACCTAGCTATTTTCTACCCTTTCCTTTTACTAGAGTATCCATTACAATTATGGAGAGAAAATTCAAAATGTAGTCTATCACACATAGATTTTTAAGTATGTACCTATTACTCGATGATTGAACTCCTTTATCCTTTCCTTCAAGTTCTCACTCATGCACTCCTTTCAGACAATTCTCTTGAATCTAATTGTAGCGATTTTGAATGACTCTTTAAAGGATTTCCCCTCTGTCTACAATTAATTGTTCCAATGTATTAATTTTTGTGATCATTGTGAGATGTCACATCATCATAACTCCCTTCATCAATAGGACTTTTGTAATGTTAGGGTGATTTAATATCTTCTTATGGCACGAACATTTGTATGTGGATCAATCGTTGTGACCCTTCATTTTTGCTCCTTGATGTCATCTTTTATAAAAACATATATAAGTTTGTATCAGAAAGATATTTTGAGGTCTACTCGATATAGAAATGGGCATGGCCATTGTTGGCCTGACTTACTTTATCACCGTGGGAATAACATCTTACTTTGATATCTCAAGTGTCTCTGATATGAATATTGGCAAGAGTCTTATCGATAAGTGTCGCTACTATCATCATCGGAACAACATATGATATCAGGATGATTTAATCCAAGCTATCCAATCAAAGTTGTTTCCCTGATACCTTTCTTTTATCCTTTATCAGAATGATCATCATAATATGTCACCAACATCCTTCATCGTTGTGACCATCGGTTCAGCAAGACTTGTAAACTTTGTTCTGACTTCTTCACTTTCGCCGATGGTTTTTATCCTGCGTACATATTGGTATGACTTAGGCCAAAAGAATCCCTTTGGTCATTGAGACATTAGCAAGTCAAAGACACTTTAATTCTTCATTCGGATGTGTATTTCTTTCTAATGTGCCACTAGCTCCATTCATTCCATGAGTTGTTCAGTGAGAGTCCCACCAAACTTTCTCATTGGTGTGATCTATACTATCAGGGATGTGTTCATAATGTCCTCTGATATTGTTTTCTTGTGCTGATAGCCCTGACCATTGATTAACTTGGTGTGACTGGGAAATTTTTCTTTGATGAAAGGTCATTTGTGTTACTCTCTTCATCAACAATTTATGAAGTCTTCACTCCGACCACAAACCTCATGCCGATACACATCTTAGCCCGTCTCATATAGAACATGGATTGGTATAAAGAAACTGAGGTCTTGCTGAAATTAAGGGACTAAGGCTCCTTATCATATATGGTGTGATGGATGAGACAAATATTTGTGGTAAAGATTATGTGATTTTATAGAATTCATCCACTGCTATTATGATTTTGGGGACATGATTTTCTGATTTGGTTGGACATGGGTTGGGTAGGAATATAGAATTTTTTTGAAATTTTCCTATCCTAATAGTGGCTCTGTCTAGGATGTATACCCTTTGTGTGTATAACAAGAATTTAGATCTCTTAGAGGAGTAGACCATATTTATTATATATATATCCTATCCTACTGTACATGGAGAATTTTTTACATTGTAGAGAGATTCATAGGACTGTTCATGTACTAGAAGATCCTAATCCTTTTTTATCATCCTAAACTATTGTGCATTAAATAAGAGTATTTCAAGAATTATTTAAGAGTTGTCCAAGCACTGGAAACACTTATTTCTCTTTGTGCATGATTTTGATATTTTCATGAAAAGAAAGATTTCAGAAACTGTTCATGCACTGGTAGCTCCTGCTCTTCTCTAGACATATTTTCTAGATAGTAAGAATCATCTACTCCTTTACCAGTGATAACAAAAGGGCCTAACCACAAGGCTTCAAACTTTTCGTGCTTTCCCTTTTCTTGACATCTAGCATTCCACATCAATACCAAATCATTTATTTCAAATTTCCCGTCCTTGGCCTTTTTGTCAAAAAGATATTTCACTTGTGATTGCAATTTGATGTTTTACTTTTGAGCCAGTCTCCTTGTCTCATCAAGTTCCACAAGATGTTCTAATCTTTCCTCCATTGGTTCAGGAATGCTTAAATCCTCTTGAAAAACAAATTTGTAAAATGGTAGAAGATTTTCTAATGGCATCCTTGCTTGTGTTCCATACACCAGTTCAAAAGGAGATCTTCCAATTGCTATCTTCATAGTAATTCTATTAGCCCACACAGCTATTCTTAATTTTGAATCCCATGCCTTTTTGTCTCCCTCCAACATTCTTTTTATATTTTTTAGAAGATTTTTGTTACTGGATTCTGCCTGCCCATTTGCTTGTGGGTGATAAGGGGCAACATAAGACACTGTGATGCCATATATATTACAGAAATTTTAGAATTCATCAGATCTCTATATGATATTTTCCATTAGAAAATTGATCACTACCCTACTTGTTGCTTGTTTAGTTCGGATTGCTTCCACCCATTTTGTGAAGTAATCTGTTACCACTAAAATCCATTTGTGTCCTCCACTTGACTTTTTTGCAATTTCTCCTATGAAGTCAATACCCCATTGATAGAATGGAGCCTCCACCTGCATGGGTTTCAAGGGTAGTGCTCCTTGATATTTCAATTTTCATGAAAATTTCTGACATGCTTCACATTTTCTCGTGTAATGGTATCAATCATTAAAAAATCTAGGCCAATAGTATCCAACCCTCAGGATCTTGTGAGCTATAGTCTTTGCTGAGAAATTCCCTCCACACACACCTTCATGTAACTCTTTCATGACATGTTTTGACTGATGTTCATCTAGGCATAGTAGTAGAATACCATCCCTATTCTTCCAGTAAAGATCTCCATAAATAAATACATATTTTGAAGCTTGTTATTTAAGTGTCCTTCTCTTGTTATCATCATACCCTTCAGGACATTTCATGTGTTTCAGATAATATATAATGTCAGTTTACCATGGAGTATGCTCAATGCTAGAACTTGTGTTATTAACATCATTAGCATTACATATCTGAGAATCCTTGAGATTATTTTCAGCCATTAATCTAGCAAGACCTTGTCCTCTCACTAGTTTGGTGATTTGGATTTCAATATTAAACTCCTGAATTCTATTGATCTATCTGTATCTTCTTCATGTGACCTCAGTTTGGACTAATACATCTTTTATTGTAGCATTAGACACATATGCTATTATTTTAGCTCCCACCAAGTATGGCCTAAAAGATTTAACTGCCTTCACCAATGCATATGCCTGTTTCTCAACTATGTCATATTTTAATTCTACATTTTGAAGAGATTTGCTAAAAAATGAAATGGTTTGTTCATGTCCTTCATTATTTTTTTGTAATAGTACTACTACAACTGTATGATATGAAGCAAATGAGAATAGTTGGAATGGCTTACTGAAATCAGTGGATATTAGAACTGGGGCTTCTTTGATTGCTTTCTTAATGGTGGCAAATGCCTCTACTATTTCTATTGTCCACTTCACTTCTAAATTCTTCAAAATTCCTGATATGGGACTAATAATTTCTGCAAAATTTGATATGAATCTCCTGAAAAAGTTGATTTGGCCAAAGAATGACTGTATAGATTTTATAGTCTTAGGAATGGGAACTTGGTCAATGGTTTTTACTCTTTCAGGATCTATTCTTACTCCATCTTTTGAGACTACGTGACCAAGCAACTTGCCCTCTGTTACTGTGAAATGGAACTTCTTAGGATTCAACGAAATTCCATATTCTAAGGCTCTAATAAAATTTTTCTCTAAATGTGTACAATGATCCTAAGCCTTTTTAGAATATGCTGTCATGTCATCCTGATATACTATCATGATTTTATTAATCAATTCTACAAAGGCCACATCCATCACTCTTTGGAATGTTGCTCCAGCATTCGTGAGTCCAAATGACATCTTTAAATATACATACATTCCCCATGGTGTGGTAAATGCAGTCTTATATTGTTCTGATTCTTTGACTTTCACCTGATTATATCTTGAGAAACCATCCATCATTGACAATAGTTCACACCCGGTAACCTTTTGCAGTATTGCTTCCAAATTAGGAAGGGGATAGTTGTCCTTAAGAAAAGATTTGTTTAGATTCTTGAAGTCAACACATAATCTAATATTACCATTTTTCTTTCTGACAGGTACCAAATTAGAAACCCAAGAAGAATGCCTAATGGGTTTAATGATAGCTCCATCTCTTAGTTTTGTGAGTTCTTCAAGCATCTTAGGGGCCAATAAGGGATTGATAGGCCTCTATTTTTTCTTGAATGGTTTAGCATCTAGTTTTAATGGTATTTCATGCTGAAAAAGATCCTCCCTATATGCTTTCAAGTCATCGTAGGGCCGTGCAAATACATGTCTATACTTCCCAAGTAAGTTGATGAGCATGCTCCTGATTTTGGGATTGAGTTTCTTTCCAATGTATACATTCTTTGGGGCTACCTGTATCCCCAAATTAATCTCTTCAAGGTCATTCTGTACTACTAGTGTATCTTTTAGTGTAAATCTATCACATCCATCAAATGCTTTTTCTGACACTATGAGTCCCTTAGGTACTATGTTCATTTTTAGTTGAACTATCTCTTGATGAAAGAGAGTTTCTTTTCCATCATGTTCTTCCACAAACACATTAAAATCAATCTCTTGGTTTTCATAGTGATCAACACAATGCAAGAAGTTGATTATATCAGTATCATTATTAAACACTTACCAGTTATGTACATTATCCAAGATAGTGGGTCTGGTTTTGAATTCAATTTCTATAATACCTCCTAATGTGATATCATCTCTTTTTAATGCAATATTTTCTAGAATATCTTCCATAATATTTTTTGATCTATCAATCCAATTGATTGAGAAGGCATCAAACAACTCAATGTCATCCCAAACAACATTTCTATATTGCTTCAACCTCTTGTTTTTTGACAAGTATTTCCCTCTTACTTGAGAAGTAACCAATTTTGAATCACCGTATACAACCAACTTTTTTATCTTATGCTTGGTGGCTATGTTCAAACCAATGAGCAATGCCTTGTATTCTACTACATTGTTTGTGCATTCAAATGTCAATACGAATGAGTATTTGAAAGTTTTACTTGCTAGTGAAATAAATAATACCCCTTCCCCATTTCCCATTTTGCTACATGCACCATCAAAATACATCTTCCACACATCATTCTCCTCTTTCTTAGATTCAACATGTATTGGATCAGTATTATACAATTCTGGATGACTTGTTTCAACCTTGAAGGTTCCCAAATATGTATCACAAAATAGGTTTACTTGATTTTGATCCAAATGTTCTATAATGTTCTGAATCTTGGATCCCTACATAGTTTGATCTATTTGCCTCCCACCAGTATGATAAATCTAATTGGACATTCCCTCCTGCTATTGCAACCCATTGTCTTGATAAGAGTATTCCATAATATGGTGGAATATCAACCATGGTGATATCAATGTTATAGGTTGCTTTAGGGTATGAAGCAAGTTTTATTTCCACATCCCTCATAATGCCCACGATTGCAATAGATCTATTATCCATTGCATAACACCTACCAAATGTAGTGTCAACCCACATTGCTAGTTCTTTCATCACTGCTATTGGCATGATATTCATTGTCGCACATGAATAAATCATGCAGTCCCTTACTATCCTATTTTTTTTAATAAGGTAGTGTAGAAAGGGTCCACTTGTGAGGGATTCTTTGTCAAGGTATCACCTAGGTATACTTTAGGAATTTAGAATGTTTCTTGGTAAACGTTGTTTGTTCAATTCTCTAATTCTTTATATTTTTGATGTGGTATATCTAAAATCAATTTAACCACTATATTTGTCTATTTGTCTATCTTCATCATTTCCAAAAGGGGCACTGATATCTTTAACTGAGATATTGCATGAGCAATGTCAAATGAATGGGCCATAGTTTGATCATTCCTTTCTGTCTTTATATGTTCTTTTTCTTGATTTTGTGATTTATCTTTCATTTTATTTTTATCAAATTTTTCTGGTTCTCTAAATGGTGACTTCGCATTATTCTTTTTGTAATTTTGATCTTTTATAAAGATACTCCCAAGTGTTCCTTGTTCAACATTTACTATCCTGTTCCTTAGATTATAGGCATTTTTAGCTTGAGCTACTATAGCTATTGTAAGAGCTTCTCTTTCATTTCCAGTGGGCTTTCTCCACTGATCATATGGTGAATTGTTATGATAATAAGTTGGTCCCTCATAGTCGTCCTCTTGATCTGAGAATACCTCTTGTTTTCCCATGTTGATATGATGTTTCTAGTTTCCCACATCATATTCATATCCATCTTCCTCTATGGAAGAATAGTCATCATTCAACAGGTATGGTGTATCTTGCATCATGTTTATTGTATGATTGTCTCTGTTATAGTTGTGTAATGCTTCTTCTTGTTGTACTATTTTAGCTACAATACAATATTCATGTGAGTGTGGTAAATTACATACCAAGCACCAAGGTTTATCTTCCACCATATGTGTTCCATTTCATTTAAGAGGGTCAGGAGTATCTTTGCCATAATGTTGCTTTCTGCTGCTTTCAATGGGTCTCCCATCTTTCTAAATTGTATTATATGGCATATCATGCAACCTGGGCCTTTCATGTCTATGCTAACCTTCTTGTTTGTTCTGTTGAATGTTTGGGCTTTGAGGAGTTCTAGGATTATCTCTTTTGCTAACCATGTCTGAAGCTTTACTATTGTTCTCAATAGTTAACACCACTTTATGTGCTTCATCTAGGGTAATAGGGCACCGATTTCTAAGTTTGTACCCTATCTTGGGATCAAATGCTTTCGAATAAATGCTCAATGCTACTGGATCAGTTAGTTTAGATCCATGTGGTATTTTGTTGTGTAACTTGGAAAATTTTAGATTGAAATCATATACTGGCTCATTTTGGTATTTTTGGATACTTATCAATTTGTGCAATGCAAACTCAGGGGCATACTGATTTCCATACTCCTTAAATTGACTATGGAAATCTGCTATTGAACTGATTGAAGCATTAGGTAAGCTATTGAACTAGTCTCTTGCATCTTCAGTCAAAGACATCATGAATAACCTCATTTTAAAATCTTCATAATCCATACTGATATCTTGTATGAAAGCATTGAAGCCTCTGATGTGATCCTTAGTTGATACTGCATTGTTTCCAATGAACTTGGGAACTATATTTCTCCAATTACTATCAATAGAATATGGATACAATTGATTTCTAGTGAGATCGAATTGGCCACATATGTTTGTGAGGTTTTGAGGTGGAAGATTCATGGGTGGTGGGTTAGGATAGTAATTATATCCACATGGAGGCTGATGATAAGCATATTGTTGTTGTAGACTTGCACGGGGGTTCATATAAGGATTTTGTGGTCTATAATACTATTGACCAGGGGGTTGGTATGGATTAGCCATAGGTTGAGAGGTGTTGTGCATGAGAGGCGGTCTAGGATTATTAGGGAGGGTATTTGGATGGTTTCCAGATGCTTGTGGATTGGAAACACCACCTATAATTTGGTGCAAGTTTTGCTGTGAATTCCTCAAAATGTTTCCTCTATGTGGAGGTACATATTTTGGGGTGGTTATTTTAGTCCTATTCCTTATCCATTGAATTTCTTGTTTTAACAACCTCTTAGTCTCCTCTATCTTGATCATTTCAATTTCTTCCTAGAGCTTAAGCACATTCTATTGTGCTTCATTCATACTTCTTGTATTCTTTGGACTTTCATTCACTTCTTGATTTGAGAATCCATGTTTTATCCCCTCTTTCTACTATAATGACATTTTACAATCATATTCAACTTACATTTAATCAATTTCCTTCATGGACCATACTTCATACTCAAGCTGTTCTTGAGGATCAGGTCTGTATTTTGCCAATATATTATTAGTTACTCTATTGAAATTTCAATTTGATTCATGTAGAGGGGTAAAACTATTGTGAGTTGTGATAGTTTGTTCTATATTACCCTCTTGAGCCTCCTGATTATTATTCTGATGAAAATAATTTGATACTCCATTTCTCTTGGGGATGGGTCTAATTGGTGGAGATGATTGTAATTTCTTCCCTTCCATCTTGGATCTTCTACCATCCATTTGGTACTAACTTTCTGTTATAATAGGTTGTAGAGTCGCCACCTATTTTTGTATATAGGAAAAAGCTTATAATTTATCTTTTAGGATTCTTCTTGCCAGCAAAGTTACCAATTTGAATTCTTGAAATTTTTGACTCTATAAAAGAATGGTTTCTTACTAAGGTCATTTATTTGGGTCCCCAGTAGAGTTGCCAATTTGTTAGGTCTCAAAAATGTAGGTTATAAATCCTAATAGAATGCCAGACTCTATGATCAGATTGGCAACATTTTTGAACTAACTTGATGGAGTTAACCTATAAGGTTGAGGACTCCCTTCACTTTAGGTTCTGCTAGACCTAGGTGGGTAAACCTTGAAAGTTGAAGCAGATTAGATGAGTGTAAGTACTTTGGTTAAGTAAATGGATCTACCCATAGTGGAAAATGGTGTGGAATAGATGAAAGCTTGCTAACTAATTCTATATCTAAAATCAGATTTCTTATTATTCACTAGAAGGAAATTTAATCCTTTCTTGATGGAACCAATTGAATTAAATATACAAGAATAACAAATAATATCAACTTGGAGACAGAATGACAATCCTAATTATATGGTTCTTCTTAATGATCCAAATCAACACCTCCAGATTACTGTGACTGACTAGAAGGATTTTAATTCCTTTTAAGGAAACTAATTAATCAAATCACACAAATACAACAAATGTGCATTGAAAAATTAAATATATACTTGATATATCAATTTGAATAATAGGGAAATATTAAACTGGAGACAACCAAATAACTAAATAACTTCAACAAACAATGGATGCCAGTATAAGTCCACAAAATTAGAGATCTTCTATTAACTTCTTAAATGTAATACTTGCAACATTGTCTTTTAAAACATTGTAAACTTCATATATTATCTCCTACTG
This sequence comes from Cunninghamia lanceolata, assembly GCA_027924645.1. NCBI lineage: Eukaryota > Viridiplantae > Streptophyta > Pinopsida > Cupressales > Cupressaceae > Cunninghamia > Cunninghamia lanceolata. The sequence goes on from BSBN01000394.1 coordinate 7,644,105, forward strand.
TTGATTGTAATTCAGCTTCATATGTTTAACTTATATAGAAATACTTATGAAGAGACATAACTCTTCAAAATGTCTTTTGGGAATTAAAATGATTAGCACAACAATAAACAAAGAAAATGATTCTAAGCCTTGTTGAGCCACAAATATATCTAAGAAATGTGATCCATTTATTCTTGGTTGCAATGTGTATCAGTAAACTCAATAGCATTCCTTGTGATCACATCCATCATCACCATCTTCTCCAGATGCTTGTAGGCATCCCCAGATGTAGAGTCTTTATCTTTGAGAGCCTCTAGAGCTTCATGTAACATCACCTAGCATCCTTTACTCCATTCATCTTTGCTCTTCAACTCCTTGTCATCTCTGAACAACATGGGTACACCTACTTTTGAAGCCTCAATGCATTCTTTGGCATCAATTTTAAGCTGGTCATAGTATTTTTGATGTTGTTCAATCAAGTCTTTTGCCCTAGAAGTACTTACAGTATCAGGAGCATCCTTACCCTATATCTCATGGAGTTTTTCTTGGAACTTGTTTTTTAGCCTTTCATGTTCTTGGATCACCTTATGGTTTTTAGAATAGATATCTTAAAATTTGTTCATCCAGTGCATCATATTAATGTGCCTATTCTATAACACTACTACATCTGTGTTACTCTATACCTGAGCTATCTGATCAACAGATGGTGACTGGGTGCTTTGTGAGCTTTCTCCTTGAGTTAACCTTTTCACTGACCCTTCAAGGCTATTCTTAACAATATCTTTCAAGAAATTGTTTTCTTTTGTTAATCTTTCACAACTTAGTTTATATGCATCATGTTCTTTGATCAGCATCTGAACCTATACCTTATTTAACTTTGCAACATTTATGCCAATATCTATAATAATTAATGGATCAATTTCCCCTACTTTCAAAGTCATAACATGCCCAAAACTTTTTTCAGTATCTATAATGGTTGTTTTCTTATGAGGAGGGTACAAGGCCCATATTATGAGTGAGTTTTCATCATTGTTATATTTGGTACCCATGTACACCTTTGTGACACCCTCAGGAGTGATCTTATACTAAAGCGAAATTTATATCAAGACCAAGAAATATCATGATGCCTGCTTCTTTGAGCTGTTGTCTACCTTTACTAGGAGTCATAGTTTTCAATTCATTGTCCACTGTTCTTTTTAACATATCAATTAATTGTCTTTCATTGTTATCCATGACATCATCAACTGATTCCCTTGTCATGTCCCTATAATGATTTATAATTGAATTGTTTAGTTAAAATAAAGCATATAATATATTTATTTAAAGTATATCATTAATATGTATTCTTTAAATAATATTATTAATTTAATATAATTAAATATCTTATAAATATAAATATTTAAATATTATAAAATATATGAAATATATAAATTAACTAGATATATTATAAATATAAATATTTTAATATAATATTTATATGAATAATGAATAAGATATATTATTATATATAAAAATAAATATTATTAATGAAGAGTCTTATCCATTAAAGCTTGAAAGTAAAATAATTTAGAATAAGGCAAAGTAACATATAAAGATAATAGTCTACTAAGACGAAAATATTATCCCACGATATATAAAACAAGATAAAAGAGCTCCCAATACTTAATAACAAATGTATTTATTTATACTATATATATTATATAAATAATATACTTTAATATATAGTATATTATATAAATAATATAATATATGTGAGGAAGGAGGATATTTATAAGTGTAGCGATTAAGTTGGTTGACACCAGCAATCATATTAATAAATAATATATTATAAATATATCTAATAATATAAATACAAATACTATTATTATTATCTTATATTGTAATATAAATATAAATAATATAATATAAATCATATATCATTTATTATAATGATACAATATAAATACAAATAATATAAATAAACTATGTTAAGGGAGTTACGTATTGTTACCACAGGTCATAGAAGGGAATAACATAAAGTAATAAAAATTATAAAAGGGTAAGTATGTCTTTTACCACCAGGGATAATAAATATCCCTTGAAAGGGAAATAAATAAAGAAAAGAAGATGGGCAATAAATAAATAATATCCCATAAATAAATATATTTAGATCCGCATTATATTTATATATATTTCTGAGTCATAACTAGAAAAGATATCATAAATATATATAGGGAGGAATTATTCAAGTAAAAATAAATATAATAATAATAATAATAATATATAATAGTAGATATATATTTATTCATTGCATAATATAAGGGCATTCATATATGGAATTGAGCCTCTTGCGAAGATGTCGATCTCATAATAAGGAGTGCTTAACTAAAACAAAATTAATTTATTAAGGGTGGTGACGGGTGGTAAATTGCATCCCTTCAAACGTATAAATATTAACCAGCCCCACTAACAAAAAGGGGAAAGGAATAGAAAAAGGAAGGAAGAGAATAAATATCTACCGCATCCAAAAAGGTACCTGCAGAATATAAGGGCATTCATATATGGAATCGAGCCTCTTGCGAAGATGTCGATCTCATAATAAGGAGTGCTTAACTAAAACAAAATTAATTTATTAAGGGTGGTGACGGGTGGTAAATTGCATCCCTTCAAACTTATAAATATTAACCAGCCCCACTAACAAAAAGGGGAAAGGAATAGAAAAAGGAAGGAAGAGAATAAATATCTACCGCATCCAAAAAGGTACCTGCAGATCGTCTAAATAGCAGGTAAGTATTTTAATATATTTAATTATTAGGATGTAATATATCTATATATGTTGGTGTATATATATATATATATACAATAATATTAATAACATATATAATAATACAATATAGAGATATTATTAATATTATAATATATAAATATTAAAGAATAGGCAAAAGTGAATAGAATCTAGTGAGCAGATTCAACAAGACAAGTAGCATAAAGAGGTACGTACTCTTTCCTTATTAATAGGTTAGGCAATATAAATGTTGTAGAAGAATAATATGAATATAAATTGACTGTCAAGTTAATTGATATAATTATGATGTTAACTATAAATAAATGCACTTAACTTAGACAAAACTATGAATGTCCATAAACTAATATAATGAGTAAATGTAATGATATATGATCAATATTAATATAAGGCATCTTGTGCTAAATGCCAATAAGAACAATTATGATATTTATTAAATCAAATAAAAAGATAAGTTGGTGGTATGCTTGGAGCTGACTCAGACTCTCCCTTTAACCCCTCTATCACCTCTAAGGTATGACGTAGTTGGAATGGTTTATTTTAGCCTAGGTACCTCTCGACTGGATGTAAGTCCCTCTACCAAGTGATGAGGAACCCCATGTGTGGGTGAAATCCTTGGGCCTAGGAGAACTCGTCAGAGTTGCTCTACGGATGGTGACTCTCGTCTGGATGAGGTACTCCGTGTGTGAGTGAAATCCCACGAGCCAAATGGTGAGGGACTCCGTGTGTGGGTGAAACCTTTGGGCCTCCGTAAGAGATGGAACTATTTCTTAATGAAATCATACTTGGTGATCTAGAGCTGGTTAACGCAAGAGTCTACCATAAGTCCCTCACAAGTCATATCATGAACCAATGATAAAATGAGTAACATATATATGAGTGTGCTTATAAATTGAATGCATGATGACGAAACAAATATATGAACTTAATGTGAATATAATCTAATATGTTATAGTCTTAATGATTATATGTTGAAAAAAGATTACTAATGTTCTCTTTTACTAAGTTGAAATTGTGCAAGGTTAATAAAATTTCAGCGTACTAGAAGGGGACATTACAGTGGTATCAAAGCAGTGATCCTGCCATCTTGTGAAAAAATAAAAATAAAAAAATAAAAAAATAAAATAAAATTAAAAAAGTCAATGAAAATCGTAGGTATGAATTTCATGAATTGCTGGAATAATGTTGTTTAATATACTGCTAAAATATATATATTTTTTAAAAATATATATTTATGATGCAACATTAGAAAAAAAAAATTACTGACAATAATAAATAATGAGTAAATGAGATAAAAAATAAATGAATAACAATAAAATTATACTAAATGAAATAGTAAAATATAATTTATAAATAACTATATATTAAACATCTCTATTTAGTTCTTATAAGTAATATATTTCACAAAGTTATTTTCACCTATGGGTAACCTGCGATGAGGTGAAATGAGTGAAAAAAAAACAAATTAACCCAAAGTATTTATGGTGTACATAAACCTTAATAAAATATAGTTATAAAATAAATTATTAATAAGTGCTAAAAATTTAAAAGGGTAAACCCAAATTTATAAATTATTATTTTATGGCACTATAGTTGCTTGAGGACAAGCAATCTTGAGTGGGGAGGGTTGTCATGTCCCTATAATGATTTATAATTGAATTGTTTAGTTAAAATAGAGCATATCATATATTTATTTAAAATATATCATTAATATGTATTCTTTAAATAATATTATTAATTTAATATAATTAAATATCTTATAAATATAAATATTTAAATATTATAAAATATATGAAATATATAAATTAACTAGATATATTATAAATATAAATATTTTAATATAATATTTATATGAATAATGAATAAGATATATTATTATATATAAAAACAAATATTATTAATGAAGAGTCTTATCCATTAAAGCTTGAAAGTAAAATAATTTAGAATAAGGCAAAGTAACATATAAAGATAATAGTCTACTAAGATGAAAATATTATCCCACGATATATAAAACAAGATAAAAGACCTCCCAATACTTAATAACAAATGTATTTATTTATACTATATATATTATATAAATAATATAATAAGGCATCTTATGTTAAATGCCAATAAGAACAATTATGATATTTATTAAATCAAATAAAAAGATAAGTTGGTGGTATGCTTGGAGCTGACTCAGACTCTCCCTTTAACCCCTCTATCACCTCTAAGGTATGACATAGTTGGAATGGTTTATTTTAGCCTAGGTACCTCTCGACTGGATGTAAGTCCCTCGACCAAGTGATGAGGAACCTCGTGTGTGGGTGAAATCCTTGGGCCTAGGAGAACTCTTTAGAGTTGCTCTACGGATGGTGACTCTCGTCTAGATGAGGTACTCCGTGTGTGAGTGAAATCCCACAAGCCAAATGGTGAGGGACTCCGTGTGTGAGTGAAACCTTTGGGCCTCCGTAAGAGATGGAACTATTTCCTTAATGAAATCATACTTGGTGATCTAGAGCTGGTTAACGCAAGAGTCTACCATAAGTCCCTCACAAGTCATATCACGAACCAATGATAATAATGAATAACATATATATAATGTGCTTATAAATTGAATGCATGAAGACAAAGCAAATATATGAACTTAATGTGTATATAATCTAATATGTTATAATCTTAATGATTATATGTTGAAAAAGATTACTAATGTTCTCTTTTACTAAGTTGGAATTGTGTTAAATAGTGAAAAAATTTCAGCATACTAGAAGGGGACATTACATCCCTAATCTCTTTACCCTTGCATTTATACAAAAATGATTTAAACTCTTTAGAATGAATAAATTGATCATCTGAAATAAAAGAATCATATGCTAATTGTTTAAGATCCTCATCAGTAGGCCCCTCCTCATCATACTCTATATCAAGAGATTGATAGCATTGCATTTTTCATTTGGATATTCTCATTGCCTATTTATGTGGCTCTTCTTCTTCTGTAGACTCCTCATCACTAGAAGACAACTCTATCTATGCGAGCTATTTCCTCTTCTCATCTAATTCTCTATTATACTTCTCAATTACTAGTTCAACTTTAGCTTCTTCCATATTCCTAATAATGTCATCATGTGGATATGGGACATGTGTATATCCACTGAGGTTTTGTTTTCTCCTTGCAAAATCAATAAAACCCTCACACTCAAATCCCTTTCTTGCCTCTGCATATCTCATGTTGTAATGCATTAATTTGTCCATGATGAAGCCATAACCTTCTTTAGAAACCATAGTAAAATCCCTAAAGCACAAAGTACTAGGCATGAAGGATTGTTTGTCATAGGCACTCAAATTCATCACATTAGAGAAGTTCATTTGCCTGACTATCTCTAAGTAGGCAGTTCTGTTAGGAACTGTCTTGGGCAATATAAACGGGGTATCTTCAAAACCATAAATTTTGACCATGGTTGAATCCTCAAAACAATACTAGTCTCCCCAGTTGTGGGTAATAGTAGGAGGACCACCAAAATCTTTGGGTCTGAGAAACATCTTTATTTCATTTGACAATGAATATTCACAAGGATGATTGAAATATCTATACAACACTTTTACACCATATTCTTCAAAATGAATATAACTAGAATGGGCAAACCTTCTATCCCATATCCTCATCCACATTTGCACAGGTGACCTTTGTCCTCTTTGGTCCATTTGAGCAACTCTGAATTTGCTTGGCCATAGTCCCATTTCTTGGCCATAATAAAGTACCATGTGCATGAGGAGTGAGTAGTGCTCAAAAGAGACTGATGGGGCATTGTTCTTGATTGCAGTTAAACCAGAATCAGTTCTTCCAAAAACATAGGTAGCATAGTTAAACTACCTAGTATTTTGACACTGGATATCTATGGCTATCACCATTAAAGGAATTGTCATAAAATCAGGAACATCTGATCCTAGGACTTGACCCACGGAATAATATGTGTATTGTATGTATGGTTCAAATAATGGCACATGGAATGTAGGTCCATCATTACCATTAAGAGGCACTATTTCTCCTTTTGCCTTAGGCATGTGAAGAGGTAATCTCCATCCATTATACGTGGTGTCCATCCTCCAGTATTATTTGTCCAAGTCTTCATAAACTATGGGAATAGTACACAAATCGTCTAAATCTAATACTTCACAAATGGCATTTTTGGACAAATGTATAACAGGCTCTCCTTGTGGATTGTATATGGCCTTGAGGCTTGGATTATAATGTTTAGCTAGGAGTTTGAGAAGTTTTGAATTCACAAACACATCAGGGATGACTAATTTGCCCAAATTCAAGTGCTATGGATTAGACACTGAGACATTCATGAATGTTCTATTGTAATGGAATTTGAATAATTCATAACCTCTTATTGGTGTCCACACATTTCTAAGGTATTTGTACTTGTCTTCCAATTTATCTACCTCTGCCCTAAGTTGTACAGACCTTTGGGCTTTAGGGGTGGATCCAGGCAAGTGGTCAATTAAATCCTGATTCAGTTTCCATTCTTTTATTTTTTCATCAGGGCTTTTGTCAATTTTTTGTTTCTTGTGCTTATTAGTTTCACCTAGTTGTTTTATGCCCTTTCCTTTTACTGGAGTATCTATTACAATTATGGAGAGCAAGTTCAAACTGTAGTCTATCACATAGAGGTTTTTATGTATGTACCTGTTACCTGATGATTAAACTCCTTTGTCAAGAGTCTTATCGATAAGTGTGGCTATTATCATCATTAGAACAACATATGATATTGGGATGATTTAATCCAAGCTATCCAATCATGGTTGTTTCCCTAATACCTTTCTTTTATCCTTTATCAGAATGATCATCATAATATGTCACCGACATCCTTCATCATTGTGACCATTGGTTCAACAAGGCTTGTAAACTTTGTTCCGACTTGTTCACTTTTGCTAATGGTTTTTATCCTCTGTACATATTAGTGTGACTTAGGCCGAAACAATCCCTTTAGTCACTGAGACATTAACAAGTCAGAGATGCTTTAATTCTTCACCTTGATGTGTATTTCTTTCCGATGTACCACTGGCTTCATTCATTCCATGGGTTGCTCAGTGAGAGTCCCACCAAACTTTCTCATTGGTGTGATCTATACTATCAGGGATGTGTTCAGAATATCCTCTGATGCTATTTTCTTGTGTTGATAGTCCTAACCATTGGTTAACTTGGTATGACTAGGAATTTTCTCTCTAATGAAAGATCATCAGTGTTACTCTCTTCATCGGTGATTCCTGAAGTCTTCACTCTGACCACAAACCTCATGCCGATACACATCTTAGTCCGGCTCATATAGAACATGGATCAGTATAAAGAAACTAAGGTCTTTCCAAAATTAAGGGATTGAGGCTCCTTATTGTATATGGTGTGATGGGTGAGACAAATGTTTGTGGTAAAGATTATGTGATTTTATAGAATTCATCCACTACTATTATGATTTTGGGCACATGATTTTCTAATTTGATTGGACATGGGGTGGGTAGGAATATAGCAAAAATTTAAAATTTTCCTGTCCCAATAGGATCTTCCACCAGTCTTTCTGCCTTGACCTCTTCCCCTTTACTTGTTGTCAAATCTTTTATTCAACTTCTCTTCCACCTTTAGGGAAAACTGGTATGCATCTTCTATGGTGGTCATTCTAACCAGGCTCAACTCCTCTTGAATACTTAGCCTCAACCCATTAATGTAATGGGCTATGTTCTCCTTGTTGGGCTCTGCATGGCCTATCTTGATAGTAATTTTATAAAACTCTTCTATATACTCCTTAATAGACTTGTTACCTTGCTTTAGTCCTTGCAGCTTCTTCAGTAGCTCCATCTCATAGTCCATAGGAATGAACTACTTCTTTAGTTTCTCCACCATCAAATCCCATTGGGTGATCTTTCCTTTTCCTCTTCTATTCCTCTCTAATTGGACCTCCTTCTGACCATGAGGCAGTTCACAGGAGGATCAACACGACGTATAATGGATGGAGATTACCTCTTCACAGGCCTAAGGCATTAGGAGAAATAGTGCCTCTTAATGATAATGATGGACCTACTTTCCATGTGTCATTATTTGAACCATCTATACAATACACATATTATTCCATGGGCCAAGTCCTAGGATCAAAGGTTCCTAATTTTATGACAATTCCTTTAATGTTGATAGCCATAGATATCCAGTGTCACAATGCTAGGTAGTTTAACTATGCTATCTATGTTTTTGGAAGAATTGATTCTAGTTTAACTACAATCAAGAACAATGCCCCATAAGTATCTTTTGAGCACTACTCACTCCTAATGCACATGGTACTTTATTATGGCCAGGAAATCAAATTATGGCCAAGTGAATTCAAAGTTGCTCAAATGGACTAGAGGTGACAGAGGTCAACTGTGCAAATGTGGATGAGGATATGGGATAATAGGTTTGCCCATTCTAGTTATATTCATTTTGAAGAATATTGTGTAAAAGTGTTGTATAGATATTTCAATCATCCTTGTGAATATTCACTATCAAATGAAATAAATAGGTTTCTCAGACCCAAAGATTTTGGTGGTCCTCCTACTATTACCCACAACTAGGGAGACTAGTATTGTTTTGAGGATTCAACCATGGTTAGAATTTATGGTTTTGAAGATACCCCGTTTATATTGCCCAACATAGTTCCTGACAGAATTGCCTACTTAGAGATAGTTAGGCAAATGAACTGCTCTAATATGATGAATTTGAGTGCCTATGAGAAATAATCCTTCATGCCTAGTACTTTGTGCTTCGGGGATTTTATTGTGGTGTCTAAATAAGGTTATGGCCTCATCATGGACAAATTAATGCATTACAACATGAGATGTGCAGAGGCAAGAAAGGGATTTGATCCCAAGGGTTTTATTGATTTTAGAAGGAGAAAACAAAACCTCAGTGGATATACATATGTCCCATATCCACATGATGACATTATTAGGAATATGGAAGAAGCTGAAGTTGAACTAGTAATTGAGAAGTATAATAGAGAATTAGATGAGAAGAGGAAACAACTTGCAGAGATAGAGTTGTCTTCTAGTGATGAGGAGTCTGCAGAAGAAGAAAAGCCACATCAATAGGCAACCAAAATATCCAAACAAAAAATGCAATGCTATCAATCTCCTGATATAGAGTATGATGAGGATCCTAGACAATTAGCATATGATTGTTTTATTTTGGATGATTAATTTATTCATTCTAAAGAGTTTAAATCATTTTTGTATAAATGCAAGGGTAAAGAGATTAGGGAATAAGTTGATGTTGTCATGACTAACAATGAACGACACTTAATTGACGTGTTAAAAACAACAGTGGACAATGAATTGAAAACTATGACTCCTAGTAAAGGTAGACAACTGCTCAAAGATGAAGGCGTCATGATATTTCCTGGTCTTGATATAAATTTTCTCTGGTGTTTGATATTTTTTTGCACAATACTGATGATAAGTATAAGCTCACTCCTGCTGGTGTCATAGAGGTGTACATGGGTACCAAATATAACAATGATGAAAAATCATTCATGATATGGGCCTTGTACCCTCCTCATAAGAAAACAACCATTATAGATATTGAAAAAACTTTTGGGCATGTTATGACTTTGAAAGTAGGGGAAATTGATCCCTTAATTATTGTAGATATTGGCATAAATGTTGCAAAGTGAAATAAAGCATAGGCTCAGATGCTGATCAAAGAACCAGATGCATATAAACTAAGTTGTGAAAGATTAACAAAAGAAAAAGATTTCTTGAAAGATACTGTTAAGAATACCTTCGGAGGGTTAGTGAAAAGGTTAACTCAAGGAGAAAGCTCACAAAGCTCCCAGTCACCATCTATTAATTAGATAGCTCAGGAATAAAGTAACACACTTGCAGTAGTGTTACAGAATAGGCATATTAATATGATGCACTAGATGAACAAATTTTGGGATATCTATTCTAAAAACCATAAGGTGATCCAAGAGCATGAAAGGCTAAACAATAGCCTTCAAGAAAAACTCTATGAGATATAGAGTAAGGATGCTCCTGATACTATAAGTACTTCTAGTGTGAAAGACTTGATTGAACAATATAAAAAATACTATGACCATCTTAAAACTGATGCCAAAGAATGCATTGAGGCTTCAAAAGCAGGTGTGCCCATGTTGTTCAGAGATGACAAGGAGTTGAAGAGCAAAGATGAATGGAGTAAAGGGTGCCAAGTGATGTTACATGAAGCTCTAGAGGCTCTCAAAGATAAAGACTCTACATCTGGGGAAGCCTGTATGTATCTAGAGAAGATGGTGCCGATGGATGTGAGCACAAGGAATGCTATTGAGTTTACTGATACACATTGGAGCCAAGAATACTTGGATCACATTTCTCAGATATATTTGTGGCTTAGTAGGGCTCAGGATCATTTTCCTTATTTATTGTTGAGCTAATCACTTTAATTCCCAAAAGACATTTCGAAGAGTTATGTCTCTTCATAAGTATTTCTATATAAGTTGAACATATGAAGCTGAATTACAATCAACAGTAGGAGATAATATATGAAGTTTACAATGTTTTAAAAGACCATGTTGCAAGTATTACATTTAAGAAGTTAATAGAAGATCTCTAATTTTGTGGACTTATACTGGCATCAATTGTTTGCTGAAGTTATTCATTTATTTGGTTGTCTCCAGTTTAATATTTCCCTATTATTCAAAATGATATATCAAGTATATATTTAATTTGTCAATGCACATTTGTTGTATTTGTGTGACTTGATTAATCAGTTTCCTTAAAAGGAATTAAAATCCTTCAAGTCTGTCATAGTAATTTGGAGGTGTTGATTTGGATCATTAAGAAGAACCATATAATTAGGATTGTCATTCTATCTGCAAGTTGATATTATCTATTAGTCTTATATATTTCATTCAATTGGTTCCTTCAAGAAAGGATTAAATTTCCTTTTGTGAATAACAAGAAATCTGATTTTGTCAATTGGATTATTAAGAAGAGTCTGTTAGTCGTTTCCCTACACGTTTATACAAGTTATAAACCAAAGTATTGTGCCAAAAAATTTGAGTTATCACCCAATAAAAGTCACTGGTCTCTATTTTTCATTTGACTCTGTTTACCCAACAAGGCACCAGTCTTATTTCAACTCATCATTTAGTTTTATCCAAAAGCCATTTATTAGTTGAGCATAGTTGTAAAATTTACCTTGATATTGCTTATACAATTTGCACCAATCATCCTTCAGATATTAGATATAGAATTAGTTAGTAAGATTTAATTTATTCCACACCATTTTCTACTATGGGTAGATCCATTTACTTAACCAAAGTACTTACACTCATCTAATCTACTTCAACTTTCAAGGTTCACTCACCTAGGTCTAGTACAACCTAAAGTGCAGGGAGTCCTCAAGCTTAAAGGTTAACTCCATTGAGTTAGTTCAAAAATGTTGCCAATCTCATCATAGAGTTTGGCATTCTCTTAAGATTTGCAACCTACATTTTTTAGACCTAACAAATTGGTGACTCCATTGGGGACCCAAATAAAGGACCTTAGTAAGGAACCATTCTTTTATAGAGTCAGAAATTTCAAGAATTCAAATTGGTAACTTTGCTAGCAAGAAGAATCTGGAAAGATAAATTATAAACTTTTTTGTATTTACAAAAATAGGTGGTGACTCTACAACCTATTATAACAATGAGTTAGTACCAAATGGATGGTAGAAGATCCAAGATGGAAGGGAAGAAATTGCAATCATCTCCACCAATTAGAACCATCCTCAAGAGAAATGGAGCATCAAATTATTTTCATCAGAATAATAATTAGGAAGCTCAAGAGGATAATATAGAACAAACTATCACAACTCACAATAGTTTTACCCCTCTGCATGAATCAAATGAAAATTTCAACAGAGTAACTGATGATGTATTGGCAAAATACATACCTGATCCTCAAGAACAGCTTGAGTGTGAAGCACATGCCATGAAGGAAATTGATCAAATCAAGAAGTGAATGAAAGCCCAAAGAATACAAGAAGTATGAATGAAGCACAACAGAATGTGCTTAAGCTCTAAGAAAAACTTGAAATGATCAAGATAGAGGAGACTGAGAGGTTGTTAAAACAAGAAATTCAATAGATAAGGAATAGGACTAAAATAGCCACCCCAAAATATGTACCTCCACATAGAGGAAACATTTTGAGGAATCTACAACAAAACTTGCACCAAAATATAGGTGGTGTTTCCAATCCACAAGCATCTAGAAGCCATCCAAATACCCTCCCTAATAATCCTAGACCACCTCTCATGCACAACACCTCTCAACCTATGGCCATACCCACCACCTAGTCAATAATATTATAGACCACAAAATCCTTATATGAACCCCCATGCACATCCACAATAGCAATATGCTTATCATCAGCCTCCATGCTGATATAATTACTATCCTAACCCACCACTAATGAATCTTCCACCTCAAAACCTCACAAACATATGTGGCCAATTTGATCTAACTGGATATCAATTGTATCCATATTCTATTGATAGTAATTGGAGAAATATAGTTCCCAAGTTCATTGAAAACAGTGCAGTATCAGCTAAGGATCACATCAGAGGCTTCAATGCTTTCATACAAGATATCGGTATGAATTATGACGATGTTAAAATGAGGTTATTCATGATGTCTCTAACTGAAGATGCAAGAGACTGGTTCAATAGCTTACCTGATGCTTCAATCAATTCAATAGTAGATTTCCATAGTCAATTTAAGGATTAGTATGGAAATCAGTATGCCCCTAAGTTTGCATTGCACAAATCGATAAGCATCCAAAAATACCAAAATGAGTCAGTATATGATTTCAATCTAAAATTTTCCAAGTTACACAACAAAATACCACATGGATCTAAACTGACTGATCCAACAACATTAAGCATTTATTTGAAAGCATTTGATCCCAAGACAGGGTACGAACTTAGAAATTGGTGCCCTATGATCCTAGTTGAAGCACATAAAGTGGCATTAACTATTGAGAACAATAGAAAAGCTACAGGTATGGTTAGAAAAAGAGATAATCATAGAAATCCTCATAGCACAAACGTTTAGTAGAACAAACAAGAAGGTCAGCATAGACGTGAAAGGCCCGGGTTGCATGATATGCCATATAATACAAATTGGAAAGATGGGAGACCCATTGAAAGCAATAGAAAGCAACATTATGGCAAAGATACTCCTGACCCTATAAAAAAAATGGGGCACATATGGTGGAAGATAAACCTTGGTGCTTGGTATGTAATTTACCACTCACCTGAATATTGTATTGTAGCTGAAACAATACAACAAGAAGAAGCATTACACAACTATAATAGAGACAATCATACAATAAACATGATGCAAGATAAACCATAGCTATTGAATGATGACTATTCTTCCATAGAGGAAGATGGATATGAATATGATGTGGGAAACCAGGAACATCATATCAACATGGGAAAACAAGAGGTATTCTCGGATCAGGAGGATGACTATGAGGGACCAACTTATTATCATAACAATTCACCATATGATTAGTGGAGAAAGCCCACTAAAAATGAAAGAGAAGCTCTTACAATAGCTATAGTAACTCAAGCTAAAAATGCCTATAATCTAAGTAACATGATAGTAAATGTTGAACAAGGAACACTTGGGAGTATCTTTATAAAAGATCAAAATTACAAAAATAATAATGCGAAGTCATTATTCAGAGAACTAGAAAAATTTAATAAAAATAAAATGAAAGATAAATCACAAAATCAAGAAACAGAACATATAAAGATAGAAAGGAATGATCAAACTATGGCCCATTCATTTGACATTGCTCATGCAATATCTCAGGTAAAGATATTAGTACCACTTTTTGAAATGATGAAGATAGACAAATATAGAAATATAGTGGTTAAATTAATTTCAGATATACCAAATCAAAAATTTAAATAATCAAAGAATAGTACAAACAATGTTCACCAAGAAACATTCCAAATTCTTGAAGTATACCTAGGTGATACCTTGACAAAGAATCCCTCACAAGTGGACCTTTTCTACACTACCTTATTAATGAAAAACATGATAGTAAGGAACTGCATGATTGATTCAGGCACGGCCATGAATATCATGCCAATAGCAGTCATGAAAGAACTAGGAATGTGGATTGACACTACATTTGGTAGGTGTTATGCATTGGATAATACATCTATCCCAGTTGTGGGCATTATGAGGGATGTGGAAATAAAACTTGCTTCATATCCTGAAGCAACCTATAACATTGATATCACTGTGGTTGATATTCCACCATATTATGGAATGCTCTTATCAAGACTATTACCTTTTAAGTTGCCCTTATTCAATTTTTCATGATCCTTCCCTTAGCAAAAAATTGGCTTGCTATGTTCCCTTACCAGCCATATATTTGTTTATTAAGTCAACACCTTGTTTTTAAAAATTTTGCCCACCTGTCATCTTGTATGTGAAATTACTGAAGAGTTGAATCTTTGAACTTGAACCATTTCCACAGTTCAAGAGTTCAATGGTTCAAGAGTTCAACAGTTCAATGGTTCAAAATGTAATGTTTCTTGAAAATTCGTTTAACTATTGGTTGGTCTGTGTAACTCATCTTGTATCTTTCAACCTTTGAGTTGAACCTCATTTCAAATGTTCAAAGGTTCAATGTTCCATGACTATAGTCTCATTTCTTCCTAAAGCTTTCTCTAAGTCAAAAATTAGCAGGAGATTTAGAGGAAAATATATCTGAAACTTATTATGCAGTGAAAAGTTCTAATGTTCGAAAGGTCATGGATAATAATTACACATCAAGGTCATTTGTGAGAAATGCTTGCAATTAATGCATTTGTCAGAATTCATGTCTTATGAAGCATTTTCAGCACGTATTATGTCAGCTAGTAATTATTTGACCTTGTTTAATGCCTTTATCAAGAAAGAACAAGCCAATTTTAGACTATAAACACACAGGGTGATGCAAAAGGAGAACAGTGTGGGAGGTATAAGATTTTTGTTGCCTAGTTTCACAATAATTTCTGACCCATCGAAGGTGAGTTCAACTTTTCCTATAAGTTGTTTCCATTACTTTGTTGGAAAGGTGAATCATTTTGAGTTTCTAGCATTATTTAAGAAGTTTAAAGCATTTTTGATTATATCCTCCAATCTATAGCCATGAAATCTACTTGTCTTGGTTACGAACATGGTTCTAGCCTCATTTTTTCTCTTCCCAAATTTGGGGATACCTCTCTAGTTCAATATGATCTAGAGGATTTTAATGAGAGGGTTAAAAATCTAGTGTCAACCCCCTTAGTGGAGAAAATAGTGGAAAGTGGTTTAGTTGAAGCTACAACCTTTCCCATGGTGGTACAATGCCTTGAATTAGTTCTATAATGCATGAATAGATATGACCCCCAAAATAGGTGTATCAGAAATGCAGATGGCAATGTGTTACTACCTATCAATAGACAAACCCTAATAGCTATGATGAAGATTCTTCCCAAGGATCCATATTCTGATCTTAATATTACTTCCTCTTATGGTCATTTTTCATTAAAGAAAGCAAACTACATGAGCGTAATTGCAAGAAATTGGTTACTAAAATTTCAAAAAGGAGGTTCAAGACTGCCTAGACCACTAACAAGAGAACACATGATTCTAGAAATAAAGGATATTATGGTGTTGCTACATAGGCTAAAGGGTAAATCCTAGGGATATTATTGGGAGGACTAGATGTATTTCTTCATTAAGGTGATCCTCCAAGGAGAATAGTATTTGGACTAGGTAGAAATCATAGTCGAAAGTTTGCATCTGGGTCTAAGTAATTATTTGGGGAATAATGATTTTTATATGTCTTCATATGTTTTTTACTACCTAGCATCTACAAGACAATGGGAAGGGCTACCTCATGTGTCGTTGGTTGGAAACATAAAATTTTTAGATTATTATTCACAATTACAGATGCAAAATTATTATGAGAATTATAGGAGAATGATGTTTTTACTAGAAGAATGACTCATGAATTAGCAAGCAACATTAATAAGAGAATTTCTAATGAAGCTATGCAGCTGATCAATATTTATGGTAGTTTCTTTATTTATTTTCCAAAATTTACTTATATTAGAGTTGGTGGTTTTGATGGCGAACCTGTGAAGCTGCCTAGGTATGTTTTTGACCACTTTGTATTGAAAGAAGTTTGCAGATAGCTAGCCCATGTGGATAAGAAATTCCCAATGAAGAAGGAATCTGGTATATCTTTTCCTATGGAACTTGGACACTATTCATGCCAGTCAATTTCTGACACTTTGAATTTAGAAGTGGACTTGAAAAAGTTCAATTTTTAGTACTATACTGCTAGATCCCAGTTCGACAACAAAGGCTTTGCCAGGGACAATTTGGATTTTGGAATGGAATTTTCACATATTCCTGAAATAGAGGACTATTGGGAGGATTGTTTAGATGAATTTGAGGTCAGAAAGAGGCTTTGGTGTAAGTTCTCCTTAGGGCAGATAGTTACCCTCAATTTAAATATGAATATTTTTGGAATAGATAATGAGGAACAGGTGATTGATCCTCAATTTGAATAGATAAAACAATTACCTATTCTAGAAATTGATTGGAATAAAGATGAAGAGGATCAGATTAAGGTTAAAACCCTCCCATTAATCAAGAGAACTGAGAAATGGTTAAGGGAACGTAGATTGAAGGAAGTTCAAAATGAAGGTTCCCAACAATGTGCACCAATGGCTGAATCACCATCTCCACTAAGCTCTTCTAATCAACTTTTTGCTATTTATGATGCAAGTACTCCCAAGCCAAAAACTAGAAGGGGTCATGTCATCAAAGAGTCCAAGAAAGCCCTTACAACTATTTTATCTCCTCATGCCACTAGATCAAGAAATAAAAGAAGGAAGAAACAGGTTTCTAAAAGAATAGTTGTGGACTTGAATTCTGAAGAGGATTCAAGAGAAGCAACAGGTGATAAAGAGTTTGATTCACCAATGGCAGAGGAGATTAATACAAATCAACAAGCAGAGGTTGCTTCAGATTGTATTTATCTGATGATGATAACAAAGGTGCCTTTTGAATAATTGGATCCTGGTAAAGAAGTTCCGGTCCTTGCACCCAAATGGTTGGAAAGTTCAATCAGTGATAAAAGAAAAATAGTTCCATTTTCATTGCCATTGGAGGACATGGTTAGCAAGTGTTTAGGAAAGACTCCTAAATCCAAGAAACTAAAAACAACATCTAGGGTAGACATTGACGCTAATACAGGGAACTAGAGTGCAGAAATAGCCCAGCTAACAATTGATGAGGAAGTTCAAGATCCCACAGTTCAGGATTTCACAATAGAAAAAATAGATCTTTGGACTGCATCACATGTCATGGATGTGTATCATCTTGAAGCATCCACCAAAAGGATATTCAGCCGTACCTAGAAGGATGAGAAAGATAAGAGGGAGTTGAAATAGACCTTATGATCAATGGCATAGTATATCAATGCCATTCATAATCCAAATCCACAACCTATTTCCCAACTACCCCTATCTTTTTATCCTAAATCTCTGGTTAATCAGAAAATGTTGGATCAGATACAAAGGAACAAAATGGTGACCAAAGTGTTTGATGATTGGTTGGATAGTATTATCCAGAAGGGTACAGAGTACATTAATGAATTGAAAAATATATATGATGAAACTATGGCTGCTATCAAAGATTTGAAGACACAGAATACTTCATGGGTAAAAGAGGAAGGAAAATGGATGAATGTGATAAACCAAATTGATGAAGTTCAGAAATATGGGGTAGAAAATTTTTTATCAGAGAAGAATTTGACAAGTCTAAATGATGATATATTATATGTAAGCAAGAGAAATATCGAATGGAGGAATTCAGTATCCAGACAAGGATGAATTGAATTTACAAAAATGTAATGTCCCCATTTTTGAGTCCTATTGCAGCACAATTGGAGCTGACTTTCTAGGCTGGTGACAACATAACCAAAGTATTTTGTTGTCACGAGGGTGTTTGGGTTTGGTGTTAGATCAGGATTTTCAGAGTGGGGTTGGATTAGTCTCATCGACGGCTTTCTGACGAGCTATAGATTATGGCATTCTGACATCGTTTGGGCCTTTGTTTTAAAGTCTATAAATTAATATTAATATTTAATATTTTACTTTGGGTTTAATTGGTTAAGTGATGAAAAAATGAAATATTTAAAAGTCACTTATGTCTTTTTTTAGAGCGCTCACATTGGGAAATATTAAAATTGAAATTAAAAGAAATATTTCCCTCCAAAGTAAAACACCCCTCTTGGAGAGTTATAAAAGAGGGAAAAGTGCCTCATTTGAATAATGCTTGAATATATGATTTTGTTGGCTATTTTCTCTACTAGGGTTTTCCCTGAGAAGGTTTGAAGAGAATTCAAACCAGAGGCTATTGGTAACAAAATCTCCCTCTAGTAACGGCATTCTACAAGTGTGCAATACCACCCAACAGTGCCTATGTTGGTGAGTGTATTCAACTTTCACATTGTGCCAGAATGGAGTTCATGTAATGAGATTTGTTGATTCATTGTTCATATCATTTGCAGATTTTGAGAAGATTGTCTATCTAGATTTGAATGATTGATTTCATGGCTATTTAAAGCATATTTTGTTGAGGGTTTGGAGCTGATATTTGTTGCATTTCTGGCCTTACCCCCCTTATGCATGGCTGCACCATTTCTAGCAGCTATTTGGTGTGATTTTTGACATATATCTTCCTCTATATTGGTCACCTTGTTGTGGGAACCATTGTTGATCATTCTCAGACCAGATTCAAGGGATTCCAATAGTTTTTATTGCATATCTTACTTGTAATAGTCATACAATACCCTTAGAGGACGTGGGTCTTTGGTGTCTCAATTGTTATTTTCTACAGCTTCATTTCTTCTCTATTGGAGGCATTTAGAACTCTAATATCATTGTAATTCATTGTAATAACCAACACTTTCAGTCTTATAGAGATTTGAAGCATTTTTAACCATAGCCATTTGCTGGTCTAGCTACAACAGTTGTATGAAGTTGCGAATCTCAACATGGGTATGTGATAGTAATTATTTATTGGCTATTTTACTATCTAGGTATCTATTAGCTTCTTCATATTCATTGTATATTTTCTAGGTTTGCAATATATGTTATATTTTGTATGCTCTGGCAACACATCTGTAGCAAACTGAAAACCCCTTCTACATCCTTCTGTCTAGTCTGAAAGAACACAAAAATAAAAAATATATAAACACATAAAAATATTTTTTTCAAAATATACAAACGGGTTTGGCACATTATAGTGGTATCAGAGCTAAAGATCTTGCCATCCTGTGAGGTCAGGTTCAGATAGGTAGATGAAAGTATAAGACATATAGCTTGGCTTTACATGTGGGTGATCAGTACTTGCATGAGTATTCAGAGACATGGACAGGGTCAGTACCAGTAGGAAACTTGAACACCTTCTGTAGTCAATGAGGGTTGTACGTAGCATTTTGGAGGAAATGGATGATGAAGATTAGGAAGGACTCAGAGAGGATCTGAGAATGATATGATAGCATTCTAATCAATTGAAATAGATGATGGAACAAAAGTCTAATCAATTGAATCAGGAGATAACCAATTTTTGCCACAGGAAACCTGATATTGATAGCAACAACAACAATGATGAAAAAAGGAAATATAATGGAGACAGGTACCATGGAGATGGGAACAATAAGGAATGTGAAATAGAAACTCCTACCACTTGTCTATTGCAGCCAAGTCTTGATAAGACCAAGGAATACGTAATAGCTAGAAAGAATGAGTCTAAGCCTTTGTATGGTGAAAACAAAATCACTAATCAAGAGACATGCAAAGAGGAACTTGCTGATTTAGGGGAGATTATAGTAGAAATTTGTGAAGATGGGCCTCGCTTTGATAAAAATCTTGAAGTTGCTACTTTTGATAAGGAATTAAAAATGGTTGATAGGTTGCTAGAAGGTGACTTTGTAAGTGAGCCTAAGGGCATTGATGCTAAAAGTATTAAGTCCTCAAAGGACATAGGTGAAAGGTATGCAGATAAAGATTTTAAATCAGCCATGGGTGACAAATTTGATGTTGCCATAACCTTTGACCTGAGTAATGAAGAAAATGATTCATTTCCCTTGTAACTTTGATATCACCCATGAGGATGCTTATCAAATAGGGAATGATCATATATGTGGTATTCTTGATTTTGAGAACAAATCTGATTTCACATTGCATGTAGTTGATCCTAAACAGAGACCTTGTAGCCTTGCTGATTTAGATTCATAGTTCACTATTGAGGATAATAAGGAAGAGGTACAGCTGATTTGGGACGTCATTGGAGTCATTAACGATAGGTATGAAGGTTCTAATTTTAGTATTTGCCATAACAACAATTCATTTCCCTTGCATGAATCTGATTGCAAGAATAAATTTGTGGTGACTGCTCATAACCCATTACTTGAGATGTGTGGTGATATGACATATGAAAATCCACCTTTGGAGTTGGATTATAGAGTTGTTCCCAGTTGTAGCATTGCACTTGGGAAAAATAACCAGGTCTGGGACCCAAGAGAAGATTCAAAATTTGAGACAGAGTGGGACACTTAGCTTGGATGTGATGTAGGTCAAGTTTGATTTTACAAATCAGACCTTAGAAAAGGACAACAAATCAGAAAATTTACTTGTTGATGATGGGTCCTAGGATAGCTCTTTGGTTAAGCATGTATCTACATTGGAGGCAACAGTGTGTGATGATTATATCCAATCTATAGCTTCCATCATGTCTTTGGAGCCATCCCATGAGATACATAATAGTAGTACCCTTGTTGAGGAAGTGTGTAGGGCTGATAGCACACATAAGGATGCTTATCAATTAGTGAGTGATGATGATTCAACCTCTTTCCATCATGCAGAATACAAATTAGAAAGTTTGTATGGAGATAAACTGTCAGAGGTGTCTAATCATTTGGCAGGGCAATTGAAGGTAAACAAAGGCATGGTTGCTTCAGCCTTAGAACACTTTGATGTTGCTTAGCAGTTGGTGACACATTGTTGTTGGACTCCAGGTATATATGAGCACCTTGATAGTGGACTTTCCCTTGCTGAGTTTTAGGTACTTAGAGATGCAGTTGGCATCATGAAGAGTAATTACCTATAGCTGTTATCTGATAGAGATCATCTTTTTAGGATTGATGGTATTTATCATGATGCTCTAAGGGGAAAGGAAGATGAGGTTGATGAGCTCACTTATGAGCTTGAGGTTACCACAGACTCTTTGAAGAACAGTCAAACAACCCTTCAAGAGTCAAAGCTACGGATAGATGAGCTTACTATGGAGTTGAGCTTGGTGCAGTCTTCATCACCTACAGATACAATTTAGATACCTATGGTAGCATGTGATGATGAGCATACATCCACGGATAGTGGTAATGAGTATGTGGAGGATGTGATTACATCCATTTCATTTACTGGTGTAGGTGACACAGATGGGATGATTGTTTTGGATGAGTGTAGTAGGGAACAATATGTTGCACTAGGTCTTCCTAATGTTAGTTCCATGTCAGGTGATGTAGAGTAGGCTATTGATGGCTCTTGTGTTGCAGTAGTGAGCTTTCCAGAGAGTTGTGTGATAGATAATCACACTACTCTGTCCCTTTCATGGGAGATATATAGGGCATCATCTAGTGATGTGATCAGTTCTCATGTTGATTTGTTTCCCTCTCTTAGAAGCAAATCAGAGTTTGCATCCTATGCAGCTGATTGGGATAGACAACTTATTAAGCCACAACAATGGAGAGATCAGCTAAAAGTTACCAAGGATAAGGCTATTCAAACCTTAACTCATATTGAAAATACCCACAAGTTTGTGGAGGGTCTCTTGTCGATGGCACAATTGGAGGAAAGATTGATAGGAGTAGTAGCAGGCACATCTACATCTGATTTGCAAACTATCTAGCATGCATTGGAGTGGATTAGATCAGAATACCTCCAATTTCTTTCAGATCAGGACTTTGCTATTGGGTATGTAGAGAGGACTTGCAGAGTATCTATCCAATTAGCTATTCAAGATTAGAGACATGAGCCATCTTTTGATTCGAGTGATGAGGCGTGTGTTGCACATGACTATGATGGTCGACCATTGACACAAGCAAGTGCTTTTTATTTTGACTACATAGTGAGGAGTTCTCATCATTTCTATTTTAGACCACACATAGATGACCTGATGATGCATAAGTGTAGATTGGCTTGGGATTTATACCATCGATTGTGGGATGAAGGGTTGCCATCTATAGAAGATGGAACTAGAGATTGTAGGTGGCTGAATCAGACACATTCAAAGGATCACTTGCAGGGGTAGAGAGCAGAGTACCATCATGGTGATATGTACCAGATAGAGTTTGTAGCTTCATTGTCTTGAAAATTTTCATTAGACACATGGCTTCAAAGAGGTTGCAGTGCCAGCAGGCATAATGGCATGTTTAGTTTTTATAGTGGTGATGGAGGAGAGTTATATCATTCCCTTGATTTGAGAGGGGCAACTTCATATCTTTCGGCACCTATGTTGGATAGTTAGCACATCCATAGGAGTTTTGTAGAGGACAAAAGGGGATGTTATGGTTTAGACACTTTGAGATTTACTTACCCCTTCATGATTATTGTATGTGAGGTTTTGATGTGTTGGGATCTAGGTGGTGACATGTTTGGCATGTCAGTTCAGTTGGATTCTGTCATGTTGCTTCACCACTCTCTGCATGGTGAAGATTATATCAGAGTAGCATAGTGGAAGTCAATAAGTGATGTGTATGGCAGACTTCCATATTGGCTTTGGGACCCAGGGGCTCCTATGTCTAGCAGATTGTTCGACATTGGGGTAGCTACTTACATTGATGCTTAGCATGGTTTTACATCTACTCAACAGATGTAGTGGAGATGCTACTGTACATTCTTCATATTGATTTGGGATCCTAATGTTCAGCTTTGGCATACAGGTGCAAATTGCTTGAGGGCAAGCAATCATTGGGAAGGGCAGACTATAATGTCCCCATTTTTTATCCTATTGCAACACAATTGGAGCTGACTTTCTGGACTGGGAACAACATAAGCAAAGTATTTTGTTGTCACTAGGGTGTTTGGGTTTGGTGCCAAATCAAGATTTTTAGAGTGGGGTTGGATTAGTCTCATCGAGGGCTTTCTGACAAGCTATAGATTATGGCATTCTGACATCATTTGGGCCTCCATTTTAAAGTCCGTAAATTAATATTAATATTTAATATTAGACTTTGGGCTTAATTGGTTAAGTGGTGAAAAAATGAAATATTTAAAAGTCACTTATGTCTTTTTTTAGAGCACTCACATTGAGAAATATTAAAAGTGAAATTAAAAGAAATATTTCCCTCCAAAATAAAACACCCCTCTTGGAGAGTTATAAAAGTGGGAAAAGTGCCTCATTTGAATAGTGCTTGAATATATGATTTTGTTGGCTATTTGTTCTGCTAGGGTTTTCCCTGAGAGGGTTTGAAGAGAATTTGAACTAGAGGCTATTGGGAATGAAAACTCCCTCTAGTAATAGCATTCTACAGGTGTGCAATACCACCCAATGGTGCCTATGTTGGTGAATGTATTCAACATTCACAGTGTGCCAGAATGGAGTTCATGTAATAAGATTTATGGATTCATTGTTCATATCATTTGCATATTTGAATGATTGATTTCATGGCTATTTAGAGCATATTTTGTTGAGGGTTTGGAACTGATATTTGTTGCATTGCTAGCTGTACCCCCCTTATGCATGGCCGCACCATTTCTAGCAGCTATTTGGTTTGAGTTTTGACATATATATTCATCTATATTGGTTGCCCTATTGTGGGAACCATTGTTGATCATTCTTAGACCAGATTCAAGGGATTCCGGTAGTTTTTATTGCATATAGATTACTTGCAGCCAGTCATACAATGCCCTTGGAGGACGTGGGTCTTTGGTGACTCAATTGTTATTTGCTGCAGCTTCGTTTCTTCTCTATTGGAGGCATTTAGAACTCTAATATCATTGTAATTCATTGTAATAACCAATACTTTCAGTCTTATGGAGATTCGAAGCATTTTTAACCATACCCATTTGCTGGTCTAGCTACAGCAGTTGTGTGAAGTTATGAATCTCAACATGGGTATTTGATAGTAATTATTTATTGGCTATTTTACTATCTAGGTATTTGTTAGCTTCTTCATATCCATTGTATATTTTCTAGGTTTACAATATATGCTATATTTTGTATGCTCTAGCAACACACTTGCAACAAACTAAAAACCCCTTCTGCATCCTTTTGTCTAGTCTAAAAGTACACAAAAATAAAAAATAAAATAAACACAAAAATATTTTAAGAAAATATACAAATGGGTTCGGCACATTACAAAAAATGATCAAAGAAATAACTGAGTTCACTCAATCCTTACAACATGATTTACAATGTATTGATGTAAAATATATAAAGGATGATGGGAAGCCAGAAAAGGATATTGATACTGTGATTCAATCCTTCAGAGAGAAAATTAGTTTCATTAAAGAAAATGATAACCTATTAATAGATGATTTCTCTCAGATTTCAAAGGTGGAATCACTTCATCTCTATGTCGATGTACTCCTAGAGTACACAGAGAAAGTGGCAAAAATTTGAAGAGAGAAAGATGTTTAGAAAGCAAGGGTTAAACACATTGGCACCCCCAATTTTTTGAAAATTTAGGAATTCGTTACTGCATATTAGGAGTGGAAGGTGCAACATGTTTCCTCGGCTAACCAAAACAAATCTAGAGATTCTAATCTGCTACCCCAGTCATAATCTTACTTGCATAGTCTCTTTATTTAGTTATTTAGTTGAAATTATGTTTAAAAAACTTGGTCTTTCAATGAGTTTGTAAGAAACAGAATCTAGTATGGGTCAAAGTTTGCTTTAACTCTGGGTTTAAAAGAATAGTTAATTAGGGAAACTATATATATGTTTTTAGTTGTTAAAACTAATATAAAAAATAGTGAAGAAGATACAAGAAATTTTAGAGTTGAACTTCTTGGTTTTACAATATATGTGATGATTGTTTGAAGGATTTTCATCTATGAATGAAAAGGAGAAATGATTACTGCAGTCTTCAATCTGTGTGTTTAAGCTATTTGAGATTGGGTTTTCTATGCAAAATCTTCTTTTGTATGGTAATTGATCTTTCATTGGATAACTCATCATATATGTTTTATCATTTATTGGTTTAGCAATATACATGCTTATATATCTGATTATTATTGAAGATGGAATATGTGTATTCTATTACCAAATGATGTTATAGAAAAAGATATCGCATTCATAGCATGATGATGTATGGATGTTAGTTTGCCTTTAAGCACTTTCCGGTTAAAAGTGTATCTGAATAATTAAAATAGTTTGAATTCATTGAAGATTTTAAAGGGAGTTGTACCTTAATTTAGAGAGGAATTATCCCTAATGATTCACTCATTTGTTGTTTAACTCATTTGTTCTAAAAGAAAGGGTTATAGAGTCAGAATAAAACATTTTTAGACCAGGACAAATTTGTTAACCAACAGTTTTTTGGTGACTCTGCTAGGTATTTCAAAGTCATTTGTTGAAAGATTAGTTGCCTTAATATGAAGCAACAATGGTGCTTCCACATGAAAATATAATTCATGTTCTACAACCTAATCTTGGTTTTCAAGATGACCAAGAAGATATAATTGGTCAGTTAAATACTCTTGCATGGCGCACTCACCGAAATATTGATGATTATAGAAGGGCAAGCCGAGTATTAGAAAAAGAAGAAGAATTGGCCGATAATTTGAGATTGTTGTTGCTCAGGAAAAGAAGGAGGCAAGCAGAAAATGCAGCAAGAAATCAAGCCCCTGAAGTGTGAAGAGATCAAGAATATCATAGAAATTAATAGCTACTTATCCAGTTACAATATCATAAGCTAGATTCCAGAAGATACACAATGTCTTTAAGAAGAGAGGGAGTTGAGGATCCTACTTTTCAAACACTGTAAAGCCTAAATTTTCCTTACATTCCTACCCATATAGAAGAGCTAGAAGTAGACCTCCTAGCCCTCCTAAACCCTCTACATCCTCTATCTATCAAGCCTTAACTCTTTCTAGTACTATCATTCCCTCTGCTATAAACTTTCTACCAATGGCTCAACCTTGGGGAGTAGCTATAGGACCTTTAAATTTAGGGGTTAACCTAAATCCTCTGCCTAAAAATGCAAGGGAAAACTTACCCAAATTTAATGGAGATGGAAAATAATCACCAAATGAACATCTAAGTGCCTTTGCCATAGCATGTGGTGTGTTAGGTGTGCAACATCAAGATGTAGCCATAAGGTCTTTTGTGCAAACTCTAACTGACACCACAGCTTAATGGTTCTATCATCTGACTGATTCTTCAATCACAAACTGGAATGATATGAAAATTGCATTCAAAAATAGGTTCAAGAGTGCAGACAATGAACATTCCCTTCTTGCTCAATTGAATCATCTTAAGAAAGAGATACATAAACCTATGAGGGAATTTATAGCCAAATTCAATAGAATAGTGCACAAAATCCCAACTGCTAAAAGGCCAACTCCTGAGAATTAGAATTGTTTATTAATTCTATGCCTCCTGATATTAGTTTTCATCTTAGAAGAGGTACAGTTGCCAACTTAGCAATCACACAAACCTTGGCAGTTGGGTTAGAGGATGATCTTATTATGGCTAGAAAATGGAAGAAATAAGTCCAAGTACCTAATGCTCATCCCTCGTCCTCTACAGATCCTATGGTTCAAAGGCTAGTTAATGATATGATTACCTTAAAAAGATAATTATGTAAGGCTGGTACTTCATTTCAACAACCATATCAAGATGTCAACAGGAGAAATTTCAATCAATAGACAAATACTGGTAGGACATTACCACTTACATCAGCACAACCAAGGTTAACTATTGAAGCTCCTCCTGGAGGAGGGAATATGTGTGCCTTTCATTTAACTACTGATCATGACATAAATTCTTGTCCAGAGATGCTTAGATATGCTCAAATGGCTACTACTCAAGATGTATTGGGAGAGATTACTGAAGAAGAAAGGAATTTTGAGGAACCTTGCGACTCTAAAATACACTTCCTAGAATATGAATTAGATTTAGAAAGAGGAGGTGAAATATTGGTTACTCTTGAAGATCCTTCATGTGCTGTGCTTACCAAAAGCTAGAAGAATCCAAGATTTTCTAATACTCAAGAAGTACTTGTTAAAGGTAAGGAACCTCTTAGTAGAACCTCTGATGCTAATTTGAAGGCCCAAGAAATTAAATTGTTACATAGAAATGATCATGAAATTTCTTTTGATATTGTAGAATTTTGTAAGTTTACAAAGATCCAAATATCCCCTACTGAATACCTCAAGTTGAAACCTAAAGAACTTAACAAATTGGTTAAATATGCCAAAGGTGGCCCTACACAAATTAAACCTAAAAGTCAACTAAATGCTAATGTTGAGTCTCCCATTGCCCAATTATTTGCTTCTCCACCTGAATCACCCACACATACTCCTAAAATGGCCCTCAATTCATCTAATGATAGTTTTTATATGGTCGATATGAAACCCAACCCATTTTATGTTTCTTTATTCATAAATGGCCATAAACTTAGTAATTGTATCATAGACTCAGGTGCTTCTGATAATATTATGCCTTCTTCTGTAGCCAAAGCCCTAGGCCTATTCCTTACAAAAACATTTGGTAGGTGTTACTTGATGGATGGCTTACAAATTTCTTTGCTCAAACAAATTAAAGATGCACAAGTTGCTCTTGCAGCCTACCTTGATAAAAGAGTGAAGTTGACTATCTTGGTAGTGGATATTCCTTCTAGTTATGGGATGTTGTTGAGTGGGGCTTTTTGCAAAGATTTAGGTGGATAGATTAAATTGGATTGGTTAGAAGCTACAATTCTAGTGGGAAGCAGAAGGTTAAGCTAGAACCTGAACCTAAATGCAAGTTTATTGTATACCCTTTTGATGATCCTAAGTCTCAGATTCTATTCGAAGAATTTGAATTTGGTAACTATTTCCTCTCTTCTGAAGACATGAAAGAAGAATCTATCCCAAATTCTGTTCATTCATATGATCTATGGACCATGGAATTTGATGGTAGTTGTGCTACCATTGGTTCAGGAGCAGGGGTTGTTTTGATCTCACCTTAAGGTAGAATTTTTCTTTACTCTTTCAAGTTAGAATTTAAAAATACTAATAACATTGCAGAGTATGAGGCTCTATTGCTTGGGTTAAATGAAGCCAGAGGAAAAGGTATAAAGGTACTCAAGGCAAAAGGAGATGTTGAATTAATTGTTAAACAGGTGAGAGGCATTTTTTTTGTTAAAAATGAAAGATTGAGACATTAT
This sequence comes from Cunninghamia lanceolata, assembly GCA_027924645.1. Lineage (NCBI taxonomy): Eukaryota > Viridiplantae > Streptophyta > Pinopsida > Cupressales > Cupressaceae > Cunninghamia > Cunninghamia lanceolata. Next base: position 7,673,351 of record BSBN01000394.1, read on the forward strand.
AGGAACAAAGTTTGGCATGAGATAGAATACTTTGATGTCTTTTCTATTGAGGCAATTCCTAGAGATCAGAATACATGGGTGTATTCTCTAGCAGTATCATCTTCTCTTCTTCTCCCACACCCTAATTTCAAAAAGGATTCATATAGAATAGAACTAGTCTACCATCCTAATGTCCCAGATAATGCTGAAAATTGGCAAGTTTTTGAGAATGATAGGCAAATCAAAAAATTCTTGGAGAATGTTGAGATGTTCCTGGGGACTTATTTTGAAGGTTCTGAAGTAGAATGTAAAGAATTCAATCCTGATCTAGGGATCAATTCAAAAGATGATGTAATTTAGTTAAAGGGAAACAAAATCCCTAAAGGATTGGTCTCTCTAGAACATTTGTTCACTTGGCAAGATGAATATACTAAAGGCAAACTTGTTTAGGATCCTGACAAATTGGGGGATTATGAGAAAATAAACATTGGAAGTAAAGCTGATCCTAAATGGATTTCCATTGGTAGGTGTTGTTCGCCAGAGGAGAAAAACAAATTGATTAATATGTTGATTAGATATAAAGATGTCTTTGCTTGGTGCTATGATGACCTAAAATATTTTAGGAGTGGGCAATTTTAGCATCATATTCCTTTAAAAACAAATGCAACTCCATTCAAGAAAAAGTTGAGAAACTATAACCCAAAGGTTGCTGAGGCCATCTTTAAGGAGATCGATAAAATGTTGAAGGATAGGATTATTTATCCGATTCATCACTCCACCTGGGTGGAAAACATTGTTCTAGTACGCAAAAAGAATGGAGAAATAAGAATCTGTGTTGATTTCAAGAATTTGAACCAAGCCAGTTTGAAAGATAATTATCCCTTACCTATGATGGATCACATTTTGCAAATAGTTGTTGGGTTAGAAATGATGTCCATGCTAGATGGGTTCGCAGGTTATAATCAAATAAGTGTGGTTGTAGCTAATCAACATAAAACTACTTTCACTACACCCCGGGGGACTTTTGCTTATAACCATATGCCCTTTGGTTTGATTAATGTTGGTGCAACTTTTCAATAGGCAATGGATTCATCCTTTAGAGATCTGAAAGATAGAATTATTGTCATTTATCTTGATAATTTGACTATTTTCTCTAGAAAAAGGGAGGATCATCTGAAGGATCTAGAGATAATTTTGCAAAGGTGCTGGAGTCATGGCATATCTCTTAATCCTAAGAAGTCAATTTTATGTGTAATAGAGGGTAAGTTGTTGGGACACTTAGTTTCAAAGGATGGAATCAAGACTGATCCAGAAAGGGTTAGAGAAATACAATAGCTAAGTCTTCCTTCTAATAGGACTGGAGTTAAGTCTTTCTTTGGCCAAGTTAATTTCCTTAGAAGGTTCATTCCTGATTTTGCTAAGATTTTGAAACATATTGTGGGGATGCTGAGCAAAAAATAGGCATTCAATGGAATGAGGCTGCCAAGAAAACATTTGAAGATATAAAAGAGGTGATTAGACAAACACCTACTTTGGTAAACCCTGGTTTCCAAAAATATTTTATTATTTATTGTTATGCTTTAGAACATACCATGTCTGGTATCTTACAATAGAAAAATGAATTGAATGTAGAAGCCCCAATAGCCTTTATGAGTGTTCCTCTCAAGAAGCATGAATTTAAATATTCTTTAGCTAAGAAACAAGCTTTTGCTATGGTAAAGGATTTCAAACAATTTAGATATTACATACATCATTCTCATTCAGTTATATTTGTTCCTAGTTTGGATGTGAAAAGCATTCTAACCCAACAGGATGTTGGGATAAATAATAGAGCAACATGGGTTGCTAAAATTCAAGAATATGACTTGGAGGTTAGGCCAACCAAATTAGTTAGAGGTCAAGGTCTGTGTAAATTGATTGCTGAAAGTAAGGAAGAAGAAGGAGAAGAACTTCCCACTATCTTGTTGGTAAGTTTACAAGATTCATGGTTCCTAAATGTGGCACACTATCTTACTTATGGAGACTATCCCAGTCACTTATCCCCAAAGGAGAAAATGAATTTGAGGTTAAAAGTAGTGAAATATGTCATTTGGGGTGATGTCTTATATAAAAAGGGACTAGATGGAACCTTCCTGAGATGTGTAGATAAGGAACAACAATACAAGTTGTTGGAAGTTTTTCATACTAGAGCCTATGGTGGACATTTCTCTTCTTCAGTCATAGCATTCAAAATCCTTAGAAATTGTTATTATTGGCTAGGTATGTTCAAGGATGCATACAAATGGGTAGCTAATTGTGAAAAATGCAAAATGTTTTCAGGAAGGCCACAACTTGCAGCATTGCCTTTGAGGCCTGTTGTTATTGAAGAACCTTTCAAACAATGGGGTTTGGACTTTATTGGGCCTTCACCTCCTTCAAGTGCTAGACATACACACATTTTAATATCAACAGACTATTTTACAAAATGGGTTTAAGCAGCCCCCATGAAGAGAACCACTTCAGAGGTGGCATGTAATTTTCTCAAAGAAAATATACTGGTACGTTTTGGTGTTCCTCAAAAGCTTGTGGTAGATAATGCTACCAGTTTTTCTTCAATTGAACTTACTTCATTTTTATATGAGCATAGTATCTCTCTTTCTCACTCATCAGATTATTACCCTCAAGGGAATGGACAAGCTAAGTCTAGTAATAAAAATATGATAGCCATCATGAGGAAATTGGTGAGTGATAACCCCAAAGATTGGAATAAGAAGCTGTACGAAGCACTCTAGACTGATAGGGTAACCCCAAAAAGGGCAATAGGAATGGTGCCTTTTGAGTTGGTTTATGGGATAGGAGCTCAGTTATCATTACCCCAAGAATTATCTACAACCAAATTACAAAAATGTCATCGAAGATCAATATTTTCAAGATTCCCTAGAAAAGAGAGTTATGTACTTAACCCAAATGGATTTTTTCTAACCCTGTCCTATAATGGATAGGATCTTAAATTATATCAACTATGAAATAGGTGTCCCTTGTTTTGTACATAGTCTTTCCTTTGTTGTCGTGTGGTGTCGTTTTCCTTTTCCAGTTTTGGTTTGCCTTGGTTCTTTTTCTTTTGTCCCTATGTTTCAGTTTGTGCGTAACCAAAGCTTCTGAGTTCTCTACATTTTGTCATAAAATGTAGTCCCCAGTCAGAGCCAATGTTACCTTTAAAGTCATCCTTATTCAATTTTTCATAATCCTTCCCTTAGCAAAAAGTCGGCTTTCCATGTTCCCTTACCGGTCATATGTTTGTTTATTAAGTTAGCGCCTTGTTTTTAAAAATTTTCCCCGCCTGTCATCTTGTATGTGAAATTACTAAAGAGTTGAACCTTCAAACTTGAACCCTTTCCATAGTTCAAGAGTTCAATGGTTCAAAATTTAATGTTTCTTGAAAAGTCGTTTAACTATTGGTCGGTCTGTGTAACTCATCTTGTATCTTTGAACCTTCGAGTTGAACCTCATTTCAAAGGTTCAACGTTTCATGACTATAGTCTCATTTCTTCCCAAAGCCTTCTCTAAATAAAAAATTAGCAGGAGATTTAGAGGAAAATATATCTGAAACTTATTATGAAGTGAAAAGTTCTAACGTTCAAAAGGTCATGGATAATAATTACACATCAAGGTCATGAGTGAGAAATGCTTGCAATGAATGCATCTATCAGAGTTCATGTCTTATCAAGCATTTTCATGACGTATTATTTCAGCTAGTAATTATTTAACCTGGTTTAATGCTCTATCAAGAAAGAACAAGCCAATTTTAGTAAATAAGCACATAGGGTGATGCAAAAGGAGAACAACATGGGAGGTATAAGATTTTTGTTGCCCAGTTTCACAATAATTTCTAGCCCATCGAAGGTGAGTTTGACTTTTCCTATAAGCTGTTTCCATTACTTTGTTGGAAAGAAGAATCATTTTGAGTTTCTAGCATTATTTAAGAAGTTCAAAGCATTTTTCATTATATCCTCCAATCTGTAGCCATGAAATCTACTTGTCTTGGTTATGAACATGGTCCTGGCCTCATTTGTTCTCTTCCCGAATTCAAGGATACCTCTCTAGTTCAATCTGATCTAGAAGATTTTAATGAGAGGGTTAAAAGTCTTGTGTCAACCCCCTTAATGGAGAAAATAGGAGAAAGTAGTTTAGTCAAAGTTGCAGCCTTTCCCATGGCAGTACAATGCCTTGAATTGGTTCTGGAATGCATCAATAGATATGACCCCCAAAATAGGTGTATCAGAAATGTGGATGGCAATGTGTTACTACCTATCAATAGATAAACCCTAATAGCTATGATGAAGATTCTGCCCAAGGAGCCATATCATGATCTTAATATTACTTCCTCTTATGGTCATTTTTCATTAAAGAAAGCAAACTACAGGAGCGTAATTGCAAAAAATTGATTACTAAAATTTCAAAAAGGAGGTTCAAGACTGCCCATACCACTAACAAGAGAACACATGATTCTAAAAATAAAGGATATTATGGTGTTGCTACACAGGCTAAAGGGTAACTCCCAGGCATATTATTGGGATGACTAGATGTATTTCTTCATTTAGGTGATCCTCCAAAGAGAACAGTATTTGGATTGGGTAGAAATCATAGCCAAATGTTTGCATCTGGGTCTGAGTAATTATTTGGGGAATAAGGATTTTTATATGTCTTCATACATTTTTTACTACCTAGCATCTACAAGATAGTGGGGAGAGCTACCTCATGTTCCCTTGGTTGGAGACAACAAAATTTATGATTATTATTCACAATTATAGATGCAAAATTGTTATGAGAATTATAGGAGAGTTAATGATGTTTTACTGGAAGAATGACTCATGAATTGGCAGGCAACATTAATAAGAGAATGTTCGATGAAGCTATGCAGCTGATCAGTATTTATGGTAGTTTCTTTATTCAGTTTCCCAAATTTACTTATATCAGAGTTGGTGGTTTTGATGGCAAACCTGTGAAGTTGCCCAGGTATGTTTTTGACCGCTTTGTATTGATAGAAGTTTGCAGACAACTAGCCCATGTGGATAAGAAATTCTAAATGAAGAAGGAATCTGGTATATCTTTTCCCATGGAACTTGGACACTATTCATGCCAGTCAATTTCTGATGCTTTGAATTTAGAAGTGGACCTAAAAAAGTTCAATTTTTAGTACTATACTACCAAATCCCAGTTTGATAGCAAAGGCTTTGCTAGGGACAATTTGGATTTTAGAACAAGATTTTCATATATTCCTCAAATAGAGGACTATTGGGAGGATTGTTTAGATGAATTTGAGTTAGAAAGAAGCTTTGGCATAGGTTCTCCTTAGGGCAAATAGTTACCCTCAATTTAAATATGAATATTTTTGGAATAGTTGATAATGAGCAACAGGTGATTGATCCTCAATTTGAATAGATAAAACAATTACCTATTCCAGAAATTGTTTGGAATAAAGATGAAGACGATCGGATTGAGGTTAAAACCCTCTCCATAATTAGGAGAACTGAGAAATGGTTGAGGGAATGTAGACTGAAGGAAGTTCAAAATGAAGGTTCCGAGCAATGTGCACCTATGGCTGAATCACCATCTCCAATAAGCTCTTCTAATCGGCTTATTGCTATCTGTGATGTAGGTGCTCCCAAACCAAAAATTGGAAGGGGTCTTGTCATAAAAGAGTCCAAGAAAGCCCTTACAACTATTCTACATCCTCGTGCCACTAGATCAAGAACTAAAAGCAAGAAGAAGTAGATTTCTGAAAGAATAGTTGTGGACTTGAATTCTGAAGAGGATTCGGGAGAAGCAATAGGTGATAAAGAGTTTGATTCACCAGTGGCAGAAGAGATTAATACGAATCAACAAGCAGAGGTTGCTTCAGATTTTGTTGATTTGATGATGATATCAAACGCGCCTTCTGAACAATTGGATCTTGGTAAAGAAGTTCTGGTCCTTGCACCCAAATGGTTGGAAAGTTTAATCAGTGATAAAAGAAAAATAGCTCCATTTTCATTGCCATTGGAGGACATGGTTAGCAAGTGTTTAGGAAAGAATCCTAAATCCAAGAAACTGAAAACAACATCCAGGGTAGACATTGACCCTAATACAAGGAACTAGAGTGCAGAAATAGCCTAGCCGACAACTGATGAGGAAGTTCAAGATCCTACAGTTTAGGATTTCATAATAGAAAAAATAGATCTTGGGACTACATCACATGCTGCAGATGTGCATCATCTTGAAGCATCCACCAAAAGGATAGTCAGCTATACCTGGAAGGATGAGAAAGATAATAGGGAGTTGAAACAGACCTTGCGATCAATGGCAGAGCATATCAATTGCATTCATAATCCAAATCCACAACATGTTTCCCAACTACCCCTATGTTTTGACCCTAAATCTCTGGTCAATCAAAAAATGTTGGATCAGATACACAAGAACAAAATGGTGACCAAAGTGTTTGATGATTGGTTGGATAGTATTATCCATAAGGGTATATAGTACATTAATGAGTTAAAAAATATATATGATGAAACTATGGCTACTGTCGAAGATTTGAAGACACAGAATGCTTCATGGGTAAAAGAGGAAGGAAAATGGATGAATGTGATAAGCCAAATTGATGAAATTCAAAAATATGGGGTAGCCAATTTTTTATCAGAGAAGAATTTGACAAGTCTAAATGATGATATATTGTATGTAAGAAAGAGAAATATTGAATGGAGGAATTCATTATCTAGACAAGGATGAATTGAATTTACAAAAATGATCAAAGAAATAACTGAGTTCACTCAATCCTTACAACATGATTTACAATGTATTGATGTGAAATATATAAAGAATGACGAAAAGCTGGAAAAGGATATTGATACTATGATTTAATCCTTTAGAGAGAAAATTAGTTTCGTTAAAGAAAAAGATAACCTATTAACTGATGATTTCTCTCAAATTTCAAAGGTGGAATCACTTCTTCATCTTTGTGTCGATGCACTCCTGGAGCATGTGGAGAAAGTGGAAAAAATTTGAAGAGAGAAAGATGTTTGGAAAGAAAGGGTTAAACACATTAGCATCCCCAATTTCTCAAAAATCCAGGAATTTGTTACTGCATATTAGGAGTGGAAGGCGCAATATGTTTCCTCAGCTGAGCAAAACAAATTCAGAGATTCTAATCCAATGCCCCAGTCATAATCTTACTTGCATTGTCTCTTTATTCAATTATATAGTTGAAATTATGTTTAAAAAACGTGGTCTTTCAATGAGTTTGTAAGAAACTAAATCTCGTATGGGTCAGAGTTTTATTTAACTCTGGGTTTAAAAGAATAGTTAATTAGGGCAACTATATATATATGTTTTTTGTTGTTAAAATTGATATAAAAAATAGTGAAGAAGAAGATACAAGAAATTTTAGAGTTGAACTTCTTGGTTTTACAATATATGTGATGATTGTTTGAAGGATTTTCATTTGTGAATGAAAAGGAGAAATGATTATTGTAGTCTTAAATCTATGTGTTTAAGCTATTTGAAATTGGGTTTTCTGTGCAAAATATTCTTTCATACGGTAATTGTTCTTTCATTGGATAACTCATCATATATGTTTTATCATTTATTGGTTCAGCATTATACATGTTTATATATCTGATTATTATTGAAGATGGAATTTGTGTATTCTATTACCAAAAGATGTTATAGAAAAAGATATCGCAATGATGATGTATGGATGTTAGTTTTCCTTTAAGCACTTTCCAATTAAAAGTGTATCTGAATATTTAAAATAGTTTGAATTCACTGAATATTTTAAAGGGAGTTGTACCTTAATTTAGAGAGGAATTATCCCTGATGATTCACTCATTTGTTGTTTAACTCATTTGTTTTAAAAGAAAGGGTTATAGAGTCAGAATAAAACATTTTTAGACCAAGACAAATATGTTAACCAACAAAGACAATGGGTTGCAATGGTAGGAGGGAATGTCAAATTAGATTTATCATATGCCACAATACCAGTGGGAGGCAAAGATATCAAACTATGTAGGGAGCCAAGATATGAGAACATCATAGAACGTTTGGACCAAAATCAAGTAAACCTATTTTGTGATATAGATTTGGGAACCTTTAAGGTTGAAACAAGTCAGCCAGAATTGCAGAATACTGATCCAATACATGTCGAATCTAAGAAAGAGGAGAACGATGTGTGGAAGATGTATTTTGACGGTGCATGTAGAACAATGGGAAATGGGGGAGGAGTATTATTTAATTCACCAACAGGTAAAACTTTCAAATACTCGTTCGTATTGACATTTGAATGCACAAACAATGTAGCAGAATATGAGGCTTTGCTCATTGGTTTGAACATAGCCACCAAGCATAAGATAAAAAAGTTGGCCGTATATGGTGATTCAAAATTGGTTACTTCTCAAGTAAGAGGGAAATACTTGTCAAAAAATAAGAGGTTGAAGCAATATAGAAATGCTGTCTAGGATGACATTGAGTTGTTTGATGCCTTCTCAATCAACTAGATTGATAGATCAAAAAATATTATGGTAGATTTTCTAGCAAATATTGCATTAAAAAGAGATGATATCACATTAGGAGGTATTACAAAAATTGAATTCAAAACCAAACCCACTATCTTGGATAATGTACATAACTAGCAAGTGTTTGATAATGATACTGATATAATCAACTTCTTGCATTGTGTTGATCACTATGAAAACCAAGAGATTGATTTTAATGCATTTGTGGAAGAACATGATGGAAAAGAAACTCTCTTTGGTCAAGAGATAGTTCAGCTAAAACTAAACAAAGTACCTAAGGGACTCATAGCGTTGGAAAACATGTTTGATGGATGTGATAGATTTAAAATGAAAGATACACCAGTAGTATAGAATGACCTTGAAGAGATTAATTTGGGCACGCAGGTAGCCCCAAAGAATGTATACATTGGAAAGAAACTCAGTCCCAAAATCAGGAGCATGCTCATCAACTTACTCATGAAGTATAGACATACATTTACATGGTCATGTGATGACTTGGAAGCATATAGGGAGGATCTTTTTCAACATGAAATACCATTAAAACTAGATGCTAAACCATTTAGGAAAAAATAGAGGCCTATCAATCCCACATTGGCCCCTTAGATGCTTGAAGAACTCACAAAACTAAGAGATGGAGCTATCATTAAACCCATTAGGCATTCTTCTTGGGTTTCTAATTTGGTACCTATCAAAAAGAAAAATGGTGATATTAGATTATGTGTGGACTTCAAGAATCTAATCAAATCTTCTCTTAAGGACAACTATCCCCTTCCTAATATGGAAGCAATACTGCAAAAGGTTACCAGGTGTGAACTATTGTCAATGATGGATGATTTCTTAGGATATAATTAGGTGAAAGTGAAAGAATCAGAACAATATAAGACTACATTCACCACACCATGGGGAACATATGTATATTTAAGGATGCCATTTGGACTCACGAATGCTAGAGGAACATTCCAAAGAGTGATGGATGTGGGCTTTACAGAATTGATTAATAAAATCATGATAGTATATCAGTATGACATGACAGCATATTCCAAAAAGGCTGAGGATCCTTGTACACATTTAGAGCAAATTTTTATTAGAGCCTTAGAATATGGATATTCGTTGAATCCTAAGAAGTGCCATTTCACAGTAATAGAGGGCAGGTTGCTTGGTCAGATAGTCTCAAAAGATGGAGTAAGAATAGATCCTGAAAGAGTAAAAGCCATTGACCAAGTTCCCATTCCTAAGAATGTAAAAGCTATACAGTCATTCTTTGTCCAAATCAACTTTGTCAGGAGATCAAATTTCACAGAAATTGTTAGTCCCATCAAGAGTGTTGAAGAAGAATTTAGAAGTGAATTGGACAACAGAAATAGTAGAGGCATTTGCCACCATTAAGAAGGCAATCAAAGAAGCCCCAGTTCTGATATCCCTTAATTTAGTAAGCCATTCCAACTATTCTCATTTGCCTCATATCATACAATTGCAACAGTACTATTACAGAAAAATAATGAAGGACATGAACAACCCATTTCATTTTTTAGCAAATCTCTTGAAAATACAGAATTAAAATATGACATAGTTGAGAAATAGACATATGTATTGGTGAAGGAAGTTAAATCTTTTAGGCCATACTTGGTGGGAGCTGAAATAATAGCATATGTGCCTAATGTTGTAGTAAAAGATGTATTAGTCCAAACTGAGGTCACATGCAGGAGATGCAGATGGATCAATAGAATTTAGGAGTTTAATGTTGAAATCCAGATCACCAAACTAGTGAGAGGACAAGGTCTTGCTATATTAATGGCTGAAAATAATCTCAAGGCTTCTCAGATATGTAATGCTAATGATGTTAATAACACAAGTTCTAGCATTGAGCATACTCCATGGTATACTGACATTATATATTATCTAACACACATGAAATGTCCTGAAGGGTATGATGATAACAAGAGAAGGACACTTACATTAGAGGCTTCAAAATATATATTTATTGGTGGAGTTCTTTACTGGAAGAATAGGGATGGTATTCTACTACTATGCCTAGATGAACATCAGTCAAAACATGTCATGAAAGAGTTACATGAAGGTGTGTGTGGAGGGAATTTCTCAGTAAAGACTACAACTCACAAGATCCTAAGGGATGGATACTATTGGCCTAGAGTTTTTAATGATTCATACCATTACACAAGAAAATGTGAAGCATGTCAGAAATTTTCAAGAAAATTGAAATATCAGGGAGCACTACCCTTGAAACCCATGCAGGTGGAGGCTCCATTCTATCAATGAGGTATTGACTTCATAGGAGAAATTGTAGAAAAGTCAAGTGGAGGACACAAATGGATTTTAGTGGTGGCAAATTACTTCACAAAATGGGTGGAAGCAATCCCAACTAAACAAGCAACAAGTAGGGTAGTGATCAATTTTCTAATGGAAAATATCATACGTAGATTTGGCACCCCAGTGAGGTTGATTACAGACAATAGAATGTGTTTTAGATCTGATGAATTCAAAAAAATTTGCAATATATATGGCATCACAGTGTCTTATGCTGCCCCTTATCACCCACAAGCAAATGGGCAGGTGAAATCCAGTAACAAAAATCTTATGAAAATTATAAAAATAATATTGGAGGGAAACAAAAAGGCATGGGATTCAAAATTAAGAATGGCTATGTGGGCTGATAGAATTATTGTGAAGAGAGCAATTGGAAGATCTCCTTTTGAAGTGGTGTATGGAACACAAGCAAGGATGCCATTAGAAAATCTTCTACCAGTTTACAATTTTTTTTTCAAGAGGATTTAAGCATTCCTGAACCAATGGAGGAAAGATTTGAACATCTTGTGGAACTTGATGAGACAAGGAGACTGGCTCAAAAATAGAACATCAAATTGCAATCACAAGTGAAATATCTTTTTGACAAAAAGGCCAAGGACAAGAAATTTGAAATAAATGATTTGGTATTGATGTGGAATGCCAGATGTCAAGAAAAGAAAAAGCATAGAAAGTTTGAAGCCTTGTGGTTAGGCCCTTTTGTTGTCACTAGTAAAGGGGGAGATGATTCTAACTATCTACAAAATATGTTTGGAGAAGAGCAGGAGCTACCAGTGCATGGACAGATTTTGAAACCTTTCTTTTCATGAAAATATCAAAATCATGCACAAAGAGAAGTAAGTGTTTCCAGTGCATGGACAACTCAAATAATTCTCAAAATACTCTTATTCTATGCATAGTTGTTTAGGATGATCAAAAGGGATTAGGATCTGCCAGTACATGGATGGTCCTATGAATCTCTCAACAATGAAAAATCTTCTCCATGTATATATATATATGGTCTACTCCTCCAAGAGGTCTAAATTATTGTTATACCTGCAAAGAGTATACATCCCAGATAGAGCCACTATTGGGACAAGAAAATTTCAAAATTTTCCTATATTCCTACCCACCCCATGTCCAACCAAATTAGAAAATCATGTGCCCAAAATCATAATAGCAATGGATGAATTCTATAAAATCACATAATATTTACCACAAACATTTGTCTCACCCATCACACCGTAGACGATAAGGAGCCTCAGTCTCTTAATTTCAGAAAGGCCTTAGTTTCTTTATACCGATACATGTTCTATATGAGATAGGCAAGATGTGTATCGACATGAGGTTTATGGTCAGAGTGAAGACTTCATGAATTGTTGATGAAGAAAGTAACATTGATGACCTTTCATCAGAGAGAAAATTCCCAAGTCACGCTGAGTTAATCAACGGTCGGGACTATCGACACAAGAAAATAGCATCAGAAGATATTCTGAACACATCCTCGACAGTATAAATCACATTGATGAGAAAGTTCACTACGACTCTCGCCAAACAACCTATGGAATGAATGGAGCTAGTGGCGCATTGGAAAGAAATACACATTGGGGTGAAGAATTAAAGTGTCTCTGACTTGTTAATGTCTTAGCGACCAAAGGGATTGTTTCAACCTAAGTCACACCGATATGTATGGAGGATAAAAACCATCAAGGAAAGTGAACAAGTCAGAACAAAGTTTACAAGTCTTACTAAACCAATGGTCACAATGATGAAGGGTGTCAGTGACATATTATGATGATCATTTTGATAAAGGATAAAAGAAAGGTATCAGGGAAACAACTATGATCAGATAGCTTGGATTAAATCATCTCGATATCATATGTTGTTCCAATGATGATAGTAGCCACACATATCAATAAGACTCTTCCCAATATTCATATCGAAGACACTTGAGATATCGGAGTAAGATGTTATTCCCATGACGATAAAGTAAGTCAGGCTTATGATGTCCATGCCCATTTCTATATCAGGTAGATCTCAAAATATCTTTCCGATATAAACTTATATATGTTTTTATAAAAGATGACATCAATGAGACAAAATGAAGGGTCACAATGATTGATCCACATGCAAATGTTTGCACCATAAGAGGATATTAGATCTCCCTAACATTACAAAGGTCCTATCGATGAAGGGAGTTATGATGATGTGACATCTCACAATGATCATGAAAATTAATACACTGGAACAATTAATTCTAGACAGAGAGGAAATCCTCTGAAGAGTCATTCAAAATCACTACAATTAGATTCAAGAGAATTGTGTGAAATGAGCACATGAGTGAGAACTCAGAGGAAAGGACAAAGGAGTTCAATCATTAGGTAACAGGTACATACTTAAAAACCCTTGTGTGATAGACTATAGTTTGAATTTGCTCTCCATAATTGTAATGGATAATCCAGTAAAAGGAAAGGACATAAAATAGCCAGGTGAAACTAGTAAGCCCAAGAAACAAAAAATTGACAAAAGCCCTGACGAAAAAATAAAAGAATGGAAACTGAATCAGGATTTAATTGAACAATTGCCTGGATCCACCCCTAGATCCCAAAGGTCTACACAACTTAGGGTAGAGGTAGAGAAATTGGAAGACAAATGCAAATACCTTGAAAATGTGTGGACACCAATAAGAGGTTATGAATTATTCAAATTCCATTACAATAGAAGATTCAGGAATGTCCCAGTGTCTATTCCATGGCACTTGAATTTGGGCAAATTGGTCATCCCTAATGTGTTTGTGAATTCAAAACTCCTCAAACTCCTAGCTAAACATTACAATCCAAGCCTCAAGGCCATATGCAATCCGCAAGGAGAGCCTGTTATACTTTTGTCCAAAATGCCATTTGTGATGTATTTGATTTAGATGATTTATGTACTATTTCCATAGTTTATGAAGATTTGGACAAAGAATACTAGAGGATGGACACCATGTATAATGGATCGAGATTACCTCTTCACAGGCCTAAGGTAGAAGGAGAAATAGTGCCTCTTAATGATAATGATGGACCTCCATTCCATGTGTCATTATTTGAACCATATATACAATACACATATTATTCCATGGGCCAAGTCCTAGGATCATAGGTTCCTGATTTTTTGACAATTCCTTTAATGGTGATAGCCACAGATATCGAGTGTCACAATGCTAGGTAGTTTAACTATGCTACCTATGTTTTTGGAAGAATTGATTCTAGTTTAACTACAATCAAGAACAATGCCCCATCAGTCTTTTTTGAGCACTACTCATTCCTCATGCACATGTTCTAATTTTATGACAATTCCTTTAATGGTGATAGCCACAGATATCGAGTGTCACAATGCTAGGCAGTTTAACTATGCTACCTATGTTTTTGGAAGAATTGATTCTAGTTTAACTACAATCAAGAACAATGCCCCATCAGTCTCTTTTGAGCACTACTCACTCCTCATGCACATGGTACTTTATTATGGCTAGGAAATGGGATTATGGCCAAGTGAATTTAGAGTTTCTCAAATGGACCAGAGGGGACAAAGGTCACCTGTGCAAATGTGGACAAGGATATGGGACAATAGGTTTGCCCATTCTAGTTATATTCATTTTGAAGAATACTATGTAAAAGTGTTGTATAGATATTTCAATCATCCTTGTGAATATTCACTATCAAATGAAATAAAGAGGTTTCTCAGACCCAAAGATTTTGGTGGTCCTCCTACTGGTACCCACAATTGGGGAGACTGGTATTGTTTTGAGGATTCAACCATGGTCAGAATTTATGGTTTTGAAGATACCCTGTTTATATTGCCCAAGATAGTTCTTAATAGAATTGCCTACTTAGAGATAGTCAGGCAAATGGACTGCTCTAATGTGATGAATTTGAGTGCCTATGAGAAAAAATCCTTCATGACTAGTACTTTGTGCTTTAGGGATTTTACTGTGGTGTCTAAAGAAGGTTATGGCCTCATCATGGAAAAATTAATGCATTACAACATGAGATGTGCAGAGGCAAGAAAGGGATTTGATCTTGAGGGTTTTATTGATTTTGTAAGGGGAAAACAAAACCTCAGTGGGTATACACATGTCTGACATCCACATGATGACATTATTAGGAATATGGGAGAAGCTGAAGTTGAACTAGTAATTGAGAAGTATAATAGAGAATTAGATGAGAAGAGGAAACGACTCACAGAGATAGAGTTGTTGTCTTCTGGTGATGAGGAGTCTGTAGAAGAAGAAGAGCCACATCAACAGGCAACCAGAATATCCAAACAAAAAATTTAGTGCTATCAATCTCCTGATACAGAGTATGATGAAGAGGGGCCTGCTGATCAGGAGCCTAGACAATTAGCATATGGTTCTTTTATTTCGAATGATCAATTTATTCATTCTAAAGAGTTTAAATCATTTTTGTATAAATTCTATGGTAAAGAGATTAGGGAATTAGTTGATGATATCATGGCTAAAAATGAAAGACAATTAATTGATATGTTAAAAACAATAGTGGACAATGAATTGAAAACTATGACTCCTAGTAACGGTAGACAACTACACAAAGAAGCAGGCATCATGATATTTCTTGGTCTTTATATAAATTCTACTTTTGTGTTTGATAGTTTTTTGCACAATATTGATGATAAGTATAAGCTCACTCTTGAGGCTGTCACAGAGGTGTACATGGGTACCAAATATAACAATGATGAAAACTCACTCATTATATGGGCCTTGTACCCTCCTCATAAGAAAATAGCCATTATAGATACTAAAAAAACTTTTGGGCATGTTATGACTTTGAAAGAAGGGGAAACTAATCCCTTAATTACTACAGCTATTGGCATAAATGTTACAAAGTTAAATAAGGCATAGGTTCAGATGCTAATCAAAGAATGGGATGCATATAAACTAAGTTGTGAAAGATTAACAAAAGAAAATGATTTCTTGAAAGATACTGTTAAGAATACCTTTGGAGGGTCAGTGAAAAGGTTAACTCAAGGAGAAATCTCACAAAGCACCTAGTCACCATCTGTTGATTAGATAGCTTAGGTATAGAGTAACACGCTTGTGGCAGTCTTACAGAATAGGCACATTAATATGATGCACTGGATGAATAAATTTTTGGATATCTATTCTAAAAACCATAAGGTGATCCAAGAGCACGAAAGGCTAAATAATAGGCTTCAAGAAAAACTCCATGAGATACAGAGTAAGGATGCTCCTGATACTGCAAGTACTTCTAGTGTGAAAGACTTGATTGAACAACATCAAAAGTACTATGACCATCTTAAAACTGATGCCAAAGAATGCATTAAGGCTTCAAAAGTAGGTGTGTCCATGTTGTTCAGAGATGACAAGGAGTTGAAGAGAAAAGATGAATGGAGTAAAGGGTGCCAGGTGATGTTACATGAAGCTCTAGAGGCTCTCAAAGATAAAGGCTCTACATCTAGGAAAGCCTACAAGCATCTGGAGAAGATGGTGATGATGGATGTGATCACAAGGAATTCTATTGAGTTTATTGATACACATTGTAGCCAAGAATACATGGATCACATTTCTCAGATATATATTTGTGGCTCAGCAGGGCTTAGGATTATTTTCTTTGTTTATTGTTGTGCTAATCATTTTAATTCCCAAAAGACATTTCGAAGAGTTATGTCTCTTCATAAGTATTTCTATATAAGTTGAACATATGATGTTGAATTACCATCAACAGTAGGAGATAATATATGAATTATACAATGTTTTAAAAGACCATGTTGCAAGTACTACATTTAAGAAGTTAATAGAAGATCTCTGATTCTATGGACTTATACTGGCATCAATTGTTTGTTGAAGTTATTAAGTTATTTGGTTGTCTCTATTTTAATATTTCCCTATTATTCAAATTGATATATCGAGTATATATTTAACTTGTCAATGCACATTTTCTGTATTTGTGTGATTTGATTAATCAGTTTCCTTGAAAAGAATTAAAATCCTTCTGGTCAGTCACAGTAATCTAGAGGTGTTGATTTGAATCATTAAGAAGAACCATATAATTAGGATTGTCATTATGTCTCCAAGTTGATATTATCTATTATTCTTGTATATTTCATTCAATTGGTTCCTTCAAGAAAGGATTAAATTTCCTTCTTGTGGATAACAAGAAATCTAATTTTATCAATGAGATTATTAAGAAGAGTCTGTCAGTCATTTCCCTGCATGTTTATACAAGTTATAAATGAAAGTATTGTGCCAAACAATTTGAGTTATCACCCAATAAAAGCCACTTGTCTCTGTCTTTCAATTGACTCTGTTTACCCAACAAGGCACTAGTCTTATTTCAACTCATCATTTAGTTTTATCCAAAAGCCATTTATTAGTTGAGCATAGTTGTAAAATTTACCTTGATATTGCTTATACAATTTACACCAATCATCCTTTAGATATTAGATGTAGAATTAGTTAGCAAGCTTTCATCTATTCCACACCATTTGCCACTATGGGTAGATCCATTTACTTAACCAAAGTACTTACCCTCATCTAATCTACTTCAACTTTCAAGGTTCACCTGCCTAGGTCTAGCAGAACCTAAAGTGTAGGGAGTCCTCAACCCTATAGGTTAACTCTGTCAAGTTAGTTCAAAAATGTTACCAATTTGATCATAGAGTTTAACATTCTCTTAGGATTTGCAACCTACATTTTTGAGACCTAATAGATTCTATGGGGGGTGAAATGAAGATTCAAAGAAAAGTGAAGAAGCTGACACCAGCCGAAATTAGAGAGGAGATAATACCTACCTCACTCGTGACCATAACAATGGTGAGCAAAGAGGAAGAGGTAGAGGTAGACTTGGGCAAGGACTTGCAACAGGAGGTTTCAGAGGAACCTATTTCCAATGTGGAGAAGAAGTGCATCAAGCATACGAGTGTCCGCAACATCAAGGAAGGACAAATAGAAGACTTGAAGGTAATGCATGAGTTGCACATGTAGATGAAGATGCATAGTCTGAGTGTTCTGAAGATATTGAAAGGGGAGAAACCCTAGTTGTCAGAAGAACTTTGTTGAATGAGGAAAAAGAACCCAATTAGAGGAAGAGTTTATTTCGCACAAGGTACAAATGTGAAGGTAAGTGTTGTGATATTATTATTGAAAATGGAAGTACTAATAATCTTGTTTTAGAGGAGATGGTTGAGAAGAAGAAAGAATCAACATCCATATCAAATTGTATGGTTGTAGAAGGACCATAGAACTTTGGTTAATGAGCAGTGTTTAGTGAAGTTCAAGATTGGGGACTACCATGATGAGGTGATGTGTGATATCATACTGATGGATGCATGTCATATGTTGTTTGGGAGGACATGGTAGTATGATAGGAGTGTTGTCCATGATGGTTGTGCAAACACATATTCCCTAACAAAAGATGGAGTTCATCATAAGTACCAGCATAATTTTCTTGGTAGATGGTAGAATATTTTTGGAGGGTATGAAGCATGAGGATCATTGCTTTGCATTGATTCCTAAGATTAGTCAAGAGAAATGTGAAGATGTACCAGCATAACTCTAAAAAATGTTGGAAGAATTTCAAGATATTGTCTCTGATAATGCACCAGAAGGTTTACCACCAATGAGGAAGATAAGTCATCAAATGGACTAAAGGAGCAGAGATAAAAGTTGTTGAGGAAGACATTGATAAGAGAGAGCCTAAGTCCATGTGCGATACCTGTAGTACTAGCACCAAAGAAAGATGGAGAGTGGAGAATGTGTATAGACTCTCAAGCCATCAATAAGATCATGATCAAGTATAGATTTCCATTGCCCAGAATGGATGACATAATGGATTGTTTGAGTGGAGCCAAGTACTTCACAAAGGTTGACCTAAAGAGTGGGTATCACCAAATCCGTATCAGAGAAGGAGATGAGTGGAGGAAATCCTTCAAGACAAAGGAAGGTTTGTATGAGTGGTTAGTCATGTGATTTAGGCTAACCAGTGCACCGAGCACATTCATGCGGCTCATGAATGAGGTATTGGAAGAATTTTTGGGAAGTTTTGTTATTGTTTATTTAGATTATATTTTGATTTTCAATAAGACTTGGGATGAGCATATGATGCATATCAGAAGAGTTTTGGAGAAGTTGTTGATTAATTTGAAGAAATGTAGATTTGTAAACAAGGAATTGTTATACCTAGGATTTGTTGTCTCAGAGGAAGGTCTTAAGATGGACCCAAAGAAGGTGAGGGCTATCATTGAATGGCCTATGCCAAGGAGTGCTTCTGAGGTAAGATCTTTTCATGGTTTGGAAAGTTTTTACAGAAATTTTATCAAAAATTTTAGTAGCATTTGTGCACCCCTAACTAAGACAATGAGAGGGGATAGAAAAGAGTTTAGATGGACTAAAGGAGTAGACAAAATATTTGATACATTGAAGAAAAAAGTCACAGAGCAACTTGTTTGGCACTTCCAGATTTCAATAAGGTTTTTCAAGTAGATTGTGATGCTAGTGGTAGTGCTAATGGAGCTATTTTAAGTCAAGGTAAGCCCATTGCCTATTTTAGTGAGAAGCTTAATGATGCCAAGAAAAAGTATTCTATTTATGATCAGGAATTTTATGCTATATTTTAGGCTTTGAAGAAATGGATACATTATCTCTTGCCAAAAGAGTTTGTTTTATATACTAATCATTAGGCTTTGTAGTATCTTAATAGTCAAGGAAAGTTGAACTAGAGGCATTTAAAATAGGTTGAGTTTTTGCAGAGCTATACTTTTGTTTTGAAGCATAGGAGTAGGAAGTCCAACAAAGTTGCAGATGCCTTGAGCAAAAGGCAAAATTTGTTGATAGAAATTAAGATAGAGGTTGTTGGGTTTGATGACCTCAAAAGTTTGTATCTTGAAATTCTAGATTTTGTAGAGGCTTGGAAAGCTTGTCTGGAACCTGTTACTTTGGATAGGATAAAATGGTTGGATTTCATAATCCAAGATGGCATGTTGTTTAAAGGAATCTAGTTGTGCATTTCAAGGAGTTCCATGAGAGAGAACCTAACTAAGAAGAAGCATAGTGGAGGATTGGCCAGCCACTTTGGTCAAGATAAGACCATTACTATTGTTGGTGAAAATTATTATTGGCCGCAATTGCAGCAAGATGTGTGGAAATTTGTGTAGAGTTGCAAATTATGTCAAGTGATAAGTTATTTTGTTCCAGTTATGTGCATCCATGCCAAAAACAGAGCCTATAGGAGAAAAATAACTAGTCCTACGCATATGATAAGTCTTTCCATGCATATGATAAGTCTTTCCACACATATGATAAGTCTTCCTGTGCATATGATAAGTCTTTTCGCTCATATGATAAGTCTTCATGCACATACGATAAATCTTTCCGCACATATGATAAATCTTCATGTGCATATGATAAGTCTTTCCACACATATGATAAGTCTTCCTATGCATATGATAAATCTCCCTATGCATCTAAATTCTATCAAGTTTTAGTATATTTTTTGATAATTCTGATGCTAACTCATGTTGTAGGTATCATCAATTGTCAAAAGGAACATATTTGAACTACTGACAATGGGTTTTTGCAGGTGTAGGAGCTTGGTTTAGTAATTTAGCTACATTATTAAGCCACCTAGAACTAATTATTAGAGAGTAACTTAACATGTTCATGCAAATAATCACATAGACATAACTAGGAGGAAAGAAAATCATTTTTTTGCATCACAACTTGCATCTAGGCCCAACCTAGGGGTTAAAAATGAATAATTTCTTTATGTTTTTACTATCTTGCACTACAATCTATCACATAGCTTAATAGGGGAAAGTAACACTTGTTTATTTCTTCAAACAACAATCCACACCTAGACTTGTTGGAGGGTTAAAATTAACAAAATCTTTCCCAAGTTATTGCTATCTTGTTAGGAACTTTTGTGCTTGATAGAGTTAGTAGATTTAGTTATTTTTTCTTTTAACTAGGAGGATAAAAAACCCACTATTTTCTGTGCTTGAAAATGATAATAGGCCTATGCTCTCCCCTTAACTGGGTGACCAAAATGCCAAACTTATCATTTTATCTTTGTCACCTTTAAAAGAGACCTGCCCTTGGGAACACATTTCTTCCAAGTGGGATGACCTTGAGTGATAATGGGATAAAGCCAAGCCACCTCCAAGTCACTTAAAATAAATTGTGTTTGTGACAAAAGTTACAAACAATAGGTGTTTTTGTGTTACACTGACAAATGTTTCCTCCAAAACCCTGTGGAGCATAACCTCTATAGGCTGGGAAGCCTCCTTATTAGAGTGAATTGCTGCATGTGTAACCACCCGAATGGATGCCTTGACTAAAATCTTTTTGTTTTAGTAAGCCAAAAACCCCTATTTGTTGATGCATGAAGTGGGACCTCTAAAGCTGTCCAACGTCATACACTCATCTTGTGTGGAGACAAAAAGTTCAACTCTTTAGAGGACTGTACTTGATATGTGTGAGAAGTGAGTGCCATGGAGGGAAGCTGGTGCTATCAAGTTACTATTTGTCACACCTTTATGCAAGTGGCTGGAGTAAAATCCAAGTTGGAACTCATCAAATATTGTCTTTGCCATCCCTAGGATTGTAATTGTTTATTTTTAATTTTGTTAAGTAATCATGGAAACCTTTTGTTCTCTATGTTTTCTATCAATAACTTGAACCAAGATCAACATTGCAAACCTTAGATTAACTTAGGAAAACATTCCAAACAAATCAAACTGTCAAACTAAAGTAGAAGACCAAGTACCTGCAGTTCTATGCATTTAAACCACTCTGCTACGCATATAACAAGTTTTTCTACGCATTTGATCATGCTATACGTTTAACCCCTTTCTGCTACACATTTGAACCATTTTTGCTATGCATATGATCTTTTTACGCATTTGACACACATAGTAGTGCATATAAACCAGAGTAGTGTGCATTCAAAAATTAGAGCATTTCAACCAGATCTACTCATTTGACCCACATAGCTTGGCATTTGACCCTCTATCCTGTGCTTTTGAAGCTACGCATCCAAAATAGAGACATATTCCACACATTGTGAGGCAAAAACATTGCCAGTTTAGAGTATCCCTTTTGCTATAGTTTAAACCTAAGAAATCAGTTGTACCTTGCAATCACCTTTTTGTATCATTTTCACAAAACACCTTCTTTTCACATCATTACCTTGCTATCAAAACACCTCAAATCAAACCACAACTTGCTTCTAGGACCTAGTTGATACTCTACCAATCCAAACAAGAGCTAGTTATTTTTTATAACAGGATTTCAAATCATCCTTTCCAATAAAAATTGTACTAGTATAACCTTAACAAGAGAATAGTCTTCATCAAATAGCAGTATCAATCTATCCCTATTTAGACTGCTCCTTGTATCGACACTTCGATAGCTATTAAGCATTATAGCTCAAGAATTACCTTGTTTGAGGAAAACATAGAATCAACAAAAACCTTAGCAAAATCTATTCCAATCAAACTCACTTTCTACCATATCACACTACCAATCAAAATCAAATCCAACAAATCTCACAATCCAATTTTATCCCATCCCAAAAATCATACATGGTTCAAACTAGGTCCCAAGTGAAACAAAAGCAAGAAATGGGTTCACTACATGGTAGTCACTATACTTCTAGTGATGAGGAAGAGGACATTAGCCAAGAAGAAATTGTTAGTGCTCAACAAGACCTCAAATTTCAAAAACTAATGGACAAATTCATCACAATGGATCCCAAAAAGTACTTACTTATGCTAGCATGACAAGGAGCAAAGTTACCTTCCAATTTTGACATAGAACAATTGAGAGAAACAAGGCAAACAAATGAAACTAAAACTCCTAAAAATAAGAAAGCTAAGGCTATGACAAATCCATTAGAGACACTCACACAACAAATCCGATCTTTACAACAACAATTTGTGGATATACAAACTAGATATTCCACAAAATGATATTCACTAGATGACTTATCTCCTTATCCATTTGATAAAAGCTTGGTTAGGATACCTTTCCCTTCTAGTTTTGAAGTGCCCAAGTTTGACAAATATAGGGAAAAAGGTGATCCGTGTGAGCCATATCCTTCACAACATGAGCATGCTAGTACTAGCTATTTCTCACACCAAGATCACACATCCTTCACCCATCTTAATGATACTATTAACAAGGGAAAAACCACCTTAAGTTTGGAATCATATACCACTCCATCTACTAGTCCTCCATCACCATCCCATAGAATGCCTATCCCAAAGCATACTAGTCCTACACCAACACCACCATCAAACTTCCCAAGCTCTAATCCATCAACCAAAGAATCCTTGAACGATTTTCTCCTAAGACTCTTTGAAAAATCTAAAAGTAAAAGAAAAGCTATGGAAAAATCCAAATTCACTCATCCAATTTCATCCCCATCTAGCACACGAAATCCTAACCTTAATCATAAGCCTACACCATCTACCATTATTCTCCATCCATTATATTGTTCATCCACCCATATACTCATGAAGGATGTGATCCAATGGCTATTAGTAAGGAGTAAACCACCCTCATGCATTCAAATCCCTATCCTTGAAAATATCCAAGAACCTTCCAACACCATGTCCATTCCTACAAACCAATCATGTCACCTAAAACCCCTCGACCCTATTAAAGAGTCTCCCCCATTGAGTCTAAGTCAACCTCCCTCATGTTCTCATGTCAATAACCACCAAGAGCCTATCAATTCCACCCAAAGTCAAGAGATATGTCAAGGGCATAATCTTAAGTATGTGGTAACATCAAGTCCCCCTTCTAATCAAGATCAAATCACTTTCATTCAACCCATCCATAACATAAATCTTTTCCATGATCAGGGCACTATGCATGATGAAGAACCTATCCATGAACAACTTAATCATGTTCATCCCTCCACAACCATTCATGAGCAAGATACCAAAGACCTACATGCTCCATCTAATGCAAGTCTTGTTGACCTACTTGAACATTCACCCCGTTTCATGGCCTTCCTAGAAACTTCTCCACCTAACCATGATCCTATACCATCCACTTGTCATGATGAGACACTTGCCTTCCAAGAAAGCATAGAAGATTAAACAAATAACTTGGATCCTAACAAATAACCATTGTCCACCACTTCTCCATCCAATAAAGAACTCAAGAGTAGTTTCCAAACTACACCTAGTCCCATATTCCATCACATGCTCCAAAAGATGAACTACCAAAGTAAAAGCTTAGGCCTTCATGAATAAGGTATTTTGGAGCCCATCCATGTCAGTGTCCCTCCTCTCTCATATGTCCTTGGATACATACCCCAAGGTGAACAATCTAAAGATGTTGATACTTCCTCCATTCGTCCTAAGTCCACCACTTTCCACCACAAATCCTATCACATTCACAAAACATATGTTGCCATTCCACCTCCATCATCATACAAATCCCAAAAGCATGTGACCACACACCTTCCACCATCCAATTTACCTCCGCTACTTCCAACTCCTATTGTCCCTCCATCCACTTTGCTTCCACTTCTACCAACACCTAATTATCCACTTATCCATAAATTCCCTAAAATTCCTAATCATGACCAACAAATGCATACATTGTCTAAACATGAAGCTTTCACTCATTTCACCAACCCCAAGGGATATAAAAATAAAAATGTGGATACCTTCTTCTATAGAGAAAAATATCCTAAAAATCCTCATGCTTTAAAGCCCATATACAAAGTGACAAAGCAAAGTACCTAGACCATATCTTCACAAGAAAAGTCCAAAATTAAAATGATTTGGGTATCTAAGAAAAAAGAAAGAAATTCAAATGAAGCATCCACATCTTGAAAATCCCAACCATCCCCTTCCATATCTACCTATTCCATTCAAAAATTCAAACAATCCCACAAGCAAAACAAAATTCATAAAATACTAAGTTTATGTGGGTACCTAAGTTACTACATCATCTATCTCCTAAGAAAACATTATCATTGCTTCCTACACCACCTCCACATCAAAAGCTTCAATGTTTATCATGGTGTGTGCAACCGTTGGTCTCAGTGCCTTTCCATTTGACAATATTTCCACATATTTCCATCTCCCCATCTTTCATCCATTATCCCACATATTTCACTCATCATATTCCTATGGTCCATGTTTTTCCATATCCACATCATAATCCATTATCCTTCCATCCATAACCCACATCATAATCCACTATCTCCCATCAATCGTTGCATATTCCTTCCATACATAATCCACACCATAATCCCTTTATCCACCTACCCCATCTCCCTCTCATGCAATCCCTTACCAACATCTATGAGCACATTTGACATGGTCCATGCGATGACATCCATCTCTAATGGGACTATCACCTTTCATGGAACTAGACACTTGAGTCCCTCTCGTCCATATTTTACCTATCCTATCCAAATATTCAAAAAAAAAAAAGTAAATAAAAATTCCTTTGTCCAATGGTGAAAACCACCCTTGGTGGCACCTTGGATAAGTACCATGGTGAAAACCTGGCAAACAAGTGTCATGTGTAGGTTGATCTTCTATGCCACTTACCCTTGGGAGCACATTGTCTCATTGACCCTATCATTTTTCACTCTATCTTACCATACCATCCTATCATTCTTATTCTACATATACCTATCATATTTTTTTCCTTTCATCCTCTCTTCCTCCTTCTAATCTCGATGAAGAGTGGGGGCACAATGTTGACAAATGTTTTGGATATCTCTTGACATACCTCATCCCTTTCAAACCAATCCTATCATCATCCTTCATCATAATCTTTGTCATGTCAAAACCCGATGCCTTACACATACAATGGTGCATGTTATTCCCATGCGACATAGTCCTTTGAGATCACATCCTTGATATCTTATGTTTGCCCTTCCATCCATATCCCTAATCCTATCATAAACCTTTGCATATATTCCGCTCATCCATTCATCAGTGTCAGTCTTCAAGGTAATATATCTTTGTTTATTTGATTTGCATCATATTTCATTGCATTATTGGATTACTAGTAGTTTAATACAGTTGACAATATTTCCTCTAACAATATTCTTTTCAAAAAAGTAGACAAGTTACATGAGTTGTCATAGGGTGTCATCTCGAGTGAAGATACAAAGTTCTTGTGCCATGGTTAACATATAAATTGAGGAGTGAACAAGCATATTGTGATATTATTTTGGTGTGAACTAGAAATCTAGAGGATGGATCTAGAAGAAGAACACCATTCTAGATGACTATTGGATGGTAAAAGTTTAAAGCTATGTCACACTTTGGGCCAACTTATCAGCATAAATGAATTTAAATATTTCCAACTAAAATTTGATTTTGGTGAAACTTATGTTCTATTTGGATTCATTCTAGCTAAATTAGATCTAGGCAACAACTTTTCCGATTGGAACCATCCACTAAAAACATGTGTAGTATCACTTTGGGGCTCATTTACCAAAAAAATGAAATTATTTGAAAAACTTGTTGCTCTAACAAATCCTACTCATGCAAATAATCATTTAAAAAAAATCTAAAAATACCCTTTTGTATATCAATCAATCTACTTTGTAAAAATATAATTTTTTAAACATTTCAATTAGTGTTTATATTTTTTTTCTACTAAAAGTAGGTCATCAACACAAAAAATATGGTTTTGATTGTCCTCTCAAGAGAAAATAGTAAAGTTTATCAAAAAAAATTGAAAAAAATATGATGCACTAGAGGGGAGATCCCTTGTCAAGATGACATAATTTTTTTCCTGTTTTGGATAAATAATGAAGACAAAAGTTGATGTCCCATCGAAACAGTTGTGTTTTCATTACATGCAACTTCCAAGATTTATTTAAAAATATATATTTATCAAATTGGGGAAGAAAATAATCCATGCACTAAAGTTTTGAGCTATGAATACATAGAAAAATATAGAAGGAAAATAAATGAAATTTACTATATAAAGTGTGACATCCCATTCAACTTTATTTTTTAGCATTTTATCAACAACTAATTTGTAGTGTCAATTTTATAAAATACTACATTTAAATTATTTTTTTATTTTTTTAAAAATAGAAAAATAAAATACACAAACAAATCTACATTTTATTAGTTTACATCATTTTAAAATTCAGAGCATATACATCACTTTGTAGTGATTCAAGTTAAAAAGTTAGATCAGTGTTGGTTGTTTCCTTTATAAAAGTGTGGTATAGGTTTGTGCCTTTACCCTGGAGACATTACCAAGAGTGTTGATGGAACACTAGAGATTTCAAGTGGCAAAGGCACTAGTGTAACCTATGAAAATTTTATAAGGATCATATATAATATCATGTACAATATACATATCAAGGAATGCATCATGATACTTGGTATGGGTATGTAAGACTAGTAGAGTTTCTTGGTTGGAAGAGGCCAAGTGTAAGAAAGAAGAGAAATTTCACCAAGGTGTAGATGCACTAGAAATTCTAGATTAGAGGATATTGACATAGTGTATGATGACACTTGAAAGGATAAAATACTATAGCATGGTAAATAGGTGGATAAAAGTATTGAACACAATGAGGTGTTGAGAGGGGGGGTGATATAGAGGGATCATACAATGACAAATGCAACCTATAATAACCCACAAGAACCCCTTGGCCTACAATCTTTTAGGTCTTTCTTTACAAACTGCCCTTAATCCTTGTAGCCTTTCAAAAAGGCATTTTTGACCATAACTCTTGTTACAGACCTGCTACCCAAAATACAAAATTTATTTGGGATACCCTTTTGTACAAAACAAAACATATTCAAGAATGGGGTGTGGTTCCTTTGTATGGATTGAAGCAAATTTTGATTGTCCTCCTTTCTATTAGGCCTAATTAGGTCTCCTAGGCTTGGCATTCCTCTAGTTCTTGACTTCGAATAGAATTTTATTTGTTCCTACACATCCAATACACTCAAAAAGATCCCAATAAACCATTCCTCTATCAAGAATAGTCCTATACAATCATATTCATCAAACCCTCTAAACCTACTAGGGTTCTTGACTGAAAATAGGGTGAAGTGCAACAAACTATCATGAATTTCTCCTCCCACGTGCAAAACCCAAACTCCAACTCTTGCAAGATGTTATAGGACATCAAAACAAACTTTATTACCAAGTGCCTTGACTAGGTCATGTGGGAAATGTGAGAAATTACATTTTTTTGTGCTTCCTGAAACCCTAGGTAGGGTTTAGGATAGTCTACACTAAAATGTTGATATCTCCTTCAAAACCTAATGGATTTTTATCAAACCAAGTGAAAATGAAAGCTAGAAAACACTTCTACATGATACAGACAACCTTCAGTCCATATAGATGAGCCTTAGACTGTACATGTAAATAAAGTTACAGGAAATCAGAAAAAACTCAGAAAACTCATAATTCTCACATGCAAGACAATAATTTCTTATTCAAAATCTCCAACAACCTTCTCCAATCATGGATAGAAAACATATATAATGTTTTACAATCATATTTCAATTGTCCTAACCATCTTTTGGTTAGTGGCTTAATAAATCACCATGTTTACACTTTTTTTTTTAAGTTGCTTAACAACTTTTGTGCCACTTTGAAACATTAACATTTTTGTACTACCTTACACCTAAAGACTCAACAATGACTCCAAATGACATGACATGGCCTAAAAAGACCTTATTACATGAAATCAACTTTCATATGACCAAAAACCAAAAATTCACTATATAGAACCAAGGGTACACCTGAAACCAATGGTGCCCCTGCACCAGGGGGTGAATTAGCACATACTAAATCTTAAAGAGATAAAACCTAAATAACTTAGAGAATAGAAATTAAATCATGCAACACAAGAACACCAAGATTTTTACATGGAAACCCCTAAAATAGGAAAAAACCGCAATGAGTGTTAGCTCACAATATATTATGCTTACTGTAAAAATGTTACAACTTTGTTTTTGGGCTACAACCAAAGGAAGCTAATACTCCCTATATTTTGTGCTCACTGCAATTACAACTTTGATTTAGGGTAAAACCCTAAGGAAGCTACTACTCCTTGAATATTTTTCTCATTGTATTTAGGATTTACATGGATGAATATATGGATTGCTACAAAGTAAACATATGACTTATGTTAATAATGCAGTCTTCTTTCTCTGCTCGAAACATGCCTTCAAACTAATTCTACACACTTCATACCTTGCCCTCTACTCTATCATATTCACACTCCACTCATAATCATATTTTCCACACAAGGAATTAACGTTGTATATATACCACAACAATCCAAAACATGAATTAGGTCAGCCTAATTAGATGTATCGTGCATCCTCAAAACCTATTAGCTCAAAACACTAACATATATGCCTTGTGTAAAGAGATAAAGCATATAACACATTGAGATAGGTTGGCATGACCTATAATAATTCCCATGATTCCTCTCCATACATAACTTTGTTGGAGTATAGGACAACACTAAGAGGGGGGGTGAATCAGTGTTGTATAAACTTTTACAACTTTTTGCACCTTTTAAAATACAAGACAAAGAGAGAGGAAGACACCAATAATCTATTAAACACATATGCACAAGTATGATAGTAAAAAGTATGAATCAAGACCTTAAGAACAAATCATTAGGGCACATGAACACATGAAGACAAATAAGAAACATAACACCTTATTTGATGAGTGGAAAACCCTCAAGGGGAAGAAAAACCACTCTAAAATGCCTCGCTAGCTTAATCAAAAACCGCACTGGTTACAAACAGGT
This sequence comes from Cunninghamia lanceolata, assembly GCA_027924645.1. NCBI lineage: Eukaryota > Viridiplantae > Streptophyta > Pinopsida > Cupressales > Cupressaceae > Cunninghamia > Cunninghamia lanceolata. Next base: position 7,702,953 of record BSBN01000394.1, read on the forward strand.
CTCACTAACCATACAAGCCTCACTAGCTACAAAGAGGTCTCACTAACCATACAAGCCTCACTAGCAACATATACAATCTTTAGATTAAAAAAAATACAAAGGGTTTCTTTATTTCAATACAATGCTCATAACCACATATCATCCTTTCTTAGTCTAGAAATCAATTGCTTTGCATATGTGCTTCATAACGTCTTTTCACAATGTTCTTGAGTCACTTGTGATATCATCTCATACATCTTACAAAATATTCACCTAGTTCACTTCATTTTCTCTTAAAAATCCTCACAAAAAAAGATGTCTCCAATCCTATATATCTCAGACCTTCAAATAAAAAATTCAATGCACCTGCAATATTATTATAAATGAAATGACTTTTCATTTCCTCTTCTTCATTTTCATCTTCACCATTTCAAGAATAAAATATTTCTATATATTTGGTCAAAAATAATGTTTTAAAACTAATAATATCATATTTTGCCAAAACATATCTTCTGCATCATATATCATTCCTGCAATAATAATCTTTCACAAAGAACCTGCAATAAAATTATAAACAAAAAGACCCTTAATATTCCTCTACTCTACATATTCATCTTCTCCATTTCAAACTGAATTCCTTCTCCCTTAAAAAAGTATTCTTCAATATTCTTCAATCTGCAAAACATAATATGCAAATAAAAGTCTTCAATAGATTCCCCTAATAGAAAATAATATAACTTTCATCTTCAAATTGTCTTCTAAAAATAACTTCTGCATGAAGATAGGAAAGGAAAACAAAAAAGTCTTTAATCACAAAAAGAATATCTCCATAAAGAAATTTTCCCTCCTCATAAAAACTCCTTCTTAATGTTCTCCATGCCACGAGTGAAGAAGATGAAAATAGAATAAATCTTCCAAAAAAATAGCCTTTAAATCTCATAATGATCTTCCTTTTAAACATACTAAATTAGCTTATTTCAAGCTATCAAGAGATATGATGTTCTACTACACTTAAATGTTTGAACAAGTGGTAGAGAGGTCAAGGTTTAAATTTGAACCATCGATCTTAAATTGAGCGCCCATTCATATTTAAATATTGGCCTTTGATCATTTTTAGTGCCCATTCACATATGATGGAGACCAATAGAGTCAATTTTGCTAATCGGAGAGGGCTAGTTGCCTACAATGTCAACCCATTCATGTTGCCACTTAAGTGGCAATCTACCTGTGATAGCAGGTCAATGACCAAATATAACATAAAGTGAAATTTCTTAAGATGGGTAGAGCATGGAGTGGATTAGGAATATAGTTTATACATTGAAACATTAGGGTTTAAAGAATATATTTTAGATCTTTTAAAGGATACAAAACCCTAATTTGTTATCATAGATGAGATTATCATAAATCTTAATCTCTGTAGATATTACAATCTCCCCATCACATGCAACCATCACCTAATGTGAATGAAACAACTCTTGAAGAGAATCACACAATCATAAAGCCACTGCTTATATCTGATAATGGAGACTTCCTGATCAATGAATACTTCTGTCACTTTAAACTCTACCACTATAGTCAAAAATCATAAAAAATAATGAAGATCTAACCCCTTATATGAAACATATGAAGAATGACATCTTTGATACCTTTGATCCTTTCATGATATGAAACATATGAAGAATACCTCCTTTGATGATCCTTGTTTGATCCCAATCTGCCACTAGTCTCGACATACAGATATGGTATCACCATCATGACAACCCTTATTTCCATTAAAGTGATGATCTAAGATTAATAGATGACCTTTTGTCACAAGTACAATCTTGATGATACTTTATGAAATCATTTATGCCATGTTGCAGTCCCATGATGAAGTCCTGAATTCTCCTCAACCATGGATGGTGAGCACTATGTTATAAACCATTATCCTTGTTTGAGTAAGCATCTTATGAAGACCTTAAACAAAATCTGCTTATGAAGATATAACCACATCAACTAATTCAAAGAACTTGTATCAACTCAACACCTTGTGTGAAGAAATGATCAAGAAGACAAGAAGCATAACAAACCAAATATGAAGCATAATAACATATATGCACTGCATCTTATCATCACTATACCAACATCTTGATTTTTGCCATATACTATTGCTACATCCTTGAAGGCACCACACCATATGAAAGGTATATAACTTGATCTCAACATCACACATCTTGTTGTCACACATGATGCTTATGAACCTTACACTACTTGAGACATGAAAACAAGACAACAATGACAAGACATCATTTTGACATTAATGGAAAGACAACTGAAATACCTTTTTGACATTAATGACAATCAATCTCCATCAATCTCCCCTTTTTTCATTGATGGAAAACTACATGATGCATTCTCTCTCTCCCCCTTTTTGACGTTGGATGATAAAGGATGAATTTACTTCCCCTGATTGTTTTGAGAAGGTACATCTGATCTAGTGAAGACAACTTTGACAAACCAACATGATCATCACAATGATTATCCATAAGCATTACTTGCAATCAACACCATCGTTAAGAAAAATGTGAACACCCAATATAAACCATATCAAATCATATCACTACTTGCACTATAAATCATGAAAGAGATTAGAATAGGTTTGCGACATTGATCATTTGCAGCAACACCACAATGAGACACCTCAATAAGATCTGTGACTTTTCTTAATTACAACTCCTGAGCCCAGTTTCATGACAAGATAAATACCCATAGTATGAAGCATTCTAACCATGCTCTCATACACCAATGTCTAAAATTCTAACATAGAATCCCTACTTTCATCAACTGTCTGTACCATCTCTACAATATCTCTGCAAGAGACTGTAATATACAAGAGACAAGTCTGCCATCAATCCACTGCAAAGTCTGACACCTTTATCACAACAAGGTTAAAGATACAATTGACATCAAGTTGTACAAGAATCAAGTGATACAAGGTAAGAGCAACTAGCACTATTTGCTACAAGATGTTTGTTAGCAATGTCTACTATAAAGATATAACAACATCTTCTATCAAAAACCATTCAACTTGATCTGCCATCATGAAAACTATGGTAAGAACACTATCTTGAATGAACATCATCAAGATAAATCATTGCTTACTCTTTGCCCACTGTGAAATAGCCTTTGCCATGCTTTCAACAATATGCAAGATTCATTTTGAAGTCTTCTTTCATAGTCCATATGTCTCAAATCAAAAACTAAGCATTGTCATGCTATTCTTATAAAGACTATTGTACAATCACAACACACCAATGATGAAATATTATTATGTCAATTATGAAACCACTGTTAATACCTTTGCAAAACCAAATGTAAAGACAAGTGCTATGAATTGACTTCTTCCATTTGTAACCTCCTTAGCCAACATATGCTAACATCTGATGAGAGCTCCTTGAATATACCTTAACTAGAATTGAAATCTCTTTGCTATGACAACCAACACTTCACATTCTAACTAACATATCAAGAACACTCTGAACTGCAACATCATGACAAATCAATCTTTGTAAGTATCAACATGATATGAACAAGATATAAACATGATCATTTATAAACCAGGTCAAGCAACATCATCAAACTCTTTGTGCATTGAACCATTGAACATATTATCAACATCTTGTATGCATTATGACATCAATGACAACATGAACCACTGATCACCTATATTACTGACATACATTGAAGATCAACATAGTTATCAGCATCATCATTACCTTTATTTCATAAGACTGATATCAGTAGCATCTTAGCAAATATTATCACACAAGAATCTAATAATATGATAAACAAGGCAAGATCATCATATTGACAAGCACCAAATGATCTGCTCCTGAAACTTCTTTAGGATAATTGATAAGACATGGACAAATCCCCCTCACTTTATACTATATGTTATGCAAATGATGATGTGAATTATGTAAGATGCACAAGTTTGGGATCTATCATCTCTTGGCTTTGTTTTAGTCTCCAAACTTTCATAGGTTCTTTCTTCTATTCAGATTTTTTCTTCCAAATCTTTTTAACCTTTTTCTTTTTCCAACCTTTCAAACTAGATGATACTATTATTCCATACATTCTACAACTATATGCTTTGTGACTAGGAGAATTACACTTGAAGCATACAAGATTAGTATTCCTTTTACAATCAACTGCCTTGTGTCCAAAATGATTATAGGTATAACAATAACCAAAAAATGAATAATTATACCTATACATATATGCTTGTCTTATTGGAGTAGTTCTTCTAAAATTTCTTCTTTGATTGTGCATTTTTACAAACTTATCTTTGGTTTTCATTTCTTCTTTAGCAGCAGCATGATAACTCAGATCAATTTTCCTTTTAGGAGTCTCTCTGACATTGGAACACTCTCCTTCTTCATAACCTAGACCAGTAGTGTCCTTATGATGCTTTTTTTCCCCAACATTTCATGCAACATGTTTGTTCTTTCTTCAAACTCTTGATATTTCTTGGACAGAACCTTGAGACCTTTATAATCTTTTCTCATATTGACAATTTCAGCCTCTAGTTTTAGACATTCAATAGATTTGATTTCATATTTAGATTTAGTACCATTTATTATTCTCTTGACTTCTTCAATCTCAGTCTTTAGACTGATAATCAATTTATCTGATTCATCAATTTGTGTCCTTAAATTCACAATCTAATTTCTTGCCTCTACAAGATGAGAAAATACTCTTTCAAGGTTTGAAAGTGCTTTGTCTTTGAAGTATTTTTCTTGTTGTAGCTGCAACTCTAATCTCTGGTTCTCCTTTTTTTATTTCTTGATCTCACTCAGAGCACACATGAGTTCTCCCTCAACATCAACCTCACATTCTTGTTCATCATACATCTATCATAATCACTCATAATGTGATCTTCTTGTTCTAAATAAGATTGTACCTCATCTCCTTCATGTGAATGACTTCCATCATTGTCACTCTTCTTAGATAACAAGTTGTCCTCTCCTTCAAGTGCATCACCTTGATAGATCCTTATCAATTCCTTCCATACATCCTAAGTTGTTTCACAATGCATAACTTTACAAGAGACTTCATTAGATAATCTAGATAGAATAATCTTCTTTGCTATATGATTACATTCATAAGCTTCTTTTTTATTTGTAGTATTAGGTGATTGAGAGGAAACAAAATACCCATTCTCAACTGACATCCAAACACCATACCCTAAAGAGGATAGAGAGACTTGCATTCTAATACAATAAATAGAGAAGTCTGAACCATCAAAGAAAGGAACTCTAGAAAACTCTTTCTCTAATTTAATACCTGATTGAACTTGTCAAACATTTCTATCAACTGATTGTATATCAACATTTGAATTTGATATAGACTGTACCTTTTCATCAGTATGAGACTTGACATTTTTCTTTTCTCTATTTCTTTTGTACTTTCTCATGGTACTCCACTATCAGGACCTACCCAAGCCAATTAGACTTCAATAGGGAACCTATGCTCTGATACCACTTGTTGGAGTATAGGACAACATTGAGAGGGGGGGTGAATTAGTGTTGTATAAACTTTTACAACTTTTTGCACCTTTTAAAATACAAGACAAAGAGAGAGGAAGACACCAATAATCTATTAAACACATATGCACAAGTATGATAATGAAAAGTAGGAATCAAGACCTTAAGAACACATCATTAGGGCACATGAACACATGAAGACAAATAAGAAACATAACACCTAATTTGATGAGTGGAAAACCCTCAAGGGCAAGAAAAACCACTCTGAAATGCCTCACTAGTTTAATCAAAAACCTCACTGGTTACAAACAGGTCTCACTGACCATGCAAGCCTCACTAGCTACAAAGAGGTCTCACTGACCATACAAGCCTCACTAGCAACATATACAATCTTCATATTAAAAAAAATATAGAGGATTTCTCTATTTCAATACAATGCTCACAACCACATATCATCCTTTCTTAGTCTGGAAATTAATTGCTTTGCATATGTACTTCATATTGTCTTCTCACAATGTTCTTGAGTCACCTGCAATATCATCTCATACATCTTACAAAATATTCACCTAGTTCACTTCATTTTCTCTTCAAAATCCTCACAAAAAAATGTCTTCAATTCTGCATATCTCACACCTTCAAATCAAAAACTCAATGCACCTATAATATTATTATAAATGAAATGACCTTTCATTTCCTCTTCTTCATTTTCATCTACACCATTTCAAGAATAAAATAATTCTATATATTTGGTCAAAAATAATGTCTTAAAAATAATAATATCATCTTCTGCCAAAACATATCTTTTGCATCATATATCACTCCTACAGTAATAATCTTTCATAAAGCACTTGCAATAAAATTATAAACAAAAATACCCTTGATATTCCTCTCCTTTGCATATTCATCTTCTCCATTTCAAACTGAATTCCTTCTCCCTTAAAAAAAAATTCTTCAATCTGTAAATAAAAGTCTTCAATAGATTCCCCTAATAGAAAATAATATAACTTTCATCTTTGAATCCCTTTCTAAAAAGAACTTCTACATGAAGATAGGAAAGGAAAACAAAAAAAGTCCTCAATCATAAAAAGAATATCTCCATAAAGAAATTTGCCCTCCTAAAAAAAACTTTTTAATATTCTCCATGCCACGAGTGAAGAAGATGAATTTATAGAATAAATCTTCCAAAAAAATAGCCTTTAAATCTCATAATGATCTGCCTTTTAAACATACTAAATTAACTTATTTCAAGATGTCAAGAGATATGATGTTCTACTACACTTCAATGTTCGAACACGTGGTAGAGAGGTCAAGGTTGAAATTCCAACCATCAATCTTAAATTGAGTGCCCATTCATATTTAACTATTGGCCTTCGATCATTTTTAGTACCTATTCACATATGATGGAGACCGACAGAGTTGGTGTTGCTAAGTAGAGAGGATCAGTTGCCTACGGTGTCAACCCCTTCATGTTGCCACTTAAGTGGTAGTCTACCTACGATAGTAGGTCAATGACTAGATATAACATAAAGTGAAATTTCTTAAGACGGTCAGAGAATGGAGTGGATTAGGAATATAGTGTGAGGTTTATACATTAAAATGTTAGGGTTTAAAGAATAGATTTTAGATCTTTTAAAGGATACAAAACCCTAATTTGTTAGATCATAGATGAGATAATCATAAACCTTAATCTCTAGAGAGAATACAATCTCCCCATCACATGTAACCATCACCTGATGTGAATGAAACAACTCTTGAAGAAAATCACACAATCATAAAGCCACTACATATATCTGATAATGGAGACTTCACGATCAATGAATACTTCTGTCACTTTAAACTTTGCCACTGTAGTCAGAAATCATAAAGTATAATGAAGATCTAACTCTTTATATGAAACATATGAAGAATGACATCTTTGATACCTTTGATCCTTTGATGATATGAAACATATGAAGAATACCTCCTTTGATGATCCTTGTTTGATCTCAATCTACCATTGGTCTCAATGTACAAATATGGTATCACCATCATGACAACCCTTGATTCCATTAAAGTGATGATCTAAGATTAATAGATGACCTTTTGTCACAAGTACAATCTTGATGATACTTTATGAAATCCTTTATGCCATGTTGCAGTCCCATGATGAAGTCTTGAATTCTCCTCAACCATGAATGGTGAGCATTATGTCATAAACCATTATCCTTGTTTGAGTAAGCATCTTATGAAGACCATAAAAAAAATCTACTTATGAAGATATAACCACATCAACTAATTCCAAGAACTTGCATCAACTCAATACCTTGTGTGAAGAAATGATCAAGAAGACAAGAAGCATACCAAACCAAATCTGACTTACATAATTACATATATGCACTGCATCTTATTATCACTATACCAACATCTTGATTTCTGCCATATACTGCTGCTACATCCTTGAAGGCACCACACCATATGAAAGGTATATAACCTGATCTCAACATCACACATCTTGTTCTCACACATGATGCTTATGAACCCTGCATTTCTTGAGACATGAAAACAAGACAATAATGACAAGACATCATTTTGACATCAATGACAAGACAATTGAAATACCTTTTTGACATTAATGACAATCAATCTCCATCAAACTGAACTCCACACAACCTTAAAATGCTTAGGTTGGTACCACTAGTGAGGTAATAACAAAATAAGCCAACTATTCATCCACACTTGGTTATCTGCAGAATCATGATGGGCCAAACAATACCTCTAAGTGGCAATAAAAATGCTAATAAAATAGACTTAATCAACTTCATGAGAAAATTCGAATGGGTTACCTACATAATTTGAAAAATATGTAGTAATAAAAATTTTAGGAAATTGAATGTAGTTTATGGGCTACTATTTCTTTTGAAAAAAAAAAATATTTGGTGAAAATTGGATATTTCAATAAGGCACTACTTAAATTTTTGAAAAAAAAAAGTAAGTGTAATTCCGGCCAACCTAAGTATGAGAATTTTTTTTTTGAATCTTTAGATACAAGTAAAGGACACATGCTCGGATGTGATGCATATTTTTACGAAATTTTTTCATAAGTAAATAATTAGTTATGAATTTTTTATTACAACTTTTTAAAAATATTGAAAAGTAATTTTCTAGCCAACCTAACTTGGTCAAAAAATATGAAATTCAATTTTTTTTAGACCTATAGCTAATGAAGTGTAGAGTGTGACACAACTTTTGGATTTGAAAAATACCAAACGGTTTGAAAGTTTATCGATGCTTTTTCAATTAGTGTGTCTCTTAGGAATTTAGACATAGTGTAGGTAGAAAACTATTAATAATTACCTATTAAAACTATAATCAGACATTTATTATATTTTTAGAATCCTGACAATGTCGCAAATATACCCTTTTGATTTCATCAAATTTGGATCAAAAATAGTTTGTTAGCATCAAAGGTGAAGTCAAGGAAAATCTGTAAAAACATATGAATTCCCCATTCATGTTGAAAAGGCAGGCTTGGATTCCCAACCTAAATTTTGGGGGCAAAATTTTTTAAATCAAAATAGAAGAAACAGATATCCATTTTCAAGTAACGAATATCATTTTGAAGAAACAAATATCCATTTCCAAAACAGATATCCATTTTCAAAATGGATTATCCATTTTGGAAAAATGCATTTTTTAAGCATTTTTCCAAAACGGATATTAGTTTTGAAAATGGATATCTATTTTGAGAAAACTTACCAAACCTAAATCCGAGCCTAAAAATGTGTTTCACGATTTTGGCTAACACTTTCAAGCAATTTTTTCTCCATTGCCATTGTTTGGCCCATCATGATCTTGCACATACTCACCTTGACATGTGGATCACCAAAACACTTGCCACTAGGAATGTACACACCTCTGACACCTATAAACGCTTCCACAAACCCACATAACAAAATGTTCATCTGCGGTGGAATGTAGAGCATTCCAACATACACTCTGTACCACTAACACTGCTATTATAGACTCCGATACTCTGTCAACATTATCTTTGACTATGGAAGACATCAAGTCATGAAAATTTGGATTTAAAGTCTTCCAGCACATACCAATGTTACCTCAAAACTACATAACTAGATTTCTCATAGCTGAAAAATGCGGACCCAAAAATTGGTTCACTGAACACTGTAACTGCACTCCGGGACTTAGGTAATTATCCAAATCGTATGGTCTTCTTTGGACCATCGCTACTACATCTCTGCCAAGGATTTCAATCAATAATGGGTTACCATCAATGACAACACCATATACTATCATACTTATCAATCCTCATCAATCTCCCCACTCACAATCTCTTCACATCATCATGCTCATGTTGCCAACCAACAATCTTCTCAATGACAAACAAGCTTCCAACAATCTCCCCCAACAACAAGTTAGGTTTCCAACAATATCCCCCTTTTTTATTGATGGAAACACGTTCTCAAAATTCTTAAACTTAATCAAACTTCTCCCCCTTTGACATCAAGGGCAAAGGACTCTCAATGTCAATATTTTCAAATTACTTCAATTGTTCTAACTACTCCCCCTTTGTCATATATATATATATATATATATATATATATATATAGACACACACACACACATACATGAGAGTAGCTCCCCCTTACTACTTCACTCCTATACTCAACACTTCTCCAATAATTTATATCAGGGAGACTCCCCCTAACAATGTTATCCAACAAAATTGACCAAAAATGTATTGCAACAGATTATAATACTTCTGCATATGTATGTAGAGAAATCAGAAATTGCATAAGTAAAACAAAAATGTACACTTTTAACTAGAAGAAGGCAAAATACTCTTGTAAGACACCTTCACTTTTGTAAGGTGTGCCTCCCAATTATTCTTCCCAACTTCCCAATCCTTCTTAGTGAAGGTAAGAAAACTACACCGACTCTCAATCTAAACAAGGAGATCTTCTCCTTCATCTGGAGAACTAGGTACCAAATTCATTTGTGTTGTCTTCTCCACACCTACAATCACACTAGTCAAGGAGGTAAGCCTTGCACTTACCGGATCTCTAAGTTGAAAATATTGTATAATGATATAAGTTTCTTTTTTGTTGTTGCAGATGGAAAAACTGTCCATGTATATTCTCAATTTCTATTCTTGTTGTACCCTCTGCATCAGTGACTAGATCATAGATACTGGAGGCCTAAGAAATTTGTGACTCTATTGAGTCCATTTGCTCCTTAATGTTCTTTGTATAATTAGGCCACTTTAAACAAAACTAAAACAAAACTCTAGCTTCTTCTAAGCATTTATGTACATTTCTCAGGGTTTCTTGCAATTTACCATGTGCAACACTACACTTGTCAAATATTTTGATCAATCTCCTGACATTGACCTTATTTTTCATTTCTTTTTTTAATCTTTCTTCTAGACCAATAGAATAATCCTTAAAGGAATCCAACAATAGTTTTAACTTCTGCACACTGATGAAAGAATCATCAATGACTGTACCAGGAATACCTTCTTGTAGCACATTGACTGCTTCTTCAATTAGCTCTGTGCTCTTCTAGTGAGTTGATAGTATCTCCTTCCATGTAGAGGCATGAAATATATCACCAAGTTGAAGCTTTTGCAAGGGAGAGACCTTTGCTATATCAGCTTGTTCCTATTGCATTGGAAATTGTAGCAGTTCTACAAATACTACTTGTTTGAATTGAAATTACATGTCTAATATACTTTCAATGAATCTTAGGAGGTTTTAGAGGATTCACCAACAATATTTGCATCTTCTTCTTCCTCCCTTTCATCACTACCAAATTGATCCTCAGTCATCTTCTCCTCTTCAGTAGACTTCTCATTGTCTGGAGGAGGCAAACCTTTAGTATTTTGTGCTTTTGATTTCTCTGGGACTTTTTCTTCTTTTTCCTCATCATCAACAACATTCTCCACCACCAGAGGGGAATTGTCTATAACCATATCTCCTTGCACATTCTCATCTTTAGGCATATGCACATGTTGTGCATTTTCAGGCTCATTACTCTCTAGAACAGTTGTATCTTGCTGCAATTTCCCTTCATTGTCTAGAGGGACTCTCAACCCTTTAACAAGTTCTTCAACCTTCCATGGAGTTCATTCTTTAGTTTTTCGATGTCCTCTTTATCTTTTCTCATTAGAGTGTTAACTCTTTGTTTTGTTCTAAATTTTCTACTATATAGTTGAGCCAATTTTTCTCTATCTTCAGTAATAAAAGAACCAATCTTCTCCAAGGAAAATGCCTTTATCTTTCCATCCTCTCCAATAGCTTCTTTCCTTCTTACAATTAAAACATTTTTAAAAGTTCATTAGACAATTGATCCTCAATCTTGTCTAGTCCAATGTCAAATGTAACCATATACTTGATGATAGCTTCTTCGATGGTGGCATTATCTTCATTGTTAGACTCAAGGTACATTTTGTTGTCTCTTCTAAGAGACCAAATTCTGAAATACTATTAAATAATACATCCAATTTTAAGGGGTTGTGTTCATTTACTGAAAGGGATTTGTCCTTCTTCTTCCCCTTGCCTTTTTCTTCACTTTTAACTGATTCTTCTTTTGTCACAAAACCTTTCTTTTCCTTTTCAACTTCCTCTTCACTTTATGTATCAACAATGCTGACTTTTGCTTTCTTTGCACTTGTCTCTTCTCTGAAGGCTTGAGGCATCTTCTTCTTCTTATAGAACAACTAAGGTCCTTTCTCTAATTCTTCTTCTTCATCCTCACGACTGATGTACTTCTCTCTTGTGGCTTTTTCTTTTACTCTTCTCCTCTTAGGAGGTTGTTGCTGTACAAAGGCATTGTCATGCCCCAAACTAATACACAACTAAAACAATACACAACCACCAATTTTTTTTTCAACTTTCTAGTACTACTAAGGTAAATTCAATTTTTAAAGTTGATCTAAAATCAATGACATCAAGTTTACGATGTCATCTCATCTCTTAAACTATCCTGGTTTACATTTTACTCTAAGTGTTTCAAATTGAGATGTATAAAAGGAAACATTCTAGTTCTTGACACAAAAGGATATGGACACTTGTAGAATCTAATACAATGGTGTATATTAGGTATTTGGATGCACACAAGATTGATAGGGTTCATGGTGGAAAGAGATAATCTAATACCTTGTTAATCAATTTGTTTTCAACCTAGAAGGAAAAGTTTGCCAATTTATAATGGTGAAGGAATCATGCAATTATCTTGCAAATTTATTAAGTTTAGTTTAGCTTACCCTAAGAACACTGATCTAACCTTTTTACTTGTACATGACAATTGCATAAATAATTCTATAATTGTCAATACATGCTTTTATGATCGTTACATATGATAACAACTAGGATTAGTTCTCATCAACATTGCATACTTAATTATGATTCAACTCTAACATTATTAGACAAAAGCACAACTATCATAGCAAAATTCATTTACTAATATCTCATCATACCTACATATTTTATTCTACAAAAAATTTAACTAATTTATTACAAAAATTAAATTGATAAATTTAATGGCAAATAGTCTATTACTTCAAAACTCTAAATGATAGTTAACACCTAAATAAAATAAATTTAACTATTAAGAAGAAATGTATATGTAGTATTTATTCTACCTTTCTAGATGAAATAGAGTTAAGAAAAGTTACCCAAAGTTTCAAATAACAGGAAAAGTAAATAAAATGTTACATGTTAAAGATAAAATAATTTACATTATAATACACTGTTGTGATCTCCCAATTAGATTTTAGACAATAAGAAAAAAAAAAGTAATTTATAAGTTAATAATTAGTAACTCTTTAAATTTAAATAGTGCTGATATGGCACGTACTATCATTGTTATTATTAGTTTTATTTATAATTCCTGTGTGTTAGAAAAAGTTTCTTAAATATAGTCTACCATATGCGTAAAGTATATTTGGTTCTTTTTCTACAGAGAACATTCTTTTGCGGCAGTTTTATAACATTCCGCTTTGCCTAACTTTCAGGTAGTTACAACGACCTTTGACAATTCTCCTTTATCCTTTTGTTGCTGTCTTGTTTTTCCTTCGATATCCTATCTCAAAACTCCATTTTGGCTTAGGCAGGAAAGATGTTGGCAACGTGGTTGAGTTTTATACTACCGAGAAAAATTTTCTGAAGTTTCCTTATGTGTCTCGTTTGATTTACAACACAGAATTTACAATGAAATATTCTTGGTGTTCTATAAACTCAATTTTGTAGTTTTCTAACGATTTTTTGTTTAGTTCATGTTACTTGTAATCGATGGATGCCATAACGAATTTAAAACTTCTCCTCCACGCGCAGAACGATGGTGATGTTGGAAGAGGTTACAAAATTTGTCCTCACACCCATCAAATGCATTGGCTAACAAGTTCTTAAATCCTTTTTAACAAATTTATTTTGGAAAATAGCCTGAATGAAATGTATTACATTTATAGACATATTTCTTTGAGACATTCTATCAATCAGTTGTGTTCTTGATATATCTATCCTTCTTTATTTTGTATAAATGTTGACTATATCTAAACTTCCATTCATAAAGAAAATCTAATGAGTGCGTAATTCCATCCAGAAAATTTCTGTGATTACATGTTTTCCAAAACAGAGAAATCATTATATATATTGTAATCAACTTGCAAGAATTTCTGCAGAGAAGTATTTTTCTAATAAAAAATATAATTGTTGAAAGGAACATTATTATTGAGAGTATAACAACATAAATTTGCTACTTAAACCTTCTTTTATTTAAATGACCTACAACATTGACAATGAATTACATTAGGAACAAAGAAGTCTCTTGTGATAAAAAAAACATCATTGACTTTCTTCAAGAAATACTTGAGTCACTCCCAAACACCTTTGAATCTGTCCAAGAACCTGAAATTGAACAAGGAAGGCAAATAAAAAACATTGTACCAATGGGTTCTCCGCCCAACCATAGGGTTGTATAACAACCCACCCTCGAGCATGGGGTAATCACTTAGCCACATGAGCCACACAACTCATACACAAGTACAACCATAATATTTTACATATACATAAAGCACATTGGTTTACCTTAAGGGAACGAAATATATCATACTCTCCACTCAATCCACACCCTTATACAAGGGGATACTCATATCTCATAGACACAAGGGTACTCATACCCCGGTAATGGCCATTACCTAAATGGAATACTCATTCCAAAATGAAAAGTCCCAATGTGAGGGAGCTACTCCCACTCAAAACCCTTGTACATGGAGGACCATGGCTCCTCTATACAAGAGAGAGTCACCTCCCTTAAGAAAATAAAACACAAAAATGACACAAATACATACCCCAAAATTTGTCACATCAAAGATAGAAAAATAAAAACCCCAAAACAACCCTCATATCAAGTTTGCCCTTTTAAGACACACAACAAATTACTAAGAAACATCAAGGAAGAAGAATACCTCCAATTGCTATAATCCCAATAATGGTCAACTCTATTGAATGGTTGGTCTCCTTCTCTCCCCAACAATCTCCTCCTTCCTCCTTCCATGAACTCCCAAAAGCCAATTCAAGATCACCCAAGTTCAAAACAACAAAATAAGCAAGGTACCGCCGCGCCCGCCCCCGCCCCCCCCCCCCCCCCCCCCATGAGGAAGAGGTTTTTAAAGAAAAGAGAGAAATAACTTCCTCACATAACCACATCAACCACTTAACCAACCTCCCTTTTTTGTCACTCTTATGAGTGGAGAAAAAATAAGGGTTAAAACACTTTTAAAAAGATTACAATTAACAAAAATAACCTTCCCACCTATACCTTTATGTCCTAGACTAACTTTTAGTAGATTCAACACACCCTAGAACCCTCTAAACACACTTTAGAATGCATCTTTCTAAAATTTGAAATTTCAAAACTCACATAAAATATAATCACCTAATACATGGTGCACACCATACATGAAACCCACTTAACTCCACATAAAACAACAAAAAAATAAAAAACCCATAGGAACATATGCCAAGGTCCCATTTCACACAACAACTTAAAGTGGCTAAAGTGATTCCCCTCAATTCCATTGATACTAGAAATCCCTGTTCACTCAACAAGATGTGTCAACATGATAGAATTATTCAAATATACAAATAAATCAAATAAAATACATCATTTTGGATTTCAATACAAATCAACTAATCTAAAATAAAATATCATGTATGATTCTCCCTTTTAAAACTCATTAATCAAACAACCATACCAAGACTATTACATGCACACTATAAACATAACATCCATCAATATCATCCATGAAATATAAAAGTGCATCATCATTCTCATCATAAATACTATGAGTATCCAAATGTATCAAAATGCATCAAGTACATCATAAGTATAATAGAAAGGCACACAATAGGGGTCTCATAGGCACTGGATGCTGCTTTCTTCTTTGTACTTGCTAAATGCATGGTTTTGGAGGATTTCAGAATAGTAGGAGAGGGGATAGAGGTCCTAGTTGACCTTCTTGTGTTTGGAGTACCTTCCAGAGGAGCAGGTATGCCTTCATATTTCTCTACATGGATCTTTGGTGAAACAATCTCCTCCAACTTAGTTTTCATCTTTTCAACATTTTTCTTTATCTCCTTTTCCTTGTGTTTCAAGTGCACTTCACTAGATTTTTCTTCATAGGTTCCAAACCTATCTACTGTAGGATCTCTTGGTTTGCTCAACATCAGGTCTACAAGTCTCGTGATTACATCTTCTGTGACTTCATATCCCATTTTTGGAACCCAAACTGTTCTACATTCAACTGCTTCCATGATGCATTCATCTTTGGTAACCATAAAGGTTATGTCCTTGTATTTATCAACAACCTTCTCTGGTATCGTCTCTCTTTCTTTCATTTTTTCGTGAAATTTTTTGAAGAAACCCCATAGCATAGATTTCTAAGTATCTAGGTCTCCAATCCTTCTTAAATGATCTCTAATTTGAATTGCAACAGGAATGTTGTCCAACCACACAATATTCTTCGCACAAGGCAACTCTCTAAGAAAGTAAAACAATAAACATATGATAAGGGTACCATACTAGAATGGGTACTGAGAATCCTTAGTCTTTTGTAGGTTCTCCATCAACTGCGATCTTAGGAGCTTGCATAAATCAATGTCTAGACCCTCTTTCACCATTTGGTGAGCAATGTGTATAGCTTCAAGGATGACATAGAATTCTCTCCATTAGTGAAATATATCTTGTAACCAATCATCATCGATGCATATTTCACCACTGGATCATCTATGTCCTTCACTATTAGGGCATGCTTGTCAAATTTTACACCAGTGAATTTCATAACCATCTCATTCTTCAAACCTTCATTACCAGAATGAGTCCTTTAGAACATAAACAAAAAAATACCTTGATAGCTTACTTGTTGATCATATGCAACATGTCCAACTACATAAACTTGTCATGAATATGGCTCAATACATACTTAACCCAATCATTCTCATAACAAAAATTTGGAAAATTCTTCCACACATCTAGCTTCTTCTCTGTCAAACTCTCAAATTCAGGTTTCAATTCAAAGTCATCTTTGATTAGCACATTAACCTAGATATTTGTCATCTTTGTGTGATCATATTCATCCATTTTCATTTGGATGTAGATTCACACATCCTAAGTATGTATAACATCATAAGGAACTTTTGAAAATGTGCCTTCTGAATATGTCTCCATGGATTTGTAAGGGTGCTTCTTAAACTTAGGTCTTGGCTATTCCAATACATCATGAATCACTTCTTAAACTAGGGTTTTAGTAAGAAATGATAAATACCTTTGAGTTTCTTTTCCAGTAGGGTTTCACTTCAACTCGCTTTTACTCTACTCTTCACTCTTCAAATCCTTGATCACAAATGACGTAATCATTTGCGAAATCAAATATAAATGCTTTTCCAAAGACCTAAAATGCATTAATTGCAATAAGTAAAGTTACATCAAAAAGCTGGCAAACCCTCACTGTGTTGACATAGTCACCTCCAATCACTTTGAAAATCTCCGCAACAAGAAATATCATACCAAAAATACCATAAATAGATCAATAGTGTTGATCTACACATGTAATAGTGTGCTGAAAGCATCAACATCATATCTTTGGTGGGAGCTTAAGGTTATTCTATTAAAACTCCCCCTAAGCCAAATCTCTTCGTCTAGTTTCCATAGGAAACATCTGCACCAAGAGATGGCACAGACTCATTCTTCATCTCATTCTCATCTTTCTTCTTCTAGATCTTGTTCATTTCCTTCTTCATTTCAACCAAATCAACCTTCTTCTCTACCAAATCAGCCTTCTTGTGTGACACAGAGGGTTTCACATTCTTAGATTTACAAAAATTAGCTATGTGTCCTAGTTTGTTGCATTTATGACAAGTGGCACCTTTTTGAACAAGTTTACTTCTTTCAATTTTAGATCTACATTCAAAAACCTTATGCACAAATCCATTGCATGTATAACAGTAGCCATTGAAAAATATCATGCCATTATTGTAACCATTCATCATCTGACTTCTACATTCACTTTCTTTATGACCAAATCTATTGCATGTATAACACTAACTAGGAAAGGATTGAACATTCTAATCCATTCTAATTCTACACTCTATAACTCTATGTTCATACTTATTGTAGGAATAATAGTAACCATTAAAACATGAGTACCTTTGTGCAACAGGTTGTCTGATAGGAGGCCTTTTGAATTCTTTCTTCTGGTTCCATACTTGTTTGACATTGTTATTCTTGTCATTCCTTTTTAGCATTATTTGAAGTATGATCATTCTCCTTTGAACTTTCTCCTTTTTCAAATTCTAATCCTTCTTTGTAATTTGAAGGCTTTTGACTAGCAAGTATATCCTAGTTTGCCCTTTGCATATGTAGAAACCAATAATCATTCAACAATCATCTGCAAATTAACCAATTGCTCCAAAAATTTGACCAAATCTCTTCATATCATCATCTTAATGTGTTCACACCCATTTTAGCCAAAATGCTGAGGAATTCAGTATCTCATTCATTTAGGAGTTTTGAAGAAACTTGTAGTTGTAACTCCTTCTGAATCAATACCTTATCCTTTTAGTTACTAGAGGATCCATCTGCACTAGGTGGAGGTCTAAAAACATCACATTCTTTCTTCTTCTTCCATACTTTTCTCATTTCCTTCTTTTATTGAGCAATATCAACCTTCGTTTGAGGAGAAAACCTTACATTCTTTCAAAAATCCCTTGTTTGATTGCACTTATGACAGGTGAAATTTGATTGCTGAGCATTACCATTTCTCCTCACCTTAGATCTGCAATTAGCTATCTTATGGCCAAACTTGTTACAAGTGTAACAGTATCCTTGAAAGGGCTAAGCATTATCCTTATTACTTCTTAACATTTTACTTCTGCATTCATTAGCCTTATGTCTCATCTTATTGCAATCATAACACCTCATAGAATTCTGATTTAACTTACTTCTACATTCAACGGTTTTATAGCCAAACTTATTGCAAGTATAATGCCTTACAACATTTTGATTCATCTTACTTCTACACTTAGCAACTTTGTGACCAAATTTATTACAAGTATAGCAATTACCATTGAAAACTTGAGAATACTTGGTGGGAGCAGGTTGCCTTCTGGGTGGAGGAAATCTGAATCCCTTTTGTCTGTAGATAGGGTTAATGCATCTTCTTTAGCATCTCCAAAGGTATTCTTTTTAGGAACTTCAGTGCAAGTCTTTTCTTTCTTTGTTTCAAACTTTCCTTCTGATTAGAAGTTATCATATAAACTTGTAGAGACATTAGTCATAGGATTTTTCCCTTTTTCAAAACCAAGGCCTGATTTTTCTTTTGCTGTCTTTTGAGAGTTAATTATCTCATCAAGAATTTTAGATCCTCCTTTCAGTTTTAAAGTCCTTTGTCAATCTATTCTTTTTCCTTTTCCAGTTCTTTCCTTAGAGTGACAACTCCCTCCTCAAGTTTTGAACATTCAACTACTTTCACATTGAGCTTGATATTTAACAAATCTTCAATTCTCTTGCCTTTTTCAACCATGACCCTCAAATTGAAGATCACTTCTTCTCCCTTCATTAGCTTTATGTCACCTCCTTTATCTCTTTCTATTAGAGTTTTCAGTTTTCCAATTTCTTTTTTTGATTATTTGGCCTTTGTCTTCAACTTGTCAATTGTCTCCTTTGTTGTCTCAAGCATGTCTTCATATTCTATGTTCTATTCTCTTGCTTCATCTAGTTTATTAATGGATGTCTTGAGTTCTCCTTCAAGGTCTACTTCACACTCATTTAGCTCAAGGTCCCAACCTTTAGGTTCCATTTCTTCTAGATATGGTTCAGGTACAAATACATCATTGTCCATAGCTTCAGATTCCATGTCTTCAAGTGCAGGATCTACCTCAGTTCTTAGGCTTCTCAAAGGTACTTGGCTCTGATACCAATTATTGAACATAATGAGGTGCTAAGAGGGGTGTGAATCAGTACACACTAAAACTTAAACAGATAAAAACTAAATAACTTAGAGA
The DNA here is from genome assembly GCA_027924645.1 of Cunninghamia lanceolata. Taxonomy (NCBI): domain Eukaryota; kingdom Viridiplantae; phylum Streptophyta; class Pinopsida; order Cupressales; family Cupressaceae; genus Cunninghamia; species Cunninghamia lanceolata. The sequence goes on from BSBN01000394.1 coordinate 7,723,015, forward strand.
ACAGAAAGTAAATCATGCAATACAAGAATCAACACAAGAACACCAAGATTCTTACATGGAAAACCCTAAAACAGGGAAAAACCATGGTGAGTGTTAGCTCACAATAAATTATGCTTACTATAAAAATGTTACAACTTTGTTTTTGGGCTGCAATCCAAGGAAGCTACTACTCCTTGTATTTTGTTCTCACTACAATTACAACTTTGATATAGGGTAAAAATCCAAGCAAGCTACTACTCCCGAAATATTTTGCTCACTGCATTTAGGGTTTACAAAGATAAATAGATGGACTACTACAAAAGAAACATCTGACTTATGCTAATAATATAGTCTTCTTTCTCTGCTCAAAACATGCCTTCAAACTGATTCTGCACACTTCATACCTTTCCCTCTACTCTATCATATCTGCACTCTACTCTTAATCATATTTTCCACACAAGGAATTAACCTTGTATATATACCACAAGAATCTAAAACATTAATTAGGTCAGCCTAATTAGATGTCCGTGCATCCTCAAAACCTGTCAGCTCAAAACACTAACATGTACACCTTGCAGAAATAGCTAAAGCATGTAACACATTAAGATAGGTTGACATGACCTATAATAATTCCCATGATTATGCTCCATACATAACTCAACTCTGTACCATTGGTGAGGGTAGTAAAATAAGCCAACTATTCATCCACACCTTGACATGCGGATCACCAAAACACTCGCCACTAGGATTGTACACACTTCTGACACCTATAAACACTTCCACAAATTTGCATAACAAAATGTTCATCAGTGGAATGTAGAGCATTCCAACATACACTATGTACCACTAACACTGTTATTATAGAGTCTAATACTCTATCAACATTATCTTCAACTGCGGAAGACATCAATTCATGAAACTTTGGATTTAGAGTCTTCCAACACGTACCAATGTTACATCAATACCACATAGATTCCTCATAGTGCAGGAATGTAGACCCAAAAAAATGGTTCACTAAACACTGAAACTACACTCGAGACTTAGGTAATTATCCAAACCATCTGGTCTTCTTCAGACCATCACTTCTGCATCTCTGCCATGGATTGCCATCAATGAAAACACCATATACTATCATACTTATCAATCCTCATCAATCTCCCCACTCACAATCTCTTCACATCATCATGCTCATGTTGCCAACCAACAATCTTCTCAATGACAAACAAGCTTCCAATAATCTCCCCCAATAACAAGTCAGGTTTCCAACAAAAATATGTATGAACCAATTAAAAGGAAAATCTATGAGGTTGTGGTAAACACACAATGGACATAGACCCATCAATGGATGGAATAGTAAGGGTAGCAAGGTTGGAGAGGTAACAAAGAAGAAGATGTAGATTGAAGGGAATAATGGCATATTTTATGCTTATAGAGTGACACAACCAACATTAGGTAAAGAGGAGGAATAGTTTCCCTATAAGAAATAGGTGATTGTAGCATGGAACAATGGAGTTGTGGCTAGATAATCAACTCTGAATAGTTGGAGAGTGAGATGCCATGAATGGAGTGTCATTGATTAAGAAAAGATATCAGTTTGGTGTTGATGTGGAAAATTTCAAAATGATTTTTTGAGTAGATCAATGATGCTCAAGAGAATAATGACCTTTAATAGGGTTTAGAATATAAGACTCAAGGATCAATAAGAAATAAGGTGGTGACCAAAACCATAGGACTTATGTGTGGTTCAAAGAAGAGGATGTGATATTCATTAAGGATTTGGAACTTTAAAAGTGATACCTGAAGATGTGAGGCCCATCTTTTTTAGCTACTTTAGCTACTCTAGTTTAGACTATTTGATTATGTTGATTTGGTTTTATATGTTTTATGTGTGTGGACATTCATGCTTTATGCGATGGTAATTATGCTATATTTGAACTTTATGGACATTATGTTATAATTGAACTCTATGGGAATTATATTTTGGACCTAATAATTAAATTTATAATTAGATGTTATTGGATTATTATTTATGTGTTGGAAAAGAAATTATTGGATGATCAAGATACTTGTATGATAGTCATTTAATAAATTATCTAAATTATGTGAGCATGAATGAGTTAGAATATTTAATTATTTTTGTTTTGCATTTTCATGTTGCTTCGGCTATACCTTCTTTGATATACTGATATTCGAAAAGGAAGTGTGCATGTAGGTGGCCAAGATCATTAAGTTTTTTGAGACTCCAAGAATCCGTCATGTGATACCCTGTAAACCTAGTTTAACCCGAGGAAGGGGTGAAGACTAAAGTGTTATGCATGATTTAATTATTTATTTACATGATGGCTATGGTTGTTTTTATTTTTATAATTTTATTAAAATTAAATTTGTTATTTGTGAGAATTTAAAAAATTATTTTATTTTATTTATTGTTTTATTATATTTGGGATTAGGATAAGGGATTTGTTTTAATTTTTTTTTTAATAAAAGATTTTTGAGGGAAAAAGAAAGAAAGATCTTGTCTTTTAGTTTTTTCAATTTATTTGGTGATTTATGGGGAAAGTTGGATTTTTGGAAATACTTTTTATTGTGCATGAGTTTTGGAAATTGGGAAGGAGGAATTTGTGAGAAGTTTTTTTTAAAAAGAGTTTTTGGGTTTGAAATTTGGAGGAGGAATTTGGCTATGGATTCGAGTTCATTGGTTTTAAATATGGTTTTTGGGCTCTCCCTAACTTGGGGAGCTGAGGTAGGATTTTAACTCCTTTTAAAATTTCTGAATAATGGTTGCATGATGTGTTATGGAAGTTTTGTTGTATGTGTTTTGTATTTTTTGTTTAGTTGTGGGAAAAGGGTTGTGTAAGGAGTAGCTCTCGCCTGAGGGCTGAGAGCTTCCCAAGTGTTGGGGTAGAGAGAGGCATGGAGCCTCTCTTGGGGAATGTTGGATTTTCAATATATGATGAAATGACGAATTGAGTGGTTTCTTTTGCTGGTATTATATGGAGATGTTGTGATGGAAGGATGGATTTGGGTGGTTGTTATTGTTGATATTGTATGGAGATGTATGGTATTGTGAGGTATAAGTGATTTGTGTGGATGGAGTTGTGATTTTGTGATAATGAATTGTATGGAGGATTTTATTTTGTTTCCCCAAGAGGCAGGATTATCTCCTCTCTCCCCTTGTGTTGGATCTAGTTTGGATCATATGCTTGTGAGTCAATGAAATGGGATTTTGAGTTTATGTGTTAATGGACTTTTTCTGGTTTATGGATTCTCTATGGTTGCATGTAACTTGTTTTTCCAGTTCTTGGAGTCTCCTGCTCAGGGGTGGAATTGTGAGACAATCCCTATGGTAGGGTGGAGAGGATGTTTTGGCCATTCAATTTGGCTATTTTGGTTGCAGATTTAATGAAGTTATTAAAGAAATTGAAGGACAAAGAAACCTATTATTTTTCTCAAGAAAGGAAAATACCTATTGTATCTCATGGCATGATACCATTGTATAAATGTGGATTTGGGTTGTAGGCAAGATTGCCATATGTAAATTGTAGTAGTTAGACTATTGAAGTTTATGACTGTATTTTATCTATCTTGGTATATCCTTCTTTAAAAATATTGGTTTGTTACAATGGAAAATTTGTATTGCATGTCTTAGTATGAATCTAAAATTTAACCATATTGTTTTTAGTAAATCTGCATGTGTAAATAAATTTCTAGTATCTTTAAGTATTCAATGAGAAAGTTATAGATATACAGATAGATAGAGATTCCTCATATATTTACTATTTAAAGAAATCATGTTGTTGTTTAGAAAAAAAATAAACTGAGTTCTATCATATTGTTGTGTGTGTGTGTGTGTGTGTGTACTCACTATAATTTATTTATGCACGTTGTTATATGATAGAGATTATTGTGTATTTGAGAGAATTTAAATAGAGAAAAGTTTAGATCAAATACACAGTAATCTCTATCGTATAACAACATGCATAAATAAATTACACTGAGTATATATATATATATATATATATATATATATATATATATATATATATATATATATATATATATATACTCAGTGTAATTTATTTATATATATTGTTAGAAATGAAAGCAACACTACTTCAATAAAAATTTGATTCAAGATAAATTTTAGTAATCTTTAAGTGTGCATTAACAATGGAGATTGTAACAAAACATAAAACCCACTACAAAGAAAATGCCAAACATGAAGAACACAACAACAAGACATAGTGTTTACATCGAGAAAAACCTTGCAGGTAAAAAACTCCACCAAGAGATAGGCACAAGTTTGTATTAATCTCAACAAGATTGTACAATACATCAACTACTCAAATCTCTCCATAAGTCTTCAATCCAACAGCATTCCTGCAACACCTGAGTACCTAAAATCTATATTGCAGCAACAAATACATAGAAAATACTTATAGAAATATTTTCCAACTCATCCTAGATGTTCACCTTCTCTCTCCTAAGATTCTCCAACTTGTAAACATTAATTATCATCTTACAAGCATCTTACACTTGTCCAAAAATAGCCATGCAAAGGTTGGGTTCCCAAGACTAAATCTAGCCTCTTACAACATCTTATGACATGTCATAACCATCATAGATTCCACAAAAGAGTATTTTTCCAAGATAGGAACCTTGGGCTAAATATAGTAAATATACAACTAACATATCTGTCATATGCGTCATAGAATCTCAGAATCTTACGACAACTAGCAGGTGTCATAGATTCACTTACCAAACATTATGATAGTTGTCATACATGCCAAAAATAGTAAATTCCTCAAAGGAGCATGCCTACCCTCATTTAATTTGATTTTTTACATTTTCCAATAGTAAAAGTCACTCCGTAACTACCGTCGGTAACTCTGAAATTACCACTGCCAGTGAAACTATTACATCTCCTTATGGGTAATTACAAATTATATAATAATAAATGGAATAAATACAATATTGGGATTTACAAGGTTAATAGTACCTTATCACAACATTCTCCCACTTGACATTATACATTGTAAATCAACCCATAGGAAATCAAATGAAAAAATAATCAGGCACTAGAAATAAGGCCCATGGCCTCTCTGCACCATACGAACTTCTCTGTGCTCAAAGGCTTGGTCAATGAATTTGCAACATTCTCTTGAGTGTCTATCTTCTTTAGCTCAATCTCTCCATTTGCAACCAACTCTCAAACAAAGTGATACTGAACATCAACATGCTTAGTCTGAGCATGATACATAGGATTCTTGGCCAAATAGATAGCACTCTGGCTATCACAACCAATGTGAATGATCTTGCAATCAAAACCAATACCTATACACAGTCTCCTCAACCAAACTACCTCCTTAGCCATATATTGTTATTTTTTGGTGGACAAAGCAACTTTGGGTTGCCTCTTACTCATCCAACTCACTGCTCCTCCAAACAGAGTAAACACATAGCCACTAGTGGACCTTCAACTATCCAAGTCACCTGCCCAATCTGCATCAACAAAACCCTGTATGTCCAAGGATTTATCAGCACTATCAGTACCAGAACAAACCAAACAATGATCAGGAGTATCTGCAACATATTTAAACACCCTCTTCGCATAGGTCCAATGCTTTCTACTAGGGTTAGACATAAATCTGCTCAAAACTCCCACTGCTTGGGCAATATCTGGTCTAGTGCAAACCATTGCATACATCAAAATCCCTATAGCACTAGCATATGGCACATTAGACATATCCTCAAGATCATCCTTAGTCTTTGGACACATGTCTAATGAAAGCTTAGTACCAATGGGTAAAGGAACTCTAACTGGGTTGCAGTCATGCAAACTAAACCTCTCTAAAATAGTATTCACATACTTACTTTGTGACAACCAAAGCTTTCTATTAACTTTGTCCCTCCTGATCTCCATTCCCAAAATATACCTTGCAGCATCAAGATCATACCCTTAGTATTGCTGAAAAATATGTCATCAACATACAAAGCAATAACCAGTATAGAATCATCAACACAATGAATGTAAACACAATGATCCTCCTCATTTCTAACAAAAGCCAATTTCAAAATAAATGAATCAAACTTTTGATACCACATTTTAGGGGACTGTTTCAAACCATAGAGAGATCTCTTTAACTTGCAAACCTAATGTTCTTTTCCTTTTACCTCAAAACCTATAGGTTGTTGCATATAAATTTCTTCCTCAAGATCTCCATGCAAGAATGCATTCTTAACATCTATTTTCTCAATCTCCCAATCATAAGTTGCAGCAATGGATAAGAGAAATCTAATAGAAGTCAATTTAGCAATAGGAGAGAATATCTCACCAAAATTAACTCCCTCTCTCTAGGAGTAGCCCTTGGCTACTAATTTAGCCTTGTACTTCTCCAATGACCCATCTGCTCCAAACTTCTTCTTGAAGACCCACTTACATCCTATGGCCTTTCTTCCTTTGGGCAAACAAACAAGATCCCAGGTGTTACAAGAGTCTAAAGCCATCATCTTCTCCTACATGGCTAGCTACCAAGACTCATTATCATTTGCAGAAATAGATTTCCTATAGGATCTAGGTTCATTGTTAGTACTTAATAAAGCATATACACAACATAAATCTAGTGGGCTATAGCTATCAACTAGATTCCATTCTCTTGTGGATCTCCTCAAGGGTGGAGTAAGAGACTCTACTCATTCTTCTGCATGATCATCTACACCAACTTCTTATGTAACAACAAACTCATCTTCATCAGAACTACTTGAATCTTCTTCTTCTTCTTCACCCCCAATCCATCATTCTGTTCTTCCTGAGGTGCATCTTGCTACTCTAAATCAAAGTAAACCTTTTTTTACCTTTTCTTGTTTTTCTTTTGGTTGTTTAGGTTTAGAAATAGCTCTAAGTTCCCTAAAAATAACATATCTAGAAAAAGATAATCTTGCAGGTTAGTGGATTCCAAGGCTTATAACCTTTCACATTATCACCATATCCAATGAATGTACACTTTTCAACATTTGGATCCAACTTAGATCACTTTTCCTTAGGCACATGAACAAAAGCCTCACAGCTAAAAACCCTTAAATGTGAAATAGAAGGTTTCTTACCTATCCACAGTTCATAAGGTGTTGAATCAAAAGCCTTACAAGGAGATTTGTTTATCAAGTAGCAAGAAGTATACACAACCTCTACCCAAAAGCATTTATCCAACTGTGCATCACTAAGCATACTTCTGGCTCTTTCCATAATTGTTCTGTTCATCCTTTCTACAACACCATTCTGTTGTGGTGTATACAGAGTTGTCTTTTGTCTGATTATACTGGCATGCTTGCAAAAATTATCAAATTCCGTAGAGCAATATTCCCCTCCATTGTTAGATCTTAATATTTTTTTCTTTAAACCTAATTGGTTCTCTACTAAGACTTTGAATTCCTTAAACTTAGTGAAAACTTCATATTTATGTTTCATAAAATAAATCCATGTATATCTAGATATATCATCAATGAAGGTGACAAAGTAACAAAATTTTCCAATAGATTCATTATCCATAGGTCCAAACACATCCATATGAATAATTTCTAATTTCTCTTTTGTTCTATTGCTTCTTGAAGGAAATGATTGTTTTTTGTTTAACAAACACATAATGCTCATAGAAATCAAAGTGCTCGTTAGAATAAGAGAAACTATCTAACAATTCTTTATTCTTAATAGTTTTAAGTACATTATTACTTGTGTGGCCCAATCTGCGGTGCCACAACATACAAGTGTTTTCAGAATCCTCAGAAACATAAGAGGTATTACAAACTTTAGTGGCTTCAAGCTTAAACAAGTTCCCATATCTCTTCCCTTTCTCTACCACTAAGTTCCCTCTCACCAATCTGCAACCATGCTTGTCAAATGTCACATGCATTCCCAAATCATTCAACTTTGAAACTAAAAATAGATTTCTAGCTAATCTAAAAACATACAAAACACTAGGAAGGGTTTTAATCCTCCCATCACTAAAACACAACAATACCTTTCCTTTCCTGACAATCAGATATGAAGAGTTGTCACCAAGGCAGATATTACCTCCATCATATTCTTCATATGTGGAGAACCATTCCTTATGTGGGGTCATATGAAATGACCATCCTGAGTCAACCAACTAGTGATCATTAGAATCAACATTACATGTATAAAGTAAAACATCTTCACTTGCATTCAAGGACTTATACAAAGCACTCTTCCACTGTTTCCTGGGGTTTTTGTACTCCTTCTTTACATGTCCCTTTTTAAAGTAGTTCCAACACTTAACTCTATTCTTTTTACTAGGAGTCTTAGATTGGCCCTTGGACTTGTCCTTAGCTCCTTTCTGATCTCCTTTAGGTCCTCTTCCTTAGACCTTCCCCTGATACTGAGAGCATCACCTAAACTATCTAAACTCTTCTTCCTCAATTCTTGTGCCAACAAAACTGCAACAAGTGCATCCAACTTTGGATATGTCAGGTTAGTAGTGATAGCCAAAATGACATTTTCTCATGATTCAGGTAAAGAACAAAGAAGCAAGATACATTTATCTTCCTCATCAACTTCAACATCTACTGAAGAAAGCTAACTCATCAACAAATTAAAATAATTTAAATGCTCTGTAACTGACTCACCCTCTTTCATTTTCAAAGAAAACAACTTCCTTTTTAAATAAAGTTTATTTAACATACTCTTGGCTTGGTAGATCTCACCTAACTGATTCCACAATTTGTATGTGGTATCTTCCTTTGCGACATTCAGCAGCATAGAATCTGAAAGACACAAATGGATGGTTCCCCGTGCCTTCTTATCCATTCTAGCCCACTCATCTGAAGAGACATCATTGGGTTTCTTCTCTTTTTGAACAACCAGCCATTGGTTTCTTTCTTCCAACAAATCTTCCACTTTCATCTTCCACAACTCACACCCTATTCCGTTGAACTTCTCAATGTCCATTTGAGAGGTTGATGCAATAGTGGATGCAACCATAATAACAACACAAGATCTGCAAAACAAACACAACCAAATCTCCCACTATAGCTATAGCTTCCACACTAAAACCCAAGAGTCAAAGTTGGCCACGTTCTGATACCAAATGTTAGAAATGAAAGCAACACTACTTCAATAGAAATCTGATTCAAGATAAATTTCAGCAATCTTTAAGTGTGCATTAACAATGGAGATTGTAACAAAACATAAAACCCACCATAGAGAAAATGCCAAACATGAAGAACACAAAAACAAGACACAGTGTTTATGTGGAGAAAACCCTTGTAGGTAAAAAAACTCCACCGGGAAAGAGGCACAAGTTTGTATTAATCTCAACAAGATGGTATAATACATCAACTACACAACTCTCTCCACAAATCTTCAATCCAACTGCATTCTTGCAGCACCTGAGTATCTAAAATATGTATTGCAGCAACAAATACATGGCAAATAATTATAGAAATGTTTTCCAACTCATCCTAGGCATTCACCTTCTCTCTCCTATGATTCTCTAACTTGTAAACATTAATTACCATCTTACAAGCATCTTACACTTGTCTAAAAATAGCCATGTAAAGGTTTGGTTCGCAAGACTAAATTTGGCTTCTTATAGCATCTTATGTTGTGTCATAACCATCATAGATTCCACAAAAGAGTATCTTTCCAAGATAGGAACCTTGGGCTAAATATAGCAAATATACAACTAACATATCCGTTATATGCATCATAGAATCTCAGAATCTCATGACAACTTGCAGCTATCATAGATTCACTTACGAAACATTATGACAATTGTCATACATGCCAAAAATATTATATTCCTCAAGGGAACATACCTACCCTCATTTACTTTGAGTTTTTACATTTGCCAATAGTAAAAGTCACTCCATAACTATCAATGATAACTTTGAAATTACCACTGCCAGTGAAACTATTACATCTCCTTATGGGTAATTACAAATTACATATAATAAATGGAATAAATACAATATTGGGATTTACAAGGTTAATTGAATCTTATCCCAACATATATATATGAGGTTAAAGCAATCAAAATGAAGATATAACACAAAGAAATGCAATGCAAAACACAAGTTATACCTTCAAGATGAAATCCCAACTTCTTGCTAAGGTGGAGAGCCTTGTACCCTTAGGCCCTTACTTTACCCATGGTTTCTTGCAATGTGAAATACTCTACTCAAATGCAAATCACTACAAAAACCTAGCTCAATGAGATGAAACTGATGGAGATTTCGGCATAGTGACTTTGCTCAAATTATGGATGAACAAATAGCTTGGAAGAGGGTGTATTTATAGGCTTTTTGGAAGGGGATTTGATCCAAGGGTTGAGATTCATTTGGGAGATCAATGGATGAGGATGAATGTGAGGTGGAGAGCTTAGATTCAATCATAAAAAAAGAGGGATGAGAGTAAAGATGAATTTTTAATTCATCTTGGGAGGAGAAGTGAATTAAATGAGGGTAGATGAGGTGGATTAGATGTGAATTAAAAATTCACAGGGGGAAGAGAGGAGGACTATAAATGAATTTAAAATTCATTTTGGGAAGAGATCCAATTAATGAGTTATGACATATGTAAGGGGTGTAAGAGGTTATTAATGAGGTTTTTAACAAGTGTGTATAAAAAATTGTTTTATGTGGCATAAATATCAATTTTTTATTTGTGGGATGTGGGGAGGAGTGTTAAACAAGGTTTGGCCAAACTAATCAAGCTGATTAGTTTAATTAATATGGTTGTAGTAAATTAGTGGATGGGTTAATTAGGGGTTAGGATTAATTAAATAATGTTTAATTTAATTAATCCTAGGTCTAGGGTCATGTAGGTTAGACTAGCTAATTAAATAATAGGTATTTAATCAACTAGGGTAGGGATAGGCTGATTAGTAGGTTGAATTAATTAAATAAGCATGATTTATTCAATTAATTAGGTTTAATGGAATCAGTGAATTAATCAAATAAATATTTTCATATTTATTTAATTAATTGCGCTAATATTTTTTTTAAAGATAATGTGCCTGGTATATTTTTTAATGTGACTGGCGACGCTGGTGCGACACGCCCTTCGGCTCCATGCGAATGCTTTTACTTAGGGCAATGAACCGGTGAGGCCACAAAATGGGGGACCTCATCCCCTAGCAAGAACACTTCAAACCCGCAAGCTCATTGGCCCAGCGAAAGCGCAAAGCCTGCGAGCTCGTTGGCCCATCAAGGGTTTGAACTCTGGTGGCCTCCACTACAACAAAGTGACTTAACCACTGAACCATGCCCTTATCGGCTATTAATTGGGCTAATGTTAGTAAAGGGGAAACTATTGAATTAATTAGATTAATTCAATTTGAAGGGGGAAATGATGAATAGTTAGGTGTTGGAATGAATAATTAATTAAATAAAAATTCAATTAATTAATTGGAAGGGTAATTGGTGATATTCGTGGTGTCAGAGATTAGTTAAGTGGTAAAGACATTTTTAGGTGTCTACATTTGCCTCTCTTTAATGTGGCATCGTGACCTAGTAGGGAAATGGTGTCAAGTTAAAGAAAAATGTCCTAGCTACTGGGAAGTAATGAAATGGATGAGGGATGGCCCATCGAGAGGTTGGGTGAAAAAATTAAAAAAAAATGAGTGAGCTCTCAAAAGGAAGAACAGAGGTGAAAAATGGATAGAGGATGGAAAAATATGTTGATTGGAAGAAAAATGGGCCCAAAAAAGGTTATGATTTGCACCCTGGGGAGGAAAAAAAGTGTGCTTGGAGGATGACATGGCTTACTATACATAAAAGAAGTGGGCCCTAAAGTGCCACATTTGCACTCATTGAGCCACTTGGAGGAAGGAGAAGAAGAAACACTATGGTGAACCTGAACCCATTCTTCCCTCACTTTGAGAACTTGTCCAAGTGAGTTTGTTCCTATAGGAGATAAACTGAGGCTGGTGACTAGGTAGGCCAACCATCCTATCTCTGTCATTTTTTCATTTATCACATTTTTTGCATCATGAATTGGGAATCAGGGCTTAGCACCATTAGGAGACTAATTGGCATGAAATGGGTGTGGAATGGCACCATTGTCTACAATGGTACCAACCATGCAGGGGAAATGGCAATGGTTTGGTGCCAAATCTAAGAGATTTAGCACAATGTAGCAAATCGGTGATAAATTCCGACCTGGGGTTTCAAGCGTGAATTGGCATGAAACTAGGGTTTCATGGCACCATCGTGTCGATTGGCGCCATTTGGGATTGTGGTGCCATTCAGTAGAATGGCACCCTGTAATGTCAGAAAATGTCCCCTTGGGCGCTTTTCCCTTATAAGGTTTAGATGCTGGGTCTTTTAGCTACATTTAGGACATCTTGCATCATATTTTGACATCTCGATGAAATGAACCCTAAGTTTCATGACAAATGGGACCTAAGGGGATCTCTTGAACCTAACCCTAACCAAAATAGGGAGGGAGGACTTGGGTGCCTATGCCCTAGTTCTGCCCTATTTTGGGTCAGTCCTAAAGTTTGAGTGTTGGCTTGTGACTGTTATTTGGGTCCTATGCCAACACAGTAAGTTTGAATTACAAAATTCTTGGCAGGAGTGTTTGTAGTTGCATATATAAGCATGTTTAGGAATTCATTTGTAAACTAGATGGACATTAGATACAATTGTGATTCTTAAGCTTTTATGAAGGTGATTCAAGCCATTCATTGTGTGTTAGAGTAGTACTTTGTTGTTTATGTGTTTGTATTTGTAGATTTGAGCATCCATCTCCTCATGGCATGAATAGCTTCTTCCTTCCATGAGATCTTTACTACAAGGTGACATCATTTGTGTTTTTGAGTATTTATCGATTGGTTTTTTGCCTCCACCTCACAAGGGTATGCACTCTCTATCTGACAACAGCATTCAGAAGACTTGAATATCTCTCTAGGGCTTGATTGAGGCAAGCCTCTAAACACCACAACCCCCTCCCTATTTTTCTATAATTGTAGATTACAGGTTGAAGAAGCAGGAAAAGTGGAGTTATAGAGGAGTGTTGCAAAGTGTCAGATTCACAGATCAAAGTTGAAAATAGGGACCTCGATGTGGGCGCCCACTCAGTAGTCCTCTGGATCTTGCAATGGATAAATCTCTAAGACAATAGGAATAGGTTGCAGATCAAGTTCCCAGATCTAGACAAAAATTAGGGCACTGGACTAGGGTACCCACTCATTAGTCCCTAACTGTTCCACTTCCTAGACTTTAGAAACTAGTACACATTTGTCCATTATTTTACATCTTTCTATAGCAGCATTTTCTAGTATTCATCTATTTGCTTCCATATTTGTATAATTAGGGTTTTGATGTATAATTGAGCATAAGTAAGCATAATTGACAATCAAATCATACAAATCAAAGTTTGCCTACATTCCTAAGTGAACAAGGGTATGATAGTGCATTGCCACTTGACCAAAAGTCCTTGAATATAAAGGGTGAAAGGAGGACACACACACAAAACTATCAAAAACCAATTATCCAAATTTTACTCTTTACACACCCAAAATGTGGTAAATTCCTGGTGCATGTCGAAATGATGCTAAATGAGAGAGAAGTAGCACCATTAGCTAGAATGGCACCTTCTTGAGAGGGAGATGCCGTTCTCTATAATGATGCAATGTTAGGATATGGTAGCGCTATTTGGAGGATTAGTACATGGGAGGGAAATATTGACTCCTAATTAAATTTTGGCTCCAAAGTGAAGAAAAGTAGTGCAAAGTGGCTGATTTGGAAAAAATGTAAGTCATTTAACTAACATTTGGTGGATACAGGAGCCAAAAGGGATCGTGGGGTCACGAGAGCAGTCTATTCCTATGGTGATGCAGTTATTAGATGGGTTTGATGGAGCCACCCAGGCTCGACTAGCGAGATTGGGTTTGTCGATAGTATCAGATATGCCTATCCTATGACCACATAGGGCATTGATGATAGCTATTGTAGAGCGATGGCAACTTGAGACGTGTTCCTTTCTCCTACCAACAAGGTAGATTACCATCACCCTTGAGGATTTTTATCACATCCTCAATCTACCAATTCACAGTGGACGAGTGGTGTATCACATGAGGAGGGGACATATAGCCTTAGGCAGAGCATTTGCCCTAGGCTACCCAGAGTTGTCATAGGATAGTCAAGAGATGAGTTATGACTAGACTTTAGCAACAATTGCAGATCATTTTACCTTGTTTCTTTGTGCATTGATTGGAGGTGTAGTAATCCTAGACCGACGTGCTCGAGGCTTTCCTATGGGTTGTAGAGAGATGATCAAGGGGATGGTGCAAGATGAGACAGTCTATGCATGGGGGCCGTGCATGTTAGGGCAGTTGTATCACGAGATGCATACTATAGTATATCACTATGCTTCATATCTACTGGGGTCTCACTGCTGCACGTGTGGGCCTTTGAGCACATTGCAATTACTAGACCACATGGGGCATATTTTTGATGATACTTTGAGGCATTTGTGTTGTTATACTAGTACCCCCTCTAGTACTCTCATGTTGGATGGTTCAATTATTGGCAGCGAGTGCTTGATGATCTGATTTGGGTTACATGGTGGCTATATATTGGAGTGGAGTCATGGCCAAATGATGATGTGCATATGCCTTATACACTCTAGCCATGTTATTTGATGGGTCAAGGTGATCACACCATCGACATGTATCTTCCTTCCTGGGTTTTGCATCAATTTGGCTTGTGGCAGGATCTTCCTCAAGGGATGGCAATGTTTTCTCAGACACTACAAGATGTGAGATGGCCACCAGCCATAGCACCACAGGTGGTGATAGCTAATTTTTTAGCATTACAGCCCTAGCAATGGGATTGGGGGAGTACGGTGGCAGACATGGGGACTACGCCCACGTATGATCAGTGGTGGGCAACATGGCAGCCAATACATTTGATAGATATGCTAGAGGAGCCTGATATGATCATGAAGCTAGAGGAGGATGGAGATATAGTGGAGGAGGAGCTAGTGGTCGAGGAGGTTGAGGGAGATGAGGATGATCCTATGGGGATATTGGTCGTAGTATCCTATGAGTAGGTGATGGCAGCAAGAGGGTGAGGTAGAGGGAGAGGTGGATGGTAGTTGGTACCACCATTATAGGTGCAACAATAGGTACAACAGCAGGTACCTTGGGCACAGGTTATTGCATAGCAGGGGTAGGGAGATTAGTAGGTAGTGAGGCCGAGACAGCAGGCCCCATAATAGCAGCAATAAATACTTGTACAACAGGTTCAGATAGGGCAAGTGCAGGGGGCATGAGTACCCTGATAGTAGGGTCCTAGGCAGAGACAACCTACCTAATGGGCCTAGGGACAGGATAGAGGATTGATGCCACCTCTGCAGGCACCTCTACAACAACAAGGATCGAGGGCCACCTCAGCATAGTAGACAACTAAGCCGTAGATGAGGGAGAGGACATATCAATAGGATATTCTAGAGGCTACCATGACATTTTTGGGGATTGGCAGGGTAGAGGCCAGTAGCTTGGGGGAAGGGATAGAGCTAGCTTTGAGAGGATGCACATCATGTAGGCACACCCACATAGATGATAAGGAGGTGGGGACTCTCTGAGGTTAGTTGGAAAGCCTAGAGGATATAGTGCAGAGAGAGCTTAACAGGAGCTTGTGCATCTTTGATGGGCAACTGCATTGTTAGATGGATCAGATGGGCAGATGAGTGCACTATAGGTGTAGTTGACACAGGCATAGGCTTAGGTGGCTACCTTGATAGATGAGTGGGATTTGGAGAGAGATCTACAATAGACTACAGAGGCTAGGGCTCAATAGGTAAAGGCACAGGTGGTGAGTTTACAGGGGGTGGTGGCTGGTATTGGCATGGGTTTGATTTTTACATAGTTTTAGACTTAGATTACACAGTTATAGGGACAGTTGCAGCAAGCACAGAGTCAGCACCTAGAGGAGAGTAGATGGTCTGAGTACTATTATGGAGCATATTGTTTTGTTGTACCTAAGGGTCAGTGTATGCCCAGCTATATTCAACGCAGTAGATCCAAGATGTTGGGGTCCCATAGGTCGAAGTGCTAGGAATTGTATGCAGAAGATATCAATTAAATGCAAATAAAGATTAGATAGAGGAATGAAAAATACATAGAAATAATAATAGCGAGAGACAATTTTTAACATGGTTTACCCAAACTCAAGCTACATCCACCAACAGAGAGTCCTATATTATTATCCAGCAATCAAACTAATTACAACCAACAATCCTTGCAACTCAATACCACTGCAAATCCTACAATATAATATCAATGGAAACCCTAACCCTTAGCCGCTTTTATCAAGCCTTAGGTCAGTTACAAAATAGGGGTTTTTTAAGTCATCCAATAGAAAAATAACTCATGACACCTTTATAAAATAATAAAAAATCATTTAAGGTTTTAGGGGTGCTGCCCCTGGACCCCGCAAGGGGCACTGCCCCCAAACCCCTATTAAATAATTTGGGGGCAAACCATGTCAATAAAAGGGAAAAGTTTAACCTTTGAGTCTGATTAGGCTCCATATAACAACACCAAGAGGTATATTCAGTCAGTTCAGTAGCCTACGACCCCTCCTCCACTGGCACCCTAGCAGCCACATCAGACACATCAGCCACTCCCACGGTAGCAGCAGCAGCTACAACCAGGGTCACCCATAGAGTAAGGCAAGGGTTCATTAGCCTAAGGTTGATGTGCTATCATATATTGATGTATTTTGGGCCCTTAGAGGTAGTTTTGTATAATGACTTGTATGATTTTTTGAGTGATGTACATTATTTTGTGGTGATGTATGATGATGATATATGATGATTCATGTTGATGATGTTTATGGCTTGTATATGACGGTTTATGTTATGGATGCACTTATGATGTATGTTTTGATGGTTTATGTATTTGATGATGATGCAGATTATGATGTGATGGATGATTTTATTTATATTGCATTATGTGATGAAATGATTGATGATTACATTGATGGTACTTGTCGGGATGCCTCCCTCATGTCATCCATATAGTAACCTCTTATGAATGGTGGTGTAATTCAGATATTAATGGTTGTAAGGATTTTTTGATGTTTATAATATTTGTTACAAGATTCTTTTGGCCTATGGATGGATGTCTTGTTATGATATTATGATCTATGTAGGTGGTACTTATGGTTTTGTTATGATGCACTATGTGATGTTGTGATTTTTATGCTATGGATTAGATGGATATTGATGGATGTTTTATGTCATGTTATGGATCATGATGATATATATATATATATATATGTTATGTTTATGATGGTGATGGATCATGTATTGTGATGTGATGATTTATGCTATGCTTATGTTGTTTATGCATTATGATGTGATAATGTTGATGCATGTTATGATTATGGATTATGATGTGGATTAAAATGGATGTAAAATGATTTTGTGGAATGAGAATAAATGCTCAAATTAATAAACATTTATTATGGATGATTAATGTAATGGATTCTCAAGTTACACCTGTGTGAGAGCTTGATTTGTGTAATATAACCATTGCTCACTATTCAGTGCTTTTGGGAAAGTTGGGAAGGGAACAAGCAATAGAATTTGTTAGGCAATGTGTTCCCTTTAGAATCTCCATGGTGAACATGAGATGATGATGTAATGAGTTTATGCAATGATAATAAATTAGTGCAATGGTTAATGAAATGAACAAGTCATGATACATGTTGTGTGCACGTTAAACCATGGGTGGTGGGGTTAGGCAGTGAGGAATAGGTTAGGGAGGGATATGGTTATGGGTTGGGAGGAAAGGGGATTGTAAGAATGGTTTAGGGAATGTTAGGTTATTGGACACCACGTCATTAGAAGGGTTTTGGTTTAGGTGTGTTAGGTTGGTTGAATGGGTTAAGGGGTAAGTGAGAGGGGGGATGTTACTTGGGGGGGTGTAGAATGGATGGATGGGGGGATTTGAATGGATTACTGGGGGGGTACATCAAAATTCTAAGCCCGGATAATATGGTTGGATGGGTAGTGAAAGATGATATGAGCTAGGTTTAGTACTTGCATTACCAATATTGAGAGCATTTCTAGATTTATTATAGAAAAGCAGGATGCTTTTCATGAAGGTATGAGAGGACCTTGGTGATATTATTTATCCCACACTCACATAGACTAGACTAAAAAAACAATAGTTGATTTCATGCATGCCCAAGGTAGTATAACATTGCCTAGATGAGGGAAGGGGACTCATAACATAAGTTTTCATAGTACATAGAAGGTATAAATAACCTAATATGCAAATGGGAAGTAGTATGCTAGAACCGACCCTATCTTCAAGATATGAATACTATTCTTGGAGTAATGAAATCCACCCACAAGCACAACATACAAAAAAAATGACCATGTCAATTCTAGGTATTGCCCGCCACTTACCATGATATAATGGGATAAAGGTAGCTTTGGAAATGACCTTGAACAAGACAAGAAGATGAAAATCAAGAATCAAAAGATCAACCAAAAAAGCACAAATAGCCATTGTACTCTCTTGCCAAGATAGGTGTTGATAAGATGATGGATTATGTCCATTGTAGGAATGATATATCCTAGGATGCCAATTAGTTAGATTTTGTTGGATAAATTCCAAAAGGTGGACAAAAGGATAATCAGGCTATGTGATGATTATAGTTGGTATGTTGATTGATAATTTTTGAATGAGATGTGATGTTTCAGAATATACTTAGCATGTGTATCATTTGGTGAATCTAGTAAGCTCAGTAAATAGGGACTATCCAAATGGGCTGGATGGATGCATCTTATGTACTTGAGTTCTGGATACTTCCTTCATATTCTAGACTGCATACATACCTTGTGTCCATGGGATCAAGGCACTTTCAAGATGAGAGTGAGATGAATATGTAGTTCTAGTAAAACTTGATGATGTGGGAGTGTTTTTATATTTTTATGCTTTTCTAATGTTTTTGGTGTTTTTGGATTTTATATTATTTTTGGATTTTGTATTGTTTTTGGAGTTTTTTGGATTTTCTATTATTTTTGGATTTTTTGAATTTTAGCTATACAAAAGAAGCATACAAGGATCCTTGTTCCATGGATTAGATTTGGGTGGGATGACGTGGGGTGGGTGAAAGGATTTGATGTATCAGAATTCCAAGCCATGGGAGTATGTTTAATATGGATGCTGTGATGGACAGAGGAATTATAAGATGGTGGAATCGGCTACTACACATGGCACCTGAGACAAGTTTTCACCATGGTACTTATCCAAGGCATCACCAAAGTGATTTTCACCATTGGATGACTTTATTGCACTCAAGTTTTTCTTGATTTTTCATTTTTTTTATATCATTCTATTTTTTGATTTCTTTTGTATTTTTGCTTTCAGATACTTGATGAGTTATGCGTATAACTTCTTCAAATGCAGAATGTTCATGGGTTCATCCAAAGGCTACCCCTCAGGTGTTGCAAGCTGATATGCCCTTGATCCATAGCTGGTTGTGATAACATATGGTCCCAACCAGTTGGTCTCAAATTTTCCCTTTTTATGCGCTCTTGCAGATTTTTTTGATTTTCCATGAGGACAAGGTTGCCTACTTCAAACTTATGGTTCTTGATCTTTATGTTAAAGCTTCTTCGTAGGCAATTTTGATATGTCTACAAATGGTTGTGAGCATCCAGGCATTTCTCATCCAATAGTTCTAAATCATGTAGCCTTGCAACTCGATACTCTTCATCAGTGATCATATTTTGTAAAGAAACTCTGAGTGATGGGAGTTTGACCTCAATAGGTAAGATGGATTCAGAACTGAATACTAGGGAATATGGGGTGGCTCCTATAGGTGTACAGATACTTGTGCGGTAAACCCATAGGGAGGGATTAAGTTGGAGGTGCAGTCATGGCCAGCTTCATTAACTGTCTTTTTCAGAATACGTAGGATGGTTTTGTTAGAAGCTTCAACTTGATTGTTACCTTGAGGGTAAAAAGGTGTGGCTAAATGGTGTTGGATCTAGAATTTCTCACACAAAGTGTAGACTTCCTAGTTCTTAAATGGTTTCCCATTATCTATGATGATGGGATGGGGGATGCCATATCGGCATATTATGTAATGGAGAATGAATTTTTCTATTTGGATGCCTGTGGTGAATGTGAGTGGAATTGCTTCAACCCACTCGGTGAAGTATTCAGTGGCAGTGATAATGAACTTATGATAGTTGGATGATGGAGGGTGAATCTTACCTAAAAGGTTGAGTCCTCATTGTGAAAAAGGCCATGGAGTTGTTATTGGTTGTAGCTCTTGTGATGGTGCATGGATGAGGTCCCCATGTTGCTGACATGGCAAGCATTTCTTCATGAATCTATAAGCATCTAGCTCCATGGTCGGCTAGTAGTACCCTATTCTCAAGATCTTCTTAGCTAGGGTAGGTCCACTAGAGTGTGCCCCACAAATTCCTTCATGTACCTCTTGTAAGGCCACTTCAGCTTCCTTAGAATCGAGACATCGTAAAAGTGTACCATCAAGACTCGTTTTGTAGAGGGTGTTTCCTATAAGGGTGAAGTGGGAGGCTTGGCAGATGAAGCTTTTACGTTGGGAGGATGATAGGTTGGGTGGGATGATGTTGTCATGAAGGTACATGTACGTTTCTTGATACTAGGGAGATAGGGGACCAACAATGTCACACACCAGTTCTGATTGTGGAACATCATAAGTTGGTATGGGGAGTTCTTCAATTAGGAGCTCACATTTCTTGTTATCTTTCTTCATGTCCACCAAGGATCCTATTGTGGCCATGGCATCTACTGCCTTGTTATTCAACCTTGGAATCTGTTCAAAATGGATATCGTCAAAATAATCTTTGAAGTCGTCTACCATTCTTTTATATGGAAAGAGTTTTTCATCTTTTTTTTGTATTCATTGTTCACTTTCTAGATGATTAATTGGGAATCTCCATAGACCATCAACTTCTCAATCTTCCACTAAATTGCCATGCAGAGTCTTGTGATGAGGGCCTCATATTTTGCTACATTATTTATACATGGAAATGTAATCATTTATGATTTGGGGATGGTATCTCCTTGAGGGGTAATAAACAAAATGCTTGCCCCTCAGCCTCGATGCATATAAGACCCATCAAAATACATTTTCCATGATTTTGTTGTTGGTGTTACCATCAATATAGACTCATCTGAAAACTCTACAAGTGTTGGTTGCTCTATTGGGATTGGTACCTCAGCTAGTTGATTAGTGATTACCTATCCTTTAATGGGTATTCACTCTGTGTATTCAATATCAAACTCACTTAGGATCATTACCTATTTAACCATTCTTCTTGTAAGGGTGGCTCTAGTTAGCAGATATTTTAGTGGATCAATCTTGGCAATGAGCTTAGTCTTGTGATTAAGCATGTAATGTATCAACTTTTGTGAAGTGAATATGACAGCTAGGCATGCTCATTTAATTTGAATATAACTTAGCTCATAGGACACCAAGGTACTGTTGATATAATATATGGCTCTTCTTTTCCTTGTTCATCGTGTTGCGCCAACGAGGCCCCTATAGTTGTTTCTATTGTTGAAATGTACAAGCAAAAGGGTTCTCCTTGTTTTGGTAGAATAAGGACAGGTGGGTTAGCAAGGCATTCTTTTAGTCACTCAAGCATTCTGACACTCACTATCCCACACAAAGGCTATGTTCTTGTGGAGAAGATGCTGAAACAACTGGCATTTATTGGCAAGTTATGCTATAAACCATTGGATAGAATGAAGTTTTCCTTGTAGAATTTGTAGTTGCTTAAGTGTCTTTAGAGGAAGCATCTCTGTTATAGCTTTGACTTTGGCAGGGTCTACTTCGATTCCTCTTCTCGACACTATGTATCCTAGAAGTTTTGTGGAAGTGACCCCGAAGACACATTTCTTGGGATTTAGCCACACATTGTACTATTCTAGCCTATCAAATATCTTACCTAACATGTTTAGATGTTCTTCATTTTCCCAATAGATCATCTACATAGTCTTCCATTATGCTATGGAAGAGATCATGGAAGATGACCGTCATTGCCCGTTGATATGTTGCACCTGCATTCTTCAAGCTGAAAGGCATCACAACCTAGTAGTATATCCCTATGGGCATATGAAGGATGTTTTATGTCGATCTTCCTTTGTGATATTGATTTGATGTACCCTAAGAAACCATCCGTTAGCAACAACATCTCACCTGCTGTGAGATCCACTATGATGTCGATGTTGGGTAGCGGAAAGTCATCTTTAGGGCAAGATTTATTAAGATCTCTAAAATTTGTGCAGTACCAAATGCCCCCAATGAATTTGGCTATAGATACAATATTGGATGCCCACTCGGGGTAATCTATTCCATGAATAAACCCCACATCTATGATTTTCTTAAGATCTTCTTTGACGAGGAGCACAATTTGAGGATTCATCTTCCTTAGCTTTTGTTTTACTGGTTTTGTATCAGGACATATTACAAGGTGATGAACAATCAAGGCAAGATCTAGTCCTAGCATATCGGCATAGCTCCATGCAAAATTATGGCTCCTTCACTTTAAAAAGGCTAGGAAATTCTCCTATTCTGTTACTGTAAGGGATTCTACTATGAATGCGATTTTCGGTGCCTCTTCTGTTCCAAAGTTCATTTCCTGCGATGGTTCCACTAGGATGGGTGATCTATCGAGATATACTTCATCCACTTTAGGGAGACTTATGATCTCATCTGCTCGGGCCTCTGGGAGGTTTTCACTAGGTGATATGTCCTTTATTTTGATTTTTTCTTCACCCAAAAGTGCTACGGAGTGGTTTTCACTACGGGGTGTTGTTTTTATTTTTATGTTTTTTTAACTAAGAGCATGGGTGGTCTCTTTGAAGTAGGTAGATGTGTTGAGTTCCATGATATATCCAGCTTTGTGATCTCTGAGGGGGAAATGATCTCTGACCCCCATCATCTCAGCTATGGCTTCATCATTCTATGCAACATCAAGGATAGGAGGTCCTTGTTGGTCCTAATCTATAAGTTGGGGGTACACAAGAGATAAGTTGTAGGAGTTAGATAGAGTGGTGGTTAGGGTATAGATGGTATATACAGAGGTTTCAAAGAGTTTGGTGAAATCACTAAAGGATTCTTGATGGTCTACTTCGTTGATGTTATCAACGATAGGGGAGACCTTAGCAACCTCACCTAAGATACATTCGCCATTAGAAAGGATGGATTCTTGTTTCCCATACCCTATTCCATGAAG
The DNA here is from genome assembly GCA_027924645.1 of Cunninghamia lanceolata. Taxonomy (NCBI): domain Eukaryota; kingdom Viridiplantae; phylum Streptophyta; class Pinopsida; order Cupressales; family Cupressaceae; genus Cunninghamia; species Cunninghamia lanceolata. The sequence goes on from BSBN01000394.1 coordinate 7,746,266, forward strand.
ACACAGGTATTTTGTAGCTTTAATTGGCTCTGCAATTCCTTACTTATGAAGGCCTATACCGCCTTGTCCTTTATAGCCCATATATTTGATAATCTCTAGACATTTGCCATAGATTTTAGTTGGGATAATAGGGGCTTCTTGTTCTGCTTCTTCATCTTTGTATAACCATGAGGATATGCCTTCAAGAATATCCTAATCAAGGAGATGCTTCTTCTCGAAGGTGGAGGATGGTTTGCATTTGATGACTACCATGGAGACTTCTTCTTCCTTAGGAGCACCAAATGTCTTAGGACTAGGCAATAATCCTACACAAAAGGCACCATGTAGGTCATATTTTCCACATCCCATGTCGCTTAGCTTGATCTTGAATTTGAGTGGTGGAGATGTTTGTGATGTAGTGGTGGTGTTGGAAGGGTCAACATATGAGGCAAATGATGTAGGATTGGATTGGGAGGTAGGTTTCTTACTAGCATTGTTATATGGGATGAAGGTGAGGTCGTGTCCTTCCAAAAAGATGCAATATTGGAAAGGATAGGGATTGACATAGATAGTAACTTTTGTACTGTTATAGGGGAATTTCAATCTATGGTGGAATGTTGAAGGGATGGCTTGCATGACATGGATCTATGGTCGGCCAAGGAGAATATTGTAGGGAAGGTCAAGATCAAGCACTTGACACTTGGTCTCCAAGATTTTCTACCCTACTTGGATAGGGAGTGTTAGTGCCTGAATTGACTGTAGTTTTTTGAGCAATTTTCATTCAGGCACTCTCCCTAAGTATCCAAAAAATGCTCCAAGTGTTGGACCTCCTTAGTGTTTTTTCAGCTGCATCATCATATTTTCTTGAGGAGGAGGTCATCATGATCATGTTTGTTTCGATGGGGGTCAGCATCATCATGTTCTTCGTCGACCGGTTTCTCATCGTCATCATCATATTGAAGTGTCGGGTAATGTTTGGTTTTTATCCTGATGATGCTGATGTGCTACAGTGCGCCCTGGTCTGCTTGCGAGGGTGATTTTTCAAAGTCTCCGATGATCTTCCATTTATCACCTTGCCCAAGCATGATGATGATGTTGCTTATTCTTTGAGTTGTTTCGACCGAACTTGTTTTTTCCTAAGGGTCGTCGTCATCATCATCATATTTCCTTTTATCACCGTGTTGCTTGCGGGGGTCATCATATTATCTGCATCATGATATTTCACCGGGGTGATATTTCTATCATCGGGTGATCTTGGTTATGATCATCCTGATGATGTTGTTGAAGAGTTCTAAGTGCGACCCGATATTCACTAGGGTCATCATATTTTGAACATCAGGATGATCTTAGTCAATATCATCCTGATGATGTTGTATCACCTTGTTCTTTGTTTCTCATCCTGATGATGCTGACGTCATCCTTATATCAGGGTTATATCTTTCTTTCTGCCCATCTGCATCATGATATTTCCGAAGGAGGGGGTGATATTTTCATATCACTCGAGAGTGTGTTTGTTCCAGCATCATGATGATGCTGATATCAAGGAGATATCCGCCTGCCGGCTTCGTGCGCTATCTAGAGGGGGTGATCTTTTCGAGCATCATCATATTCATCTATCGCCCCGATCTTACACAGGAGCTACAGTGCAACCTGATATTTGAACATCAGGAGGATATTTCCAAATATCCGGTTGTCTTCCGAATATCATGATGATGTTAATATGATGATGACGTCATCAAGGTCCCGGGGGGGTCATATTTCTAACACTGATCATCTTGAGGAGATCTCCCGACATTTGTTAACATGATGATGACGTCATCCGGATATGAGGAGGTGTGCAGTAGGCAGATATGATGATGACGTCAGCAGTATATGATGATGATGTCATCAGGATGTTCATCGGCTAGACTTTTGTTATAAGCTCAGCAGGAGGATGTTCCTCCGATGGATCAGGTTGTGCCGATTATCATGAAGGTTATATTTCAAATATCATGATGACGTCAGGATGATATTTCGAACAACAGGATATCATGCTGCTGGAGGATGATGATGATGAGGTCTATACTAGTGTCGTCAGGAGCAAAAGCACCGACATGATATATGCTCATGACCTAGTATATAAAGTGTTATTGAGGTCATCGCGGGGTGCATGTGGGATATTGATATCCTGCATTTTCAAACATCATGATGATGAGTCTCGGCGGGAAATGCTTGCGATAGTCTGTTTGATGATCTTCCCAAGGCCGCGGGTTGGTGCGCCATTAATGGCGATTGTTGCAGAGGTATGGGCGATGGCGTGGGTCGATCTTGTACCCGACTGAAGGTGTACATCAGCGGACAGGGGCGCAGGGCTCGAGAAATCTTCCTGTCTCCTCTCCTACCTACTGCATTCAAGTTTGGGCGCCAATCTGGTTGTGTTTGAGCGCCATTTCCATGATACTGTGTATCTGGCGGGATTTTTGGTCAACATTGTAATTAATTGCTGAGCACCTACCTGGCTGTTATAAGCAGGTGGTGTTGCTCATTTGAAAGGTTGAAAGTTGATGATTTTTGGCTCTGTAATCCAAAACCAGCTGATCTGGTTGCTCTGTACAGCTTGATCTTGTGAGTTTATGTATCTCCTATTGTAGGACTTGGCATGAATCCACTGATTTCATGGTTGATCTTGTATGAGTAATGCTATCTTAGCATGTGTTGTGTTAATTCTGTCTCCAGTATTGCATGTATCCTTCTTCTGGATCTGGATGTTTGCTTATGTTTAGATTCTAGAGCATAGAATTCCTATGTTGAATGTCTGATCTTTTAACCTCTGCTCAAGGGGCAGATTAAACTATTTTCAAGTTGAACATTGGGAAGGGTATACTGCAGTAGGGATGCCATAAGTAGAGATAGCTCAACACTCTATATTGGGAGATATCTGTAGGGCAGATATCATGTGTATCCCCCTGAAATCCAGTTTTAGCTATTCATGCTGATCATTCACAGGTGTATGTCTACCGACTCCAAGCCCTGGATAGGCACCAATCATGCTGTGTTCTTGTGTTATACACCATGTCCAGCTTTGCATCCAAATTCATATCAAAACATTTCATACCTCCACCTGTTAGTTGTAGGAGTAGGATTAGGAACCCCCTGCATACTCTCATACTCAACCAGACATCATGTCCAAGAATGTTGCCAGCCTTGTGATCTATCATGCAGATCTTGGTCCATACATGAGACTATTCTGCCTGTTGTTGTCAAGTTAGATCTTTCTATCTTTGAGCTAGTCAAGGTTACATCTTAAGTTATAGGGATACCCCCCTTGGTGCGGCAGAACCAGAAGTGAAGGGGAGGAGCTCACGCAACCTCCTGTATTCAGTTGGCCTGAATCTGCCTGTGCATTAGAAGTGGCAAACCCTAATGCTGATTCAGAAAAAATGTCAACAGAATGGCGACTCCGCTGGGGAGATCAATGTCATATCCATGAAGGTTTGAGTCCACAAGATTAAAAAATCAGACCTGGAAACTGTTTGTTGCAGCAGAGAAAAAAGGTTGTATATGTGACTCTGCTGGTGGATGACCCAGAAAGAAAGAAATCAATCTGCAGCTTCAGCTTGTTTGAAGCTCATTCCTCTTCAAGGAGGTGGCGACTCTGCATCAAAGAACCTGATAAAGGAACAAAATCAGCTAGAGAAGAATTTGCAGCTTCTGCAACATATCCAGGTATTTCATATTATTTGACAGATTCGCTATTTGGTGAGAAAGCACTGGTTAAAAGGGGACATTGGTGAAAACAGAGCTTGCATGCTTTCATTAGAACTTACACTGTATTTCAAAGGGCATGCAATGTTGTTCAAAAGACTCATTTAAAGGACTTTAGGCAAGTTTGAAAAAATAGTCTAAACTTTGAGTGCCTAAAGTCATTGTTAGTAGAAAATCTGAGTAGAGAGGAGGGTTGCAATAACATAAAGGATGTATTATCTGCCTATGCACCCCTGTGAAGTGTCAAATGCAAGAATGTATAGTAGTCAGTCCCAACAATGTAATAAAAGAAGTTTCAACATAGACAGATATAGGCCCATAGATTTCAATGGCATTTGTGGCTATCCAAATGCCTTTCCACCTAAAATCAGAAATTTTTTGCCTAAATTTAAGGGTATAAAGGATGAATCAGCTGAGAGACACTTGCAGCAGTTCATGAATGTGATAGATGACTTTGAGATTGACCATGAGGATGTGGTTATGAGATTATTTGTTCAATCTCTAGATGAAGATGCAAGGGACTGGTTTTCCTACCTTCCAGCTCACTCTGTCAACTCTTGGCATGGTTTTAAATCTGCATTTCTAGTACAGTATGGTGAAAGAGTTTCTGAATATGCAGCCATTAGTGACTTCATGTACATTCATATTGAAGAAGATGAGTTGATCCCAGCCTTTAACCTCAGATTTATGAGGGCATTGAATAGAATTCCAGAATGTATGAGACCTAATGATGCACTGTGCTTAGTTACCTACTTGGGAGCCTTTGATGGGAAAATGAGTTACAGATTAAGAGACAAGGAGCCCACCACATTGCATCAGGCACATCAGTTTGCATTAGATATTGAAAACAATTGGAGGTATGGAATACAAAAGGGTTATTTCTCTGAAAATTTTTGTTGTCCTGCAGCCCCCAGTGTTAATGGAGGATTTAATTCAGGTATTGACAATGAATGTCATAGCACTCACACCCCTGTTGACCCAGTTTTTGCATCATTCCAAGTGGATGATGTTTCTATCATAGAGGAGGATGTCCTTTTTTGCCCAGCAAGTGAAGTTGAAAATAATAATTTTTCAAGTAAAATTTGCATACCAGTCCTAAACAAAGAGCCTTCATGTTTAAATGATCCAGTTGTGCAGAGTTGTGATCATATGGATCAAGAATCAATATCAGTTTCATCAGGAAGTATTAGAGGGCTAGAAAATGATGCAGATTGTTCAACTTCAGAGTGCATTGACACAGTAGCAATCTTGTATATGGGGCAATCAATTGATAAAAATGATATCCATGACCAGTGCATGGATCAGGTTTGTTTTTCTTATGACTCTGAATCTGATAGTAATGAAGAAGAATTGGAATGTCATGAAGAAGAAGCAGAGGCCTTTACAGTGAATGTTAATCCCCTTTATGATGAGCCTGCTGATGTATATGATGTTGTGAGTCTTGACTTTCAGTGGTGTAGGATTAACCCTTTGTTTGAGGATGATGATACTGATTTGCAAGCTGTGAATAATGAATGTTCATCATCACCTGATTCAGACATGTGCAACATTGGGTGTGTGGATCAGGATTTGTTTTCAATATCAGTAGATATTAGGGGTCTCATTTTTTCTGAGTATTTTGAATTGTTGGATCAGCTGGATGAGTACCTGATAATGTGCAGCAGCCAGATAAATGATAAAGAATGCCAAGAGCAGTATGATGTACTGTCTAAGGGACATAACATACATGTGTTGCCTAATGATGAAGAATATTATGTGTATGGTTACATGTCTAATTCTGAAATCCAGAATGACAGAGCTGAAAGTGATGGTGGCAAGCTTTCAAAACTGGTGGAATATCTTTTTAAGCAGGTGACATTATGGGCAGATTATGCCAATCTTTTCAGTTGGGATTGGGATCTTTCAGCTTGGAATCAGGCATTTGACAAGAAAAAATTATGGTTCTTCCTTTTTGGTTGCCCGGGGCCGCCAAAATGATGTTTAAAAATATTGTGTTTGGTGATGCAGATCAACATAACATCATGACTCTGTGCCCAATGGATAAGGGACTGGTCTGCATCCCAGAGATCTGGAGTTCTCGCTGCAGTCTTGCACCTGCACGTCCCCAGACAGAGCCACTGTTAGTGCCTGAATTGACTGTAGTTTTTTGAGCAATTTTCATTCAGGCACTCTCCCTAAGTATCCAAAAAATGCTCCAAGTGTTGGACCTCCTCAGTGTTTTTTCAGCTGCATCATCATATTTTCTTGAGGAGGAGGTCATCATCATCATGTTTGTTTCGATGGGGGTCAGCATCATCATGTTCTTCGTCGACCGGTTTCTCATCGTCATCATCATATTGAAGTGTCGGGTAATGTTTGGTTTTTATCCTGATGATGCTGATGTGCTACAGTGCGCCCTGGTCTGCTTGCGAGGGTGATTTTTCAAAGTCTCCGATGATCTTCCATTTATCACCTTGCCCAAGCATGATGATGATGTTGCTTATTCTTTGAGTTGTTTTGACCGAACTTGTTTTTTCCTAAGGGTCGTCGTCATCATCATCATATTTCCTTTTATCACCGTGTTGCTTGCGGGGGTCATCATATTATCTGCATCATGATATTTCACCGGGGTGATATTTCTATCATCGGGTGATCTTGGTTATGATCATCCTGATGATGTTGTTGAAGAGTTCTAAGTGCGACCCGATATTCACTAGGGTCATCATATTTTGAACATCAGGATGATCTTAGTCAATATCATCCTGATGATGTTGTATCACCTTGTTCTTTGTTTCTCATCCTGATGATGCTGACGTCATCCTTATATCAGGGTTATATCTTTCTTTCTGCCCATCTGCATCATGATATTTCCAAAGGAGGGGGTGATATTTTCATATCACTCGAGAGTGTGTTTGTTCCAGCATCATGATGATGCTGATATCAAGGAGATATCCGCCTGCCGGCTTCGTGCGCTATCTAGAGGGGGTGATCTTTTCGAGCATCATCATATTCATCTATCGCCCCGATCTTACACAGGAGCTACAGTGCAACCTGATATTTGAACATCAGGAGGATATTTCCAAATATCCGGTTGTCTTCCGAATATCATGATGATGTTAATATGATGATGACATCATCAAGGTCCCGGGGGGGTCATATTTCTAACACTGATCATCTTGAGGAGATCTCCCGACATTTGTTAACATGATGATGACGTCATCCGGATATGAGGAGGTGTGCAGTAGGCAGATATGATGATGACGTCAGCAGTACATGATGATGACATCATCAGGATGTTCATCGGCTAGACTTTTGTTATAAGCTCAGCAGGAGGATGTTCCTCCGATGGATCAGGTTGTGCCGATTATCATGAAGGTTATATTTCAAATATCATGATGACGTCAGGATGATATTTCGAACAACAGGATATCATGCTGCTGGAGGATGATGATGATGAGGTCTATACTAGTGTCGTCAGGAGCAAAAGCACCGACATGATATATGCTCATGACCTAGTATATAAAGTGTTATTGAGGTCATCGCGGGGTGCATGTGGGATATTGATATCCTGCATTTTCAAACATCATGATGATGAGTCTCGGCGGGAAATGCTTGCGATAGTCTGTTTGATGATCTTCCCAAGGCCGCGGGTTGGTGCGCCATTAATGGCGATTGTTGCAGAGGTATGGGCGATGGCGTGGGTCGATCTTGTACCCGACTGAAGGTGTACATCAGCGGACAGGGGCGCAGGGCTCGAGAAATCTTCCTGTCTCCTCTCCTACCTGCTGCATTCAAGTTTGGGCGCCAATCTGGTTGTGTTTGAGCGCCATTTCCATGATACTGTGTATCTGGCGGGATTTTTGGTCAACATTGTAATTAATTGCTGAGCACCTACCTGGCTGTTATAAGCAGGTGGTGTTGCTCATTTGAAAGGTTGAAAGTTGATGATTTTTGGCTCTGTAATCCAAAACCAGCTGATCTGGTTGCTCTGTACAGCTTGATCTTGTGAGTTTATGTATCTCCTGTTGTAGGACTTGGCATGAATCCACTGATTTCATGGTTGATCTTGTATGAGTAATGCTATCTTAGCATGTGTTGTGTTAATTCTGTCTCCAGTATTGCATGTATCCTTCTTCTGGATCTGGATGTTTGCTTATGTTTAGATTCTAGAGCATAGAATTCCTATGTTGAATGTCTGATCTTTTAACCTCTGCTCAAGGGGCAGATTAAACTGTTTTCAGGTTGAACATTGGGAAGGGTATACTGCAGTAGGGATGCCATAAGTAGAGATAGCTCAACACTCTATATTGGGAGATATCTGTAGGGCAGATATCATGTGTATCCCCCTGAAATCCAGTTTTAGCTATTCATGCTGATCATTCACAGGTGTATGTCTACCGACTCCAAGCCCTGGATAGGCACCAATCATGCTGTGTTCTTGTGTTATACACCATGTCCAGCTTTGCATCCAAATTCATATCAAAACATTTCATACCTCCACCTGTTAGTTGTAGGAGTAGGATTAGGAACCCCCTGCATACTCTCATACTCAACCAGACATCATGTCCAAGAATGTTGCCAGCCTCGTGATCTATCATGCAGATCTTGGTCCATACATGAGAGTATTCTGCCTGTTGTTGTCAAGTTAGATCTTTCTATCTTTGAGCTAGTCAAGGTTACATCTTAAGTTATAGGGATACCCCCCTTGGTGCGGCAGAACCAGAAGTGAAGGGGAGGAGCTCACGCAACCTCCTGTATTCAGTTGGCCTGAATCTGCCTGTGCATTAGAAGTGGCAAACCCTAATGCTGATTCAGAAAAAATGTCAACAGGGAGTTTGATGGTGCCTTCACATAGTCTCTTAGTATCATCATAGCCCTTGATGGTTATACATTCACTTGTATCGACTACTACATTAGAGTATCCCAAATGTTTAACAATTTTAGAGTGCATAGGTTTAAGTTGGAGCCACCATCTATTAAGACTCTTTTATGATGTGCTTGTGGATACTGACTTTGATATGCAAGGCATCATTGTGTAGGTTGTCGGAGGTGAGAAGATCCTTTTCTAAGAAGGTGAGATGGTGGGGTGAAGCAATGTGGCCCACCATGGCTTGGAATTGATCCAAATTCAAGTTGGTGGGGACTTGGGTCTCTATTAAGGCTTTGTTGAGGATTTCTTTGTGAAGGGGAGATGTCCGAGGCAATTCAAGGGCTAAGATTTGTGTTGGGGTTTTGCCTAGATGATCTAGGAGGTTGTATTTGTGAGCAGATGGTGGATTGGTAGATGTAGATGTGGATGGTTGGTCATTGTTGGGTGCCCCAAAGATGGGTACACTGCCATGGTGAGTAGTGACGACACAATCAGGTGTTTTTGCTTGAATGGTGATGGTGTTGATGTGATTGGAAGAGGTCTCTATCCTTCCTATGATAGAATCAAAGGAAGTAGGTGGTGGTACAATGTTGTAAGATTGGTTTGACGAGGAGGCTTTTCCTTTGTTGTGGTTGAGTAGAGGATCCTTGTAAGCTCCTAGATTCACATTTGGTGATTATTTTGGTAGTTCATCAAAGGTTATGTCACCCCTATCTATATGGTCTTGGATACTATGCTTTAGCCTCATATAGCTAGATGTCTTATGTCCCTTTATGAGATAGTATTCACAATAAGCATTTTCATCAAACCAATAGGGTTTGAATTGGTTCTCATCATAGGGTCGAATAGGGGGGAACATGATTATGTCTGCCTTTACAGTATTGTTCAAAACATCTTCAATGGGGTCCCTTAAAGGTGTGAATTTTCTTTTGGGATTATTATTTTGTTTGGGTGGTCCTTTTGGGACATTGACATTGTTTGTGATGGATGTGATTGGTGGTGTTTGATTTTGTACATGTTGAATGACCTTCACAATGGTGATGCCATCATTGAGAATGTTTTTATTCTTTCCCCAAAAGTGAGGTTTATCATTTGATTGGGTGTTGTTGTTTGTGTTCGGGGTGTTGTTGTTGGTTTTGTTATTGTAGGTATAAAGTTTTATGGAGCCCTTGGCAATGAGGGCTCTTTCAATGGTAGTTCCCTTGTTAATAACCTCTTCAAAGGTCGATGTGCATTGTATTTGCAAATAGAAACTCATTTCTTGACTAATATTGGCCACAAACATGGTGACTAGTTGTTTTTCGGGGATAGGCCAAGGGAGCTTGCTTGCCAAGCCTCTCCATATTTGCAAAAAGGTAGCAACAGATTCTCCATTCTTTTGTTTGGCATTGAAAAGATCAGTCATTGATATTTCATGTTCAAAATTATAGGAAAAATAGTTTATGAACTTTTCTACGAGTTCATGGAACATTTTGATACCTAGAGGAAGGTGAGAAAACCATTCGGTGGCTTGACCACTGAGGCTTCTAGGGAAAAGTCTCATTAAATAGATGTCATCATATGAGACTTCTAGGCAAGCAATGTAGAACTCCCGAAAGTGGTCCCTAGGATCTCCCTTTCCTTTGCACTTGTCAAATTTGGACGTTTCAAATTTTTTGGGAAAGGGAGGCATGTACAATATCCTATCAAAGGGGTAAGGGCAAATATCCTCAAAAGAATATTGCTTTTGTTTGTTTCCTTATTGCATGTTGTCCACCTTTTGGATTAATGTTTGGATGATCCTAGCTAAATCTTGGTTAGGAGGTGGTTGTGGAATATGGTTTTGTTGATTTTGTATGAGTTGTTGGAGATCAGGTGGAATTTGGTTTTCTGGGATGAGGTTTTGATTTTGGTTTAGTTGAGTGAGGTATTGTTGATAAGCATGAAGTTGTTGTAGAACGTGGGGTGGTATTTGTTGATTTTGATTAGGGTTTGGTTGTGATGTTTGGATGGAGGAGGTAATGGGTTTTTGGGAAATAGGTGGAATTACATATGTGTAATTGGATGATGGATTATTGATAGGAATATTGGAAGTGTTGTGGGGTTGTCTAGAGAATAGTTGGTTCATAAAAGCTATGGTGTTGGCATTAAGTGGAGGCACACTTGTGCAAGCACTTGCATGCACGGGGTTGTTGGGAATATTGAGAGTGATTTGTGGAATAGATGTTGTTACATTTGATGTGGTAGTAGAGGTAATAATGGGGTTATTTATGGTGGAAGTGGTTGTGGCTGAGATGTTAGGTGTAATGGATGTATTTGTGGGATTTGTGGAAATTGTAGATGTCGTGATGTTTGAAGCTTGAGATGTATTAGTGGCAGTATAGGATGTAGAGTGTTGTGATGAGGTCATGGGGCTATTAGAGGTGGATGCAATATGAGGTATACTAGCACCATTCTTGAGGAGGAACTCAAGATATCTATTAGGATCTAATTTTAGGACTCTATCAAGTATATCCATAGAGTCAGCATTTTGTGTGAAATATAAGACATCTTGGTCAACATTGTTGGTGTTAGATGGAGGTGTAGGTAATTGGAAGGGGAAGGGATTTAACATTACGTTGGCATCATATGAGGGTACTTGTTGGACTACGAGAATGTTGCTTTTTTTGGTTTGGGGCATTCCTATGCCAAAGTTGTTTCCAAGGTGGTCCATTTCTTGATTCTTCTTAGATTGTGATCTTGCTATGGGCATGTAATGGTTGGTGTATCGATTTTGGTTTGGTGGATGAGAATTAAGACATTAGTGAGTTGATTTGATTTATTGGACCTAAGGATATGTGGTGATGAAAGAGAACAAAGATAAGAGTTAGGTTCAAGAGAATATAATCCATAAAATCTAAATCTAAGGATAGATAAGGTTATGGTATGATTTTTATTATAGGTTTTAACCTTTAGGGAATAAATCTCAAATGGTGACAACCTAAGGGTGATAAATGTCAAGGATATTGATTTTCAAAAAAATTTGGACCAAAGGGGTGAAAGATGGAATGGATTGGAAAGATGATTTAGTGATAAAGATTTTGGGATGGGTTTTTTGGATGATGTCTCAACTAAGGAAAACCTTAGGTGATTTAGATGTTTTAGAGGATAGATTTTGATGATGTTTAGAAGGATGTTCAAATCAACAAGTTAGCTCAAATAGGTCTAGATTTTTGGATGTTGTAAGATGGATGTTTCTTCTTACTCAAGGTAGATTTATGACCTTAAGCAAAAAGGGATGATTATTCTACTTGAAGGTAGACTAATGACCAACAAGAAAAATAGGATGTGAAAGGATAAAATCTAGATTCAATTTTTAGCTCAAAGGTTGATCTGGAATATAGTTGATTCAGATTTTGATTATGGGATTTTTTTGGATGTTTTTGATTTAGGATAGATGGATGAAATGTTAGATGATGAATTAATGTCCAAAAGTAAAAATCAAATGGATAATATTATGAAAGGGGATGGATTCTGGTTGGGCGCAATAGCTTGATGTATGAAGAAGGGTCCAATAGTGAAAATGATTATTCTCTAAGGTCCAAATGGGAATGTGGATGAAAATTTTGGGTCAAAATGGTTATGGGGATGGTTTTGATGGATTTTGGGCAAGGTGGTTGTGGATTATGGATGTGTAGATTTCAAAGGTCCCAAAATAGTTTTCTAGGCACGTGTGCAAGCTGATTTGAAAATATCACCAAAGCCTAAGGATAAGACACCAAAATAGTGAGTAATGGAACCAAGGATCTAGAAAATGGTGCTACAGTAGTTGTAGTGGATATTCAGGCACCAAACAGAAGGCTTTTGGTGCCAAAACAAGGTAGTGAATGGCAATTTTGTTTGTAAAAATGGGATTTTAATGTCAACTTTTGGATTTTTGAAGATTGCATGATTGGCTCTTTAGGAAATGTCAAATTTTTTAGTGATGATTTCTTGGCAAGCATACAAAAACTTCAAACAAGAGAACACAATGGCCAAAGGTTTTGTTGTGAAATGTGGTAATTTTGAATATTCATCAAGCACTTGTACAACCTAAGATGAGCAAGAGATAATATTTGTTGGATTCCCAATATAGATAAATTTGAGCCATAGTTATTCAGAGTGGATAGATTAGAAGTTTGGTGGCACTGGCTCTCCCTTACATGGCACACACTTCTTAGGCACACTAAGCTTTGAATCCCTAAAGACCCGAAGATCTCAAGGGATTTTCTATCTCAACTTTGAACTGCGAGAACGTGGGACAGCTTCAGAGGTTTGAGCTCCTCTATTAACAAATAGAAGGATTTTGGCCACTAGCACAAAGGTTTTTAGTGGGGGAACATTCGAGGGATTGGCATGTTTGAGCATCTAGTAAACCACTTAAGGTTTTAATTAGTTCTACTAGGAGCTTCATATACACAAGGTATGACTTCCTTTCGAACAAGCACTGAATGGTAAGCGCTAATACAAATTTGGACTTGGCTTTCCCCTTATCCTATTTTGTATAGCAGACTGAATGAAAGTACTACTTGGGGTCGCCAACTAGTTCTCCTTGCGGATGTGTCTCAAGGGCAAGCCTGTTGAAATACACGGGATAATTGAGAGGCATGGTGAATCAGTTCTCACAAAAACTCAGCTTCATATGAACATCAAACCATCAATAACTTAATTGCTTATAGTAAGATTTAATCATGAAAGCATAAAACCATAAGCTTAATCATAAACATACATCTAACATAGCTGCCACCATATTTTTATGTGGAAAACCCTAAAAGGGAAAAACCACAGTGGGTGTTTGATGAAGGGGTAAATCATAAAACACACAATAACAGAAATTGAACACAGAGAATAGAACTTTCTTTTTATTGATTGGGGCAACTCATTACATTACAAAAGCTTAATTACAATCAGAGGAATCAATCCTCCACAAGTTGCAACACACTACCGCTACCATCACCAGGCTCTGGAATCTTCCACCTCCTGTAACCCCCAAATCAACTAGGGTTTCTATTTTCCCACCTATTCTTGACTATACACTTGCCCCCTTAACTCCACTACTTCCTAGGGTTCCCAAAAATGGTTATTAATAGCCTTTTTGGCAACCAACAACCTAATTTCAAAATTTGCATCTCCCTCCAAAAATAGGTCAACTTCTGGGAGCCATAACTTTTGATTTGGGTGTCTGATTGATGAACCATTTTATGTGTTGGAAAGCTTACAGAGTGCTCTACCTTCTAAGAACCTGCTCTACTAGTTCCGGCCATTTTTGGGCTTGTACGGGGCTATTTAGTGCCTCAAACCTAGATTTGAATAATTTTCAGGCATTTTTTAGGAAACAGAAACTTTAATATCTTTCAGCTCTCAAATGATCTTTGTGTGATTCCATTACCAAATGTCTTATATTTCCATTATGTAACTTCTTATAAATTTTGACTTCATTCCGTGCCCAAATGCAAACTTTCTAAAAATTGCAGGTTACTATTTTTAGCAGTTTGGAAAAACTGAAAGTTCTACATCATTATTCAGGCGATTATGGGACCAAAACCACAAATTTTGAGAAGAAATGGGAAGAACATCAACAATTTTGAAACTTTTTTTTTTTTGGGTGATGCAAGATTTCCCTTACACCACTGCATGCTCCTGCATCAGACACCCAGGGTAATTTGAGAAGTGACCCTATCACGTCTCATGTGTTTGTGTGAGGAAAACCCAAACGGTCAACCTCTGCCTTAGACAACCAAGAAGAATCTTCAACAGGCCTTCCTTTCCATTTCACCAAATATTTTTCATATTATCTATTTCATGGACTTCTTCCCACATGGCTATCCAAGATCTCTTCTATCTCCTCCATTGAAGTAGATGCTAGAATACTCCACTGCACTTCTGTTGGTCCATCCTCTGTTCCACCTTCATGATATTCTGATAAATCAGCAATATTGAAAATAGGGGAAATATTGATCCCACTCGGTAGCTCTACCTCATATGCATTTCTTGAATCATGCTTCTTCAGGATTCTGCATGGTCCAAATTTCTTCATTTTCAACTTATTGTATGTTCCAATTGGGAACCTTTCTTTTCTCAAGTGAACCATGACTTCATCTCCTACCTAGAATTCCTTATATCTCCTCTTCTGATCTACCTTAGCCTTGTACTAAATATTCATTTTATTAATGTGCTTTCTCACCTCTTCATGAAAATTCTTCAGATGTTCTGCAAAGTCTTCAGCTTCGGCACTTGTCTTTTCTCCGTTGTCTAGCTTCCTTAACTCAAAAGCATTTCTTGGGCTATTGCCATATACAATCTAGAATGGTGATTTACCAGTACTCCTATTGACAGAATTGTTGTAAGTAAATTCTGCCTATGGTAAAATCAAATCCCATCTCTTGGGCTTATCCCCTACTAAGCATCGTAGCAGGTTACCCAAACTCCTATTCACCACTTCTGTCTATCCATCAGTCTATGGATGGTGTGTAGAACTGAACTTCAAATCTATCTTCAACTTCTTCCACAATGTCCTCCAGAAATAACAAACAAATTTGGTATCTTGATCTGAAACTATGCTCTCTGGTAGACCATGTAGTCTCACCACTTCCCTGAAAAATAACTCTGCAATATGAACATCATCATTAGTCTTCTTACAAGGAATAAAATGTGCCATTTTGAGAATCTATCCATTACCACAAAAATAGAATCATGTCCTCTCTATGTCCTTGGTAAACCAAGAACAAAATCTATGCTTATATCATCCCATGGCTTCTTCGGTACAGGCAATGGTTGATACAACCCTGTATTCTGACTTGTTCCTTTTGCCATCTGACAAACTCTGCAACTCTACACAAATTTCCTCACATCCTATTGCAACTGTGGCGAATAATAATTTTCACTGACAATGATAATGGTCTTATCTTGACCAAAGTGTCCAGCTAATCCCCCACTATGCTTCTCCTTAATTAGGTTCTCTCTCATGGAACTCCTCGAAATGTACAACTGGCTTCCTCTAAACAACATGCCATCTTGGATTATGAAATCCAACCATTTTGTCCTGTCCAAAGTAACAGGTTCCAAACAAGCTTTCTAGGCCTCTACAAAATATGGATCCTCATGATACAAAATTTTGAGCTCATCGAACCCGACAACCTCTATCTTCATTTCTGTCAACAAATTTTGCCTTCTACTCAAGGCATCTACAACTCTATTGGACTTCCCACTCCTATGCTTCAAAACAAAAGTATAGCTCTGCAAAAACTCAACCCATTTTAAGTGCCTTTTATTCAACTTTCCTTGACTATTAAGATACTACAAAGCCTGATGATCAGTATATAAAAGAAACTCCTTTGCTAACAAATAATATCTCCATTTCTTCAAAGCCTAAACTATTGCATAAAACTATTGATCATAAACATAATACTTTTTCTTGGCATCATTAAGCTTCTCACTAAAATAGGCAATGGGCTTACCTTCTTGGCTCAAAATAGCTCCTATACCACTACCACTAGCATCACAATCTACCTAAAATACCTTATTAAAATCTGGAAGTGCCAAAATAGGTTGTTCTACGACTTTCTACTTCAATGTATCAAAGCTCTTGTCTACTCCTTTAGTCCATCTAAACTCTTTTCTATCCCCTCTCATTGTCTTAGTTAGGGGTGCACAAATGCTACTAAAATTCTTAATAAACTTCCTGTAAAAACTTGCCAAACAATGAAAAGATCTTACCTCTATTGTACTCCTTGGTGTAGGCCATTCAATGATAGCCCTTACTTTTTCTGGGTCCATCTTAAGACCTTCCTCTGAGACAACAAATCCTAGGTATACCAACTCCTTTACAAAACTACATTTTTTTAGATTAATCAGCAACTTCTCCTCCCTCAGCTTCTCTAGAACTCTTCTGATATGCATCAGATGCTCATCCCAAGTCTTACTAAAAATCAAAATATCATCCAAATAAATAATAACAAAACTTCCCAAAAATTCTTTCAGTACCTCGTTCATGAGCCACATGAATGTGCTTGGTGCATTGGTTAGCCCAAATGGCATGACTATCCACTCATACAAACCTTCCTTTGTCTTGAAGGCTATCTTCCATTCATCTCCTTCTCTGATACGGATCTGGTGATACCCACTCTTCAGGTCAATTTTCATGAAGTACTTGGCTCCACTCAAACAATCCATGATGTCATCCATTCTTGGCAATGGAAATCTATACTTGATAGTTATCTTATTGATGGCTTGAGAGTATGTACACATCCTCCATTCTCCATCCTTCTTTGGTGCTAGTACTGTAGGTACAACACATGGACTTAGGCTCTCCCTTATCAGTCCCTTCCTCAACAACTCCTGAACTTGTCTGTTCAGCTCTTCATTCTCTGCAAGGGTCATTCTGTGGGCTGCCTTGTTTGGTAAACTGGCTCCTGGTATCAAATCCATTTGATGACTTATCTTCCTTACTGGTGGTAAACCTTCTAGTACATTATCAGAGATGATGTCCTAGAACTCTTCCAAAATATCTAAAACTTCTACTGTACATCTTCATAGTTCTCTTGACTAATCTTAGGAATCAATGCAAAGCAATGATGCTCATGCTTCATACCCTCCAAAAATTTCCTACCATCTACCAGACAAATTCTGGCAGTACTACATACCTTTTCTTCTACCTCCTTCAAGGGCTTCAACTTATGATGAACTCCATCCTTTGTTAGGGAATATGTGTTTGCACAACCATTATGGATAGCACTTCTATCATACTGCCACAGCCTCCCCAACAACATATGACATGCATCCATTGGTATGATATCACACAACACCTCATCATGGTAATCACCAATCTTGAACTTCACTAAACACTGCTTATTGACCAAAGCTCTATGGTCCTTCTGCAACCATGCAATTGATATGGATGCAGATGCTTTCTTCTTGTCAACTTCAACTTGTCAACCATCTCCTCTGAAACAAGATTATCAGTGCTTCCACTATCAATAATAATATCACAACACTTACCTTCACATTTGCACCTTGTACAGAATAAACTCTTCCTCTAATTGGGATCTTTCTCCTCATTCAGCAAGGTTCTTCTGACAACTAGGGTTTCTCCCCTTTCAGCATCTTCAGAATGCTTAGAATGTGCAACTCATGCATTGCCTTCAGGTCTTCTATTTGTCCTTCCATGATGTTGTGGACACTTGTATGCTCAATGCCCTTCTTCTCCACATTGGAAATAGGTTCCTCTGAAACCTGCTCTTCTGGGTCCTTGCTCAGGTCTACCTCTTCCTCTGCCTCTTTGCTCACCATTGTTCTAGTCACGAGGGTGGTAGGCGTTATCCCCTCTTTGATTTCAACTGGTGATAGCTTCTTCTATTTTCTTTTGATCTTCATTACGGCCTCCATAGGGCCTTCCACCAGTCCTTCCACCTTGACCTCTTCCCCTTTGCTTGCTGTCAAATCTTTTATTTAGCTTCTCTTCCACCTTCAGGGAAAACTAGTATGCATTTTCTATGGTGGTCATTCTGACTAGGCTCAGCTCCTCTTGAATACTCAGCCTCAACCCATTAATGTAACAGGCTACCTTCTCCTTGTTGGGCTCTACATGACCAGTTCTGATAGTAATCTTATAAAATTCTTTTGTATACTCTTTCATAGACTTGTTACCTTGCTTCAGTCCTTGTAGCTTCTTTAGCAACTCCATCTCATAGTCCATAGGAATGAACTGCTTCTTTAGTTTCTCCACCATCTGATCCCATCTGGTGATCTTTCCCTTTCCTCTTTTGTTCCTCTCTAACTGGATCACCTTCCACCAAATATTGGCATGGCCCTTCAATTTTGTTTTTGCAAACTTGACCCGATATGGGTCTTCTACATCTTCATACTCAAAGTATTCCTCCATGTCATTGATTTAATCAATAAGCTGTTCTGGATTCAAATCTCCAGAATATGTAGAAACTTCGATCCTGGGCCTCTTTCCAATCTTCGAAATGGCCCTCAACAACCTAAATTCTGCAGGATCTCCTGCAGCTTCTTGTTCTTCCTCAGATAGCTCTTCTTCAGCTTCATCTTCACTTTCCTCTCTTCTTCTCAGCTTGAACCCTCTTCGCAGCTCCTCTTGCAATGCATCAATTTGTCATTGTAGGGCTCTAAAACCCTCTTCCATCAAAGTATTCCTCCCTCCACAATTTCTTCGTGGAGGCATCTTGATCTCTATAGCAAACCCACAACCTTAGGTCCTGGTGCAAACTACCTTATAGTCGGCGATCTGTCTACACACTCAGGAACCCTTGCTCTAATACCACTTGATGAAGGGGTAAATCATAAAACACACAATAACAGAAATTGAACACAGAGAATAGAACTTTCTATTTATTGATCTGGGCAACTCATTACATTACAAAATCTTAATTACAATTAGAGGAATCAATCCTCCATAGGCTGCAACACACTACAGCTACCATTATCAGGCTCTAGAATCTTCCACCTTCTGTAACCCCCAAATCAGCTAAGGTTTCTATTTTCCTACCTATTCTTGACTCTACACTTGCCCCATTAACTCCACTACTTCCCAAGGTTCCCAAAAATGGTTATTAATAGCCTTTTTGGCAGCCAACAACCTAATTTTGAAATTTGCATCTCCCTCCAAAAATAGGTCAACTTTCGGGAGCCATAACTTTTGATCTAGGTGTCTGATTGATGAACCGTTTTATGCGTCGTAAAGCTTACAGAGTGCTCTACGTACTAAGAGCTAGTTTTACTAGTTCTATATATTTTTGGGCTCGTACGGGGCTTTTTAGTGCCTCAAACCTGGATTTGAATAATTTTCAGACATTTTTCAGGAAACAGAAACTTTAATATCTTTCAGCTCGCAAATGATCGTTGCGTGATTCCTTCACCAAAGGTGTTATATTTCTGTTATGTAACTTCTTATAAATTTTGACTTCATTCCATGCCCAAATGCAAACTTTCTAAAAATAGCAAGTTATTATTTTTAGCAGTTTGGAAAAATAAAAGTTCTACATCATTATTCAGGCGATTATGGGACCAGAACCACAAATTTTGAGAAGAAATGAGAAGAACATCAATAATTTTGAAACACATCTTTTTTTGGGTGATGCAAGATTGCCCTTACACCACTGGATGCTCCTGCACCAATGTTAGCCCACAGAAATATATGAGTTATAACAATACCAAAAAATAGAGGCTTACCACCTACATGACTCACTACCCAAATTGCTCATTGCAAAGAATGGCTCATTACCAAATGGTGTCTCACTACCAAGGGGTGGCTGACTACCAAAGAGGTGAACTAATTAAGTAGCATCTACTCCATACTAGGATTCAGCTCCATTGAAGCACAATATAACTTCTCTGCTCTGCTCCTTCACACCTTCACACTTATCTCTTCATAGTCGCACACTCACCCATTTTTTGCAAATCTATTACATTCTTTTATATAATTCATCAACTTGGAATGTACATCAAGGTTGGCATTACATTCATCAACCATTGGAACATTCTCCAAGGTTAGCATTACAAAACATACATAGAAATAGGTCTAGACCTATTAAAAAATTTAGCTAAAGAAAGATGAAGAGAAGTATGATGAACATGCCATGCCTTAACTTAGACTCAAACACAATCCTCCACCCCACAAAATGCTTCTACATTCTTCAATGTGTCTTTGCAAATAGTGAAAACAACCAAGTCAACCAAGACTAGAGTTGACAATAGGTTTTCTAAGAAGATTCTTCTCTCACGATCCACACTTCTCTTTGTGGACCAATCTAAAGGTAGTAACATGATCAGGAGACATCCACAAGCACATTGTAATCACTAAGAACAACTGCATGATCTCTAACCACTTTGTCAAGAAGATTCTTCAAACCAGAGCACAAGAGAAACACTGTTAGCTACTGTCATAAAGAAAAGATAGCTTGCAGACCACCAAATCATGAACCATTGGAGTTGAAGGCACTTAATATTATCTCAGACTTATCTCTAGAATCATAGATCAAAATGCTTCAATGTAGAGGAATGCAGAGCTTAGCATTTTCTCCCTGCCATTGCCAAACATATAGAAAAAATTATTTTCACTTTGGTGAACATAACCCACTCAATTCTTCATATTGGAGGCTCAAACTTGGAACATAGCATCTTTAGATGGACTTATAAATAACTTCCAATCTATAGAAAAAGATATTCATTCCACAGAAAATGTGAAGCATTCTTCTGGACTATTCTTTTGTATGCAATACACTGTTTCTACTGGAGAGGCTAATTTTCTCAATATCCTCAACATCAAGATTACTTAGATAAGTAAATACAAAGCATCTTACTCATTACAAGAAGACAAAAATATTGGAACACAATTGATACTAATGACAACACAGATATGTTGACATCAATGACAACACTAATTAGGCACATACTTGCAACAATTTCCCCCTTTGTCATTGATGGCAACATATGATGTGAAAAACTGTAAAGACCATCAAGACACAATTCTCCCCATTTCTCTTTACACATCTGTACTTCTTTTCTACTTTTGAGTTTTTCACATGATTTCTCTCCCCCTTTGACATCAATGGCAAAGGGCACATACTTGCACTCTACTGCTCTGATCCAACTGAACTTATGTAACCAACTCTTTTATCATCATTCAACTACTCCCCCTGAGAGGTAGCTCGTAGAACATCAATCCAGACCAAGGAATGAATCTTTGGACACCAATGGACTGATGCATTCCTTTACATCTTAGTTTAGATCTGGAGGGGTAATGACTCCTAATTTTCCCCTAAGATACTCAAATGTATCTTTAGGCATAGGCTTAGTGAAAATATTTGCAATCTAATCCTTTGTGGACACATATTCCAACTTAACTTCATTCTCTATCACCTTTTCCCTCAAAAAGTGGTACCTTATAGATGTAATGTTGGAAAATGTCCCCTTGGGGCCTTTTCCCTCATAAGGTTTAGCTCCTGAGTCTTTTTCATGCATTTAGGACATCTTACTTCATAATTTGGCATCCTGATGGAATGAGCCCTAGGTAACATGACAAATGAGACCTAGGAGCACCCCTTGAGCTATACCCTACCCAAAATAGTGGGGAGGACTTGGATGTCCATGCCCTAGTCCTACCCTAATTTTTAGGTGTCAGCTTATGACCATTATTAGGGTCTTTTTCCAACACGATAAGTTTGAATTACAAAAATCTTGGCCAGAGTATTTGTAGTTGAATATAAAAGCATGTTTAGGCATTATTTGTAAGATAGATGATTACTAGCAAGCTATTGTGTTCTCAAGGTGATTCAAGGCTTTCATTGTGTTGCAAGAGCAGACTTGTGTGGTTTATGTATTTGTTTGTAGATTTGAGCATCCATTTCATCATGGAATGAAGAGTATCTTGCTCCCATGATATCTTCACTACAAGGTGACATTATATTGTGTTTTCATCATTGATTCCTTTAGTTTTTTGCCTCTGCCTCACAAGGGCATGCATTTTCTATTTGACAACAGAGTTTGGACACTTAAGTGTCCTCTGGGGCTTGACTGAGGCAAGCCTCTAAACACCACAACCCCCAAAACTAAGTCTTGTGGTTGCAGGTTACAGGTGTCGTATTTGGGAAAAGTGAAGTTGTAGGAAGGATTGGTAGGCATCAAGAATTCAAGATCTGAAGAAAAGTAGGACACAGGAGCATTTCTAGGACTTGGGCACTTGCTCTAGTATCCTCCACAGACAAATTTCCAGAAACAGAAGTTACATGGTTGGTTAGTGTCAGAAGGAGGTCTAGATCCCGTGAAGAAACTAATACCTTAGACTAGGGTGCTCACTCTAGTGTCCCCATCTATTTCACTTCAGAGCCCTGAAAATAGGTACTTTGTGATCTGATATTTTACTCCTATCAGCAAGAGCTTTTTCTGTTATTCATCAATTTGTTGTCGTATTTGCATAATTATAGTTTTAATGGTCAATTGAGCATAGGAGAAGAAAAGATGATAATTAAATTCCCTAATCCAAGTTTCCCTACATCTCACAAGTGATCTAGGGTATGATAGTACTTGTCACTCGACCCTAGATCCTTGAATGTATAGTGGAGAGGAGGATTAAACATCAAAACACTAAAACATTAACAAATCTAATTTTCCCCTAAACATTTTGGTGAACCTTTGGTTTTGGACTTAAATTACAACTTTCTGAGTGTGTGTCTTCAGATTTGGATTGATTTCATTGATTCATATAGTCATTCATTTTATTGCATTGAGATAAAATTTTAAAAATTGAAAAATTTCAAAAATTCAAAAAAATTGCATTGTCTGGCTTATTAAATTACATCAATTATTTCTAAATTGTCCTAATTCATGACTTTTGCATCAAATCTGATATAAAGTACATAAAAACATAAAAAATTAGAAAATTTCATTGTATTTTTACCATTTAATTGCTAAGGTTTTGTGGAAATTTTGACAATTTTGATATAACCTAGTAATTCCAAAATCTACTGTTAGTAGAAAAACTCTTTTCTCATATTTTTCTAATGATTTTAGAGGCTCATTCAAATTAAAATTTGTCTTTAGTCTTGTATTTTAGTGTAAATTTTCATTTAGATTTAAAATATTTACATTTTTGCATAGAAAATTTTAACAAAAACTAGTAATTTTCATGCATTTTCATTAGATTTGTGTTATGTCCGCATTCCCCATGCGGTCACGACACACAAACACACCTATCATGTCCACATTTGCCATGTAGTCATGACATGAACTACAAAAAACTTTTCTATCTATCCCTAGGAACCCCCTCACGCGCGTCTGCGTGCTCGGTGGCAATACGCATAGGCATAGACATGTCAATGTAATCATGATGGTGAAGGCCATCTAGGGGGTATGCAACCCAAAGTGTGTCTCTCTTAGGGTTAGACTATTTAAATCTAAACCCTAGTTTCCTAGGTGTGAAGGAGAAATCCACCAATGTCAAACCTTTAAAAAAATGAGATTGAAAAGTGATTAAGTGGTAGAATGGTGCTTGATTAAGCTTGGATGATGGAATAAGAATTAAATAACACAACACATAAAATAAACCCTAAGAGCCTAGCAAAATTTTGGCAGCATAATGTGTCTTTAACGTGGGTGGAAATTATTACACTTTTGCTTAACTTGGTTGCGTGGTTTGCCTGTTTTGGTTAACCTCTCCAATTACTTAGTAAATCCTACGGTTCACTTAATGCGTAACTATCAGTTGTCTTCGGGTTACGAATTGTGCGTATTCTCTATGCAAGACCTACAATCTTAGTTTTAGGATGTTATCTAGATTTACGCTTGGTTTGATTCCCAATGCTAATTTAATTAAAAAGAATCTGTCCTTAGTTAATTCTTCTTTTTTTTGTATCAAGTGATCGATAACACATACAGAGATATATAATTATATTATAAAAATAATCATAACAATCAAATATATTTATCATTTAAATAAAATTGCTTATTTGTTAGCAACAATATTATTTATGTATATATATATACACATTTATATACCCTCAAAATATATATATATACAATATGATTCACTTGTTTTAAATAAAATGAAGTTCATTAGTTTTCATATTATATATGAATATATATATATAGAAAACATATGTTTTAATTTTAATATGATTTACTAGCTTTGATATAATAAATATATATAATATCAAACTTTTGTTTTAATATATTATATAAAGTTTCTCCTTATATCTCCCAAGGTAACATTGACTTCATACTTCAACCTTACCACACTTAAAAAAGAACCCTAATCTTTTTTGTTGTGTTTGTAGTGTTATAGGGGGAGGAGAGGCAACGGCAGTGACGATGGCGGTCGACAGGCGGAGGACTGGCGCTGTGGGTGATTGCAGAGATGGGTACCAACGGAAAGAGGAGTCTCGGGGTTGGGGGTGTGGCACTATGGAGGTAGGCAGCACAGAGGTGGGTGCCGAGCGGAGGTTGACACTACGAGGAAGGGGAGTCAGTCTGAAGGGAGCAGTGGAGCTAATCGGTGGGCGCAGAGGGGTGAAGCGGAGCACAGGAGGAGGAACTACGGATAGGGTGCGGCCAGGCATCAGGAGCGGCCGTGCCATGGGGAGAGGTGTGGAGGGAACTACTGCGGTGGCGAGGTTGTGACTCAGTGGTGGCGGGAGCTTCAGAGCAAAAAGGGGGAGATGTGTGGGGAGGGGCCATGCCTCCCCACACCAATAAATAAATCAGGACAAGGCTGCGGGGTTTGTAGTGGGCGCTGCCCTCCACAGCCCCAACCCTAAATTTTCTTTTGTATTTTAAGTTTATAATAATTTTTTTTAATAAGGAAAACAACCGTTTATAGCAGTGTATCACAGGTATAAATAATGTATATTTTGGTGAATGATATATGTTTAAAATATATATATATATATATCTAACTGTATTTACAAATAGGTTTAAACCAGCAGTTTGATTAAAACCAGAGGCTGGTTATTCTAAAATCTTCTACTAAAATATACTTACATCAATGAATAACTTCAATAATTTCCCTACAACTCCATGTAAACTCAGCATTTTAAAAAAAAAGAAGAGATCAGCAAACTAAGTTCATAAACCAATAGATATTACAGTGTTTTTATATATCTCCCTATATATATACTTTCACAGATCACTTGTTTTCCTTACACTTGTCATAAAATAGAAAGTTACACACAAATTTACTTTAAGTATTTCTCTTTCCTGATGATTTCTAATGCTTCTTATCTGCAAAATAAATGGATACTTAGTATTGACTTGCTATTTTCTTTGAACATTAAATGACAAAAACATAAATATTTGTTAGGAGCAAAGTAGAATATACAGAACACATTTTTTTTCTTTTGAACCAAAACAAATAGAGATATATTTTTTTTGAAATAGCAATACTAAATAGGAAAACTGGTATACTTGTTTTGACAGTAAGGCATAGGGCATGGTGCCAATTTGTAAAAATCAGGCAGAAGTAATTCTTTTTTTTTTCTTCTCTTTCTGTGTTTTACAAACAATCAAATTCATTCCTCAATATAAGAGAATTCTATTCCTTGAAGGGAAAATTTACAGAAGTAAATATATGCATGAATTTTCAATGCATTCTTCAGGCATACTAACTCCACAATAGAGGAGAATAAGCAACTTTTAACTAACTAGACAGAATGTTTACATTACAATATTTACCACAGCCAACACTATGGCAGGTTAAATCCCAAGTTCTTTTTACAACTATACAATGTGATAAGGCCACTATGGCCATGACTCCAATAGCTAACACAAGGAAACTAACAGAACACCAGCATGAGCTCCATAACTACTTCATTTCACCACTCAAAAAAACCTGCAAGCTACACAACAACAAGACAACAGAAACCAGCCACTATGAAAGGAAAAGCTCTCCTCCCTACTGTAGACCTACAAGTGAGTCACCCCCGAGCTAGGGAGGTAGGGATTTCACACAGGGTATCATTCCACAACAAAATGATTCACATTAACACAAAATTAGAACAACCCCATAGGTTTAACACATAACTTTACTCATAAAAATGAGCTTGGTGAGGGTAGGGAATGGACCCCTCAACTTAAAAGGGCTCCCAAATGAAAAGAAAATCTCCACTCCTGGCCTCAAGCCAAAATCCCAGAACACCACAATCCACAAGAATCACAAACAAATTGCATGGCACTCTTGCCATTCAGATGTCTCCTCAAATAATAATAAGCCCTCAAGGCATAAACACATATTGTGGGAGAGACCTCAAGGAGGTTCCTTTCCCCTACCCATACAAGTTGAGCATTACCTCCATTGGAGGTGCTCTCACCATAACACCCAACCCAAGATCAAATGCAAATATCACAATACAACAACTCACAACCAAAATCCAAAACATGGAACATCAAAATAAGCAAGGTAAGAAGCAAGTTAAGAGGCCTACCTTCAAGGTCTTGATAATGGAAGTAGAATTGGTGAAGAGCTCCAAGCCTTCCCAAGCCTTCCAACTTTCAGAATTTTCTCCCAACTACTCCAAAACAAGAAAGGAAATTAAAATTTGCAAGAAGTCTCAATTTGCAAGGAAAAAGACCAGAAGAGAAGAACCCCCACTCCTCTACAAGAGGAGCTATTATAGGCCATCCAACTGGCCTTAAGGGAATGGGAAGGCGACATTTATCACCATCTCCTCCCTCCTCCAAAGGCCACTTGTAAGAGTGAGAAGGTAAGAGGATGACAAATGTCCTCTCACTCCTCCTCCATCCCCACCTCATCCACTTGTGCTTCCACACAAGTGGGAGGGGACAAATGGTGAGTTGGATTCCCAATCACAACTAAAGAAGACAAGGGTCTTGAGTGGTGCTCCCACTCACTTGGGAGTTTGGGAGGACTCTTGGAGACCTCCCAAGTCTTCCTTGGGAATGATCCCCAAAACTTAGGGATGGGAGATGAGTTCTTCCCAAGGCAAGTCCCATCCCCCATCTTCCCTCTTTCCAAATTCGTCACTTTTACTCAACCATAGTTTAGGGTGACCTAAGGTGAGTCAAAACTAGGGTTAGGTAGTCCAAGTTGACCCTAGACTCATGGTTGACCACCTAGGGTAACTTTTGTGACCCTAGGGTTCATGAAAAGGGTTAAAAATCCACATTTAAATGGCCCAAAAAAAATAATAAAAATACCAAGTGGCATAATTCAAATAAAATTTTACAACACTTAAGATTAATCAAAAATAAGAAAAAGAAAGGGTACTAAGGCTAAAAATAATTAAAATTAAACCAAGCACAATAAATCATCATTCAATTACACACATGATCCTTATCCCTCTTGGGAATGGATTGGCTTTACAGGGAATACCATGGTGTGAATCCTACCTCCGATTTCCCGTGGCTAGGGAACGTAAAACCTGCACATCTTGATCAAGTGTCAGTCCTATCATGAAAAGTCATAGCCGAAGCAACTGAAATTAACTTCACACAATCAAAATAAACATCGATACATAACTCCAAATGAAACTGCATTTTCCATCACATATCAAATAGTTCACATCACATAAATAACTACAATCTCATAACAAAATAACATCTAATATAAATCCCATATATCGAACCACAATATATCATCCAATATGACCGAATCAAATCACATGTATCAAATTAGTGAGATAAAACATCAAGTCTGCATAATGAAACATAGTGACTAAGGTCTAATAGTGTCATCTACTGAATAGCACAATGATCAGAATATGGGAGGTAAAATAATTGGCCTCACATCATCCCCCCTAAGACTGAACTTCCTCCTAGAAGTCATCAAAAAGGTGAGGATAAAGTGCCCTCAAACTAGCTGCATCCTCCCAAGTCGCCATGACCTCATCATATCGATTCCACTGGACCCTAACCTGGTCCAGCTCTCGACCCCGAAGGCCCAGTGTCTGACGAGCCAATATGCGAATTGGTTCCAAGGCCAATTGCCTGTTTGCCTCTACCTGCAAAGCACTCTAGTCCAGTACATGAGATACATCAGATATATAAGGTCTCAAAACACAAACATGAAAGACATCGTGGATACGTGATAGGCTAGGTGGCAATGCTAGATGATAGGCAACTGGTCCTATCCGCTCCAAAATCTCAAAGGGTCCTACGAACCATGGTGTGAGCTTAGAGCCCCTTCCATAAAGGATTGGACTCTTGTGTGGCCGCACTCTAACAAAAATTCTGTCTCCCATTGAGAAGCTTTGATCACTCCTCTTAGCATCGGCATATTTCTTCTACCTATCCTGTGCCTCCTGCGACCTCTGTCTAATCACTGTAACCTACTGCTCCATATCTTGAACTAGCTCTGGACCAATGGCAACTCTGTCCTCTATCCAATCCCGGCTCAATGGTGTCCTGCATGGTCTGCCGTATAAAGCCTGAAAGGGAGGCATACCTAACGAGTTGTGATGCCCATTATTGTAGGTAAACTTGACTAGATAAAGATACTCCTCCCATCTAGATTGATGGTCCATAACATACATCCAAAGCATGTCCTCCAACACCTGATTTACCTACTCTGTCTGTCCATCTGTCTCCGGATGATATGTGGAGCTAAAGTTGAGCTGTGTGCCCAATGCCTACTGTAAGGCTCTCCAGAATGCTGAAGTGAACATTGGATCTCTGTCTGAGATGATGCGATGGGGTACCCCATGTAGTCTCACAATATCATCCAAGAATACCTTCGCCACTGCTGGCGCATTGTATGTCATGCGTACAGGTGAGAAATGAGCCACCTTGGTCAACTTGTCGACTGTCACCATGATGGCATCATGGCAATGCGAAGACATAGGAAGACCAACAATAAAATCCATGGAAATGGTGTCCCATTTTGACTCAGGTATGTCATGTGGGTATAAGAGACCTGCTGGATGCTGACACTTAGCCTTGACCCTCTAGCACTCAAGGCAACGAGCAACAAACTCTGCTATATCTCATCTCATACCTGCCCAATAGTACAACTGTCGTAGATCGGCATGCATCTTCTTCACCCCCAGATGTGCCACGTAAGGTGCTCTATGCACCTCTGATAGCACCACAATATGTAGGTCACCTATATGGGGTACATAGATGCACTGTCGATGATGAAGTAAACCATCTGTGTCAAGTGTATACCCTGCAAACTTGCCCACTAGGGCCCTCTGTGAACTAATCTCCTGCCGCACCTCAAGAAACCATACATCCTCTGGCAGATGCTGTAAAATGTGATCCCTCAAGTCCACACTCAAAGTCAAGGTCAAGAGCTCATGGCACCTCCAACTCAATGTGTTAGCAACCACGTTCTCCTTCCCTTTTATGTAGTGAACATCAAAGTCATACTCGTAGAGGAACTCCATCCAACGCCGCTGATGGGCGTTCAGATTCAGCTGTGTAAAGATATACTGGAGGCTGTGATAATTAGAATGGAGCTCAAAGTAATGACCCAACAAGAAATGTCTCCAATAGGCTAGAGCATGAACCACTGCTGCTAACTCCAAGTCATGTGTGGGGTAGTTCAGCTCATGAGTCTTGAGCTTTCGCGACTCATACGCGATCACTCTACCACCCTGCATAAGTACAGCTCCCAATCCCTTAAGTGATGCATCCGTGCAAACCATGAAATCTGCTGTAGGATCAGGAATTGCTAAAATAGGGGCACTGGTAAGATGCTCCTTGAGGACCCCAAAGGCCCTCTCACACTGCTTAGTCTAAAGAAAGTTGTTCCCTTTCTGTTGAAGGGAAGTGATGAGGTGCGCAATCCGAGAAAAACTCTCAACAAAGTGATGGTAATAACCAGCTAATCCCATAAAACTCCTAACCTCTGTCACACTAGTGGGAGCTGGCCAATCCTTGATAGCCCTGATCTTTGATGGATCTACTGAGATCCCATCACCAAAAAGGATATGCCCCACATACTGAACCTTTGTCCTGAAAAATGCACACTTCGCCAATTTCCCATAAAGTTTCTGCTCTCGCAAGCACTGTAGAACCTGATGAAGGTGCTCCTCATGCTCCTCCTCAGTTCATGAGTAGATCAAAATGTCATCGAGAAATATGATCACGAACCGATCTAAATATGTATGGAACACCCCGTTCATGAGACTCATGAACACTGCAGGGGCGTTCGTCAAGCCGAAGGGAACCACTGTGAACTCATAGTGTCCATAACGAGTTTGGAAGGTAGTCTTATGGATATCTACCTCTACGATACGTAAAGTTAATGATACCTGAACTTCAGGTCTATCTTAGAGAACACCCTGGCTCCCTGCATCTGGTCAAAAAGATCATCAATCCTGGGCAGAGGATAATGGTTCTTCACTGTCACCTTATTCAACTGCCTGTAGTCCATACACAAATGAAGAGACCCATCCTTTTTCTTCATGAAGATGACAAGAGCGCCCCAAGGTGAAACGCTTGATCAGATGTGCCCCTTCTCAAGCAAGTCGTCCAACTGAAGCTTGAGCTTAGTGAGCTCATGTGTGGTCATCCTATAGGGTGCACGAGACACTGGCCCGGCACCCAGCACTAAGTCTATGTGAAAGTCTACCTCATGTCAGGGAGGCATCCTTGGTAACTCTACTAGGAATACATTGGCAAACTCTTTAAGGATGGGATGATCATCCAAAGATGCCTCTGGCTCATCATCTGATCTGTCGCTCACTGTGATGGTGAACATCTGACATCCCTTCCGCATGCAACACTTAAGCTACTGAGTAGATATCATACACACTGCGGTGGGCTTCTGCATGCCCACAATCTCAACTGATGTGCCGTGATTGTCTAAACAACTAATTGCCTTTTGGTGACAATCTAGCTTGGCTCGATGAGCCGCAAGCCAATCCATACCCAACACCACATCATAGGATCCTAATGTCATGACACTAAGGTCACATACTATAGTGAAGGGTCCCAAAGCAATCTCACAGTCATGGACTAAGGCATCTACTGTTAGTTTGGCACCTGAAGCCAACTCAACTACCCACTTATCACCTTGCCTAGAGGCCACCAGCCTGCAACGCTCCACTAACGATGGAGATATAAATGATTTAGTAGCTCCAGAGTCAAAGAGAATAGAAATGGGGTTACCCCCAATCATACCTTCCATCTCAATCACTGATGCCTAAAAATCTGCTTGGCGGTTATCAACCACTGCAAATAAACGGTGTGATCTACCCACATCACCCACAGTCTACTCGGATCCTCCTACATGAGGCTATCCCCCTGCTGCAAAACCTTGTGGGCACTCTCTAGCTAAGTGTCCAGCTCCACCACAAACATAAGAAAGGCCCTAACCTGTACCTGTATAGTTTGAGTCCTTCCCGACTATTGCTATCCTGATCTGCCAGTAGACCCCTGTGAGCCCCTATAAGACTACTGCGACCTCGCAGGTCCCGCAGGTGGTCCCTGTTGTTTCTGATTTCGATACAGGCCCTACTGCCGCCAACCTCTATTATGTCCCCCATGTAACCTCTACTGTGTCCTAGCTCTCTACTACTATTGTGATTGCTGCTGCTGTGAGGGTCTAGGAGGTAACGGTGCTGAACTAAATCCTCCTTTGTGAGGTGGCTGTGATGGTATATGGAAACTCTGTTGATGCTGCTGCTATCCCCGATCCTGAAACTAAGGGTTAGAACTCTACCCTCATCCCTGAATCTCCTCAGTGATATATGCCTTCTCGATAGCATCACTCAAAGTTTGGGGATCTGCCATCCGAACAAGCCCTGCTATACTATGGTTCAGTCCCCTGATAAACTTATGCACCAGGATTTTCTCGTCGTGGAGATACTCCACATATCTAGATAACTCTGTAAACCTAGCCTCATACTGAGCCAATGAAAGTCCCCTCTGCTAAAGGTCATGGAACTCATCTATACGACACTGTCTGTAATGGTCTGATAAGTAGCGCGCATTAAAGCGCTCAATGAAGGTCTCCCATGTGAGGGTGTCTAAAGAGAGGTGACACTTGCACTCTTCAGTGCGCCACCAAGTAGCTGCTGCGTCTCGCAACAAGTGTACTGCCACACAGGCCTTCGTGTTGCCCTCATAAGGGTGCAACACAAAGCACCTATCTAAACTGATAAGCTAGGCCTCTGCCTCAGCTCCCTCTATGGTCCCAATGAATGTAGGAGGGTTCAACCTCAATATGTCCCTAATGGGATCTCTTCTATCTCTATGCCCCCTGATGGGTTCATCTGCATGATAATCATAAGGCCTGTGACCAAAGTGCTCTACATGCACTACCTCGTCCTGCCTAGCATGATGTGTGGGGCTCCTGCTATGGGCCTTATTGGCTGAACCAACCTCCTCTGTCTCTGGTAGCTCGATGTAAGGCTCCACATGTGGTACCCCTTGCGGCTCCACGCGGGGCTCCACACGTGGCTCAACATGAGACTCAGCTCGTGGCTCCACGCGTGGCTCCTCTCATGGATCCTCACGGGGCTCGACACGTGGCTCTACGCGCGGCTCAACTACAGCCAGTGGAAGCCTATCTAAGATTGCCTGTAAGGCCTATAATATTTGTGGACCAATATCTGGTGGGGCCAATGGTGCCTGCAGTACCTGAGGAACTGGCTGTGGTTGTAGGAGTGGCTGTGGTTGTAGGAGTGGCTGTACCTATAGATCTAGCTATACCTGTGGAACTACTTATACCGGTGGAACTGGCAAGCCCAGTCCCACTGCTGATGAATTAGTGTGCACCTCAGCAGGTGGAGTGCGGCGGGATTATGCTCACTGAACTTGTCGGGGAGGCATCCTACAAAACAAGGTAGCCACAAATTAGTATAGTTGTGGAAGCAAAAATGTGCCTAAATGAGCCTAGTGTTTTAAACAACCTGGCTCTGATACCAAATGTCATGCCCGCATTCCCCATGCGGTCACGACACACAAACACACCTATCATGTCCACATTTGCCATGTGGTCATGACATGAACTACAGAAAACTTTTCTACCTATCCCTAGGAACCCCCTCGCGCGCGTCTGTGTGCTCGGTGGCAATACGCATAGGCATAGACATGTCAATGTAATCGTGATGGTGAAGGCTGTCTAGAGGGTATGTGACCTGAAGTGTGTCGCTCTTAGGGTTAGACTGTTTAAATCTAAACCCTAGTTTCCTAGGTGTGAAGGAGAAATCCACCAACGTCGAACCTTAAAAAAAAATGAGATCAAAAAGTGATTAAGTGGTAGAATGGTGCTTGATTAAGCTTGGATGATGGAATAAGAATTAAATAACACAATGCATAAAATAAACCCTAAGAGCCTAGCAAAATTTTGGCAGCATAACGCTTCTTCGACGTGGGTGGAAGTTATTACACTTTCACTTAACTTGGTTGCATGGTTTGCCTGTTTTGGTTAACCTCTCTAATTACTTAGTAAATCCTGCGGTTCACTTAATGCGTAACTATCAGTTGTCTTTGGGTTACATATCATGTGTATTCTCTACGTAGGACCTACAATCTTAGTTTTAGGATGTTATCTAGATTTACGCTTGGTTCGATTCAAAATGCTAATTTAATTAAAAAGAATATGTCCTTAGTTAATTCTTCTTCTTTTTTGTATCAAGTGATCGATAACACATACAGAGATATATAATTATATTATAAAAATAATTATAACAATCAAATATATTTATCATTTAAATGAAATTGCTTATTTGTTAGCAACAATATTATTTATGTGTATATATATATATATATATAAAACAAGTGAATCATATTGTATATACATATATATACATATATATATATACATATATATATGTATATATATATGTATATACATATATATATGTATATATATATACCCTCAAAATATATATATATACAATATGATTCACTTGTTTTAAATAAAATGAAGTTCATTAGTTTTGATATTATATATGAATATATATATAGAAAACATATGTTTTAATTTTAATATGATTTACTAGCTTTGATATAATAAATATATATAATATCAAACTTTTGTTTTAATATATTATATAAAGTTTCTCCTTATATCTCCCAAGGTAACAATGACTTCATACTTCAACCTTACCACACTTAAAAAAGAACCCTAATCTTTTTTGTTGTGTTTGTTGTGTTACAGGGGGGGAGGGGCAACAACAGTGGTGATGGTCGACGGGCGGAGGACTAGCACTGTGGGTTGTACGCAGGACCTACAATCTTAGTTTTAGGATGTTATCTAGATTTATGTTCAGTTCGATTCCCAATGCTAATTTAATTAAAAAGAATCTATCCTTAGTTAATTCTTCTTTTTTTTGTATCAAGTGATCGATAACACATACAGAGATATATAATTATATTATAAAAATAATTATAACAATCAAATATATTTATCATTTAAATGAAATTACTTATTTGTTAGCAATAATATTATTTATGTGTATATATATATACCCTCAAAAAATTATATATATATATACAATATGATTTACTAGCTTTGATATAATAAATATATATAATATCAAACTTTTGTTTTAATATATTATATAAAGTTTCTCCTTATATCTCCCAAGGTAACAATGACTTCATACTTCAACCTTACCACACTTAAAAAAGAACTCTAACTTTTTTGTTGTGTTTGCTATGTTACCTAGGGGGAGAGGCAACGACAGCGGTGATGGCGGTCGACGGGTGGAGGACTGGCACTGTGGGTGGTTGCAGAGATGGGCGCCAATAGAAAGAGGAGTCTCAGGGTTAGGGGGTGTGGCGATGCAGAGGTAGGTGGCACAGAGGTGGGCGCTGAATGGAGGTTGACACTACGGGGAAGGGGAGTCAGTTTGAAGGGAGCGGTGGAGTGAACCGGTGGGTGCAGAGGGGTGAAGTAGAGCATGGGAGGAGGAACTACAAATAGGGCACAGCCAGGGATTAGGAGTGGTCATGCCATGGGGAGAGGTGTGGAGGGAGCTACTGTGGCGGCAGGGTCGTGACTCAGTGGTGGTGGGAGCTTCACAGCAAAAAGGGGGAGATGTGTGGTGAGGGGCCGTGCCTCCCGACACCAGTAAATAAATCAGGACAAGGCTACAGGGTCTGTGGTGGGTGCTACCCTCCATAGCCCTGTCCCTAAATTTTCTTTTGTATTTTTAGTTTATAATAATTTTTTTTTAATAAGGAAAACAACCATTTATAGTAGTGTATCATAGGTATAAATAATGTATAGTTTGGTAAATGATATATGTTTAAAAAATATATATATATATAGATCTAACTGTATTTACAAATAGGCTTAAACCAACAGTTTGCTTAAAACCACAGGCTGGTTATTCTAAAATCTTCTACTAAAATATACTTACATCCATATGTTGCAATGAATAACTTCAATAATTTCCCTACAACTCCATGTAAACTTAGCATTTTAAAAAAAAAAGAAGAGATCAACAAACTAAGTTCATAAACCAATAGATATTACAGTGTTTTTATATATCTCCCTATATATATACTTTCATAGATCATTCATTTTCCTTACACTTGTCATAAAACAGAAAGTTACACACAAATTTACTTTAAGTATTTCTCTTTCCTAATGATTTCTAATGCTTCTTATCTGCAAAATAAATGGATACTCAGTATTGACTTGCTATTTTCTTTGAACATTAAATGACAGAAACATAAATATTTGTTAGGAGCAAAGTAGAATATATAGAACACATTTTTTTCTTTTAAACCAAAACAAATAGAGATATATATTTTTTGAAATAGCAATACTAAACAGGAAAACTAGTATACTTGTTCTGACAGTAAGGCATAGAGCATGGTGCCAATTTGTAAAAATTAGGCAGAAGTAATTCTTTTTTTTTCCTTCTCTTTCTGTGTTTTACAAACAATCAAATTCATTCCTCAATATAAGAGAATTCTATTCCTTGAAAGAAAAAATGACAGAAGTAAATATATACATGAATTTTCAATGCATTCTTTAGGCATACTAACTCCACAATAGAGGAGAATGAGCAACTTTTAACTAACTAGACATAATGTTTACATTACAATATTTACCACCGCCAGCACTATGGTAGGTTAAATCCCAAGTTCTTTTTACAACTATACAATGCGATAAGGCCACTATGGCCATGGCTCCAATAGCTAACACAAGGAAACTAATAGAACACCAGCATGAGCTCCATAACTACTTCATTTCGCCACTCAAAAAAACCTGCAAGCTACACAACAACAAGACAATAGAAACTAGCCACTATGAAAAGAAAAGCTCTCCTCCCTACCGTAGACCCGCAAGTGGGTCACCCCGAGCTAGGGAGGTAGGGATTTCACATAGGGTATCATTCCACAACAAAATGATTCACATTAACACAAAATCAAAACAACCCCATAGGTTTAACACATAACTTTACTCATAAAAATGAGCTTGGTGAGGGTAGGGAATGGACCCCTCAACTTAAAAGGGCTCCCAAATGAAAAGAAAATCTCAACTCCTGGCCTCAAGCCAAAATCCCAGAACACCACAATCCACAAGAATCACAAACAAATTGCATGGCACTCTTGCCATTCAGATATCTCCTCCTCAAATAATAATAAGCCCTCAAGGCATAAACACATACTGTGGGAGAGACCTCAAGGAGGTTCCTTTCCCCTACCCATACAAGTTGAGCATTACCTCCATTGGAGGTGCTCTCACCATAACACCCAACCCAAGATCAAATGCAAATATCACAATACAACAACTCACAACCAAAATCCAAAACATGGAACATCAAAATAAGCAAGGTAAGAAGCAATTTAGGAGGCCTACCTTCAAGGTCTTGACAATGGAAGTAGAATTGGTGAAGAGCTCCAAGCCTTCCCAAGCCTTCCAACTTTCAGAATTTTCTCCCAACTGCAAAACAAGAAAGGAAATTAAAATTTGCAAGAAGTCTCAAATTGCAAGGAAAAAGACTAGAAGAGAAGAACCCCCACTCCTCTACAAGAGGAGCTATTATAGGCCATCCAACTGGCCTTGAGGGAATGGGAAGGTGACATTTTTCACCATCTCCTCCCTCCTCCAAAGGTCACTTGTAAGAGTGAGAAGGTAAGAGGATGACAAATGTCCTCCTCTCACTCCTCCTCCATCCCCACCTCACCCACTTGTGCTTCCACACAAGTGGGAGGGGACAAATGGTGAGTTGGACTCCCACTCACACCTAAAGAAGACAAGGGTCTTGAGTGGTG
This sequence comes from Cunninghamia lanceolata, assembly GCA_027924645.1. Classification (NCBI taxonomy): domain Eukaryota; kingdom Viridiplantae; phylum Streptophyta; class Pinopsida; order Cupressales; family Cupressaceae; genus Cunninghamia; species Cunninghamia lanceolata. Next base: position 7,783,488 of record BSBN01000394.1, read on the forward strand.
CTCCCACTCACTTGGGAGTTTGGGAGGACTCTTGGAGACCTCCCAAGTCTTCTTTGGGAATGATCCCCAAAACTTAGGGATGGGAGATGAGTTCTTCCCAAGGCAAGGCCCATCCCCCATCTTCCCTCTTTCCAAATTCGTCACTTTTACTCGACCATGGTTTAGGGTGACCTATGGTGAGTCAAAACTAGGGTTAGGTAGTCCAAGTTGACCCTAGACTCATGGTTGACCACCTAGGGTAACTTTTGGGACCCTAGGGTTCATGAAAAGAGTTAAAAATCCACATTTAAATGGCCCAAAAAAAATAATAAAAATACCAAGTGGCATAATTCAAATAAAATTTTACAACACTTAATATTAATCAAAAATAAGAAAAAGAAAGGGTACTAAGGCTAAAAATAATTAAAATTAAACCAAGCACAATAAATCATCATTCAATTACGCACGTGATCCTTATCCCTCTTGGGAATGGATTGGCTTTATAGGGAATAACATGGTGTGAATCCTACCTCTGATTTCCCGTGGCTAGGGAACCTAAAACCTGCACATCTCAATCAAGTGTCAGTCCTGTCATGAAAAGTCATAGCTGAAGCAATTGAAATTAACTTCACGTAATCGAAAGAAACATCAATACATAACTCCAAATGAAACTGAATTTTCCATCACATATCAAATAGTTCACATCACATAAATAACTAGAATCTCATAACAAAATAACATCTACTATAAATCCCATATATCGAACCACAATATATCATCCAATATGACTGAATCAAATCACATGTATCAAATTAGTGAGGTAAAACATCAAGTCTGCATAATGAAACATAGTCACTAAGGTCTGATAGTGTCATCTACTAAATAGCACAATGATCAGAATATGGGAGGTAAAATAAACAGCCTCACAATTTGCATTGGTATTTTGCATATTAAGGCTTGGAAATCATTTTTAGATCTAAGAGTAGGTCATTTTCATCATAAATTAGACTTCAAAACATTCACATAGCATTTTTTCCCAACATCTCAAACCTACGGCTTCAAAAACAACGATTTTCACTAAATTTGTCGTTATAGACTCTATAATCTTGCACCATAGGTGTGTTGTAAAAAATATTTTTGCATTAATTTTATTTTATCAGGGTAATCATTTTCTTCTGCTCCTAAAAAGCTTCACAACACTCTTTTATCGGGCTCTTGTAGTCAAAAGTTTGCAAAAAATGACACATTTTAGCTATTTTTGCCCTAGGGTTTGACCTAGTTTGCACACCAAGCATGTTGTGATCAATTTTATGGATTGAGTTGACTGATATAATTGATATTATTTTCTATACCTACTGAAATTCCTTACAACACCCCTTTTGCTAGGTCTTGGAATTGAAAAACCGTGAAAAATTGCATATTTTGCTATATTTTCACTAGGGTTTTACTTTAAGTAGCACTAAAAGCATTTTGTGTTGGAAATTTTGACACCAAGTGGCTGATATTACTGATATTATTTTTTTTCCATCACTATTTTCCTCACAACACCCTTTGTTATGCTCTTTTGCATTGACTTTTGGTGAAAAAAGTGCCTATTTCTACATATTTTCACTATAGTTTGACTTGGCATTATCTTAGATTAACATCAAAAGTATGTTGTAAAGGATCTTATTGCTGTATGGGACTGATATCAGACATATTATTTGTTTCCCCTAATAAAAATCCTTACAACACCTTTTCCTTCATATATTTGCATTGAAAAAGTACAAAAAATAAAGCATTTTAGGTCATTTTGCATGTAGTTTTGCACTTGTCTTTTGCATCAAATTTAAAAAAAATTTAAAATCTGATTTTGCACCTCATTATGGCATCTTAATTTTATTCATCTATGAAATTTTACATGAGTATATTCTAGATTTTGAAAATTTTGCTAATTTCACTAATGAGAATCCTCATGTTCTAGAACACATAGCTTATATCAGTGGTATTGATGCTTCTATATGTTCTACATATGAGTTGAAATTACTTTGTTATACAAATGATTTTAGTAGCTTCACTTTACTCATAGGGGCATATCCTTTGATATTATAAGATTTAACCAATTTTTTCTCTAGGAACACCCATGAGAAAGATGAGAGTGAAAAGTCTTTTTCCGCCACAAAGTATGATGATGATGATGTACCTTCATCTCATCCCATTGCTCTCCCTAGCCAAGATGTAGCATTAGTGGATGAGAAAAGGTCTCTCACATTAAATACTTTAGGGATGGATGTTGGGTGCAATCAAGAGGGAAACAATGTTAATTCAATAATCATTAATAGACTTCATAACAATATTCCTAAAATGATTGTCCGAGGGGCACTTAGTGCACCCTCTTGTTTAAAACCAATGATTATCATTCAAGGTGTTAAAAATATGTTACAACAACCACACTACAATGTGATTTCTCACACATACAACACTTGTAATAGCAAGCAAAGTAACCAAGCACCACATGTGCCTATCTCTCTTCCATGTTCTCAACCTATGCTCCCTCCACCACCTCATCTTACTCATAAAAGTGGTCAAGAGTATAATCTTGTCAAACAGCTTCGCACTACTCTGGCTAAGATCTCTCTTTGGGATTTAACACAAACATCATCTACATACCATGGAATGCTCCAAGAAGCTTTGCAAAAGGTGATTGTCCCACCTATTGCTAAGCCTAATGATGTAGCAGCGGTATTGGATAGTATGCATGTGACAAGAATAGATATTCTCTTTCAACCACAGAAATTACCATCAATTGAAGTTCAAAACCAATATGATCCTCTCATTATCTTCATCACAATAAACAAATCATTGGTTAAGAGACTTATGATTGATAATGGATCAACTCTTAATGTTTGTGGCATTAACTTATTACATAATATTAAAGTTGATATATCCGCCATCAAGCTGGAGCTGTTAAGTATCCATGGTTTTGACAATGTTAGACGACAATCTATAGGTACTATGAATTTACCTATACAAGTGGGACTTGTGATTGTGCCTACTTTGATTCATGTCATGCCTAGTTCTTTATCTTCCAACATGATTCTTGGTAGACCTTGGATTCATGCATTGGGGGCAGTCCCTTCCACTCTACATCGTTTAATCAAATTTATATTCAAAGGTAAACTTCATACTATTCATGCTAATCTTGAACCAGATAATTGTTTACACATTGAAATTGAAAAACTAGTTTCAATCATATGAGCTTAAACAATTTGTGAGGTGATCCATCAATGACTAATGTTGTGCAAGACTCTCAACCATTGAATGTACTCATTGGTGATGATTGGGGTTCATTAGATTTTAATCCTTGCGATGTAGGGGAATATAAACTTAATAACCTCAACACATCAAAAGTCGCATCGATCTCATCTAGGCAATCTTTTGAAACATCTGAGAAAAACAAAGTCTCCTTGGTTGAAAATAAAGAAATTACCCTCACTTATACCACAAACTATGAGACCAATGAGGCTTCACCATCTTCTAAGGACATGACATCCCTTTATGGCTGAGGATTCAAGATCCTTTATAACAATTGTGAATATGTAGGTAAGGGATGTGGTGTAAATCAACAAGGTATTTGAGTACCTATAGAATCCACTTCAACACATTACTCAAGTGGCATTGGATATAATCCTTTTAAAGAAAAGAAAGCCTCCTGTCATCCTACACTTAATGTTAATTTAACAAGATCAAAACAACATGACAGATATCATAGATATGTATGTTCTTAATGATGGAACCCTACAGGTAAGTATCTCTAACCCTTTATCTCTCTCATGATGTGCTTCCCCCGTGATGTGTTATGTGTTGTTTAGGCCTCCTGGGACGACCTTGAATTCTCCTGTAAGGTCTAGGATACCAGGAGACCACCTCTATTGTGACCTTGTTCTATTTGTATCATCATTCTTCTATATTGCCTCTCTCTCTGATTTCATTGTTGTGTGTTGTGTATTACGGACATAGCATCATGGTTGGTGACTTAGGGGCACCCTCCTATGTGACTTCCCCTAAGACACTTGTTTCTCCTCTCTGATTTATTGTTTTCCTTCCTCTAGTGTTTCCATCTAGTAGGTGGATGATGACAAAAAATTTATATTGATGTGGACCTAGTGTCCCTTTCGAGAGAAATAAAAAAATGGACTTAGTTCTTAATATGACGATGGGGTTGTATATCTTATTCGATGCTTGGCTAGTGGAAGCACTCGTGCTTTCCACGTAGTGATGATTTTAATGGTGCTCTATCTTATTTACAAATCATAAACAATATTTCTACTCCGTGCACTTTGTCTACCTTGAATCTTGCATACTCATATTTCATATGCATTGCTGTTGTTGTTTATTATGATGTTGTAGACACTAACATGTTTCTTGTAGTGATGTGTTTGTGGGAACACTTGGTGATCGTGAAGTACATGTCACCTCCAAGGGGCATGGGCTTTGCGAAAGTCAGTGTTCCCTTATGTGTTTTCTTCCTGCCTTAATGTGCTTGATATCGATAACTGATATCAGCCACCTTAAGGGGCATATATGAGGTAAGCTGTCTGTTGTAGATGTTAGCAATGTGCTTGTTCTCAAGTGAAAACAAGTGTGATGAGAACTCCCTGCATCCTGAATTTTTTTGCAATCAACCAATCTATCTTGAAATCTATTGCGTATACCTCCTTTTCGTTATAAGGCGTCTCTGTCATGTGGGTGGGGTTGTATACTTTTGAGCTCATACCTTCTTTTCACTGTAAGGCATCTCTGTGATGTAGGTGGGGTGGTATGCCATGCTTACTTTTCACTATAAGGCATCTCTATGACGTAGGTGGGGTTGCATTTTCAAAAGTTCTTTGTGGAGGCGAGGAGCAGTTCTCTGACTAACTCAACCCTTAAGTGTGTCTTTGGCAATTGTTGTGGCAAAGCCCAATTGTCAGTGTGTGCCTATAATGTGCCTGAGATGGTGATGAGCCTAGAAATAGGGAACACACCATCGCTTGTCTGCCATGTTTTTTTCTTGTCTTCAAGTGTGTGTGTTTTGGCATACTTGTTTTGTTTGGCGTCTCTGTTGCCCCATATGCAGTATGCATTTTGGGAGGTTATGCGTGTCTTGCATGTGTGTTGGCCCACATATACAAAGACCTACGCGATGAGTGCATCATGTATTATGGGAGGTTTGTTCACTTTCTAGTACTTGCATTTGCATTTCATATATATATGAGAAAAAGAAAAGAAAAGAAATCATTTATGTCTTCCATGCATTAATGTGTCTTCTATGCATTGACTGTCTTCTCTGTCTTCTGTGTGATTATAACTATCTTCTCTATGTTTTGTGTGCATGTTACTGTTTTGGTGTGTCTTCTCTGTGCTTGATGTGTTTGCTATGTTTGTGACCTTACTTTAGTGCATGTATCAGACTCACGTTTATACATACATTAAAGTGGGGGCTAAATGTAACATTGGAAAATGTCCTTTTGGGGGCTTTTCCCTCATAAGGATTAGCTCCTAGGTCTTTTGCATGCATTTAGGACATCTTACTTCATAATTTGGCATCTTGATAGAATGAGCCCTAGGTAACATGACAAATGGGACCTAGGAGGACCCCTTGAGTTGTACCCTACCCAAAATGGGGAGGACTTAGTGCCCGCACCCTAGTCTTGCCCTATTTTTAGGCAGCCCTAACTTTTGGGTGTCAGTTTATGACCATCATTAGGGTCGTTTGCTGACACGGTAAGTTTGAATTATGAAAATCTTGGTAGGAGTGTTTGTAGTTGCATATAAAAGTATGTTTAGGCATTCATTTATAAGCTAGATGATTACTAGCTAGCTATTGTGTTCTCAAGGTGATTCAAGGCTTTCATTGTGTTGCAAGAGTAGACTTGTGTGGTTTATGTGTTTGTTTGTAGATTTGAGCATCCATTTCATCATGGAATGAAGAGCATCTTCCTCCCATGATATCTTCACTACAAGGTGACATTATATTGTGTTTTCATCATTGATTTATTTAGTTTTTTACCTATGCCTCACAAGGGCATGCACTTTCTATTTGACAACGATGCTTAGAGACTTAAGTCTCCTCCGGGGCTTGACTGAGGCAAGCCTCTAAACACCACAACCCCCAAACCAAGTATTGTGGTTGCAGGTTATAGGTGTCACATTTGGGAAAAGTGAAGTTGCAAGAAGGATTGGTAGGCATCAAGAATTTAGGATTTGAAGAAAAGGACACAAGAGCATTTCCAGGACTTGGGTGCTCGTTCTAGTGTCCTCCGTAGAAAAATTTCTAGCAACAAAAAGTTACAGGGTTCATTAGTGTTGGAAGGAGGTCTGGATCCCGCGAAGAACCTGGTACCTTGGACTAGGGTGCCTGCTCCAGTGTCCCTGCCTATTCTGTTTTGGAGCCCTGAAAATAGGTATTCTGTGATTTGATATTTTACTCATGTCTACAAGAGATTTTTCCATTATTCATCAATTTGTTGCCGTATTTGCATAATTATGGTTTTAATGGTCAATTGAGCATAGAAGGAAAATTGATAATTAAATTCCCTAATCCAAGTTTCCCTACATCTCACAAGCAATCTAGTGTATGATAGTGCTCGCCACTCAACCCTAGATCCTTGAATGTATAGTGGAGAGGAGGATTTAAAAATCAAAACACTAAAACATTAACAAATCCAATTTTCCCCTAAATAATAGATATATGCCTTGTTCTTGAGTGCATCACTGGATTCTTGGAAATATTTATGGCACCTATATTGTCACACAAGATTGGAATTGGATCTTTATAAACAACTCTTATATCCTTCAAAGTCTGCTTCATCCATAACACTTGAGTATAGCAACATGCTACTGCAATATACTCTGCTTCTATAGTTGACAATGAGATTGAGTCTTGTTTCTTGCTCAGCCATGAAACCAATCTATTTCCCAAGAAGAAAGCACCTCCACTTGTACTTTTTCTGTCATCAACATCTCCTGCCCAATTAGCATCTGTATAAGCACTGAGAGTAAAATCATTATCCTTTGGATTACATAAGCCATGATCCAGAGTGCCTTTTAAATACCTCAAGATTCTCTTTACTGCCATCACATGTGATTCTCTTGGATCAACTTGAAATATTGTAACAAGACAAACTACATGCATAATATCAGGTCTAGTTTGAGTTAGATAAAGTAATCCTCCAATCATGGGTCTGTACTTTTTCTAATCAATCTTGGGTGATTCATCAGTTTTACTCAATTTGCATCCAGTCACCATGGGAGTACATACTAGTTTAGAGTCTTCCATCCCAAACTTTTTTAACAACTCTTTCACATACATAGACTGAGATATGAAGATTCCTTTATCTGATTGATTGATTTGCAGACCCAGAAAGAAATTCATCTCACCAAACATAGACATCTCAAACTCTTTCTACATTTCACCAAAAAATTTCATACACATACCTTCATTTCTATCGAAAATGATATCATCAACAAAGACTTCAACAATCAAAATTTCATCACCATTAATCTTGAAATAAGATTAATGTCAGTAGTGCCTTTACTGAATCCTAACTGTAGTAAGTACTTATCCAATCTTGCATACCATGCCCTCAGAGCTTGCTTGAGTCCATATAATGCTTTCTTCAACCTGCATACCATATCACCTTGATTTGATAGTTGGAAACCTTCTGGTTACTCAATGTAGAGCTCCTGTTTTAACTCCCCATTTAGGAAAGCATACTTCACATCCATCTGATACACTTTGAAATCTTTGTGAGCTGTAAATGCTAGAAACATTTTGATTAATTCAATCCGAGCTACTGGAGAAAAAGTTTCTTCAAAATCTATCCCTTCAATTTGAGAATATCCTTTGCACACAAGCATTACTTTATTTCTTATAACTTCTCCATATTAATTCAACTTATTGCTAAAAACCCATTTGGTTCCAATAACATTATTGTCAACAGGTCTAGGAGCTAGTTCCCAAGTTTCATTCTTTTCTATCTATATTAGTTCTTCTTCCATTGCCTTAACCCAATTTTCATCATTACAGGCTTCATTCATAGTTTTTGGTTCAACTGTAGAGAGCAGACAATAATTCACTTGTTCTTCTATAGCTCTTTTCCTTGTTAGTACTCCTTTCTTTTTGTCTCTAATAATTTTATCTTCAGAGTGATTGATTCTTACATACCTAGGAGTCTTAACAATTTTTGGAGCCTTTTCTTCTTCACTTTGATTATCTTCTTGTTCAACCCTTTCTTCATAAGCTATATTAGCAGGTTGATCTGACTCATAGCCACTTTGATCTAATGTTTTTCCTTTCCTTCATCCACCTTCACATTTACACTCTCCACAATCTTTTTCAATCTTTTGTTCTAGCACTAGTAGGCCTTACTCTTGGTAGAGTATCCAAGGAAGATTCCTTCATCACATCTTGCATCAAATTTCCCTAGGTCTTCATCTCTTCTGATATAACATTTGCTTCCAAAGACTTTGAAGTATCTTACTGTTGGAATTCTTCCATACCATAATTCCTAGGGGGTTTTAGTGCCATTACCTTTCACTTGAACTCTGTTTTGAATGTAGACAATAGTATGTATGGCTTCTTTCTAGAAGACTTCCAGTAGGCCTCCTTCCTTCATCATTGTTATGGCATCTTCTTGAACTATCTTGTTCTTCCTTTCCACAACTCCATTTTGCTGAGGAGTTCTAAGTGCAGACAACTGTCTTTTTATTCATTGCTCTTCACAGAAAGTGTTGAATTCATTTGATGTGAACTCACCACCTCTATCAGACCTCAAGCATTTGATTTTTAGTTCTATTTCATTTTCAACCATTACTTCGAAGGATTTGAACTTCTCTAGGGCTTCTAATTTGTCTCTTAGAAAAGTAACCCAAGTCATTCGAGAATAATCATCAATAAGAAACATGAAGTACATGTCACCTTGCAGACTTCTTATCCTTGTAGGACCATAGAGATCTGTATGGACTAGATCCAACAAACTAGTAGAGAATTTCTCTTTACTCTTGAAACTTGTTTTTGTCTGCTTCCCCAACTGACATTCCTTAAAAATAGTATTGGAGGGTTTCACATGTTTTGGTAGATCTCTTACAGTCTATCTTAAACTTATCTTTACCAAATTATCAAAATTTATGACACAACCTTCTATGCCACAACCAACTTTCATCATCATGGGCTAATAAATAGTAATCATTAGTTCCCCTTAATTGATAGATGTTACTTCTGGTCTTCTTACTAGTAGCAATCATAGTTCTGGAGCTTTCCATTATCTTGCATCCATTGTCTTTGAATCTCATATCATAACCTTTGTCACACATTTGACCAATACCGAAAAGTTTATGCTTTAAACCCTTCACATAGAGAACATTGTTAGTGTTATCCTTTCCATCAAATGAAATAGGTCCCTTTCCACAAATCTTACTAGCTATATTGTTTCCAAACCTAACCAGTCCTCCATCATATTTTTCCAAACTTACAAACTTACTTTTTTCACTGGTCATTCGATGTGAGCATCCACTATCAATAATCCATTTGTCCTTATATTTCTCAACCTGAACAGCTAATGCACTTTCTTCCACTGGTTTTTCTTCCTTCACACAGCTAGCATGATTAGTAGACATAGGTTCTTCTTTAATAGCAATAAACAAGCTTTCTTTTGCACTAGTACTAGCATCATCAAATTCATCATCCATCACACCTTCATCATCAAAATCTCTAACATAGTAGCATTTCTTTGGAGTTCTAGGACTGTTCTCAAATCTTTCACTATTCCTTTCAATTCTTTTAGGACATCTACAAGCATAATGACCTACTTTACCATATGAGAAACATTTGAAGGGTAATTTGCCTTTAAACTTACTGGAACCTCTTTGTAGTCTATCAACAAAGTTGGCTTCAATTTCATCAAGCTCATCATCAGGTTCTACCTTGTAATTTTCTGCTTTGGAGATCTTTTCTGAAGTATTGGCTTTGAAAGTAGTTTCTACTTTTGGTAGAACATTGCCAAACTATCTCATTTCAAAAGCAGTAATCTTACCAAGCAACTGATCCTTATTGATGTTTTTCATAGTCATTATTTCTTCAATTGTAGCTACCTTGTGTGCATAGGATTTAGGTAATGACCTATGAATTTTTAGCACAACTTTAGTTTCATCAACAGTTCCTCACATACCTTTGATTCTAGTAACAAGTTCATCAACCTTTTGCATGAAGGATGTTATGTTTTCATCTTGCCCCATTTTAAGACCTTCATATTTGGCTTTCGATCCTTGCAATTTGGCTCTCTAAATAGAGTCATCTCCTTCATACAGATTACTTAGCTTATGTCAGACTTCTTTAGTAGACTCTGTTAGATTTAGGGCACACAACTGAGAGGGGGGGTGAATCAGTTGTCCAAAACTTTCTCTTACTTTAAATACTTAAATCCACATTGTTAATTAGTAGCATAATAGAAGATCAATCATGAAAGCACAATGTAACAAATCAAGAGCAAAAACACATCAAAAAATAAGACACCAAGATTTTTGATGTGGAAAACCCAGTTAAGGGAAAAACCATGGGGTGATTAACCCAAGAATGTATTCTCTATTAGAAGAATAGAAAGAACAAAATGGCACATGCCAATTAGGGCTCACTGCCTAAGCACACTGCTCACAAGAGGCTCACTGCCTACAAGATACACACTGTCTACAAAAGAATAAGTATCACATACTTGAACTAGTAAATAGCATCTTCACTATGCTTGAGTCAGTTCCATTTAAGCCCAAACCTTATGCTCTACCTTTCGCTCTTCTCCTCACTACCACACACTCATCTTCCACACCCACACTTGAAATGACCTTGCAATCTCTTATTTATACACTACATCAACTTAGGAATGATCATCTAAGTCAGCTAATAGTCATAAGAACATCTGCAAGATGTATAATTCATCCGGTCAGCCAGTCAAAGAAGGAACACCATTATCCAGAAGTTATTCTTCATTTCTGGGCCCCAACTCTAATGTGAATCATCAAAACAAACTGAACACGATCCAAGGACCTCCATAAGCTTGCCTAAATATTCAAGAACATCCACACTTCCTCTTCTTACTGAAATCCTTCTCTTCTTCATCTAGAACCTCAAGAACACATTCTGCCATTGCTGTCACAAAGGAATAGATGCTTCTAGATCTTCAAATTAGGAAAAAATTGAGATTACACATCATAAGGACTTCCCCAACACTCCTTCAAATCCACAAAATAGGAAAATGCATTTTCGGATCTCATCGGACCTTTCTGTAACACTCTGTCATCTCTGAACATCAACTGGAACCGATTCTACTTGAGTGATCACAACTTCTTCATATCTTCATGCGAAGCTCTAAAATCTCTATTGGAACATCTTAAGACTCATATCTACAAACCCTTTAATCCGCATCCTTTGATCCTTAACCTGTCTTGAGCTTTTACCTTGCTTTCATCACTGTTCTTCACTGTTCCTGATTGAGACTAATTTTCTCATTATCCTCAACATATAACTCATCCAATCCTTATCATTAATGTAACAAAAGTATGTTGACATCAATGACAATACCAGTTAGGCCCATACTTGCAACAATCTCCCCCTTTGTCATTGATGGCAACATATGATGTGAAAAATTGATTTGACCATCAAGACAAGAACTTTTCCTTACTGTCACAACTCCCCCTATCAGCAACAACCATTCATATCTCTTCTCTCCTATTACTGCTCCTCCTTTGATTAGCAACCACTCATTTTTCACATGTCTTCTCTCCCCCTTTGACATCAATGGCAAAGGGCACATACTTGCAATTCTACCACTTTAGAATCATATCTGCTGCTCCCCCTGAGTAGCAGCTCCCCATCATCAGTCCAGACCACAAGATGTGACTGTGCTATGCACCAGATTGATGCACCTTAGTGCACCTTAGTTCATCACTGGAGGGGCAATAACCCCTAACTTCTCCCTTAGATACTCAAAAGAGTCCTTAGGCAGAGGTTTAGTAAAGATGTCTGCAATATGATCCTTGGAAGGCACAAACTCCAATTTGACTTCATTCTTGTTCACTTGTTCTCTCAGGAAGTGAAACTTGATGGATATATGTTTAGTCTTTGAATACAACATCGGATTCTTAGATATGTTTATTGCACATGAATTATCATAGAAAATTGTGATAGGCTCCTCATACTCCACTTTGATATCTCTTAACATCTGCTTCATACACAATACTTGAGTGCAACCACTTGTTGCTGCAATATATTCTACTTCGGTTGTAGATAGAGATATTGCCTCTTGTTTCTTGCTTAGCCAAGAAACCAATCTCTTCACCAAAAAGAATGCTCCACCACTGGTGCTCTTCCAGTCTTCCACATCTCTTGCCCAATCTGCATCAGTATATGCATGAAGAAAAAAATCATGATCTCTGGGATACCACAGGCCATACTCAACTGTTCCTTTTAGATATCTAAAAATCCTTTTGATTGCCATGACATGAGATTCTCTAGGATCAGCCTAGAATCTTGCAACAAGACCAACAACCTGCATAATGTCTGGTCTAGTTTGAGTGAGATACAATAGTCCTCCAATCATTGATCTATACTTTATCTGATTAGCCCTAGGAGAGTCATCATTTTTGCTTAATTTACATCCTGTTGCCATGGGAGTGTTCATTGGCTTTGAGTCTTCCATCCCAAATTTCTTCAACAATTCTTTTGCATATTTGGTCTGAGAAATGAAGGCACCTTTCTTTGTTTGAGTGATTTGCAGACCCAAGAAGAAATTCATTTCACCAAGCATGGACATCTCAAACTCACTTTTCATTTGATTTGCAAAAGTCTTACACAAACTATCTTTTTCTCTAAAAATGATATCATCAAAAAACACTTCAACACCTAAGATGTTTTCATGATCAATTTTGAAATATAAATTACTGTTAGTAGTACCTTTGTTGAAACCAATCTTCAAGAGATGTTTATCCAGTCTTTCATACTAGGCTCTTGGGGCTTGCTTTAGTCCATACAGTGCCTTTTTCAACTTACAAACCATATCACCATTGTCAGACAATTGAAATCCATCCGGTTACTCAATGTACACTTCTTCTTCCAAATCACCATTTAGGAAGGCAGACTTGACATCCATCTGATACACTTTGAAATCTTTGAAGGTAGTAAATGCAAGAAATAATCTGATTGCTTCAATTCTTTCCATCGGAGCAAAGGTTTCTTCAAAATTGACTCCTTCTATTTGAGAGTAACCTTTGCAAACTAATCTAGCCTTATTACTGATTACTTCACTAGCTTCACTCAATTTGTTCTGGAAGACCCATTTGGTTCCAATCACATTTTTGTTTCTAGGTCTGGGAACAAGATTCCAAGTGTGATTCTTCTCAATTTGCATCAGTTCTTCCTCCATTGCCTTAGTCCAGTTTTCATCATTGCAGGCTTCATTTACTATCTTAGGTTCAATCTTTGAAATCAGACAATACTCATCTAAATCTTGAGCAATTATTCTTCTTGTTTGTACACCTTTGCTTTTGTCACCTATGATCTGGTCTTCAGAATGGTTCAATCTCACATACCTCAGAACTTTGGGAGTTTCTTGTACTTCTAACTCTTGATTAGGCTCATTGAATCTTATCTCTTCTTCTTAACTTATCGGATCAGTTTTAATATGTTTTTCAGAAGAGATTTGAGCACTTTGAATCAGACCATTATTCTGATCATCTTCTTCATACTCATAAAACCTTGATGGTTTTTCAATTCCTTCATCAACCTTCACATTAGTACTTTCTATAATATTTCTTAAACTCTTATTATAACACTGGTATGCTTTGCTTTGAGTAGAGTAACCCAAAAATATTCCTTCATCACTTCTAGCATCAAACTTGCCTAGATCTTCATCTCTCTTGATGTAACATTTGCTACCAAACACTCTGAAATACCTTACAGTGGGTGTAATACCAAACCAAAGTTCATAAGAAGTCTTACTAGTATTGCTTCTAATTTGAACTTGATTGAGAGTATAGACTACAATGCTGACAACTTCCCTCCAATAGATCTAGGGAACATTTGCTTCCATCATCATGGTCTTGGATGCTTCTTGGATGGTCTGGTGCTTTCTTTCAACCACTCCATTTTGCTGTGGTGTCCTAGGAGCAGACAATTGTCTCTTTATTCCATGTTTCTCACAAAAATCTATGAACTCACTAGATGTGAATTCACCACCTCTATCAAACCTTAGACATTTCAATTTCAATCTAGTCTCATTTTCCACCATAGCCTTGAATATTTTGAATTTCTCAAGAGCTTCTAATTTTTCTTTCAAAAAGGTTACCCACATCATCCGGGAATAGTCATCAATTAGCAACATGAAGTATCTATCACTTTGCACACTCCTGATTCTTGCCGGACCACATAAGTTAGTATGAGCCAAGTCTAATAATCTGGTAGAAGATTGTTCCTTGCTTTTGAATGAGATTCTACTTTGTTTTCCCAACTAACATTCTTTGCACAAACTATTTGTAGGTTTTACCAATTTTGGAAGGTCTCTTATAGCTTGAGTATTGCTTATCTTGATGATATTATCAAAGTTCACATGACACATTCTTCTATGCCATAACCAACTCTGATCAACTTGAACAAATAAACAACTATTACCAGTACTAGCCAAGTGAAAGATGTTACCTTTTGTTTGGGTACCAGATGCAATCTCTGCTCCAGAACTTTCAAAAATTATGCACTTTCCATTCTTGAATCTGAGATCATAGCCTTTGTCTGCCAACTATCCAACACTAAGAAGATTGTGCTTCAATCCTTCAACATATAATACATTACCGGTTTTGTTCTTTCCATTAAAAGAAATAGTTCCTCTACCTCTGATTCTAGCAGCAGAGTTATCACCAAACTTTACCACTTCTCCTTCATATCTTTCCAAATCTATGAACTTTTTTTTGTTACTTGTCATATGGTGAGAGCAACCACTGTTAATGACCCAATCATCCTTCTCTTCAACTTGGGCAGCTAGGGCTTTTTCTTCAACTTTATGATTGATAGATTCAGAGGGCATTGGATCTTCTTCCTTGATGGCAATGAACACTCAGTCACTTTTAGATTTCTCTCCTTTCTCTGATTCATCATCTGTTACTCCTTCATCATCTCCTTCATGAGCATAGTAACAATTCTTCTGGAATCTTGGTCTATTAGTGTTTGGCCTAGAAAATCTTTCCGGACACCTTGATGCAAAATGACCAATCTTATTGTAGTTAAAACACTTAAAAGGCAATTTCCTCTCATACTTACCGGATCCTCTTGGTAGTCTTTTTGCAATAAGAGTTTCAAGATGAGAAGTTTTAGCTTCTTCTTCTTCCAAGTCTTTTCTTGCATTTTCATACCATGATGATTTCCTTGAAGAGTTTTCTCTCGGATCAAACCTTTATTTTCCTTTTACAGAGGCACTAGCTTTGAATGCAGATTCAGTCTTTGGGGGATCATCTCCAAAATCAGCCATCTCAAAAGTAGCCAATTTACCAACCAATTGATCTCTTGTGATAGTTGTGTGAGCTCTGAATTCTTCAATTGCAGCAGCCTTGATTTTATAGGAAGCAGGAAGGGATCTGAGAATTTTACCAACAATCTTATCTTCACTCAAGATTCCACCTGCATTTCTAATTCCACAAACCAGCTCATTCACTCTTGGCATAAAAGTGGTAATATTTTCATCATCTCTCATCTTCAGTTTTTCAAATTTCCCTTTTAGACTCTGTAACCTTGCACTTTTAACATATTGGTCTCCATGCAAAAGTTTCAATTTTTTCCAAATCTCAAAAGCAGTTGGAAGTTCAATAACATTTGAGAGCTCTGAGTCACATAATGCACTTAGAAGAGCCTCTATGGTCCGTAGATTGTTTTCAGCATCTTTGATTTCATTTAGGGTTGTCGGACCACCCTGTGGAGGTACATATGGTTTTGTAACTATGGACCAGTACGCCATTCCTATACACTGTAAGTGACATTTCATGCGACCTTTCCAAAGAGTAAAGTTGGTTCCATCAAACTTCGGACTATCCTTCTTGTAAGATGACATCCTGGATCTCATCAAGCGGTTAAGCTCCTTTTAGAGGAATTTGGCTCTGATACCAATTGTTAGATTTAGGGCACACAACTGAGAGGGGGGTGAATTAGTTGTACAAAACTTTCTCTTACTTTAAATACTTAACTCCACATTGTTAATTAGCAGCATAATAGAAGATCAATCATGAAAGCACAATGTAACAAATCAAGAGTAGAAACACATCAACACATGAGACACCAAGATTTTTGACGTGAAAAACCTGGTTAAGGGAAAAACCATGGGGTGATTAACCCAAGAATGTATTCTTTGTTAGAAGAATAGAAAGAACAAAATGGCACATGCCAATTAGGGCTCACTGCCCGAGGACACTGCTCACAAGAGGCTCACTGCCTACAAGAGACACATTGTCTACAAAAGAATCAGTATCACATACTTGAACTAGTAAATAGCATCTTCACCATGCTTGAGTCAGTTCCATTTAAGCCCAAACCTTCTGCTCTGCCTTTCGCTCTTCTCCTCACTACCACACACTCATCTTCCACACCCACACTTGAAATGACCTTGCAATCCCTTATTTATACACTACATCAACTTAGGAATGATCATCTAAGTTGGCTAACAGTCATAAGAACATCTGCAAGATGTATAATTCTATTGCAAGTATGGGCCTAACTAGTGTTGTCATTGATGTCAACATATTCCTATTACATTAATGATAAGGTTTGGATGAATTGTGTGTTGAGGATATTGAGAGAATTGGTCTCAATCAGGAATAGTGAAGAACAGTGATGACATAAGGCAAAAGTCCAAGATAGGATGAGGATAAGAGGATGCGGATTAAAGGGTTTGGAGATATGTGTCTTAAGATGTTCCAGTAGAGATTTTAGAGGTCCGCATGAAGATATGAAGAAGTTATGACAGTTCAAGTGAAACTGATTCCGGCAGATGTTTAGTGATGATAGAGTGATATAGATAGGTCCGGTAAGATCCAGAAATGCATTCTCCAGTTCTGTGGATTTGAGGAAGTGTTGGGGAAGTCTGTGTGGTGTGTCAACTCAATTGGTTCATGGTTTGAAGGTTCGGAAGCATCTATTCCTTTGTGACAGTAATGGCAGACTGTGTTCTTGAGGTTCCGGATGAAGGAGAGAAGGATTTCAGTAAGTAGAGGATGTGCGGATGTTCTTGGTGTTTTAGGCAAGTTTGTGGAGGTCCTTGGATTGTGCTCAGTTCGTGTTTATGGTCCGCATTAGGATTGGAGTCCCAAAAATAAATAATAACTTCCAGATGTTGGTGTTCCTTCTGTAACTGGCCAACCGGATGAATTATACACCTTGTGGATGTTCTTGTGGATGTGTACCGACTTAGATGTTTGTTCCTAAGTTGATGTCATGTATAAATAAGGGATTGCGGAGTCATTTCAAGGGGTGACTTGTGGAGATGAGTGTGTGGTAGCAAGGAGAAGAGTGAAAAATAGAGCAAAAGGTTTGGGCTTAAATGGAACTGACTCAAGCATGGTGAAGATGCTATCTTCCAGTTCAGGTATGTGATAATCATTCTTTTGTAGACAGTGTGTCTCTTGTAGGCAGTGAGCCTCTTGTGAGCAGTGTGCTTAGGCAGTGAGCCCTAATTGGTATGTGCCATTTTGTTTCTTCTATTCTTCTAACAGAGAATACAATCTTGGGTTAATCACCCCATGGTTTTTCCCTTAACTGGGTTTTCCACATCAAAATCTTGGTGTCTATTGTGTTAATGTGTTATTTGCTCTTGATTAAATGTATCAAGTTTTATGTTTGATTTATTGTTATACTGCTAAGTGAATTTAAGTGTTGAAAGTAAAGAAAATTTTGGACAACTGATTCACCCCCCCTCTCAGTTGTCTGCTCTAAATCTAACAATTAGTATCAGAGTTGAGTTCCTCTAAAAGGAGCTTAACCACTTGAGGAGATCTAGGATGTTGTCCTACAAGAAGGATAGTGTGAAGTTTGATGGAACTAACTTTGCTTTTTGGAAAGGTCGCATGGAATGTCACTTGTAGTGTATGGGATTTGCATACTAGTCTATGGTTAAAAAGGCCTATGTACCTCCACAAGGTGGTCCAACAACCCTAAATGAAATCACGGATGCTGAAAATAATCTATGGACCAAAGAGGCTTTGTTAAGTGCACTATCTGATTTAGAACTCTCAAATGTTATTGATCTACCAACTGCCTTTGAGATCTAGAATAAACTGGAACTTTTGCATGAAGGAGATCTGTTTGTCAAATGTTCAAGGTTACAAAGTCTAAAAGGGAAATTTGAAAAATTGAAGATGAGAGATGATGAAAATATTACCACCTTCATGCCAAGAGTAAATGAGCTAGTTTGTGGAATCAGAAATGCAGGTGGAACCCTGAGTGAAGATGAGATTGTTGGAAAAGTTTTCAGATCCCTTCCTGATTCTTATAAAATGAAGGCTTTTGCAATTGAAGAATTCAGAGCTCACACAACAATCACAAGAGATCAATTGATTAGTAAGTTGGTTTCTTTTGAAATGGCCAAGTTTGGAGATGATCCCCCAAAGACTGATTCTGCATTCAAAGCCAGTACATCTATAAAAGGGAAACAAAAATTTGATCTGGGAGAAAACTCTTCAAGGAACCTATCATGGTATGAAAAAGCAAGAAAAGACTTGGAAGAAGAAGAAGATGAAACTTCTCATCTTGAAGCTCTTATTGCTAAGAGACTGCCAAGAGGATCCGGTAAGTATGAAGGAAAATTACCTTTTAAGTGTTTTAACTGCAATAAAATTGGTCGTTTTGCCTCAAGATGTCCAAAAAGATTTTCAAGACCAAATCCTAATAGACTAAGGTTTCAAAAGAATTGTTACTATGTTCATGAAGAAGATGATAATGAAGGAGTAACAGATGATGAATCAGAGACAGGAAACAAATCTGGTAATGAATGGGTGTTTATTGCCATCAAAGAAGAGGAACCTATATTCTCTTTATCTATCAATCATAATGTTGAAGAAAGAGCTTTGGCTGCCCAAATTGAAACAAAAGATGATTGGGTCATTGACAGTGGATGCTCTCACCATATGACAGGTGACAAGAATAAGTTCTTAAAGTTGGAAAAGTATGAAGGAGGAATTGTAAAGTTTGGAGACAATTCTGCTGGTAGAATCAGAGGTAGAGGAACTATTTCTCTTGATGGAAAGAACAAAACTGGTAATGTACTGTATGTTGAAGGACTAAAGCATAATCTTCTCAGTGTTGGACAAATGGTGGACAAAGGCTATGATCTCAGATTTAGAAATAGAAAATGCAAGATCTTTGAAAGCTCTGGAACAGAGACTGCATCCGGTACTCAAACTAAAGGTAATATCTTCCACCTGGTTGGTATTGGTAAAAGTTGTTTATTTGCTCAAATTGATCAGAGTTGGTTATGGCATAGGAGGATGTGTCATGTGAACTTTGATAATATCATCAAGATAAGCAATACTCAAGCTATGAGAGATCTTCCAAAATTAGTGAAACCTACTAATAGCTTGTGCAAAGAATGTCAATTAGGCAAATTAAGTAGAGTCACATTCAAAAGCAAGGAATTGTCTTCTACTGGACTGTTGGACTTAGTTCATACTGATCTTTGTGGTCCGGCAAGAGTTAGGAGTGTCCAAGGTGATAGATACTTCATGTTGCTAATTGATGATTATTCCCGGATGATGTGGGTAACCTTTCTGAAAGAAAAATTAGAAGCACTTGAGAAATTCAAAATATTCAAGGCCATAGTGGAGAATGAAACCAGATTAAAACTAAAATGTCTAAGGTCTGATAGAGGTGGAGAATTCACATCTGGTGAGTTCATAGACTTTTGTGAGAAACATGGAATAAAAAGACAGTTGTCTGCCCCTAGAACTCCACAACAGAATGGAGTAGTTGAGAGAAAGAACTGGACCATCCAGGAAGCATCCAGGACCATGATGATGGAAGCAAATATTCCTCAGATCTATTGGAGAGAAGCTATTAGCACTGCAGTCTACACTCTCAATCGAGTTCAAATTAGAAACAATACTGGTAAGACTCCTTATGAACTTTGGTTTGGCATTACTCCCACTATGAGATATTTCAGAGTTTTTGGTAGCAGATGTTACATTAAGAGGGATGAATATCTAGGAAAGTTTGATGCCAAAAGTGATGAAGGAATATTCTTGGGTTACTCTACTCAAAGCAAAGCATACTGGTGTTACAACAAGAGACTGAGAAAGATTGTAGAAAGTGTAAATGTGAAGGTTGATCAAGAAATTGAAAGACCCTCAAGAATTAATGAGTATGATGAAGATAATCAGAATGGTGTCCAGATTCAAAGTGTTCAAGCCTCTTCTGAGAAATCAAGTCAAGTTGATCCGATAAGATAGGAAGAAGAGTTATATCTCAATGAGACTGATCAAGAGTTAGAGGTACAAGAAACTCCCAAAGTTCCAAGGTATGTAACTCTAAACCACTCTAAAGATCAGATCATAGGTGACAAAAGCAAAGGAGTGCAAACAAGAAGGAGAATTGCTCAAAATTCTAATGAATATTGTCTGATTTCAAAGATTGAACCTAAGACAGTGAATGAAGCTTGCAATGATGAAAATTGGTCAAAAGCAATGGAGGAAGAACTAATGCAATTGAGAAAAATCATACTTGGGATCTTGTTCCCAGACCTAGAAATAAGAATGTGATTGGAACCAAATGGGCCTTCTGGAACAAATTGAATGAAGCTTGCGAAGTAATCAGAAATAAAGCTAGATTGGTCTGCAATGGTTACTCTCAGATTGAAGGAGTTGATTTTGAAGAGACTCTTGCTCCGGTGGCAAGAATTGAAGCAGTCAGATTATTTCTTGCATTTGCTACCTTCAAGGATTTCAAGGTGTATCAGATGGATGTCAAATCTGCCTTCCTAAATGGTAACTTGGAAGAAGAGGTGTACATTGAGCAACTAGATGGATTTCAATTGTCTAATCATGATGACATGGTTTGCAAATTTAAAAAGGCATTGTATGGACTGAAGCAAGCTCCAAGAGCATGGTATGAAAGATTGGACAAGTATCTCTTGAAGATTGGTTTCAACAAAGGTACTGCTGACAGCAATTTGTATTTCAAAATTGATCATCAAAATATCTAAATTGTTGAAGTATTTGTTGATGATATCATTTTCAGAGGAAAAGATAGTATGTGCAAAATTTTTGCAAATCAAATGAAAAGTGAATTTGAGATGTCCTTGCTTGGAGAAATGAATTTCTTTTTGAGTCTGCAAATTACTCAAACAAAGAAAGGAATCTTCATTTCTCAGTCAAAATATGTGAAAGAATTGTTGAGAAAATTTGGGATGGAAGACTCAAAGCCTATGAACACTCCAATGGCAATCAGATGTAAGTTGAGCAAAGATGATGAATCTCCCAAGGTTGATTAGACACAATATAGGTCTGTGATTGGAGGACTGTTGTATCTCACTCAAACTAGACCAGATATTATGCAGGCTGTTGGTCTTGTTGCTAGATTTCAAGCTAATCCTAGAGAATCTCATGTTATGACAATCAAGAGGATCTTTAGATATCTAAAGGGGACAATTGAGTATGGGTTGTGGTATCCTAGAGACCATGATTTCTCTCTTCATGCATATACAGATGCTGATTGGGCAGGAGATGTGGATGATCGGAAGAGTACCAGTGGTGGAGCATTCTTTTTGGGGAAGAGATTGGTTTCTTGGTTAAGCAAGAAACATGAAGCAATATCTCTGTCCACTGT
Organism: Cunninghamia lanceolata; assembly: GCA_027924645.1. Lineage (NCBI taxonomy): Eukaryota > Viridiplantae > Streptophyta > Pinopsida > Cupressales > Cupressaceae > Cunninghamia > Cunninghamia lanceolata. Next base: position 7,805,326 of record BSBN01000394.1, read on the forward strand.
AGAAGCAGAATATATTGCTGCACCAGGAAGTTTTACTCAAGTTTTGTGGATGAAACAGATGTTAAGAGACATCAGAGTAGAGTATGAGGAGCCCATCACAATTTTCTATGACAATTCAAGTGCTATAAACATATCGAAGAATCCGGTGTTGCATTCAAAGACCAAGAATATATCCATTAAGTTTCACTTTTTGAGAGAGCAAGTGAACAAGAATGAAGTCAGATTGGAGTTTGTGCCCTCAAAGGATCAGATTACATACATCTTTACTAAACCTCTACCTAAGGACTCTTTTGAGTATCTCAAGGAGAAGTTAGGGGTTATTGCCCCTCCAGTGGTGAGCTAATGTGCACTGATGTGCATTAGTCTGGTGGATTTCACAGTGTGGTCCAGACTGATGATGAGAAGCTACTCCTCAAGGGGAGCAGCAGGCATGGTTCTGAGGTAGTGGAATTGCAAGCATGTGCCTTTTGCCATTGATGTCAAAGGGGGAGAGAGGACATGTGAAAAAAAAGGGGGTGCTGATCAAAGGGGGAGCAATAAAGGAAGATAAGACATGTGAATGGATGTTGCTATTAGGGGGAGTTGTGACAGTAAGGAGACTTTCTTGTCATGATGGTTAAAACAGTTTTTCACATCATATGTTGCCATCAATGACAAAGGGGGAGATTGTTGCAAGTATGGGCCTAACTAGTGTTGTCATTGATGTCAACATACTCCTGTTACATTAATGATAAGGATTGGATGAATTGTGTGCTAAGGATATTGAGAGAAATGGTCTCAATCAGGAACAATGAAGAACAGTGATGACATAAGGCAAAAGGCCAAGATAGGATGAGGATAAGAGGATGTGGATTAAAGGGTTTGGAGATATGTGTCTTAAGATGTTCCAGTAGAGATTTCAGAGGTCCGCATGAAGATATGAAGAAGTTGTGATAGTTCAAGTGAAATTAGTTCTGGTAGATGTTTAGTGATGACAGAGTGATACAGATAGGTTTGGTGAGATCTAGAAATGCATTCTCCAGTTCTGCAGATTTGAGGAAGTGTTGGGGAAGTTTGTGTGGTGTGTCAACTTGATTGGTTCATGGTTTGAAGGTCCGGAAGTATCTATTCCTTTGTGACAGTAATGGCAGACTATGTTCTTGAGGTTCCTGATGAAGGAGAGAAGGATTTTAGTAAGTAGAGGATGTGCGGATGTTCTTGGTGTTTTAGGCAAGTTCACAGAGGTCCTTGGATCGTGCTCAGTTCATGTTTATGGTCTGCATTAGGATTGGAGTCCCAAAAATAAAGAATAACTTCCAAATGTTGGTGTTCCTTCTGTAACTGGCCGACCGGATGAATTATACACCTTGTGGATGTTCTTGTGGATGTGTGCCAACTTAGATGTTTGTTCCTAAGTTGATGTCATGTATAAATAAGGGATTGCAGAGTCATTTCAAGGGGTGACTTGCGGAGATGAGTGTGTGGTAGCAAGGAGAAGAGTGAAAAATAGAGCAGAAGGTTTGGGCTTAAATGGAACTGACTCAAGCGTGGTGAAGATGCTATCTTCCAGTTCAAGTATGTGATAATCATTCTTTTGTAGATAGTGTGTCTCTTGTAGGCAGTGAGCCCTAATTGGCATGTGCCATTTTGTTTCTTCTATTCTTCTAACAGAGAATACAATCTTGGGTTAATCACCCCATGGTTTTTCCCTTAACCGGGTTTTCCACGTGAAAATCTTAGTGTCTCTTGTATTAATGTGTTATCTGCTCTTGATTAAATGCATCAAGTTTCATGTTTGATTTATTGTTATACTGCTAAGTGAATTTAAGTGTTGAAAGTAAAGAATGTTTTGGACAACTAATTCACCCCCCTCTCAGTTGTCTGCTCTAAATCTAACAAATTCATCCGATTGGCTAGTCATAGAAGGAAAACCATTATCCTGAAGTTATTCTTCATTTCTGGGCCCCAACTCTAATGTGGATCATCAAAATGAATTGAACACAATCCAAGGACCTCCACAAGCTTTCCTGAATCTCCAAGAACATCTGTACTTCCTCTTCTTACTGAAATCCTTCTCTTCTTCATCTGGAACCTCAAGAACACAGTCTGCCATTGCTGTCACAAAGGAATAGATGCTTCCAGATCTTCAAACTAGGAACAAATCAAGATTACACATCATAAGGACTTCCCCAACACTCCTTCAAATCCACAAAATAGGAAAATGTATTTCTGGATCTCACCAGACCTTTCTGTAACACTTTGTCACCTCTGAACATCAACCGGAACCGGTTCTACTTGAGCGATCACAACTTCTTCATATGGACCTCTTAAATCTCTACTGGAATATCTTAAGACTTGTATCTACAAACCCTTTAATCCACATCCTCTGATCCTTAACCTGTCTTGAAATTTTACCTTGCTTTCATCACTGTTCTTCACTATTCCTGATTGAGACTAATTTTCTCAGTATCCTCAACATATAACTCATCCAATCCTTATCATTAATGCAATGGAAGTATGTTGACATCAATGACACTACCAGTTAGGCCCATACTTGCAACATACTCATAATCCATGACCTTTATTTAGTTATAGTCAGTCAGTACACTCAACAAAGCATCTCTAGCTTTTATATTTACCTCATATTCTTTGACTTCTTCTTCAGTTGTTAGACCATCCTCTGGCATGTCATATTCGGTCTGTGTTTCTTGCCATACTTTATGACCAATGTAAAGCAGATGGATTTTCATGCAAATCTTCCAAGTTGCATAATTTGTCCCATCAAACTGCAGAGCTTCCTTTTTGTATGACATCCTAGATCTACCTCAAGCTGTTAAGCTTACCACCGAGGAACTTGGCTCTGATACAAATTGTTGAAACATGCTAGACAACTGAGAGGGGGGGTGAATCAGTTTTCACAAAAACTTAACTTCATATGAACATCAAACCATCAACAACTTAATTTCTTATAGTAAGATTTAATCATGAAAGCATAAAACCATAAGCTTAATCATAAACATACATCCAACATAGTAGACACTATATTTTTACATGGAAAACCCTAAAAGGAAAAAACCACAGTGGGTGTTAGCCCATAGAAATATATGGGTTATAACAATACCAAAAAATAGAGGCTCATTGTGTATAGGGCTCACTACCCAAATTACTCACTACAAAGAATGGCTCACTACTAAGGGGTGGCTCACTGCCAAAGAGGTGAACTGATTAAGTAGCATCTACTCCATGCCAAGATTTAGTTCCATTGAAGCACAATATAACTTCTCTACTCTACTACTTCACACCTTCACACTTATCTATTCATATTTGCACACTCACCCATTTTTTTCAACTCTATTACATGCTTTTATACAATTCATCAACCTTGGAATGTACATCTAGGTTGACATTACATTCATCAACCATTGGAACATTCTCCAAGGTTGGCATTGCAAAACATACACAAAATTAGGTCTAGACCTATTACAAGATTTAGCTAAGGAAAGATGAAGAGAAGTATGATGAACACGCTATGCATTAACTAGGACTCAAACACAATCCTCCACGCCACAACACACTTCTACAATCTTCAGTGCATCTCTGCAAATAGTGAAAACAACCAAGTTGGTCAAGAATAGAGTTAACACTAGGTTTTCTAAGAATATTCTTCTCTCACGATCCAAAATTCTCTTTGCAGATCAATCCAAAGGTCGGAACATGACCAGGAGACATCCACAAGCACATTGTAATCACTAGGAACAATCGCATGATCTCTAGCCACTCTATCAAGAAGATTCTTCAAATCAGAGCACAAGAATAATACTGTCAGCTACTGCCATAAAGAAAAGATAGCCTGTAGACCGCCAAATCATGAACCATTGGAGTTGAATGCACTTAACATTATCTTAGACCTATCTCTAGAACTGCAGATCAAAATGCTTCAATGTGGAGGAATGTGGAGCATAGCACTTTCTCCATGTCTTTGCCAAACATATAGAAAAAGTTATTTTCACTTTAGTGAACATAACCCACTCAATTCTTCATACCGGAGGCTCAAACTTAGAACATATCATCTTCAGATGGACTTCTAAATAACTTCCAATTCAAAGACAAAGATATTCATTCTACATAAAATGTGGAGCATTCTTTTGGACTATTCTTTTGTATGCAATACATTGTTTCCACTGCAACTCACTATTTCTACCGTGGAGGCTAATTGTCTCAATATCCTCAACATCAAGATTACTTCAATAAGTAAATACAAAGCATCTTACTCATTACGAGAAAACAACAAGATAAGAACACGGTTGACACCAATGACAACACCGATTAGGCACATACTTACAACAAGGCCCCCTCTAGGAAAAATAAAAAGAGAGTAGAACCATTTCTCTTTACCCGAGATCCTTTTGAAGGTGAGGGGAGAGGATACTTTGATTCTATCCCTTTGGTAACACAAGTGTGCAAGCGCACAAGACATGCCAAAGAAGATCTATGTTCTTTTTAAAACCCAAAACAAAGTGTGCCTATGATTGTTTGCAAACAATGTTAATTTTAATGCACCAAATGTAAATGTTTTCTAAGCTAAGAAAGCAAAGTTCATCTTAGTGCACCAAAATGAAGTGTTTCTAAGCTAATAAAATCCTGCAAAAAAGATGTTAGTAGCCTAATTTTTGAGTCTTGGAGAAATGTTATTAACATGTAGAACACTGTCAACACCCTACACAAATTCCAAGATTAGCACAAAAAAGGTGCCACAACAGAATAAAAAGGTGCCATAGAATAGACAAATGGTGCCATAGAATCCAAAAATAGCATTGCAGACAAAGAAACAACTATTTCTAACTATTACAAAAAATGGTGCTACAACATGTCACAATGGCGCTAAAGTATCAAAAGGTGCTACCAGGAAGGGAAATGGCACCAAAATATGTTTTACCCTAGTTTACCTTGTATAGTGAGCAAGATGGTGCTGATCAGGGTGAGTTTGGCACCAAAATGATGCAGTGCTTCAAAAAGGGCTGGAAAATAAGTGGTTAATGGTAAATATTGATTCAAAGTGTCATAGAAAGGCTTCTTATTCTTTTTAAACACTCCCATGTTAGTTCCAAACACTGATGAAGGGGGGAAATCATAAAACACACAACAAAAATTGCACACAAAAATTATTGATTTAGACAACACATTACATTATAGAAGCTCAATACAATCAAATGATGAATCCTCTACTAGCTGCAACACATTACAATTTTCCTAACCTCAAGACTCTAGAATCTTCAACCTTTTGTAACCCAAAATCAACTAGGGTTTCTAATTTACCACCTTTTCTTGATTCTATATTTCCCCCTTATCTCTACTACTGCCCAGGCTTCCCCAAAATAGTCATAAATAGCCCTTTTTGGTGGCCTCTAGCTAAATTTTGAAATTTACAACTCCCTCCAAAAGTAGGTCAACTTCTAGGAAGCATAACTTTTGATCCATGTGTTCGATTGATGAACTGTTTTAATCACCAGAAATATTGCGAAGTGAACTATCACGCTAGAAATCCATAAATAGATTTTTATCAACTTTTTGGGATGTTTTAGTGCCTCATATATGGTTTCAAAAATTTTCAAGGGCTTTTTAGAAAATTAAAACTTTAATATCTTTCATCTCACAAATGATCTTTTCTTGATTCCTTCACCAAAGGTCTTATATTTCATTTATGAAGCTTTCTGTAAGTTTTCACTTCAATCCGTGCCCAAATGCAAACTTTCTAGAAATGGTTGTTAAACTTTCCAAAAACAATAGTATGCTATTTTTAGCAGTTTGGAAAAATTGAAAGTCCTACATCATTATTCAAGCAATTATCGAAAGAAATGAAAATAAATTCAATAATTATGAATCCACATATTTTTGGGTGATGCAAGATTTCCTTTACACCACTGGATGCTCCTACATTAGACACCCAGGGTAATTTGAGAAGTGACCCTGTCACATCTCAGGTGTTTGTTTGAGGAAAACCTAAATGGTTAACCTCTGCCTTAGACAACCAAGAAGAATCTTCAATAGGCCTTCCTTTCCATTTCACCAGATATTCTTCATATTTCATATTCCAAGTACTTCTTCCCACATAGCTATCCAAGATCTCTTCTATCTCCTCTATTGAAGTAGATGCTGAAATACTCCACTATTCTTCTGTTGGTCCATCCCCTGTGCCACCTTCATTATATTCTGTTAAATCAACAATGTTGAACACAGGTGAAATGTTGATCCCACTCAGCAACTCTACCTCATATGCATTTCCTAAATCATGCTTCTTTAGGATTCTGCATGGCCCAAATTTCTTCATTTTCTGCTTATTAAATGTTCCAATTGGGAACCTCTCTTTTCTCAAGTGAGCCATGGCTTCATCTCCTACCTGGAACTCCTTATATCTCCTCTTCTAATCTTCCTTAGCCTTGTACTAAGTATTCATTTTATTAATGTGCTTCCTCACCTCTTCATGTAAATTCTTCAGGTGTTCTGTAAAGTCTTCAGCTTGAGCACTTGTCTTTTCTCCCTTATCTAGCTTCCTTAACTTTGAAGCATTTCTTGGACTACTCTCATATACAATCTAGAATGGTGATTTACTACTACTCATATTGATAGAATTGTTGTAGGTAAATTTTGCCTGTGCTAAAATCAAATGCCATCCCTTGGGCTTATCACCTACTAAGCATCATAGCAAGTTACCCAAACTCCTATTCACCACTTCTAACAGTTCATTAATCTGTGGATGGTGTACAGAACTGAACTTCAAATCTATCTTGAACTTCTTCCATAATGTCCTCCAGAAATAAACAACAAACTTGGTATCTTGATCTGAAACTATACTCTTTGGTATATCATGTAATCTCACCACCTCCCTAAAAAATAACTCTGCAATATGAACAACATCATTAGTCTTCGTACAAGGAATGAAATGTGCCATCTTTGAGAATTTATCCACCACCACAAAAATGGAATCATGTCCTCTCTATGTCCTTAGTAAAGCAAGAACAAAATTCATACTAATATCATCCCATGGCTTCTCTAGTACATTTAATGGCTAATATAACCCCTATATTCTGACTTCTTCATATTGCCATCTAACATACTCTACAACTCTGCACAAATTTCCTCACATGCTACTGCAATTGTGGCCAATAATAATGCTCACCAATAATAGAAAGGGTCTTATCTCGACCAAAGTGTCCAGCTAATCCCCCACTATGCTTCTCCTTAATTAGGTTCTCTCTCATGGAACTCCTTGGAATGCACAACTGACTTCCCCTAAACAACATGCCATCTTGGATTATGAAATCCAATCATTTTGTCCTATCCAAAGTAACATGTTTCAAACAAGCTTTCCAAGCCTCTGCAAAATCTAGATCTTTAGGATACAAACTTTTGAGCTCATCAAACCCAACAACCTCTATATTCATTTTTGTCAACAAATTATGCCTTCTGCTCAAGGCATCTAGAACTCTATTGGACTTCCCACTCCTGTGCTTCAAAACAAAAGTATAACTCTGCAAAAACTCAACCCATTTTAAGTGCCTTTAATTTAACTTTCATTGACTATTAAGATACTACAAAGCTTGATGATTAGTATATAAAACAAACTCTTTTGGCAACAAATAATGTCTCCATTTCTTCAAACACTAAACTATTGCATAAAACTCATGATCATAAACATAATACTTTTTCTTGGCATCATTAAGCTTCTCACTGAAATAGGCAATGGGCTTACCTTCTTGACTCAAAACAGCTCCTATAGCACTGCCACTAGCATCATAATCTACCTAAAATACCTTATTAAAATCTAGAAGTGCCAAAACAAGTTGCTCTGTGAATTTCTGCCTTAATGTATCAAAACTTTTGTCTGCTCCTTTAGTCCATCTAAACTCTTTTCTATCCCCTCTCATTGTCTTCGTTAGGGGTGCACAAATGCTACTAAAATTCCTGATAATCTTTTTGTAAAAACTTACCAAACGATGAAAAGATCATACCTCTATAGTACTCCTTGGCATAGGCCATTCAATGATAGCCCTCACCTTCTCTGGGTCCATCTTAAGACCTTCCTCTGAGACAACAAAGCCCAAGTACACCAACTCCTTTGCAAAACTACATTTCTTCAGTTTAATCAACAATTTCTCCTCCCTCAGCTTCTCTAAAACTCTTCTGATATGCATTAGATGCTCATCCCAAGTCTTACTAAAAATTAAAATATCATCTAAATAAACAATAACAAAACTTCCCAAAAACTCTTTTAGTACCTCATTCATGAGCTGCATGAATGTGCTCAGTGCATTGGTTAGCCCAAATGGCATGACTAACCACTCATACAAACCTTCCTTTGTCTTAAAGGTTGTCTTCTATTCATCTCCTTCTCTGATGTGGATCTGGTGATACCCACTCTTCAGGTCAATCTTCATGAAGTACTTGGCTCCACTCAAACAATCCATTCTTTGCAATGGAAATATGTACTTGATCATGATCTTATTGATGGCCTGAGAATCTATACACATTCTCCATTCTCCATCTTTCTTTAGTGCTAGTACTATAGGTACTACACATGGACTTAGGCTCCCTCTTATCAGTCCCTTATTTAACAGTTTGTGAACTTGTCTATTTAGCCCTTCATTCTTTGTAGGAGTCATTTTGTGGGCTACCTTATTCGGCAAACTAGCTCCTGATGTCAAATCCATTTGGTGACTTATCTTCCTCATCGGTGGTAAACCTTCTGGCACATTATCAAAGACAATATACTAAAATTCTTCCAACAAATCTAGGACTTATACGGGGACATCTTCACATTTTTCTTGACTAATCTTAGGAATCAATGCAAAGTAATGATGCTCATGCTTCATACCCTCCAAAAATTTCCTACCATCTACCAAGAAAATTCTAGTAGTACTGCATACCTTTTCCTCCACCTCCTTCAAGGGCTTCAACTTATGATGAACTCCATCCTTTGTTAGGGAATATGTGTTTGTATGGCCATCATGGACAGTGCACCTATCATACTACCACGACCTCCCCAAAAACATATGACATGCATCCATTGGTATGATATCACACAACACCTCATCATGGTAATCCCCAATCTTGAACTTCACTAAACACTGCTCATTGACCAAAGCTCTATGGTCCTTCTGTAACCATGCAATCTGATATGGATGTGGATGCTTTCTTCTTGTCAACTTCAACTTGTCAACCATCTCTTCTGAAACAAGATTGTCAGTGCTTCCACTATCAATAATAATATCACAACACTTACCTTCACATTTGCACCTTGTGCAAAATAAACTCTTCCTCTGATTGGATTCTTTGTCCTCATTCAACAAAGTTCTTCTGACAAATAGGGTTTCTTCCCTTTCAACATCTTCAGAATGCTCAGACTGTGCATCTTCATCTACATGTGCAACTCATGCATTACCTTCAAGTCTTCTATTCATCCTTCCTTGATGTTATAGACACTTGTATGCTCGATGCCCTTCTTCTCCACATTTGAAATAGGTTCCCTAAAACCTCCTCTTCCTCTTTATTCACCATTATTCTAGTCACGAGGGCGATAAGTATTATCTCTTCTCTAATTTTGACTGGTGCCAGCTTCTTCACTTGTCTTTGGATCTTCATTTCAGCCTCCATAGGGTCTTCCACCAGTCCTTCTGCCTTGACCTCTTCCCCTTTTCTTGATATCAAATCTTGTATTCAGCTTCTCTACCACCTTTAGGGAAAACTGGTATGCATCTTCTATGGTGGTCATTCTGACCAGGCTTAACTCCTCTCGAATACTTGGCCTAAACCCATTAATGTAACAAGCTACCTTCTCCTTGTTGGCCTCTACATGGATTGTCTTGGTAGTAATCTTATAAAACTCTTATGTACACTTCTTAACAGACTTGTTACCTTGCTTTAGTCCTTGCAGCTTCTTCAGCAAACTCCATCTCATAGTCCACAAGAATGAACTGCTTCTTCAGTTTCTCCACCATCCGATCCCATCTGGTGATCTTTCCTTTTCCTCCTCTCTAACTAGATCTCCTTCCACCAAATACTAGCATGGCCCTTCAACTTTGTTTTTGCAAACTTGACTCGATCTGGGTCCACATCTTCATAATCAAAATACTTCTCCATGTCATTGATCCAATCAATAATCTCTTCTAGATTCAAATATCTAGAATATGTAGAAACTTCAATCATGGGCCTTTTTTCAATCATAGAAATGGCCCTCAACAACCTAACTTCTATAGGATCTCCTACAATTTCTTGTTCTTCCTCAGATAGCTCTTCTTTAGCTTCATCCTCACTTTCTTCTCTTGTTCTTGGGTCAAACCCTCTTCATAGCTCCTCTTGCAATGCATTGATTTGCCTTTGTAGGGCTCTAAAACCCTCTTCCATCAAAGCATTCCTCCCAATACAATTTCTTCGTAGAGGCATCTTGATCTCCACAGCAAACCCACAACCTCAAGTCCTGGTACAAACTGCCTCACGGTTAGCGATCTGTCTACACACTTAGGAACCCTTTCTCTAATACCACTTGATGAAGGGGGTAAATCATAAAACACACAACAGTAGAAATTGCACACAAAATATAGAGATGTCCTTTTATTTAATTGGACAACACATTACATTACAGAAGCTCAATACAACCAAAGGATGAATCCTTTACTAGCTGCAACACATTACAACTTTTCTTTAGCCTTCTGTAAATCAGCTAGGGTTTCCAATTTCCCACCTTTTCTTGATTCTATACTTCCCCCTTATCTCTACTACTACCCAGGGTTCCCAAAAATAGTCATAAATAGCCCTTTTTGGCAGCCTCCAGCTAAATTTTGAAATTTGCAACTCCCTCCAAAAGTAGGTCAACTTTCGGGAAGCATAACTTTTGACCTGGGTGTTCGATTGATGAACCATTTTAAGCATCGAAAAGCTCAGGAAGTGAACTATCATGTTGGAAATCTGTAAATGGATTTCCATCAACTTTTCAAGATGTTATGGGACATTTTAGTGCCTCATATCTGGTTTCAAAAAATTTTAGTGGCTTTTCAGAAACTAAAACTTTAATATCTTTTAGCTCACAAATGATCTTTGCCTAGTTCCTTCACCAAAGGCCTTATATTTCATTTACAAACCTTCCTGTGAGTTTTTACTTCAATCTATGCCCAAATGCAAACTTTCTAGAAATGGCAGTTAAACTTTCCAAAAATAACAGTTTGCTATTTTTAGCAGTTTGGAAAAACTGAAAGTCCTACATCATTATTCAAGCAATTATGGAAAGAAATGAAAACAACTTCAATGATTTTGAATCCACATATTACTGGGTGATGCCATATTGCCTTTACACCACTAGATGCCCCTGCATCAAACACCCAAGAAAGTGTTATTAAGAGATAAAAGAGTGAGGGTGAAAGACAAAAGAAAGCTAAGTGTTTTTAAAAAAAAATCCATTATCTCCCTTTCTTTTTGCATATTTCTTGTCAAAATAGAGATCACCTTATCCTAGAATCTCTTAAAACATTCAAAAATCTACTAAAAAGATAAACAATGATATCAACAATAGTGGAAAATGTCATGCAAAATAGGTGCCAAAACAGTGTGAAATGTCACCACAATACGAAGAAATAACACCATTGCAGGGAGAAATGGCACCAAACAGAGAGTCTTTGGTGTCGAAACTTGCAAACACATCTTCAAACACAAAAACTCACACAAAAAGATTAGTTTGGACCTTGTGGGTCCCACAGGGCATGCCAAATGAGGTTAAGGAAATCAAAACAAAGATAAAACACAAAGAAATGCAATGCAAAACATAAGTTATACCTTCAAGATGAAATCCCAACTCCTTGCTAAGGTGGAGAGCCTTGTACCCTTAGGCCCTTGCTTTACCCATGGTTTCTTGCAATGTGAAACACTCTACTCAAATGCAAATCAAGTTACAAAATCCTAGCTCAATGAGATGAAATTGATGGAGATTTTGGCATTATGACTTTGCTCAAATTGTGGATGATCAAATGGCTTGGATGAGGGTGTATTTAGAGGCTTTTTGGAGGGGGATTTGATCCAATGGTTGAGATCCATTTGGGAGATCAATGGATGAGGATGAATGTGAGGTGGAGGGCTTAGATTCAATCATCAAAAATGGATGGGTGAGAATAAAGATGAATTTTTAATTCATCTTGGGAAGAGAGGTGAATTAAATAAGGGTAGATGAGATGGATTAGATGTGAATTAAAAATTCACATGGGGAAGAGAGGAGGATTAGAAATGAATTAAAAATTTATTTTGGGAAGAGCTCCAATTAATGAGTTATGATATGTGTAAGGGGTGTAAGAGGTTATTAATGAGGTTTATGAAAAATGTGTATAAAAAATTGTTTTATGTGGCATAAATATCAATTTTTTATTTGTGGGATATGGGGAGGAGTGTTAAACAAGGTTTGACCAAACTAATCAAGGTGATTAGTTTAATTCATATATCTATAGTAAATTAGTGGATGGGTTAATTAGGGGTTAGGATTAATTAAAAAATATTTCATTTAATTAATCCTGGGTCTAGGGTCATGTAGGTTAGACCAGCTAATGAAATAATAGGCATTTAATCAACTAGGGTAGGGATAGGTTGATTAGTAGGTTGAATTAATTAAATAAACATGATTTATTCAATTAATTAGATTTAATGGAATGGGTGAATTAATCAAATAAACATTTTCATATTTATTTAATTAATTGGGCTAATGTTAGTAAAGGGGGAACTATTTAATTAATTAGATTAATTCAATTGAAGGGGGAAATGATGAATAGTCAAGTGTTGGAATGAATAATTAATTAAATAAAAATTCAATTAATTAATTGGAAGGCTGATTGGTGATATTAGTGATGTCAGAGATTGGTTAAGTGGTAAACACATTTTTAGGTGTCTACAAAATATACTCACTGTAATTTATTTATGCCTGTTGTTATATGACATAGATTACTGTTTATTTAAGAGAATTTAAATAGAGCAAAGTTTATATAAAATTTAAAGACCCTTGTATATTTGTTTGGCATTTAGCACAACCCATGGGAGGGTCGTGGCGAGGCTGTGACCCTGCTAAGGCCACTATATATATTTATAAATATACTCACTGTAATTTATTTATGCCTGTTGCTATACAACATAGATTACTGTGTATTTAAGAGAATTTAAATAGAGCAAAGTTTAGATAAAATTTAAAGACCCTTGTATATTTGTTTGGCATTAAGCATAGCTCATGGGAGGGCCGTGGGGAGGCTACGACCCTGCTAAAGCCGTAGGCTTGCAGGCCACGCCCCCCGAATGCAAGTCCTTTGTTAATTATGTAAAACAATGCTTAACCACTTCAAGTCTTTCAAATATTTAATCTTCGATAATTTATGCCATTTATATAGTTGTTTCCATCATTGTTTACTTTTCACTAGTTCCTATATATATATATATATCTTTGTGGGTTCTTCGATAGATCTTGTTATAATCCTCTGTTCCTCCTTACACTTGCATGATAACCTGCAATTAAAAGATTAGATATGTATAATAAGAGAATAAGGTTAGTTATAGTTATAAATATAAAATGTATTAGTTTTAATTTTTATTATTTTAAATAAAAAGAAATGGATTGATTTTATTATTATAAAAAGAAAAAGAATTTATTTTTAGAAAAAAGGCAATATATGTGTTATCAAAGATATCAAAAGAATTAATTTATTCTATTAATATAAAAAGGAGGCAATTAATATATTTAAATAAAAGGAAAGAAAGTTTTTTGTTTTAAAGATGGAAAAATAAATTAGTTTTATGGGAAAAAGTTGTTTTATTACTTTAATAAAGAATAAGATTTAAGTTTTATTATCTAGTTGTTCTTTTCTCTAAGATAGAAATTAGAATGATTTATTATTTTAGTATTAAAATATTCAATTTACATCATGGAAAGAATTAGTTTATTTTATTATTAAAAGAAATTAGTTTTAAATGAAGTTATAATTAGAAGTTTTAAATTATATTAAATGTTTTGCATTATCTAATTTGCAGACTATGATTTATTATTAAATGATAAATTAAATATGTTCTTTATTAATATAAATGGAAAAATCAAATTATACATTAAAGTCATTAGTATCTTATAAACTTTTGATGGTGGATATATTAAATTTAAATGCATTGATATCATTAAAATTAAATAACTTAGTGGTGCAAATTATAGTGCAAACTCTATAGACTAAGTTTAACAAAACATTCAAATATTCTTCTTGGTCATAACTTGACAATTGTTTATTAGGATACTTGCAAACCAAAGAACAATCATCATCAAACTTGTACGTGAACGTTACACATAAGTGAACTTTAGGTAAAATCACAATTTAGTTTTCATGTTTAATTCAATTTCCTTAGGAAAAAAAATATTTCCACCATTTTTGCCCACTTGTATGGTTGACAGACAGGTGAGCTTGATATGAGCATGATAGAAGAAGGAGATACATTGGAGGATTGTGATCTCTAGATTGTTCCCATAGAAGCAGCAACTAAGTTGAAGGAACAACTTTCCATGGAATGTGTCTATGGATTGCCATAGCTTTCGGAAGGCAATAGTTTTAACTTCATAGTTGAAAAAACATTTGTGAGAATGTGATAAGAGTTGAGTGGCGACTCTAGAATTATAGATATATGTTTTTCAAAAAAATAGACAAGTTACATGAGTTGTCATAGGGTGTCATATCGAGTGAAGATACTAAGTTCTTGTTGTTAGACTTAGGACAGACAACTGAGAGGGGGGGTGAATCAGTTGTCCAAAACTTTCTTCCAATTGAACACTTAAATCCACTTTGCAACTCAGCATCATAATGATAAATTAATCATGGAAGCATAATGCATTAAATCAAGAGAAGAAAAAAATTAATACATAAGACACCAAGATTTTGATGTGGAAAACCTAGTTAAGGGAAAAACCATGGGTGATTAACCCAAGATTGTATTCTCTATTAGAAGAATAGAAAGAACAAAATGGCACAGCCAATTAGGGCTCACTGCCCAAGCACACTGCTCACAAGAGGCTCACTGCCTACAAGAGACACACTGTCTATAGAAGAATAAGTATCACATACTTGAACTGAAGAATAGCATCTTCACCATGCTTGAGTCAGTTCCATTTAAGCCCAAAACTTCTGCTCTGCCTTTCACTCTTCTCCTTTCTACCACACTCTCATCTCCACACGATATCTTTTGAAATGACTTTACAACTCCTTATTTATACAAGACATCGACTTAGGAATTATCATCCAAGTCAGCATACATAATAGAGCAAATACAATATGACTTATTACAAAACGATTTCATGCGGATCAGTACACTATTGGCCACATAGATCTAAGACTTCAATCTTTCTTTGGGAACATGCCATTCTTCATAGGACACCTTCCAGATCATCCACAGGATGTGTAACTCATCCGGTCGGCCAGACTTAAGAAGAACACCATCATCCAGAAGTAATTCTTCAATTACCAGCTCAATCTTCAATACGGACCACCAACACTAAATGGACTCGATCCAAAGACCTCCACAAGCTTGCCTGAATCACCAAGAACATCCACACTACATCTGCTTACTGAAATCCTTATCTCCTTCATTCAAAACCTCAAGAACACAATCTGTCATCACTGTCACAATGGAATAGATGCTTGCAGACCTCCAGACCATGAACCAATTGAGTTGTCACTTCACATGGAATTCCTAAACACTCGACCAAATCCGCAGAATAGGATATTGCATTTTCAGATCTCACCAAACCTATCTGTGTCACTCTATGACCTCTAAACACCTGCCAGAACCAGTTTTACTTGTGTGGCCACAACTTCTTCAGATCTTCATGTGGACCTCTAAAATCTTTACTAGATCACCTTAAGACACATATCTACAAACCCTTTGATGCGCATCCTCTGATCTTCATCCTAGCTAGGATCTTTAGCTTACTATCTTCACTGTTCTTCTCTATTCCTGATTAGGATTAATTTTCTCAATATCCTCAACACACATCTCATCCAATCCTTATCATCAATGCAACACGAGTATGTTGACATCAATGAAAACACTAGTTAGGCCCATACTTGTAACAATCTCCCTCTTTGTCATTGATGGCAACATATGATGTGAAAAACTATTTTAATCATCAAGACAAGAACTTCTCTTCCTTTCCTGCTCCCCCTTTGATCAACAACCACTTGTTTTTCACATGTCTTCTCTCCCCTTTTGACATCAATGGAAAAGGGCACATACTTGTAGCTCCACCACTTCAGAATCATACCAGCTGCTCCCCCTGAGTAGCATCTCCCTATCATGAATCTGGACCACAAGATATGACTGTGATATCCACCAGACTGATGCACATCAGTGCACCTTAGTTCATCACTGGAGGGGTAATAAACCCTAACTTCTCCCTAAGATACTCAAAAGAGTCCTTAGGTAGAGGTTTGGTAAAGATATCTACAATCTAATCCTTGGAAGGTACAAACTCCAATCTGACTTCATTCTCGTTCACTTGCTCTCTCAAAAAGTGAAACTTGATGGATATATGTTTAGTCTTTGAATGCAACCCCAAATTCTTAGATATATTTATTGCACTTGAATTATCACAGAAGATTGTGATAGACTCCTCATACTCCACTCTTATGTCTCTTAACATTTGCTTCATCCACAAAACTTGAGTGCAACTACCTACTACTGTAATATATTCTTCTTTTGCAGTGGACAGAGATATTGCCTCTTGTTTCTTGCTTAGCCAAGAAACCAATCTATTCCCTAAGAAGAATGCTCCACCACTGGTACTCTTCCGATCATCCATATCTCCTACCCAATCTGCATCTATGTATGCATGAAGAGATAAATTATGATCTCTAGGATACCACACACCATACTCAACTATCCCTTTTAGATATATAAAAATCCTCTTGATTGCCATGACATGAGATTCTCTAGGATCAGCTTGAAATCTAGCAACAAGACCAATAGCATTCATAATGTCAGGTCTAGTTTAAGTGAGATACAACAATCCTCCAATCATTGACCTGTATTTTTTCTGATCAGCCTTAGGAGAGTCATCATCTTTACTCAATTTACATCTGATTGCCATGGGAGTACTCATTGGTTTTGATTCTTCCATCCCAAATTTCTTCAACAATTCTTTCACATATTTGGTCCGAGAAATGAAGATTCCTTTCTTAGTTTGAATGATTTGCAGACCCAAGAAGAAATTCATTTCCGCAAGCATGGACATCTCAAATTCACTCTTCATTTGATTTGCAAAAGTTTTGCACGTACTATCTCTTCCTCCAAAAATGATATCATCAACAAACACTTCAAAAATCAAGATGTTTTCATGATCAATTTTGAAGTACAAATTACTATTAGTAGTACCTTTGTTAAAACCAATCTTCAAAAGATGCTTATCTAGTCTTTCATACCAGGCTCTTGGGGCTTGCTTGAGTCCATACAATTCTTTCTTCAACTTGCAAACTATATCACCATGATCAGACAATTGAAATCCATCTAATTGCTCAATGTATACTTCTTCTTCCAAGTCACCATTCAGGAAGACAGACTTGACATCCATTTGATACACTTTGAAATCCTCAAAATAAAAAAAAATAAGAAATAATCTGACAACTTCAATTCTTGCCACTAGAGCAAAAGTTTCTTCAAAATCAACTCCTTCTATTTGAGAGTAACCCTTGCAGACCAATCTGGCTTTATTGTTGATTACTTCACCAACTTCATTCAGTTTATTCTGAAAGACCCGTTTGGTTCCAATCACATTCTTGTTTTTAGGTCTGGGAACAAGATCCCATGTGTGATTCTTCTCAATTTGCATTAGTTCTTCCTCCATTGCCTTAGTCCAATTTTCATTATTGCAAGCTTCATTCATTGTCCTAGGTTCAACTTTTGAAATCAAACAATACTCTTCTGAATCTTGAGCAATCCTTCTTCTTGTTTGTACACCTTTTCTTTTATCACCTATAATATGATCTTTAGAGTGATTTAGTTTTACATACCTGGGAACTTTGGGAGTTTCTTGCACTTCTGATTCTTGAACAGGTTCATTCAAACTTATCTCTTCTTCTTGATTTATTGGATCAGTTTGAATCTAAATTTCAGAGGGAGCTTGGACTTCTTGAATAGAAACATCATTTTGATCATCTTCATCATATTCATAAAACCTTGAGGGTTTTTCAATTCCTTCATCAATCTTCACATTTGTACTTTCCACAATCTTCCTTAATCTCTTGTTATAACACCGGTATGCTTTGCTTTGAGTAGAATAACCCAAGAATATTCCTTCATCACTTCTAGCACCAAATTTTCTTAGATCTTCATCTCTTTTAATGTAACATTTCCTACCAAAGACTTTGAAATACCTCACAGTAGGAGTGATGCCAAACCAAAGTTCATAAGGATTCTTACCGATATTGCTTTTGATTTGAACTCAATTGAGAGTATAGATTGCAGTGCTGACAACTTCTCTCCAATAGATCTGAGGAACATTTTCTTCCATCATCATGGTCCTAGATGCTTCTTGGATGGTCTGATTCTTTCTCTTCACTACTCCATTCTATTGTGGAGTCCTAGGAACAGACAACTGTCTCTTTATTCCATCTTTCTCATAGAATTATATGAACTCACTGGATGTGAATTCTCCACCTCTATCAAACCTCAGACATTTTAATTTTAATTAAGTTTCATTCTCTACCATAGCCTTGAATATTTTGAATTTCTCAAGAGCTTCTAATTTCTCTTTCAGAAAAGTAACCCACATCATCTAGGAATGGTCATTAATTAATAACATGAAGTATCTATCACCTTGCACATTCCTTATTCTTGTCGAACTACATAGATCAGTATGAACTAAGTCCAATAATTTGGTTGAAGATTGTTCCTTGCTTTTGAATGAGACTCTGCTTTGTTTCCCCAACTGACATTCTTTGCACAAACTATTTGTAGGTTTCATCAGTTTTGGAAGATCTCTTACAACCTAAGTGTTGCTTATCTTGGTGATATTATCAAAATTCACATGACACATCCTCCTATGTCATAGCCAACTCTGATCAATTTGCACAAATAGACAACTTTTACTAGTACCAACTAAATGAAAGATATTACCTTTTGTCTGAGTACCGGATGTAATCTTTGTTCCAAAAATTTCAAAGATCTTGCATTTTCCATTCTTGAATCAAAGATCATATCCTTTGTCCACCAATTGTCCAACACTGAGAAGATTGTGCTTTAATCCTTCAACATATAGTACATTACTGGTTTTGTTCTTTCCATCAAAGGAAATAGTTCCTCTACCTCTGATTCTACTAGCTGAATTATCACCAAACTTTACCACTCCTCCTTCATACCTTTCCAAATCTATGAACTTATTTTTGTCACCTATCATATGGTGAAAGCATCCACTATCAATGACCCAATCATCCTTTTCTTCAACTTGGGGAGCCAGAGCTCTTTCTACAACTTTATGATTGACAAATTCAAAGGGCATTGGATCTTCTTCCTTGATGGCAATAAACACCCAATCACTTCTGAATTTGTTTCCTATCTCTAATTCATCATCTGTTACTCCTTTATTATCATCCTCTTCATGAACATAGTAACAATTCTTTTGGAATCTTGATCTGTTAGGATTTGGCCTTGAAATTTTTTTTGGACACCTTGAGGCAAAATGACCAATCTTATTGTAGTTGAAACACTTAAAAGGCAATTTCCCTTCATACTTACCAGATCCTCTTAGTAGTCTTTTTACGATAAGGGCTTCAAGATGAGCAGTTTCTGCTTCTTCTTCTTCCAGGTCTTTTCTTCCTTTTTTATACCATGATGGTTTCCTTGAAGAGTTCTCTCCTGGATCAAACCTTTGTTTACCTTTTACAGAGGCATTGGCTTTGAATGCAGATTCATTCTTGGGGGGGCATCTCCAAACTCAGTCATTTCAAATGCAACCAATTTACCAACCAATTGATCTCTTGTGACACCTAAATGGGCTCTGAATTCTTCAATGGCAGAAACCTTGTATTTATAAGAAGTAGGAAGGGATCTGAGAACTTTGCAAACAATCTCATCTTCATCCAAGACTCCACCAGCACATCTAATGCCACAAACAAGCTTATTTACTCTTGGCATAAAAGTAGTGATACTTTCATCTTCTCTCATCTTCAGATTTTTAAATTTTCCTTTTAGACTTTGTAGCCTTGCACATTTAACATACTTGTCTCCTTCATGCAGAAGTTCTAGTTTTTTCCAAATTTCAATAGCAGTTTGTAGATCAACAACATTTGTCAGCTCTGAATCAAATAACGCACTTAGAAGAGCTTCTTTAGTCCATAGATTATTTTCAGCATCTGTGATTTCATTTGTAGTTTTCAATCCATTTTGTGGAGGAGTATACTTCGTTGAAGCCATGGTCCAATACTGCATTCCCATACATTGCAAGTGACACTGCATGCGACTTTTCCAAAGATTAAAATTTGTTCTATCAAACTTCAGACTATCCTTCTTGTAGGATGACATCCTTGATCTCCTCAAGCGGTTAATCTCTTTTAGAGGAACTTAGCTCTGATACCAATTGTTAGACTTAGGGCAGACAACTGAGAGGGGGGGTGAATCAATTATACAAAACTTTCTTCCAATTAAACACATAAATCCACTTTGCAACTTAGCATCATAATGATAAATCAATCATGGAAACATAATGCATTAAATCAAGAGCAGAAACAAATTAATACACAAGACACCAAGATTTTGATGTGGAAAACCCAGTTAAGGGAAAAACCACAGGGTGATTAACCCAAGATTGTATTCTCTGTTCGAAGAATAGAAAGAATAAAATGGCACATGCCAATTAGGGCTCACTGCCTAAGCACACTACTCACAAGAGGCTCATTGCCTACAAGAGACACACTGTCTATAGAAGAATAAGTATCACATACTTGAACTGAAGAATAGCATCTTCTCCATGCTTGAGTCATTTCCATTTAAGCCCAAAACTTTTGCTCTACCTTTCTTTCTTCTCCTTTCTACCACACTGTCATCTCCACAAGATATCTTTTGAAATGACTTTACAACTCATTTATACAAGACATCGACTTAGGAATTATCATGCAAGTCGATATACATAATAGAGCAAATACAATATGAATTATTACAAAAAGACTTCACACAGTTCAGCACAGTGTCAGCCACACAGATTTGAGACTTCAATCTTTCTTTGGGAACATGCCATTCTTCACAACACACCTTCCAGATCATCCGCAAGATGTGTAACTCATCCGGTCAGCCAGACTTAAGAAGAACACCATCATCTAGAAATAATTATGCAATTGCTAGCTCAAACTTCAATGCAGACCACCAACACTAACTGGACTCGATCCAAAGACCTCCACAAGCTTGCTTGAATCACCAAAAACATCCACACTACATCTGCTTACTAAAATCCTTATCTCCTTCATCTGAAACCTCAAGAACACAGTCTGTCATCACTGTCACAATGGAATAGATGCTTGCAGACCTCCAGACCATGAACCAATTGAGTTGTCACTTCACATGGACTTCCTAAACACTCCACCAAATCCACAGAATAGGATATTGCATTTTTGGATCTCACCAGACCTATATGTGTCACTCTATCACCTCTAAACACCTGCCAGAACTAGTTTTACTTGTGTGCCACAACTTCTTTAGATCTTCATGCGGACCTTTGAAATCTTTACTAGATCACCTTAAGAAACATATCTACAAACCCTTTGATGCACATCCTATTATCTTCATCCTAGCTAGGATCTTTAGCTTACTGTCTTCACAGTTCTTCTCTATTCCTGATTAGTACTAATTTTCTCAATATCCTCAACACACAGCTCATCTCATCCTTATCATCAATGCAACATGAGTATGTTGACATCAATGACAACACTGGGTAGGCCCATACTTGCAACACTTGCACAATGGTTAACATCTATTAAGGAGTGAACATGCATATTGTGGTGGGAGTAAAGACAAAGATGCACAGAGAGATAAAAAATAGAGAGATAGATAGAGGGAGATTGATATAGAAAGAACAATAGAGAAAGAGAGCTCGTAGTATATATATATATAGAGAGAGAGAGAGAGAGGATGTAAAATTTGGCTTTTGGGAACGGATATTCATTCCTAGCTCTACAAAATGGATATCTGTTACCTTAATAACCAATATCCACTACACCTTGGGAATGCCTTGGATTTAAGCTTGGGACTGTCATAGTTTACTTTCTCTCAACTCTAATGCAGTTACAGGTTTCACCCTCTTCTTTTGACTTCACCCTCTATATTGACGGATTTTTTAATTCAAATTTGATAAAATGAAAAGAGTTTATTAAAGAAATTGTCAGCTTTCGAAAAATATAAGATTTTCTTGACTATCATATTATTAAATAATTATTAATAATTACATATATAGAGTGTGTCTGCAATCTTGATCATGGACACACTAATTGAAAAACATCCATAACTTTCAAATTGTTTCACCTTTTTCAAATTTGAAAGATGTGTCATACTCTATTCTTTTTTGGCTATACATTTAAAAAAAATTGAATTCTATTTTTTTTTATCAAGTTAGGTTGGCTAGAAAATTACTTTATAGTTTTTTAAAAAAGTCATAGTAAAAAATCATAACTAATTATTTTATTGGAAAAAAATTTCAAAAAAATGTGTCACATCTAGGCATGAGTCCTTTATGTATTTTTAAAGATTAAAAAAAAAAAAAATTGTTTATACTTATGTTTGTTGGAATGACACCCACTTTTTGGTTTTTTCCAAAAAAAATTAATAGTTGCTCATTGAAATATTCATTTTTCACCAAGTAAATTTAGTATTTTTTTTAAAAAAATAGTAGCCCATAAACTAGATTCAATTCTCTACAAATTTTATTCCTACATATTTTTCAAATTGTGTAGATAATCCATTCCAATTTTCACATGAAATTGATTACATCTATATTTTAGTATTTTCATTGCCACTTAGAGGTATTGTTTGGCCCATCATGATCCTAGGCTCACCCAACTCATTGTCAATATTTTGATATGGCATAAATTGTACACATTCTCTCTACAAGATATGAGATGACATATGCTAATATAATGTGTATATTATAAAATAGTTGCATATTAATTGTCCCAAATACATAAGTAGTCAATACTCATAAAATAGGATTGTAATACAAATATATAATCGTCTTACAACAAAATGGCATATTAAATATCCCATCAAAGAAATTTAATTGTCACAAATCTCAACATAAACATAATATGTTGAAGTCATATTTTCCCCAAAATTGGTCATTTCTACAATTAATGCATGTAAACATAATGCCAAATCTATAAGGCTCACCAATCAAGTCATTAAAAAAGAAAGAATAAAAACCAACAAGAACAAATGAATGTTTTCAAAAAATTTAGCACATCTCAAATATATTCAAATCCATCCATTTGTTCTTCTATCTTACATTCTTCAATCCTAACTTTATGAAATTGGCTAATGAAATGATTTGACACAATTGAATATCATCCAATAAAATGAAAGTACACAACATTATGTTGCATCATTATCAACAAGCTACTATTCATTTTCCATTTTTCTATCTACCACAACATTATCAACTATAAGTTCAAATTATATACTTGTCATAACATAATAAAATATAATTTTAGATAATACTTTTCATTCATTTCATTTCACTTACATATCATCAAATTCATATTCATAGTTGCTTGCAATTGCTATATTTATTATAAGTTCATGTTATATTTCTACATTTACTTAATTTCATGTTCATAGTTTCTTGTAAATGCTATATTTAATGTGAGTTTAGATTAAATTTATATATCTATATTTTATGGGAATTAAAATTGAAATGATCTTTTTGGTAAAGGATATGCACATTTGATGGGAGTTACAAATTTATTGATACTAGTGTTTGTTATAGTGGATGGTCAGAGACTATATTTTAAAAAGTAATATGATAACTATTGTTTAGTATTTCAAGTATCATTCATAATAAAATGGTTGATAGAAATAACTAACATATCTTTATAATATCTTAGAACATAATAGAGTACACAAATTTAATCATGATACAAAGTTTATTACCTTGTTTGTCAATAATTTCAATAGGCACTACATTTTATTATTTCATATGTGTTTCCAAATTTATGAGTTGCCCTTATCATATTCACCCTTATCATATGTTATTTATTATCTATTCATTTTTTAGTAAACATGAAATAACTCCTACAATAGAAAATATGATAACAAAAAAGTAAATCCATATGTTGAGATTTAAACAAATATGAAACAAGAAAATTCAACTCATATTAAATAAATAACTTTGATAGGAGTTGTATCACCTCTTATCATATTTACTAGATAAAAAATAACATAATTCTTTGTTTCGTAAACTTCATAGAAGTGTCATTTTGATATAGATAATATATTGGTATTCAACCTTGAACTATGAAAAGGTTCCCTTCAATGATCACAAGATATAAATCAAAATCTAACTTCTAGATCATCTCTAGAAGTAAAGAAGAAAAGTGAACTACAAATCAATCAACTAAATTTACACAATGACACAAGCATTAGTATAATACCTCACTACTTTAGTATAACATATGAAAGTGAAGTTATAAATTATTTTTTGTAGTTGTAGTCATGTATTGACCTTGGCTAATCTTGTATTCACCATTACTATGTACTATCAAACTCAAGTTATAAACTCTTATTGGAATTCTGAGTCACACATTCTTGTATTTTTTTATATCAGACTATTAATTGAGAGGTAATAAAAAATTTGATTGTTTGTGAATGATATTGTAAAGTTATTTTCAGTGGTAGTTACTTGAAATCCTTGAAAAGGGGTACTACATTGCTGAGTTGAATGCTTAAGACTCTTTATAGAGTTTCACTAGCCCTTAGGTGATTACATGCCTTTCTCTTTAGTTACTATGCAAAAAGATAGAGTTTCATTATCTCTTAGTTGAATACACTTGGAAAAAATATTTAAATTATCCACATCTCTACCTATATGGCAACATAATTGTTTAGTGCCAATATGGCACATATAAGGACATGCCAAACCCTCGAGTTAGGGTGCATCATTGTTGAGCCCTCTCCCCTAATAATAAATTTAACTATATTTCATAATCATAGTAAAGTTAGATTCATAAGATATCGGCTATGTTGATTAAATTGGACATGTTTAAAGCTTATGATAGGGTATCTTAGGAGTTTTTATTCAAAGTTTTGCATAAATTTGGCTTTTCTCACAAATGGTGTAAATGGATCTGTTCATGTATTTCAGGTGCTAGTTTTACAATACTAATTAATGGATCCCATTCTAAATTTTTTAAATCTTCTCGCAGTATTCGTTAGGGTGATCCTCTCTCTCCTTCTCTTTTCATCATTGTTACAGAAGGGTTGAGCAGGCTGATTCACTTTCAAAATGGTTTAATGAGATGGAAAAGTATTTCTATTTCGAGAGTCCCTTTTGTTATCACACATGGTCTTTGTTTTTATGACATTCTGTTATTTGGACAACCCTCCTTGTTTGAAGCAAAATCCATTAAAAAGGTTTTGGATCTCTATTTCTCAGCTTCAGGACAAAAAGTAAATAAGGATAAATCTAAGATCTTTTTCTTCAATGTTAGTCCATTGATTCAAGGGAAAATTTCAAATTAGTTGGATTTGAAATTGGATGTACTTCCCTCAAAATATTTAGGAATTCCTCTTTTTCATGGAAATGTGAGAAGTTATTTTTGAAAGAGACTTATAGAGAATGTTAAAGGAAAAATTGCTTCTTGGAGAGGCAAATGGCTAACTCTAGTAGGTGAGATTCTCATGATCAAATCAATACTATCAGTTGTTCCCATTTATATGTTCTCAGTTCTGAAAGTTCCAAAAGGTATCCTCATTGATCTTTGTAGCTTTTTTAGAAAATTCCTATGGAATGGGTCTAAAGAGGAGAGCAATAAGATTCCCTTGATCTATTGGGATAAGATATGTATTCCAAAATAGTTAGGAGGGACAGGTATTCATAATATTGAAAGTCTGAACCATGCACTAGGAGCAAAATTGGTGTGGTATATGTATGAAAACCCAGAGGCTAAATGGTGCAAAATTATGCAAGCAAAATATTTAGACTCAGCTAATCCAGTGAAGATTTTCACCCTCCAAAATCCTGATCCAGGTTCTAAGATTTGGAATTTTATGATTGATTGCAGGGAGGTAATTTTGTCTTTTCTTCCTTGGGTAATCCATGATGGTTGTTCAACTCTATTTTGGGATGATTCTTGGAATAGTCATTCTCCTCTTTCTAATATAGAAGGGTTGCATGAGGCCAAAGAGATTCTCAGTCAGATTTGGGGAGTCAAAGTTAGAGATTACTTAGATTTAAGTGAAGTTTAGAATCCTTTGGGTGTAAGTTGGAAAGATTTTTCCAATACTCCAATTCCTCCTTCCCAAAAGGATGTGTTGTATAAAATTGTTAAGAGAAGAAGGGTTTTTATCTCAGGAGCCATAGATGAAATTATTTGGACTCCCTTTAAATCTAGGAAATACATAGTGAAAAAAGGATATCAAAGCCTCATGGGAAGGAGTTTGATAGGCTCTTCAAGCTAGCCTTCCAAACTCTATTGGAGTAATCTTTGTCTTCCAAAGGCAAGAGCATTTGCTTGGTTGGCACTTAAGGGTAGTATTCTGACAAGTAAAACACTTGTTAAGCCTAGTTTTGGCTAGCCTTTTTTATGTCCTCTTTGTTCAGATGTAGAAGAAGATAGTAATCATTTATTGGTCAGTTGTTCTTTTTCTTCGCAAGTTTGGTATTGGTTGTGGGCTAAGTTGGGTTGGTCTAGAGCCCTTCCTGACACAATTTTAAATTTGTTTCAGAGTTGGCCAACTCCTTTTGCCCTTTGGATTGTTTCTCATAGTTTAGTGATTTGGAATTTATGGCTTGAAAGAAATAACTAATTTTTTAGGAAAGAGGAATGCACCTTGGATCAAGTCATGTGTAAAGTAGAAAAGGCAGTGGCACAGTTAGTTTACTCTCATTTATTATTAAAAGATGCTGGCTCTTTAGCCTTTTCTTCATGGGATGCTCTCATGCTCAAAACTTGGAAATTTTTGTCACTTCCCAACTCAAATTGTTTTATGGGTGTTCAGAATGTGGATAGAAGTTTCATTCATTGGAAGCCTCCTCCAAAAATTTTATTAAGTTGAATTTTGATGGTGCTTGCAGAGGTAATCCGGGGTTTTCAGGTCTTGGATGTGTGTTAAGAGATTGGAAAGGTGAAATACTTAAGGCTTTGTCTCTTAAACTTGGTGTTTTCTCTAATAATGAGGTCAAAGCCTTGGCACTAGTTGGAGGTCTGAAGCTAGCTTCAAATTGTGGGGTTAAAGATGTTATTATTGAAGGAGATTCTATGAGTATAGTGAATGCTATCAAAAAGAATTTGGTTCCTAGTTGGAAAATTGGTTATTTCTTGAATGATGCCTTGAATTTAATCAAATCCTTTGAAAATTTCTAAATTCTTCATTCATATAGAGAAGGGAACAAATTAGCTGATTTACTTGCTAATTTGGCTTGTGATTAGGAGAGGAAATATTTTGAATAGGATGCTGATTCTCTGCGATGCCTGAATGGTTTTGTAAAGGTTTTTGAAGAAGATAGGAAGTTCATCTTAGTTTAAGGGTGTTTGGTTTTGGAACGAAGTTTGGTACTTCTTTTTGAATTAAAATTAAAGAGGGAATGACTTTAGTTGGGCTTTGGGTGGTGAGAAGTACGTCTCTATTTCTAGAGACAAGGTTCCTGTTTTGCAAACTTATGTTTTGTCTTGGTAGGATTAATGTCTTTATCATCCTTTTATCCCTTTTTTGTCATCATAACTCTTTGGCTCAGACTTTGTTATATTCATGCAGATGGTCTTCATGGAGTACTATTTCATTAATTTCATCCATTTTGAATTGACATGGTTTGAATTACTTTCAGCCGTCATCAGTGGTGTTTCCAAATCTTTTGCATAGACATTCAATATATTCTCCTTACTTGGATACTATTTCTCATTCCTTATTTTATGGTGCTTCATTGTTCATGATTCCTTTCTTCCTATTTTGAGGGTTCTTGTAATGCCCCACCATGAAACCCTAGAGAAAATCTCAACTAAGCAATAGAAAAGGGCACACACACACACACACACACACACACACACACACACACACACACACACACACACACACACACACACACACACACACACACATTAAATAGAGAAATATCAATAATATGCAAATTATGTTTATTTATAACATCTAAGTTAAGCTTTAACCTCTAGGGATAATATGGCTGCATTACTAAGTAACAAGATCTAACTAACTTTATAAGTTACCTAGCAACCATAGATCATTCTAAGTCTATTTGCATCAGATGAATATACACATACAATTCTATATTATAACATCAGATAAGTATTCCTTAAGGTCTTATATAAAGGATTACAAGAAATTGTCATGAATAATAAAAGATACATGTTTGATAAACAAGAAAGGTTTATTTTACAACACCAAGTTAGATGATCCTATATTACTCACTTCTATAATGTGGCAACTGATAACCAAATGCTACAATTCAATTTCTAACTAACTAGTGTATAAATGATATAAATAGAGATCAACCTAATTTACAAATACATAATAAAAGATCCTTTCAATTAGGAACAAGACATCTCTCATGCAACTACAAAAAAGTATAACAAGAACCATATACCCATCCTTAGCATAGTGGAAAACATATTCTTTTCTCTAGTAAGTTGCTCAGTTAACAAACATGTATCTACTTAGCTTCAGAATCTTGCATGGCTTAGAGATCTCAAACTACACATCTAATGAAACATTAGTCCTGCATAGTTAAAAATTTACATAAAACAAATATCAATTGCTTAAAATGACAAGCCTAAGGCCCTAGGGGGCCGACCTGATGTCTCGAGGGCTCATGATAACCTTACCTATGTATGCGTAGCACAGAGACTTCATAGTTCAGGACTTGATCTTGTAACCACAAAATGGTTTCATACAATAATGATAATATACAACCAAATAAATATCCCAAACCATAATTTATTTATAACGACACTGCCAACAAAATAAGGCACCAAGTTCATGGCATTAATAGCTAAGAATATACTTAATATTGATTAACTAGAAGGTAGTTCTTTTGTCTAACTCATCGTATAAAGTTTTCAAGAATACTCTTAACATATAGCAATGCATATAACAAAAATAAATACTTATAAAATATCACACATCCCTGATAAGCAACATCATACAATCATACCCTTTCAAAGATTCACCATCTCAAATACACTCTAAATAATTTTTGTAAATTTTGTATAAAATAAACTATTAATAAGAATCTTAAACATTGACAAACTCTAAACAACATATTAGGAACCCAAGTCTAGAGTATAACTACCTCGTAATATTTCAAGAACTTATAAGGCTTAATTAGGAGAAGAACTGACTAACATAACTACTATGTAGATACACAATCCCAATCTATGCATGAGAACTAAATTTACAAAAACACAATAGATGGTTTATTTCAAAAATATTAATGAGAACAATCCACAACTCCTTAAAGCTTATGGTTCATATCATATCCCATGGGTTAGTTACCAAGATTCATCTACATATCACCATAACCGTCTAAATTAGAAAAGAAAGGAAGCTAAACCATTCACATGCAACAAATTACCTAGGTCAAAATAGTCTTATAACTAAACACAAATCTTCTTTGAGGAACTCATACACAACTAAGACAATTGAATAAGAATAATCCAAACTGATTCTCCTGTCAAGTCAACTAACCAATCTTAGACTCTTTCAAAATAAGGTGATAGCCTTGACAAGGTTATTCTAGCATCTATCAACCAAGTAGAGTCTCTCTATTGAATAAAGCTCATAAAACTATCAAATACTATGAGGCTAACTTAATTTAGTACACATCCAATATTTTTGGATTTATATAAGAGAATCAATGACATTTAATCCTACCATGGATCTGGATCTGCATCCCTATTGATTAGCAATGAATTTCAACAATTCCCATAGTTAATAGACTGGAGTATATGTGTCCAGCTGACTATGAGAGATAAGAAAGGTTTAGTAGATATTAAATTGGATTATAAGGATCAATTACTAATATGTTAGGTTGGAAATGATTGCCAAAGACAAAGAAGTGATTTTGAGGATTTATATAATCTTCTTATCGCCTCGAAGCCATAGCCAACACCCTATTCAATTTGTTACTAGAAACAATTCCATTCAATGTATACCCAATAAACGATGCTCTTCTCTTGGTATATCTCCATCCATTGCATATGTTCTGGATCCCAAGTTATATTGAACTATAAACTAATAACAATTTGTTGTGTTTTTTTTTAAAGAATGACATCACATAGAATATAAAGAATGTAGGATGCATTTGCTGAATAGACATAAAATGCTCTTTGAAGTGCAACATTATAAATATGTGTTGCATGGAGTCTATATTTACTACATTGAAGAATCAAAATATTGGGACATATTCAATCAACATAAGGAAAGAAATCACTTGATTATTTCCTTATCATAACTGACACCTAAATAGAGACTCCTTCGAAAACAAACTAAAGTCTAAAGATTTATACATAAGTTTCTAAACTGATTGATGCTTTAAAATAGAAAATGAAAAGAGATTATAAAATTGTAAACCTCATTTAACACTATACAACTCAACCTGCATGTATTTAGACTTCTTCAACATTTTTATTAGATGATACCAAACATATTACCAAGCCATGGTAAATGTAGGAACATTCATCATAGCATTATAGAAAGGCAAATATTTCTCAAACATTACCATTGGAAATACCCTAGAAGACATTTAAGAAAAGAGTTGAAGTGTTTACAAAATGCATGAACTATTTGATAGAATGTTTCAAAGAAATATGGTATTATGGGATGCCATAGTTGCAATTTACACACCTTAAACCATAATTTACTCTTCATTATCAAGACGAGATCAGTTGCTTCATTAACATGGACATGCTGAAGAAAACAAAAGGAGGGAGTGGAGATAAACTCTCATCCTTGGATAGCATTTTCGAAGGATTAGAAACTTTCTTGCAAATGTGTTTGGCAGGTGAAATGAAAGTTGAATGATTAGAATTTTACTAAATAATCTTTGACAGAAGATAGAAGCTTGAAGCTCTACTAGGAATTTTGTTTGGAGTTGTAAAAATTTTAGAGGGTTTTAGCAATGGAAACTAAATAATAGACTTCATTAATAAAGAAGTCGATATTTCATCAGATGCAAAAACCTAGGCCAATACATAATGTAATATGTGGCAATACAGAGCAAGCACATATACTCAAACAATGTTCTCACTCAGTTTCTCAAGGAAATATCATCTCGTTAAGTGCAATGATTATAGGATATGCACAAAAATGGATTTGTTAAGGAAGTGTTAGAAACTTTTATACAAATGTAATTTGTAGGCATTGAGCCAAATTTTCACAATCTTTGCCATCATTCCCTATGCATGCACTAGCGTGTTATCTTTGAACATATAAATTAGTTAGAAATGCTTTGGTAGAAATGTATGCAAAAGTGAAGGCATAGACAAAGCATTCAAACTGTTTGGCAAAATGTCCCAAAGAGATGTCATCTAATGGATTGAAATGATGTGTAAGAGAAAATTAGAATCACAACAAAACTCAAGAACTGCTTGATCGAATACCCCAAAAGATATCTCATAAAATGTAATGATAGTAGGACTATAACATAAAATTCTAGAATGTGATAACAACAGATTGAACCTTTAAGGAATGTACTTCCAGAGGATATAATTACATGTGATATAAAAATAGTCTTACTTATAATGTATGAACCAAATTAAATACATAATATAAAATAGATGAACATGAAAAACGACAGCATTAATGACTTGTCAAGGAGCTCTGTAATTTCTACTAGAAAATAAACAGGGCATTCTGCATTCACTCCTCGAGCAAAGAGTTATATCATCCTACCTCAATACAATATAGTAATTTGAGCATGTCGAACAACAGAACAATCATTACTAGATAATTTTGAAGTATAGGATTCATACCTTTTCCTCTTTCCTCCCATATTTTCCCATCCCATCAAACAGACAAATCATCTTTGGTCTACCATTGGAATTGATATTCCCAAACAAACTCCCCTCATGAAAACTTTTCTTGATCTTTTAAAAATTGAACACATAACTTTTTACCTTCCACAAGAGAATGATCATAAATAAAAATAACTCTTCCTCTTTTCTTTTCTGTAAGCTTCATACCAGGAGAAAGGCAATTAGTTCCATATAACTGCACCTTCTCCATTTCTAAAATTAGTCTCCTTAACTTAGAAATTTGTCAGGAATAAATGTTTTCCCATAATCCTGCATGGCTGCTACTACCTTGTGGCATAAATAGAATTAATGCATTAAAAGAATGTTTTCAAAAAAAATTAATTGAAAATGCATATATTCTAATTTGTGAGTTGCATAGATTTCAAAAATTAATTATTTTTCCAACAAGGGAGAGGTTTTAAGAATCTTCACAAAATCAAATGTTCAGAAGTAAAATAGCAAATGAAATTAATTTCCTTCCGTACCTCCTACAAAAGAGTAATGACCAAAAACTAGAAAGATTCCATTAAAGAGGTGGATAACCACCACATCTTGTTTGTGGCTAAAATTAGAAATCACTTAGTAAGCATAAAATGACTATATATGATTTTCCTATGGACCAATACTAACTCATATAATTAATTACTCCAAAACAATACACTTAATAAAATATCATAATTAGTAAATAAGTTTCAAGTATGCCAATAAGGGTGTGGTTTGGTGGTTAAGTTGCCTGGTTGTAATGGTGGCCACTAGAGTTCAAACACCTATTGGGCCAACGAGCTCATAGGCTTTACGCCTTTGCTAGGGCAACGAGCTCGTGGGTTTGAAGTGTTCTTGCTAGGGGATGAGGTCCCCTGTGTTGTGGCCTCATCGGTTCATTTCTCTAGGCAAAAGCACTTGCATGGAACCAGAGGGCATGTCGTACCAGCATCACCGATCACGTTAAAAAGTTTACCAGGTGCATTTAAAAAAAAAGTTTCAAGTATGATCTATACTTCTCGGTGGAAAGAGTATTCCGCACCTGAGTCAAATGTAGTCAACAATCATTAAATTGCACATTCATGAGGAGAATGGAGGGGTACTACATCCTCCCCCACTAAAACTTGACTTCCTCCTAGAAGTCGCAAACTAGGGTGGAAACATAGCACGTTAGTACCAACATCAAAGTTGATTCATTTCATAAAAATAATTTACACTAGTTTGCCTATGAAAAGGATTTATCTCACTAAAATATAAACTTATACACTCCATTTCAAACATAATCTACCCTTCTGGTTTTCAATGTCACAATATTAACACAACCAAAACTTACATTTAAAAAAAATGATTCCATAGTACTTAAACCACTCAAAATTCTTATAGGTTAGCATTGACACCCATCAGTTTCTTTTAGGACAAGGAAAACATTACACCCTTTTAATCCTAACTAGTAGAAATTCTCATGTCATAAACATATAAAGTATTCAATTTCAAACATACCACCATTGTAGTTCCTCTACCAATTTACTGTTAAGCCATCAATAGATCAGAATGCTACATTTTCTCAAAATATCAACATATTTACACATAACACACACATTTTCCATAAATATCCATCATTTATAAACAAGAAATTTTACTTTAATTATTTTACAATACTGAAACTCATAACATATTCAACAAAGATCATAATTTAAATTTATTTTATTTTATTTTATTTTATTTTTCACTTTTTGAAGCATGCAAACACCATTTATCATTTCATAAGTACTATATTCATGATTTAACATACATTCTTCACATACACACAAATTCACATCACAAGGCTACATAAGGGTCCATCTAGACACTAGAAATTGACATACTATTCCATGATACATAATCCATGAGCCAAGAGCCAAAATCCATCTCATATAATCCATACCTCACACTCAATGACTTGTTGGTGTTAGACCACACTCACAGGGTGAGACCATCCAAACAAGCCATAATGACCTCTCTCTTGTTGTATAATGTGGTTAGCCTCCAAGAGATAGTCATCACACGTAGGTGGGTAGTGGGTCCTAGCTGCATAACAACCTCACATACCCCCATCCTCAAGGTTCCCTATGTCTACTTCCTCATATACACTCACCAAGTCCGCCTCATACATCCTTGGAGAGGAATCACAATATGACACATGGCCGACATCGAAAATAATAAGAATAAACTAGTTTAGCCACCAAAGTCATAAAGAAAGATTTAATAAAAATTTAAATTCAACAATAAGGCAAGAAATGTGCACAATTTCAGCACTAAATCAAATGTAACCACGAGGGTTACTTGCAAATAAGATCACAAAGTGTGGCTAAACCATCACAATCAAATAGAAACAAAGTGCTAACCTTCACAATCAATAGAAAATCATCAATAACCATAGAGAAAGTCCACAAACTTTGAAATTGCACTATACAACACTATGTGACTAGATGCTAGCCACCAAACGAGGAAGGAGGGAACAACGCTAGGCTATAGCAGTAGCCCTCATGTGGTGTAGAGTGAACACGCCATCCACATGGCTCAGAGTGTACTCCTTAGCTACACTTTACATCGCGTCATCACGCGGCATGGACTAGCCAAGTGGCCCATGCACTCCTTAGCTACCCACATGGAATGTGCACCTCAGCCACATCCTACATCGTGTCTTAGCATGACATGGTCATACGCTAGCTAGAGAAGGCACGTACTAGTCATATACCACATGATAGTGTGTCTGTGGCTCTACGGAAGTAGGCACACATAGAACACACCCCGCATAGTGACACCTCATGGAAAAGGCACACACAAGTACTCGACGTAGCCAAAGGTATACATGGCTAGGACATACCCATATGCTAACTGACCCAAACACTATTGAAAGCAAACATGAGTACATCCCTCTACAAGTGTACAAGGCCCCATTACACTCATCACACAAGTAGGCTATCATAACACAATCTCATAGTGCACCTTCACATGTCTAAGCATGTGGCATTGTGTCCTCAAGCCTAGCTCGCTACCATCAACAACATGACATCATCACCAACACTATATTAGAACATCAGTGGTGTGTGGCATCCTACCTATTGCATCATGTCGGAACATGTGCAAATACAGAATCTATCTCAGCATAGGTAACAAACCTCTCTCCACATGATAGACCTCAAAATATACATGGGGCTCATGGTCTCACTTGGGTTATCCATGTAGGTCCCTTCCACCCTAGACTCCAGCCCCCAAGTGGGGACACATGTCATCACATAGTTCCAGTTGGGTTGTCCATGCAGGTCCTAGACCACCAGCCCCCAACTGTCAACTCACGTGGCATATCATACCTTTCATGAAGACAAGGTAGATGATCATCCAAGAAATACCATCTAGATGCTCAAGAACTATGGGGATTAGGCTAGCACATATGGATCAAGTACCCTAATCCATCATAAGGGAAAATAGTGAGTACTTTTCCTTAGGT
The DNA here is from genome assembly GCA_027924645.1 of Cunninghamia lanceolata. NCBI lineage: Eukaryota > Viridiplantae > Streptophyta > Pinopsida > Cupressales > Cupressaceae > Cunninghamia > Cunninghamia lanceolata. The sequence continues at coordinate 7,841,044 of BSBN01000394.1, forward strand.
TTGGTTGAGTGGGGCCCACTCTGTGCCGCCATATGTGTACATCATACACTCCGTCCAAGGAACTTTGTGGCTACTACTACCCCTTCACGGACTGAGGGACTAGAGAACCAAAAGAAGAGAATCTATGAAACTAACTTTTGGCTATTCTTATATATATTTTCAACCACACATGGGTTGGCCCTCAATTAGGTAACAAACATACAAACACACATAATGGTATGGTTAATCCCACACCTAAAATACACATATTCCCATGGATGGGTACCTAGTATCACCATCCCAGGGGTACACAAATCAAGTATGGACTATTCACAACACTCAACCAATGCACAGTTATTGGTTTCTCACATTTACAGGGGAAGATTACATTTACATACACTATTCCATTACTACCATAAGTACATTTATTTCCATAACCAATGGGATTCCCTTTGTAAAATCATAACATTACACGTTATCCACTTCCCTTTTCCAGTTTCCTTTCACTCTATTTTTTCTACATATCACATGATGCTGAAAATCAATATAATGATCATCTATCCAATACATCAAGCTGGGTGTTTAGATTAAAGCATGGTATCCAACACAAGAGTTCTTATCACATGCATAAGAAGAATTACTATAATTAGACATGGGCAACAATATTAACTAGAGATCCCAGAGTTGCAACCTGGCTCTGATACCAAATGTAATGCCCCACCACGAAACCCTAGAGAAAAGCTCAACTAAGCAATGCAAAAGGGCAAATATATATATATATATATATATATATATATATATATATATATATATATATATATATATATATATATATATATATATATATATATATATATATATATATATATATATATATATTAAACAGAGAAATATCAATGATATGCAAATTATGTTTATTTATAACATCTAAGTTAAGCTTTAACCTCTAGGGATAACATGGCTGCATTACTAAGTAACAAAATCTAACTAACTTTATGAGTTACCTAGCAACCATAGATCATTCTAAGTCTATTTGCATTAGATGAATATACACATACAATTCCATATTATAACATTAGATAAGTATTCATTAAGGTCCTATATAAAGGATTACAAGAAATTGTCATGAATAATAAAAGATACATGTTTGATAAACCAGAAAGATTTATTTTACAACACCAAGTTAGATGATCCTATATTAGTGACTTCTATAATGTGGCAACTGATAACCAAATGCTACAATTTGGTTTCTAGCTAACTAGTGTATAAATGATATAAATAGAGATACAACTTAATTTACAAATACATTTAATAAAAGATCCTTTCAATTAGGAACAAGACATCTCTCATGCAACTACAAACAAGTATAACAAGAACCATAGACCCATCCTTAGCATAGTGAAAAAATATTCTTTGCTCCAGTAAGTTGCTTAGTTAATAGAAGTGTATCTTCTTAGCTTCAAAATCATGCATGGCTTAGAGATCTCAAACTGCACATCTAATGAAACATTAGTCCTACATAGTTACTAATTTACATAAAACAAATATCAATTCCTTAAAATGAGAAGCGTAAGGCCCTAGGGAGCTGACCTAATGTCTTGGGGGCTCATGATAGCCTTGCCTATGTACACGTAGCGCAGAGACATCGTAGTTCAAGACTTGATCTTGCAACCACAAAATGGTTTCATACAATAATGATAATATACAACCAAATAAATCTCCCAATCCTTAATTTATGTATAATGACATTGCTAACAAAATAAGGCACCAAGTTCATGGCATTACTAGCTAAGAATATACTTAATATTGATTAACTAAAAGGTAGTTCTTTTTTCTAACTCATCATATAAATTTTTCAAGAATACTCATAACATATAGCAATGCATATAATAAAAATAAATGCTTATAAAATATCACACATCCCTGATAAGCAACATCATACAATCATACACTTTCAATGATTCACCATCTCAAATACACTCTAAATAATTTTTGTAAATTTTGTATAAAATAAACTATCAATTAGAATCTTAAACATTGACAAACTTTAAACAACATATTAGGAACCCAAGTCTAGAGTAGAACTACCTCATAATATTTCAAGAACTTATAAGGCTTAATCAGACTAACATAACTACTATGTAGATCCACAATCCCAATCTATGCATGAGAATTAAATTTACAAAAACACACTAGATGGTTTATTTCAAAAATATTAATGAGCACAATCCACAACTCCCTAAAGCTTATGGTTCATATCATGATTCATCTGCGTATCACCACAACCCTCTAAATTAGAAAAGAAAGGAAGCTAAACCATTCACATGCAAAAAAAATTACCTAGGTCAAAATAGTGTTATAAATAAACACAAATCTTCTTTGAGGAACTCATACACAGGTAAGACAATGGAATAAGAATAATCCAAATTGATTATACCCTCAGGTCAACTAACCAATCTTAGACTCATTCAAAATAAGGTGATAGCCTTGACAAGGTTATTCTAGCATCTATCAACCAAGTAGAGTCTCTCTATTGAATAAAGCTTATAAAACTATTAAATACTATGAGGGTAACTTAATTTAGTACACATCCAATATTTTTGGCTTTACATAAGAGAATCAATGACATTTAATCCTATAACGGATGTAGATCTGTATCCCTATTGATCAGCAATGAATGTCAACAATTCCTACAGTTAATAGACTGGAGTATATGTGTCCAACCGACCATGAGAGATAAGAAAGGTTTAGTAGATATTAAACTAGATTATAAGCATCAATTACTAATATGTTAGGTTGGAAATGATTACCAAAGACACAGAAGTGAGTTTGAGGATTTATATAATCTTCTTATGGCCTCGAAGCCATAGCCAACACCGTATTTAATATGTTACTAGAAATAATTCCCTTCAATGTATACGCAATAAATGATGCACTTCTCTTGGTATATCTCCATCCATTGCATATGTTTCAGATCCCAAGTTATATTGAACTATAAACTAATAACAATTTTTTTTTTAAAGAATGCAGGATGGATTATCTGAATGAACATAAAATGCTCTTTGAATTGCAAAATTATAAATATGTGTTGCATGGAGTCTATATTTACTACATTAAAGAATCAAAATATTGGGACATATTCAATCAACATAAGGAAAGAAATCACTTGATTATTTCCTTATCATAACTGACACCTAAATAGAGATTCCTTCCAAAACAAATTGAAGTTTAAAGATTTATACATAAGTTTCTAAACTGATCGACGCTTTTAAAAAATAAAATGAAAAGAGATTAGAAAATTGTAAACCTCATTTAACACTATACAACTCAACCTACATGTACATAGACTTCTTCAACATTTTTATGAGATGATACCAAACATATTAACAAGTTGTGGTAAATGTAGGAACATTCATCATAGCATTATAGAAAGGGGAATATTTATCAAACATTACCATTGGAAATACCTTGGAAGACATTTAAGAAAAGAGTTGAAGCGTTTATGAAATGCATGAACTATTTGATCGAATGTTTCAAAGAAATATGGTATTATCGGATTCCATAGTTGCAATTTACGCACCTTAAACCATAATTTACTCCTCATTATTAAGATGAGATCAGCTGCTTCATTAACATGGACATGCTGAAGAAAACAAAAGGAGGGAGTGGAGATAAACTCTCATCCTTGGATAACATTTTCGAAGGATTAGAAACTTTCTTGCAAACACGTTTGGTAGGTGAAATGAAAGTGGAAAGATTAGAACTTTACTAAATCATCTCTGACAGAAGATAGAAGCTTGGATCTCTACTAGGAATTTTGTTTGGAGTTGTAAAAATTTTAGAGGGTTTTAGCAATGGAAATTGAATAATAGACTTCATTGGTAAGGAAGTAGATATTTCATCAGATGTAGAAACATAGACCAATACATAATGTAATATGTGGTAATGCAGAGAAAGCAAATACACTCAAACAATGTTCTCACTCAGTTTCTCAAGGGAATATCATCTCGCTGAGTGCAATGATTACAGGATATGCACAAAAATGGATTTGTTAAGGAAGTGTTAAAAACTTTTATGCAAATGTAATTTGTAGGCATTCAGCTAGATTTTCACAATCTTTGCCATCATTCCCTATGCATGCACAAGAGTGTTAGCTTTGAACATATAAATTAGTTAGAAATGCTTTGGTAGAAATGTATGCAATAGTGAAGGCATAGACAAGACAATCGAATTGTTTGGCAAAATGCCCCAAAGAGATGTCATCTAATGGATTGAAATGATGTGCGAGAGAAAATTAGAATCGCAATAAAACTCTAGAATCACTTGATAGAATACCCCAAAAGATATTGTCTCATGAAATGCAATGATAGCAAGATTATAACATAGAATTTTGGAATGTGATAACAACAAATTGAACCTTTAAGGAATGTACTTCCAGAGGATATAATTACATGTGATATAAAAATAGTCTTACTTATAATGCATGAACCAAATTAAATAGATAATATAAAATAGATGAACATGAAAATGGGCACCATTCACGACTAGTCAAGGAGCTCTGTAATTTCTACTGGCAAATAAACAGGGCATTCTGCATTCACTCCTTGAGCAAAGAGTTATATCATCCTACCCTAAAACAATACAGTAATTTGACCATGTCGAACAATAGAACAATCGTTACTAGAAAATTTGAAGTCTAGGATTCATACCTTTGCCTCTTTCCTCCCATATTTTCCCATCCCATCCCATCAAACGGGCAGATCATCTTGGGTTTGCCATTGGAATTGATATTCCTGAATGAACTCCCCTCAAGAAAACTTTTCTTAATATTTTAAAATTTAAACACGTAACTTTTTATCTTCCCCAAGAGAATGATCATAAATAAAAATAACTCTTCCTCTTTTCTTTTCCGTAAGCTTCATACTAGGAGAAAGGCAATTAGTTCCATATAAATGCACCTTCTCCATTTCTAAAATTAGTCTCCTTAACTTAGAAATTTGTCAGGAATAAATGTTTTCCCAGAATCTTGCATGGCTGCTACTACCTTGTGGCATAAATAGAATTAATGCATTAAAAGAATCTTTTCAAAACAAATCAATTGAAAATGCATATATTCTAATTTGTGAGTTGCATAGATTTCAAAAATTAATTATTTTTCCAACAAGGGAGAGGTTTTAAGAATCTTCACAAAATCAAATGTTCAGAAGTAAAATAGCAAATGAAATTAATTTCCTTCCGTAACTCATACAAAATAGTAATGACTAAAAACTAGAAAGATTCCATTAAAGAGGTGGATAACCACCACTTCTTGTTTGTGGCTAGAATTAGAAATTACTTAGTAAGCATAAAATGACTATATATGATTTTCCTATGGAACAATACTAACTCATATAATTAATTACTCCAAAACAATACAATTAATAAAATATCATAATTAGTAAATAAGTTTCTAGTATGCTCTATACCTCTCGGTGGAAAGAGTATTCCACAGCTCAACGATTGTTAAACTACACATTCACAATGATAATGGAGGGGCACTATAGTTATTTTGGTGGATACATGGGTTCGATCTTAGAAACTCTCAGATTCTCTTGCTAGTTCAGAAATGGGAGCAAACTTCTATTGGGGTCTCTTGTGCTTCCTCTTTGGGTGAAATCTTCAAACTTTATGATGAGGGCATTGAGAGAGCAATTGTTTATGTGTGTGGTCACGACTTGTTTCATCTTCCTATGGCATTGTATCCATCCCAGGTGGTATCACACTTTCTTTCTAACTCCATGGACCTCATTCAAGATGTTGATTTGGTGAGAAGGCTCAAGCATGTGTTTGTGCAAGATTTTTTGTTTTTCTGCGGATAATTTTAACACAGCCATTGTAGACTATGATATTCATTTGGGGGCTAATCTTATTGGGGGCCTTTTTACTCTACACTATATTGTTCATAGGCCCACAATGCATTATCTTTACACCTATTTTCTCCATGGGTTGTAGAATAATTGTAGGATGTCTATCCTAAACAACCTTCACTATCATGGTAGAGAGGTTGGTGATGAAGTGGTAGATGCAGCTAGAGAGGTGTTTTGGGCTTTATTCCATCTTCTTCATTTTCAATTATCTCCTCCTCCCCCTCTGCCTGTTGCAGATATTGGTGTTGTGAATGTTGTGATGTTGGAGGATCCTTAGTTTGTGGGTCTTTTTTGCCATGAGGAGGAGATGGTGTTAGTGTGGAGAATGATGAATCTGATCAGGGATTTTTTATAGTAGTTTTGAATGAGGCTATTTGTTTTAAGCTTTCTCCTCTAGTACCTTTATCTTATTCTCTTTTTGGTTTGTATTTGTAGCTTCATATGTTTTTCTACATTTGTTTTTGTCCACCTATGATGTACTCGAATCTTTGTTAGACTTTTGGTGGTTTTTATGGGGCAATTTTGCTAGCCTATGGCCCTATTTTCTATTGTAATTCCATATGAGAAAAATCATGTAATGTAGATAGGTTTTTTGGAGCTATAGCTGAAGGTTTTCTTCTTTGTTCTTTCCTACCGGTATGCTCCTCTTGAACTAGGATTTTGTAATATTTCTTAATTTTAATAAAATAGTTTAGTGGCTCTGCCACTTTTTCTTTTAAAAAAAAGTTAGATTCACTTGTAATTATCTTGAAAACCCTAATAATGGTCTCTATATTGTCCACCTGAATTCTTAAGAATCTTTTTTATTAGCCTTTATAATGAATAAATTCTACCATTCTAAAACTAATGTTAGAATTTTTTGTTCCAATAGTCATTTCTTTATAGAATGATAATAATTTTCTACCATTTTATGTTTCTAACCATCTTTCCCTTGAACCCTCTAAGTCCATTCCAACTAATAGTGGTGAAGGGGAGCCCTCCTCTAACCCTAAGGATATTCCTGATGTTGATGAACCTGGGCCCTCCCATGTTCCTATCAAGACTAAAGAAGTTTCCTTTTGCACTCCTGCAAAAATTCCTATTGATACTCCGGGCCCTACCATTATGAAGAGTAAAAAGTGGAAGGTTGCTGGCGAAACAAGCATTGGGAAGGTAGTCATTGGGACCCCTAAAACTCTTGGTAGGACCCCGGTGGGTTGGAGAAGTGATTCTTCTGTGAAGGTTTGTAGGGAGGGGCTTTCCTCTGGAGTTCGGCGGTCAGGGCGTATTGCTAGCAAACCGGCTCCTCCAGCAAAGCTCATTGACTATTCTGAGAGCGGTTCGAATGAATCCACCTTGAGGGAGGATGACAGGGATATGGAGATTTAGGACATATCTGGTGATGATGAAGACAAGCAGGAGACTCATGATACAAGGGCTACCACTGAGGATGTTGCTGACTCTACTGGAAATACTGACAAAGCAGGGGAAATGTTTGTGGAAGAGCCTGAGGATGCTATGGAGACTGACGATGGTCTGGAAGCTGAACTTGTGGGTCTGCGTGTTCACATTGCGAAGCTGGAACAGAATCTCTCCATTGTGCTTAGGACCTCTATTCTCCTCAACCTCTCTATGCTGAATAATCTGGGGGTACATGTTAATGCTGACAATGATGATCTGGCTAAAAAAGTGGATGATATTATTAATTCTATGGTCTAGAAAGGAGAGATGTTGCCTCCTTAGTTTTTGTTGTTTTATTGCTGATACTCTGTTACTCTATTTTTATGACATTAGTTTTTAGCGACTGGTTTTGCTGGTTATGCTGGAAATCTGTAATTGATGTATCTATTGTTTCTGGTTTAAGGCACTGTTGATGCTTGCTACCTTCCGGCCTCTCTATTTTTTGTAAGGGTTCGGCCCCTTGTTTAGCCGCCTTATATTATCAAAAACAATCGATGATGATGATATTGTTTCTTTCCAATATTTCTAGATGAAGAACAAAGCACAAATGAGGACCAAATATGATACAAAGGGACTGAGGACAACACTCCCTCTGCATAAAAGAGGCATGTAACTATCACTAGATGAAAACATTAAAGATTTGAATATGGTCACTATGAATCTAGTTGAGGTGGTAATTCAAGTGAATGCAAGTGTAAGAAAAAAGAAAATTTCAATGCACTGAGAGCAAAACAAATTCAATATGGAAGGAGCACTCAAAGACGTTGAAGATAACATATTGTCAACAAGGAGTGCAACAAAGAAATGGGGAATCCCTACTAGCACATTGACTAACTAGTTGAGTGGTTTAAATTTGATATTAAAGAAAGGTCCTCCAATAGTGTTGAATGTAGAGGAAGAGGAAAATATAGTGGAATGATGTAAAGAGATGGCCACAATGGGACATGGGCTTGAGATTATCAATCTAAAGGAATAAGTTACAGAAATCTAACAAATAAGGATAATCCTATTTAAGGATGGGCTCCCAAGTAAGTCTTGGTGGATAGGGTTAAAAGGTGTCATATTTTGAACTTACATTCAGGATAATCAAAGTTCTTGATAGAGACATAGCACTAAGCTCAAGAGGCTTGCATTTGTGTTTTCATTCTACACCACATTGTAAAAATCTTATGATGTCAATCCATATGGTCCCCACAAAATATGGAAGTGTGATGAGAGTACATTCAAGCTAGGATAAATCAAACCATGTGGGTCTTGGAAAAAAGTGGTAGTAGAAGTGTATCATAAATCATATCAAAGAGTAGAGAATGAATAACTATATTATGTTTTGTGAATGATATTGGCCAAGGTATAGAAGGTTTCTATTTGTTCAACGGTAAAATACAACTTAAAAGTTACATTAGTGGTTGTGAACTAGGTGCATGCATGGCTTCCCAAGCCCATGTGTTGATGAAATAATATTTTTTTACCAATTGGTTATATCACTTTGCAAGATTGGTTCTAGGTGGTGTTTCATCAACCAATAGACACTTGCTAATTTTCAATGGCCATGGAAGCCATGTTGTTGTCTCAAAAATCCAAGAGGCAAGGTCAATATTTTAAAATTGAAATAGTAGCATGGATAGTGTGGATAGCTAAGTTTCCAAATCATATTTTAAAATTGAAATAATAGCATGGATAGCTAAGTTTACAAATGTATTGAAAGAACTTGGTAGCCATTTTTTTTACTATAATCATTGTACACAAGAAATTTTTTTATACTAGTCTTCAAAGGAATGTTTTCCATTTTCTCTATTAAGAGTAAGAATATCTTTTGTAATTTTATCATTTGTCTTACAAGTATGCCAATATATCCAATCAATATGAATAAAAGAAACTCTTATTTATTAATGCCAAGGACTATCATGTCTGATATATGTATTATGAAAAATCTTTATTGTAATTATGTGTAGTGAATACAAATAATATTATTCTAGTTTTATTTGTGCCATTCATTGATGCCAACTTTTTAATGTATAGGATTAAAATAATTTCATAATGATTCAAGAAAATTGTAAATCCCAAGTCTAGTACATAGAACTTGTTTGTGTACAATCATAGGGGAGGGGAGTTGATATTGGTGCACCCTAACTTTAGGGGTTGACATGGCCTTGTGCATTCAATGTTGGCACTAAAAAACATACAACCACATAGGTAGTGATGTGGAGAGTTTGACTATTTTTAAAAAAAACTTTGTATGACCCATCAAACATGTGGAGGCATCCAATTTGTGGGAACTACTTTTTTGGGGTTAAAAAATGATTAACCAGAGGTGGTGCACATGCCCCCTATTATTTAACATCATTTACATAGTATGTGTTTAGATTAACTTGTTTTCACCATAAAATAATATAATTTAATATGAAATTCAAAGACATTTAATTAGGACATGAATCCCCACTCAACTCCCACGTGATTGCATTTACTACACGTACCTCCATACATTCTTGTATCAAATGGAGCGGAGAAATGAAATGATAGTTCCATAAATAATGTAGCCCATTGTATTAAACAATGCACAAGGGCCACCAACCACTATAATTTCCCACAAGTGAAGGTGTAAAGGTTGTTTATACATACTAATTAAAAAAACTTAAGTTTGACAAGTCAGATTGATGGTTGAATAAAATATTAAAATTTACAAATACAATTGTGTTCATAAACACAACCATAGGGATGATAGACATCCATTGAATTATTATTCTTGGAGATGTATCATTCTCCAAATAATAATATTTATAAACCAAAAACATAAGAAAAAAATTGAAATCAAGAGTTACTAATGTTTTCACTTAAAGGCTAATGAAACAAGAGTAGCATTGAGTTGACCAATGTAGTATCCATTATTAGGCTTTCAAGATAATCAAGAGTAAAATAGTTTCAACTAAAAAGAAGGTTCAATAACTTTGTCTCTTCACTATAATTGAAAGAGAAGGTTGAATGACTTTTTCTCAGAAGAATTGTGATTGTAATATCTTTTGTTTGGAGGATGAAAATTGTTAAGTTCTTTTGTAGTTCATAGGTAATTGTTAGGTCTCTTCCAAAAACCCTGTTAATTAGAGACATGTTTGGACAAATATCCAACAAAAAACGAGAGGAAGGAACAACATGTTCACATATATAAGGAGAAACAAGGACAAAATTTAATTGTGAAACTTGAGATGCACGCAAGTATATGGATAAGAAGAGCAGAACTCTAATAGTAGGTGGTTAGTGGTTATATAACTAAAATAATTGTCAGAGCTAGAATAAAGCTTGGTCATCCTACTCATATTTTGTTTAGGCTAGAAGTGGTCTCTAACATGGTGCTATAGACTTCATTCTAAAATTAGAGAGTCAACTCTAATTCTAGCTCCCTCATCTATGTTATAGACTTCATCTTTAGTGGTGTCTATTGTTGGAATAAGTTGCCATTAACCTTGTAAATTCTAATATTATATTTATCCCATTTATTATTTGCTATTTTTTAATTACCCATAAGGGAATGAGGTAGTCTCATTGATAGTGGTTATTTCAGAGTTACCGACGGGAGTTACAGAGCAATATTTACTGTTGGCAAATGTAAAAATCATGAGTAAATGAGGGTAGGATTTCCCCTTGGAGAATCTACTATTTTCTAGCTTGTATGACAACTTGTCATAATGTGGTGTAAGTGGATTTATGGTAGATGCAAGTTGTCATAAGATCTATTCATGTATGACACATGTAACACCCATTATTAGTTGCAGTTGCTATTATTAGACCCAGGTACCCATTTTGGAAAGATTCTTTTTTAGTGATATCTAAGATGGTTATGATGTGTCATAAGATGCTTTTGCATGCTATTCTTGGACCTGGGTGCCCAACCTTACATGGGCAAGTTATTGCCACTTGGTGGTTGCATGTTCACACCATTTTAATACTTGCATGTGGGGTTGTTGGAGGAGGGAGAAAGTGAACACCCAAATTGGAGGGAAAACTCCTCTATAAATATTTTCCATTGTATTTGTCCATGCATGTGAGATTTTTGGTACTCAGGTGTTGCCGGAATACTATCAGCTTGAAGACTGGTGGAGAGGGTTGGATAGTGATTGTATTATACAAATCTTTTACAGATTAATACAAGATTGTGCCTCTTTCCTATTGGAGTTTTTTTACCTAAAAGGGTTTTCTCCATGTAAACACATGTTGTGTTTAGTTTTCTATCTTGCATGTTTCTGGGTTTACATATTTGCAGTTGCATGTTTCTGGGTTTGCATATTTGCACTTGCATGTTTCTGGGTTTGCATATTTTCATTTGCATGTTACAATCTCCATTGGTAATACACAGTTAAGATTGTAAAAATTACATTTGAATTAGATTTCCATTTGTGTAGTTGTGCCTTTCATTTCTAACATTTGGTATCAGAGTCTGGCCAACTTTGACTCTTGGGTGGTAGTGTGGAAGCTGTAGCTGCAGTGAGAGATTTGTTTGTGTTTGTTTTATAGATATTGTGTTGATATTATGGTTAGATCCACCATTTCATCAACCTCTCATTTGGACATTAAGAAGTTCAACAGAACAAGGTATGAGTTGTGGAAACCAAAAATAGAGGATTTGTTGGAAGAAAGAAACCAGTGGTTGTTTTTTCAAAAAGAGAAGAAACCCAATGAAGTCCTTCTAGATGAATGGGAAAGGTTGGATAAGAAGGCACGAGGAACCATCTATTTATGTCTGTCAGATTCTTTCTTATTGAATGTTGCAAAGGAGGAGACTGCACATAAGTTGTGGAATCAGTTGGGTGAAATCTATCAAACCAAGAGTATGGTAAATAAACTATATTTGAAAAGAAAATTGTTTTCCATGAAAATGAGAGAGGGTGATTCAGTTGTAGAGCATTTAAATTTTTTTAATTTGTTGTTGAGTCAACTTGCTTCAGTAGATGTTGATGTTAGTGAGGAAGATAAATGTATCTTCTTTGTTTTTTACCTAAGTCTTGGCAGAATGTTATCCTTTCTATCACTGCTAACCTTGTGGATCTAAACTTGGATCTCTTCTTTTAGTTCTACTATCACAAGAATTGAGGAAGAAGAGTTCGGATAGTTTAGGGGATGCTCTCAATGTTAGGGGAAGGTCTAGGGAAAAAGGACCAAAAGGAGATCAGAAAGGGGCTAAGGACAAGTCCAAGGGTCAATCTAAGACTCTTGGGAAGAAGAACAAATTTAAGTGTAAGAACTACAGTAAAAGGGGACATGCGAAGAAGGAGTGTAGGAACCCAAAGAAATAGTGAGAGAGTGCTTTGGATAAGTCCTTGAATGTAGGTGAAGATGTTTTACTTTCTGCATGTAATGTTGTTTCTAATGAAAACTAGTTGGTTGACTCAGGATGCTCGGTTCATATGACCTCGCATAAGGAATGGTTCTCCACATATGAGGGATATGATGGAGGTAATATCTACCTTAGAGACAACTCTACATATGTGATAGTTGTGAAAGGCAAGGTGCTATTGTGTTTCAGTGATGAGAGAATTAAAACCCTCCCTGTTGTTTATCATGTTCCTGGATTAGCTAGAAATTTGATTTCTATTTCAAAGCTGAATGATTTGGAAATAGATGTGACTTTTGACAAGCATGGCTACTAATTGGTGAGAGGGAACTTGGTGGTAGCAAAGGGGAAGAGATTTGGAAACCTGTTCAAGCTTGAAGCCACTATAGTTTGTAATGCCTCCTATGTATCTGAGGCCAGTACTAAAAATACATGTATGTTGTGGCACCATAGATTGGGCCACACTAGCAATAATGTTTTGAAAACTATTAAGAATAAAGATTTTTTTGATGGTTTCTCTTATTCTACTGAGCACTTTTATTTCAATGAGCATTGTGTGTTTGGTAAACAAAATAGAAATTCATTTCCTTTAGGAAGCAATAGAGCAAAAGAGAAGTTAGAAATTACTCATATGGATGTGTTTGGACATGTGGATAGTGATTCTATTGGAAAATCTTGTTATTTTGTTACCTTCATTGATGATGTGTCCAGATTTACATAGATTTATTTTATGAAACACAAATCTAAAGTTTTCACTAAGTTTAAAGAATTTAAAGTCTTAGTAGAAAACCAATCACGGTTGAAGATAAAAATATTAAGATCTGACAATTGACGTGAATATTTCTCTAAGGAATTTGATGAGTTTTACAAGCATGCAGGTATTATCAGACAAAAGACAACTTTGTATACACCACAACAGAATGGTGTTGCAAAAAGGATGAACCAAACAATCATGGAAAGGGCCAGAAGTATGCTGAGTGATGCACAGTTGAATAAATGCTTTTGGGAAGAGGTTGTGTGTGCTGCTTGCTACTTGTTAAACAGATCTCCTTGTAAGGCTCTTGATTTAACACCTTATGAAGTGTGGACAGGTAAGAAACATTTTGTTTCACATTTAAGGGTTTTTGGCTATGAGGATTTTGTTCATGTGCCTAAGGAAAAGCGATCTAAGTTGTATCCAAAAGCTAAAAAGTGTACATTCATTAGATATGGTGATAATGTCAAAGGTTATAAGATTTGGAATACACTAACCCGTAAGATTATCTATTCTAGAGATGTTATTTTTAGGGAACTTAGAGCTATTTCTGAACCTGAGTAGCCAAAAGAAAAAGATGAAAAGGTAAAGAGAGTGCACTTTGAGTTAGAGCAACAAGATGCACCTCAGGAAGAACAAAATGATGGATTGGGGGGGTGAAGAAGAAGAATATTCAAGTAGTTCTAATGAAGATGAATCTATTGTTACAGAAGAAGTTGGTATAGATGATTATGTAGAATAATAAGTTGAGACTCTTACTCCACCCTTGAGGAGATCTAAAAGACAATGGAATTCATTTGACAGGTATAGCCCACCAGATTTCTATTGTGTATTTGCATTATTGAGTACTAACGATGAGCCTAGATCCTCCAGGGAAGCTATTCTTTTAGATGATAGTGTGTCTTGGTAGTTAGCCATGCAAGAAGAGATGGTGGCTTTAGACTCTTGTGACACCTGGGATCTTGTTCATTTGCCCAAAGGAAGAAAGGCCATAGGTTGTAAGTGGGTCTTCAAGAAGAAGTTTAGAGCAGACGGGTCATTGGAGAAGTACAAGGCTAGTTTGGTAGCCAAGGGCTACTACCAGAGAGAGGGAGTTGATTTTGGTGAGATATTCTCTCCTATGCTAAACTAACTTCTATTAGATTTCTTTTATCCATTGCTACAAATTATGATTGGGAGACTAACCAAATGGATGTTAAGATTGTGTTCTTGCATGGAGATCTTGATGAAGAAATTTATATGCAATAACCTAGAGGTTTTGAGGTAAAAGGGAAAGAAAAATGGGTTTGCAAGTTAAAGAGGTCTCTCTATGGTTTAAAATAGTCCCCCAGAATGTGGTATCAAAAGTTTGACTCATTTGTGTTGAAATTGGGTTTTGTTAGAAATGAGGAGGATCATTGTGTTTACATTTATTGTATTGATGATTCTATACTAGTTATTGCATTGTATGTTGATGACATATTATTTTTCCACAATACTAAGGATATGATCAGTAAGTTTAAAACCCAACTTTCAAATGCATTTGACATGAAGGATCTTGGAGCTACTAGATATATTTTGGGAATGGAGATAAGGAGTGACGGAGGTAACAGAAAGCTTTGGTTGTCACAAAGTAAGTATGTTACTATTTTGTAGAGGTTTAGTATGTAGGACTATAACCTAGTTAGAGTTCCTTTACCCATTGGTACTAAGATTTCATTAGATATGTGTCCAAACATTGAAGATGATCTTGAGGATATGTCTAATGTGCCTTATGCTAGTGTTGTAGGGAGTTTGATGTATGAAATGGTTTGCACTATATGTGTCCAAAGATTGAAGATGATCTTGAGGATATGTCTAATGTGCCTTATGCTAGTGTTGTAGGGAGTTTGATGTATGCAATGGTTTGCACTAGGCCAAATATTGCCTAAGCAATGGGAGTTTTGAGTAGATTTATGTCTAACCTTGGTAGATAGCATTTGAATTATGTGAAGAGGGTACTTAAGTATCTTACAGGTACTCCTGATTATTGTTTGGTTTATCCTGGTATTGATAGTGTTGATAAATCTTTGGACATATAGGGTTATGTTGATGCAGATTGGGCAGGTGACTTGGATAGTCAAAGGTCCACTAGTGGCTATGTGTTTAATATTTTTGGAGGAGCAATGAGTTGGATGAGTAAGAGGTAGCCCACAGTTGGTTTGTCCACCACAGAAGTAGAGTATATGGTTGCTACCCATGTCTCTAAGGAGACAGTTTGGTTGAGGAGACTGTGTACAAGTATTGGATTTAATTGTAGGATCAATCAAATTGGTTGTGATAGACAGAGTGCTATCTATTTGGCCAAGAATCCCATGTATCATGCTCAGACTAAGCATGTTGATGTTCAGTATCACTTTGTTTGAGAGTTGGTTGCCAATGGATAGATTGAGCTAAAGAAGATAGACACTCAGGAGAATGTTATAGATTCATTGACCAAACCTATGAACACAGAGAAGTTCATGTGGTGCAGAGAGGCCATGGACCTTGTTTCTAGTACCTAATTATATTTCATTTGTTTTCCTATGGGTTGATTTATAATGTATAATGTCAAGTGGGAGAATGTTGGAATAAAGTGCCATTAACCTTGTAAATTCCAATATTGTATTTATCCCATTTATTATTTTCTATTTTGTAATTACCCATAATGGAATGAGGTAGTCTCATTGATAGTGCTTATTTCAGAGTTATCAGCAGGAGTTATGGAGCAATATTTATTGTTGGCAAATGTAAAAATCATGAGTAAATGAGGGTAGATGTTCCCCTTAGAGAATATTCTATTTTTTAGCTTGTATGACAACTTGTCATAATGTGGTGTAAGTAGATTTATGGCAACTACAAGTTGTCATAAGATTCCATGCATGTATGATGCATGTAACAGCCATTATTAGTTGTGGTTTCTATTATTAGACCTAGGTACCCATTTTGGGAAGATTATTTATTAGTGGTATCTATGATGGTTATGATGTGTCATAAGATGCTTTTGCATGCTATTCTTGGACTTGAGCGCCCAACCTTGCATAAGCAAGTTATTGCCACTTGGTGGTTACATGTTGACACCATTTTAATGCTTACATGTGAGGTTGTTGGAGGAGAGAGAAAGTGGACACCCAAATTAGAGGGAAAACTCCTCTATAAATATTTTCCATTGTATTTATTGATGCATGTGAGATTTTTGGTACTGAGGTGCTGCCGGAATACTGTCAAATTGAAGACTAGTGGAGAGGGTTGGATAGTGATTGTATTGTACAAATATTTTGTAGATTAATACAAACTTGTGCCTCTTTCTTGGTGGATTTTTTAACCCAAAAAGATTTTCTCCACGTAAACATTGTGTTGTGTTCAGTTTTCTATCTTGCATGTTTCTGGGTTTGTATATTTACACTTGCATGTTTCTGGGTTTGCATATTTTCATTTCCATGTTACAATCTCCATTGGTAATACATAGTTAAGATTGCAGAAATTACATTTGAATCAGATTTCTATTTGTGTAGTTGTGCCTTTCATTTCTAACATCTATAGAATTAGACGGTCCTATCTTGTGGCTTTTAGGCTAGAAGTGGTGCTATTGTTTATTCTAGAATCTTAGTTTGTCAAGGTTTGTTTATGTTATTTTTCCCTTTTATGATGTCATATTATTGATGACTTCATACAACATTATAATTCAATTCTACTAAGAGTTCCCATCCAACTAAAGCCTGATGTAAAACTAGTATATTAAAACATATTCTATTAGTGTACTTAGCTTCATCACAATTATAAAGGAATATGATTTTTGAGATGAGTAATACCCAACTCAACATGCTAAGAAAACTATTTTCTTTCTTGGTACTAAACAAGGAGATTTCTATTCTATTTTGTCCTTTTATAATGGCATAATAGAATGATTTGACTTTTTAGAAAATACAATGTTCTAGAAATTATTTCTAATCTTGTTAACATTAGAAATTACAACCCACTTCTATAGCCAAAAATTTGGAAAAGATAAAATAAGGTGGTCCCAAAACCCTTACAAATTTGATGGAGAGACTCATTTTGCAAGCATTAAAGAGAGTTGGATGCATAATGTGAAGGTAATATAGTTGGTAGAGGTGATGATTCCTACCTAAACATAATATTTTAGCCATTATTAGGGTTTGAAGATAATCAATAGTGAATTAAACTGTAAAAAATTATTCATAAACAATTAAAATTTTGATTATCAATTACAAGAAAATGGGTTAATATAATGTAGTAATTGAAAGAACTGAATATTTCTATTTATAACTTAATCTTGATACACCATAGTGATAGTCAAATAGAAGATTTAAATTTCTATAAGTAATGAATGTGTTACAAAACACAAAAGAGGGCACATACAATTGTGTTCATAAACACAACAAAATGGATGGTAGACTTTTGTAGAATTATTGTCCTTAGAGATGTATCATTGTGCAAATACTAAAAGAAATCAAGAAAAAACTAAAGAAAAGATTACAAACTCAATAGTTAGACATTTTTTTAGGTAAAGGCTAATGCAACAACCATTCAAATTAGCAATGCACCAACCATTATTATAGCTTTGAAGATAATCGATAGTCATTTCAACTTGACAATGTACTTCACAAGCACTAAAATTATTAATTACCCATTATGGATTTCTAAAGAATTGATAGTAAAATGTAAAAAATGATAATCCTAGTTGAGTGCAACAAAACATTTCAATCACAAACACTAAACAACAAAAACCTAGTCACCTAAATAATACACAAAAGAGAAGAAATCAAAATACAACAAAAAATGAGTTGGGTCATTGCCTTAGTGAGCTATGATGACCTCACCTTCTATTTGAAGCTAGATAAGCAAGTAAAATGAAGAAATTCCATCATAAACACTAAACCACACATAAACAACCACCTAATCAATACACATTAGAAAAGAGATCAAAATTTAAAAAAATGAGTTAGGGACAATTGCATTAGTGAGGCATGATGACCTTACCTTCCATTTGAAACTAGATGGATGGGTGAATTGAAGCAAACCACTAAAAAACCTCCACATTCTCTCTACAAAATCTCTTTGAAGCCATCAAATAAACATAGTAGAAGTGAACACCTATAAGTCCAAAATACATTATGATTTGGGGAAGAAGATAATTGATGGTGAAACCTTGTGCATTATTTAATGTTGCTTATTGCAACATTGAAGGGACTATCATTTCATATCTCTAGTCCATCTCATACACATAAGTATTGAGGCACAATTACTAAATGTGGTAGCATGGGAGTTCAGTGTGGAGTCATGTGGTTAAATGTCTTTTCATTTGATTATAATGTGTATGCAAGTTATAGGCTAAAAATAATTCAATGTGAACACATAATGGGTAGATTTTTTTAGGAATAAGGGGTCTACGTACACCACCTTCAATCAACCATAGTTTTGACACCAAAAAATAGGTTCCACTCTTCAGACTCATCCATGTGTTTAATGGGTCATACAAAGCTAAAAATAAAATATTTAAACTATCCATGTCCTTTCTTGCATGGCTATAAAAATTGTTTAGTGCTAGCATGGCATGTACAAGATCATGTCAACCTTGAAAGTTAGGGTGGAGAAGAAAATTTACCTCTTTAAATTTATAAAATTTGGAATGGATTTACATTGGGTTGTTTAAGATAAACATTTTATTAGAGTTTTTATTAAGTAGAGTCCAATCAATTCTTAGAAACAAACATGTTTGACAAATTTCTCAAGTTCTATATCACTAAGCATGTAAAGATCAAGACAAGACCTATGTTTCAATAAGTATTTTGAGGTCCCATATTACCAACTTCCAAAAAAGATTATAACATGCGGTCAAATTATTCTCAATATTACCTAAACATGCTTGACAAGATTTCCCATGTTCCACATCACCAAGCATGTAAAGATCAAACAAGGAGCTTGGTTCCAATAAGCCTCTTGAGGTTCTATATTACCATCTTCCAGAAAAAGATTACAACACATGATCAAATGTGTAAGAGTTGATGAGAAATCCCAAATGAGCCAAGAATCACTTGCAATTAAAACAACCTTCCACAAGAGAGAAGCAATAGAAATATTATGAAGGCAAACTTGTATTAGATGCATATAGAATGGTACGACATACAATGATGAAACCTCATTATAAAGACAAGGTTGAAAGCCTAAGTCATACTAAGACCATGACAAGTGTCTCAATTATATGCCTTGAGACAAAAATATAAGTGACCTAAGTAAGCTTAAGTATGCAAGTGTGAATAGGACCTAATATGAACTATTTAAGTAAAACACCTTTTTCACACTAACAAAATGACTGTCAATATTACCCTTAAGTTCTTAGATTACTATTACATTGTCCTCTCTCTTTTGTTGTTCCCCTTGCCTACAATTCCCTCTCCCCCAATCTTCACCCCTACCCTTTCGTCCCCACCACTGGTTGTAAACAATTGATGGTTTGTAGTCAACATACTAGTTATTTACGTGGGGATCTAAGCTCTCACATAAACAACTAGTGTGTTGATTGCAATGTATCAATTATATTAAATACCTTTTCATCTTCACACCCTCTTACTCCTCTCCAACTCTATGTGCTCCTCTCTTCACTAATATAAAATTAACCCATAAACAATAGTCATATACTTATAATAAATATTGAACACTTCCATATGAACATTTGAAATTATATTTTTTTCTTTTCAAATTTACTTTTATATATTTAATCATCTCAAAATAATCTTTAAAAAAAAAAACATTACACCAATGACAGTTTTCTGCAGAAAAGGGACCCACAATTTTTTTTTAAAGAAGTATTTGGCTTGACTAATGGAAATGGAAGTATTTGGCTTGACTAATAATATTTTAAAAAAAGAAAAACATTACACCAATGACATTTTTCTGCAGAAAAGGGACCCACATTTTTTTTTCAAAGAAGTATTTGTCTTGAAAACACATCTGCTCCTAAAATAAAGGGTCGATATTTGGAATTGGATGTATGAAGGTTTTATTCTTCCTCAGAGCCCCAAAAAAATAAAAAATAAAAGACCTTCAGGAGACTAAGAGTAGCCTATAGAACAACCGACCATGTCACAATATTTTTCTGAATTACTGTTCTTCAAAAAGATTTCGCACCAATATTTCCATCCTCAAATTATCAGTGTTTTAGGTGGCTGAGGTAATGTATTCCAGATTATTATTCAGAGGTATAGTATTCGAGATTCTTACTCAGACTGAAGTATGTGGACTAAGCACTGACGAAATTTCCAACGCGCATTTCTATAATCAGGTCAATTGTCGTGTAACAAAGCACTTAAGAGATCATCATTCAGACTAAAGTATGTGGACTACAAACAAATATACACAGATAAAAATCATGTCAATCGTCGTGTAACAAAGACTCTATTCAAGGTTTTCACAAACAGGATGTTCTCACTGGACTAGGAAAACAAAGTTACAAAATCAGCTTCGATCTTTTGCAATTATCAATCTGACCTCTGCTCAGAGGAAATTAAGAAACACAGCTTAAAACAACAATTTTACTGGACATGTATTACAGAAGAAGCCTGGAGCTGTTGGATTCTGCCATTTGTTTGTGGCCAGTGTCCCAATTAAAGATCGGACTGTACCCCGTTCTAGCTGCTGTTGTCTCTATTTCATTTTCTTGGGGTACCCGAGTTTTGGGTTGATTACTTTTATCCTCCATATCTGGAAATAAAAGAGGCGACAACAGAGGAATTGGGCCGCTCTTACTAAACAAATCTGCAGGTGGAGATTGCACTTTCAACGGCGGAGGTGCACGCTCTCGTAACCTATTTCTCTGCTGCACAGATTCCATGAAGCAAAACAAACAGAATTTTATCCAAAGCTCCTCCTTCCAATTGAAGTCTGATTTGATGACTCAACAATGGCAAAGGCCTGTGTATTTATTCACTATTCCCATCAATGTTTTCCTATTGCTTACGGCTTTTCGCTTGGCTGCTACTTAAATATTATCCATTTCAACAGTTAAACAGTTAATAGTAATTTTACACCTTATCCACAACAAAGTGATAAATATTTGTCCTCTTTTTATTGATCAAAATTGTTGTATGACTGTTAAAAGTGGATGATCCACTTTGAGGCAATATAAAAACACTAGGCTATTGATAAAATAACTGTCGTTACTTGATATTTGAAAAATAAGCTCTGGTCTATATTCGCAATCTTGTTTAACCAGCCGAAAGGGAAACCCATAATGAGGATGGATGTCAATTTCTATCGGTTTCACACAAGATATGGGATCTTTTGGAAGAAAAGCTATGCTACAGTAGCGTTTATCTTTAGCCAAGGATTCGCCTTGCTTTTCACGATTATCGATTAGTCTTTGCTCGCCGACAAGCAGGAATGATAGAGTGATATAACGAAAGGGATCTGTCATAATTACAAGAAGAAAGAAGCCATTAATAATGATAAAAAGTTGCTTTATTGATGATAAAGATAACTACGAGGATTGCCTCGTGAAATAGACTTCCTTCGACGTAACTTACTTGTAAGCTCCAACTTTGAAAAATATACCATGTTTAATTTTTTTCTAGAGCTTAACGCGGATCACTCTACACGTTTCTTTGAATCAATTTGTTAACGAAAGCATTCATTGACAATACATGTGTGAAACTTTGATCTTTTGCACATTCCTTGACTACAAATTTTAACATTTTGGAGTTTTTTTTTCAACTTGCTTCTCTGCACAAAGTTTTTTTTTTAATAGATGTTGATGTTATTTATTATTTTCCTCATTATTTCAAGGGATATGTAGTTCCTTTCTTAGACTATTCGTTAGCTTGAATGTTAAAGAGAAGTTATTGGAATTTAGAAGAGTTTAAAGAGTCAGTTTATTGTGGCTAATGTGCTTGTCATTGTAAATAGTTGGTACGTTGATCATAATGTGTCAATTTATGTTGGGGCGGCCCCCATCGCAAATAGTTGTACATTGATCACAATGTACCAACTCTTTGTGTTGGGAGTGGCTTCCATCATAAATAGTTAGTCTGTTGACTATAATGTATTGGTAATTTACACAGAGTGTTATAGGAGAAATACTAAGCTTCCCTTATGATTATTTTATTAGTTCATTCAAAACATTTTCTTATAAAACACACTATATCTATTATTGCATATTTTGAGATACATAATAATAATAATGATTGTATTTTGATGCACTAGTTTCTAGTTTAGGCATATAGTTGCTCCTATTATTGGAATGTTCTCTACCATCCATGTACGTTGATCCCTAATTTGTTTCCAAGTCTAATTGGCTTATTTTGGTCACTCATAGACATTAACTATTGCAATTTATTTCCTTTAAAAAATATAAAACAATATTATTTCACAAGTTTTTAATTATATTCTACATAGATAAGTGATGTTTCCATTTTGAGCTAGAGAGGTTTAAAGAAAAAAATTAAAATCATTTGCTCAATGGATTACACTTAATCATATGAAGGATCAAGGTCAATCCTTATAAATTCTAAAATCACATAAGTCTTTCATTTATGTATAATATAATAAAAATTAATTTTCGTTATAATGTAATATTGGAGTTTATGTAGTTTTGACATGGATCTTCGTATAGTTATCTCTTTTTCCATGTGTGTGCGTGTGCATGTGCATGTGTACATGTGCATGTGTGCATGCACACATGCATGGTCATTTCAATCCTTCTCTCTTTGTATGTATATGTCTGGTTACTTTAAGTTTTCTTTGTAAATTGGTTATGTGTTGGGTTTTGTAATAAGAAAGAAATTACTAAGATTTAATGTCATAGTGATAGCTACAACACTAATCAAGATCAAATAATAGATTGAACAATGTTATTTCTCATTAGTTAGAGAGTAAAAGACTCAAACAAGATATAAAACAAAATAGATACCTAGACCATTACATGCAAGAAAATGAAAGATTATGAATATGTGAATGAGGGAAAATTAAAGCTATGTGAGCATTTCTAAGAAATGCAAAAGAGGATGAAGGTGGAATATGAAGAGGCATCACTCAATCCACTCACCATTATTAAGCTTAAAGGAGTCTAGTTAATCAAGTTAAACTAGGTGTAGGAAAATACCTAATAAGTTAATACAAAAGAATAAACATCTAGGTGAACACCCCCATTAAGTGCAACTTAGGTGGGTGAAAAATATGGGTCCTAAGAATGTATATCCTAATGAGGTACCCACGTACATAAAGTCCCCCCATTTAGAATAAGCTCCCACACACCCTCCCCCCACCCAAAGAAAAGATAGAGAAGCCCCTCAAAAGAAGCTTGAGAAAAAATATCCCCCTGAAAAAGGAGAGGAGAAAGAGAAGGACCATGTAGGCCCCCAAAATAGAAAACCCCCTACAATATTATTAACTCCACATAGTAGATATAATATAGACATATATGGTCTCATAATGTGTGCTAGAGTAGGTCCCTTCAAATTGAACAATGCATCTTCCTTTTGGAATAAGGAAAACCCATGATGCAAGTCTATTGAATTCCCATTCCAAACATGGAATGAATAGATGAAACATCAATAAGGTATTTAGAGACTACAAAATATCACCATAATAATGCTAAAATGTGTCATAATCAAATCAAAATTGCCAAGATTAACTAAACAAAGTGACCTCTCAAAACTAGGTGGAAATTGATAAATACTAAAGATATGGAGACAAAAGCTATAAGAAGCTATCATAAAAAAGGAGGACTAAGTTCTTAAAGGTGTCCTCAAGAAATACTAGGTGGGATTCCACAAATATATTTGAAAAATTTGGTAAGTAGACCTCCCAATGAGGTGGATCATGAAAATTGATATGAGCCCATTACACAGATTTGCTACAAGACTTCAATAAAGAAATATTGAACTCTAATGAAGCATTTGGTGATAATGGTGGAATGCCAGTGCATGTCATTAGACAACACTTTTGACCCCATGATGATGTGCCTACAATACATGTCTAAGTATGAACAACAATCAAATTTTCCAATGTCAAAATAGAAGAGTCCTTAGCCTCAGGATGCTAACTTAGGGATAAACAACATAAAACCTTTGAATTTGAAATAGGTTTCATAAAATCCAAAGAATCTAATGAAGTCTCTAGATGAGAAGAAGCATTAGGAAATGTCTCTATGTCATAACATTCAAGATCTTCTCAAGAAACAATGATTCCAGCTATATCGTGATCATATGTTCAGAAAGCATCAAGATGCATAAGACAATTTAGAGTAGGGCCCTTTGGGAATGGATATTCATTAGTCTCCATACATCTCCTATATTTTGGTCTAGAGGTCATGAGTGCTCTCAATATGAGTGGTGGCCATCATGGTGTCAATATTAACAATACACATAATTAATCCTGGAAGATATGTTTAATCTTGTCCCTCCATAAAAAATTTAGCCAAAAGGATGTGGGTTTAGGAACCAATCCACAAAACTGGGGTAAGAGATGAACCCACTTGAAATTCCCTAGGATACCATCTTGCTAGTACATATAATTACATCTATGTAATTTGGTAACAAAAAGATACCTTTTGATAATGATGTTTAACTTCTTGATTAGTTAATAAATCCAATAAAGAGCCCTCCTAAAATGAAACTTTATCTCAACTCATGATTACAATAACCCATAAAAGACCTCCCAAACAAGTACAAGACTATGTGACTTTTTTATTAGTGCATCGTATAGTACTTGATAATGTTTATAGGCTCTCAAATAAAGCATTTTGTAGAAAGTATATTTGAGATATAGAATGAAAAGAAACAAAGGACATTAGCACAAAGTATGTGAAAAATATACACTTTCAAAAAACAAGACCAAAAAAGGAGTCTATCTATGCAAGATATGGCCCTTCAAAGGTCTCAAAATATGATTTGCACAATAAAAACTTTGATAAAATATGATTTCTAGAAAATCAA
Source organism: Cunninghamia lanceolata (assembly GCA_027924645.1). Classification (NCBI taxonomy): domain Eukaryota; kingdom Viridiplantae; phylum Streptophyta; class Pinopsida; order Cupressales; family Cupressaceae; genus Cunninghamia; species Cunninghamia lanceolata. Next base: position 7,866,394 of record BSBN01000394.1, read on the forward strand.
GGAGTCAAAACTAAAAAAAAAAGATTACACCATCATGAAGTTGTCAAAATTTGGCCTAAATAAAAAATACACTAAACAGGACCTTCAATGGTTGAGATATGAAGTCTCAAATTTCAACTCTAAAATTGAAACTCCATTAGTGAGGGCCTATTCATCAAACACAAATAGATAATATCACTAAATTTAGAATCCTTGTCATAATTGGTTGGAACTACTAGATTTAATAATACTAGCAAAAATACCACCAAATTTAATAGACAACCAAACAAATATAGAGGGCCTCTAGTTTAATAAAAAACACTAAAATCACCACCAAACATAGTGATGGCCACTAAATCTAATAATCTGCCAAATATAGAGAGAATCTCTATTAAAGTTATCAATGCTATCAAATTTGATAGAACCATTGTAATTGCTGCTAAAAATAGTTTCCAAAATTAGAAGAAAAAGTCATTGGGCTTGGAAAATGCCACATGAGCCTATGTATGGAGGAGAGGTTTTAACCTAGAGTGGAGGTGGATCCTCACATGATAGGCTATGGGCTAGTGGTGGAGGCCTTATGTGAAAGAAGATGGCCTATGGATGCAAACCGTATATACATGTTGTGAGCCTTACTATATATATTTCTAGTTTTAATATTTAAAATAAAACAATTGATGTAGATAGTACTCACACATGCATAGGGAGTCACATGACCTCAGGTTACGAACCCAGGATTATTTTTCTTGCCTTTTCTACAACTTCCTCTAAATTGAACAAATTAACAGTCTACCTATGGGATTTTGGTCACTCCAAACACAATGGATGCCTACAAAAACTATCAAACTACCCCAAAAAATGAGTGACCTCTAAGACCACCTAGAGCTTTACACAAACCAAAATATCTCTTGCCCATAGAAAAACTACATGAGTATAGCCAATTTACAGTCAAACCTAATGATTTTTGTGTCACTAAGTCTCATGGTATCCTTAGATTTTCATCCAGAGCCTCTAAAATTTAATCCACCAACAAAACCCAATCATGCAAGCATAGAAAAACAACCAATGATAAATTAGTTGCCTAAAATCAGTTTTAGTGAAATAATTTAGTCAATTCCAACTATGTCAAGCCTTTCATACATGATGGTGCAGCCAAGAAAGATACATAGTGTACTAAAAATAACTCACATGTAGAAACTAGAAAATTAAATCTCTCATAAGCTCTTAAAATAGGAAAGATGGACTAGACTAGAACATCATCGCTTGATACCAAGTTAAATTTTGTAAGAAGTGTTGGCAAGATAGAGTTGACTTTACAACAAAACAAATCCACTACAAAGAAAATGTAGTATACTCAATTGACTACTAGATCATCCAAAAGATATACCGACTATAACAAACAAAATACTTTGTATATCTAGATATAAGTAGCACTAGGAGATACAAGATGATGTTGCAAGTATGGGTCCAACCGGTGTTGTCATTAATGTCAATATACTCCTACTGCATTGATGTCAAGGATTGGATTAGCTGTGTGCTAGGGATATTGAAAAAATTAGTCCTATCAGAAATAGAGAAGAACAGTGAAGACAATGAAGTTCTATGAAGTGAAGATCCCAGCTAAGGTGAAGATCAGAGGATGTGCATCAAAGGGTTTGTAGATATGTGTCTAAAAGTGATCCAGTAAAGATTTGAGAGGTTAGCATGAAGATTTGAAGAAGTTATGGCCATATGAGTAAAACCAGTTCTGGCAGATGTTCAGAGGTGACAGATTGACACAAATAGGTCTAGTGAGATCTGGAAATGCAATATCTTGTTCTATAGATTTGGTGGAGTGTTTAGGAAGTCAATGTGAATTGACAACTCAATTGGTTCATGGTCTAGAGGTTTGCAAGCATTTATTCCAATATGACAGTGATGATAGACTGTGTTCTTGAGGTTTTGGATAAAGAAGAGAATGATTTCAATAAGCAGAAGTGGTGTGGATGTTCTTGGTGATTCAGGCAACCTTGTGGGGGTCTCTAGATTGTGTCCAGTTCGTGTTGGTGGTCTGCATTGAAGATTGAGCTCGTAACTGAAGAATTACTTCCAGACGATGTTCTTCCTAAACTTGGTCAATTGGATGATTTACACATCTTGCGGATGATCTTGAAGATGTTCTGCGAAGGATGGCATGTTCCTAAAAGAAGATTGAAGTCCCAGATATGTGTGACCAACAGTGTGGTGATTCGCATGAAGTCTTTTGTAATAAATCAAGTTGTATTTGTCTATTTGCTCTGTAATAAAATAAAGAATGTATTGTGCCAATTTTGATGATTATCCCAAAGTTGACGTCTTGTATAAATGAGAGTTGTGAAGTCATTTCAAAGTGGCATGGAAGAGATGAGAGTGTGGTAGAAAGGAGAAGAGCAAAAAGTAGAGTAGAAGTATTGAGATTAAATGGAACTGACTCAAGCATGGTGAAGATGCTAATCTTCAGTTCAAGTATGTAACATTTATTATTCTATAGACAATGTGTCTCCTGTAGGCAGTGGGCCTCTTGTGAGTAATGTGCTCAAGTAGTGAGCCCTAATTGGCATGTGCCATTTTGTTCTTCTTATTCTTTTAACAGAGAATACAATCTTGGGTTAGTCACCTCGTGGTTTTTCCCTTAACCAGGTTTTTCACATTAAAATCTTGGTGTCATATGTGTTAATGTGTTTCTACTCTTGAATTATTGCATTATGCTTCCATGATTAATTTATTATTATGTTGTTGAATTACAAGAAGGATTTAATTGTTTAAAGAATAGAAAGTTTTAGGACAACTGATTCACCTCCCCCCCTCTTAGTTGTCTGTCCTAAAACTAACAATTGGTATCAGAGCTAAGTTCCTCTAAAAGAGCTTAATCGCTTGAGAAGATCCAAGATGTCTTCCTACAAGAAGGATAGTCTGAGGTTTGATGGAACCAATTACACTCTTTGGAAAAGCTGCATGGAATGTCACTTGCAATGTATGGGAATGCAATATTGGACCATAACTTCAAAGAAGTATGTTCCTCCAAAGAATGGTCTGACAACTGTAGATAAAATCAAAGATACTAAAGATAATCTTCGAGCTAAAGAAGCTTTATTAAGTGCCTTATCTGATTTAGAACTGACAAATGTTATAGATTTAAAAACTGCATATGAGATTTGGGGAAAACTAGAACTTCTGCATAAAGGGGATAGATATGTTAAATGTGCCAAGCTATAGAGTTTGAAAGGAAAATTTGAAAACCTAAAGATGAATGAAGATGAGAATATCGCTACATTTATGTCTAAAGTAAATGAGCTTGTTTGTGGCATTAGGTGTGTTGGTGGAATCTTGGATGAAGATGAGATTGTTGCCAAAGTTCTTAGATCCCTACCTCCTTACAAACACAAGGTTGCTACCATTGAAGAATTCAAATCTTTTTCAAATATTACAAGAGATCAATTGGTTGGAAAATTAGCTACATTTGAATTGGCTAAGTTTGGAGATGCACCCCCAAGACTAAATATGCATTCAAAGCTAGTGCCTCTATAAAAGGCAAACAAAGATATGATCCAGGTGAGAACTCCTCAAAGAAACTATCATGGTATGAAAAAGCAAGGAAAGATCTGGAAGAAGATGAAGCAGAAGCTGCTCAAGTTGAATCCCTTATTGCAAAAAGACTACCAAGAGGATCTGGTAAGTATGAAGGAAAATTGCCCTTCAAATGTTTCAACTGCAACAAGATTGGTCATTTTGCCTCAAGGTGTCTAGAAAGATTTTCAAGGGCAAATCCAAACCAATCAAGATTCCAAAAGAAATGTTACTATGTTCATGAAGAAGATGATGATGATGAAGGAGTAACAGATGATGAATCAAAGACAGTAAACAAATCTGGAAGTGACTAGGTGTTTATTGCCATCAAGGAAGAAGATCCAATGCCCTCTGAATCTGTCAATCATAAAATGATAGAAAGAGCTTTGGCTCCCCAAGTTAAAGAAAATGATGTTTGGGTCATTGACAGTGGATGCTCCCACCATATGACTAGTGACAAAAATAAGTTCATAGATTTGGAAAGATATGAAGGAGTTCTAAAATTTGGTGATAATTCTGCTGGTAGAATCAAAGGTAGAGGAACTATTTCTTTTGATGGGAAGAACAAAACCAGTGATGTATTGTATGTTGAAGGTCTAAAGCACAATCTTCTCAGTGTTGGGTAGTTGGTGGATAAAGGCTATGATCTCTGACTCAAAAATAGAAAATATAAGAGCTTTGAAAGTTCTAGAACAGAGATTACATTCGGTACTCAAACAAAAGGTAACATCTTCCACTTTGTTGGTACTAGAAAAAGTTGTTTATTTCTTCAAATTGATCAGAGTTGGTTGTGGCATAGGAGAATGTGTCATGTGAATTTTGATAATATCATCAAGATAAGCAACACTTAGGCTATAGGAGATCTTCCAAGATTGGTGAAACCTACTAACAGTTTATGCAAAGAATGTCAGTTGGGTAAGCTGAGCAGAGTCACATTCAAAAGTAAGGAACAATCTTCTACCAGATTGTTGGACTTAGTACATACTAATCTATGTGGATCGGCAAGAATCAGGAGTTTGTGAGGTGATAGATATTTCATGTTACTAATTGATGATCATTCTCAGATGATGTGGGTGAATTTTCTAAAAGAGAAATTTGAAGCTCTTGAGAAATTCAAAATATTCAAGGATGTGGTAGAAAATGAAATCAGATTAAACATAAAATGTCTTAGGTTTGATAGAGGTGGAGAATTCACATCTGGAGAGTTCATAGAATTCTATGAGAAACATGGGATAAAAAGACAACTATCTGCTCCAAGGACTCCACAACAGAATGGAGTAGTGGAGAGAAAGAACTGGACCATCCAGGAAGCATTTAGAACCATAATGATGGAAGCAAATGTTCCTCAGATCTACTGGAGAGAAGCTGTAAGCACTGCTATCTATACGCTTAATCAAGTACAAATTAGAAGCAATGCTGGTAAGACCCCTTATGAACTCTGGTTTGGCATCACTCCCATTGTGAAGTATTTCATTGTCTTTGGTAGCAAATGTTACATTAAAAGAGATGAAGACCTTGGCAAATTTGATGCTAGAAGTGATGAAGGAATATTCTTGGGCTATTCTACACAAAGCAAAGTATACCAGTGTTATAACAAGAGATTGAGAAAGACTATAGAAAGTACAAATGTAAAGGTTGATGAAGGCATTGAAAAACCCTCAAGGTTTTATGAATATGAAGAAGATGATCAGAATGATGTTTTGGTCCAAGAAGTTAAAGTCCCTTCTAAAATTTAGATCTAGAGTGATCCAAAGAATCAAGAAGAAGAGATAAGTTTGAATGAACTTGTCCAAGAAATAGAAGTGCAAGAAACTCCCCAAACTCTCAGGTATGTAAGAATGAATCATTCTAAAGACCAGATCATAGGTGATAAAAGAAAGGTGTTCATACAAGAAGAAAGATTGCTCAAGACTCAGAAAATTATTGTCTCATTTCAAAAATTGGACCAAAAATAGTGAGTGAAGCATTCAATGATGAAAGATGGACTAAAGCAATGAAGGAATAGTTGATGCAGATTGAGAAAAATCACACTTGGGATCTTGTTCCCAGACCTAGAAACAAAAATGGAATTGGAACCAAATGGGTCTTCCGAAACAAACTGAATGAAGATGGTAAGTAGTCAGAAACAAAGCCAGATTGGTTTGCAAGGGTTATTCTCAAGTAGAAGGAGTTGATTTTGAAGAAACTTTTGCTCTAGTGGCAAGAATTGAAGCAGTCAGATTATTTTTTGCCTTTGTTGCCTTCAAGGATTTCAAAGTATATTAGATGAATGTCAAGTCTACCTTCCCGAATGGTGACTTGGAAGAAGAAGTATACATTGAGCAACCAGATGGATTTCAATTGTCTAATCATGGTGATATGGTCTGCAAGTTGAAGAAAGCATTGTATGGACTCAAACAAGCCCCAAGAGCCTAGTATGAAAGACTGGATAAACATCTTTTGAAGATTGGTTTCAACAAAGGTACTGCTAATAGTAACTTGTACTTCAAAATTATTCATGAAAATATCTTGATTGTTGAAGTATTTGTTGATGATATCATTTTTGGAGGAAGAGATAGTATGTGCAAAATTTTTGCAAATCAAATGAAAAGTGAATTTGAGACATCCATGTTTGTGGAAATGAATTTCTTCTTAGGTCTGGAAATCGCGCAAACAAAGAAAGGAATCTTCATTTCACAGACCAAATATGTGAAAGAATTGTTAAAGAAATTTGGGATGGAAACCTCAAAAATAATGAATACTCCCATGGCAACTAGATGTAAACTGAGCAAAGATGATGACTCTCCTAAAGCTGATAAGAAAAAGTACAAGTCAATGATTGGAGGACTACTATATCTTACTCAAACTAGACCTGACATTATGAATGTTGTTGGTCTTGTTGTGAGTTTCTAAGCTAATCCCAAAGAATCTCATGTCATGGCAATCAAGAGGATTCTCAGATATCTAAAAGGAATAGTTGAGTATAGTTTATGGTATCCTAGAGATCATGATTTCTGTCTTCATGCATATATTGATGCGAATTGGGTAGGAGATGTGGATGACCGAAAGAGTACTAGTGGTGGTGCATTCTTTTTGGCGAAAAGATTGGTTTCTTGGTTGACCAAGAAATAAGAGGCAATATCTCTGTCCACTGCAGAAGCAAAATATATTGCAGTAGTAGGTAGTTGCACTCAAGTATTGTGGATGAAGCAAATGCTAAGAGACATCAGAGTGGAGTATGAGGAACCTATCACAATCTTATGTGATAACTTAAGTGCAATAAATATATCAAAAAATCTAGTGTTGCATTCTAAGACAAAACATATATCCATCAAGTTTAACTTTTTGAGAGAGCAGGTGAACAAGCATGAAGTCAGATTGGAGTTTGTGCCCTCCAAGGATTAGATTGCAGACATTTTTACTAAACCTCTACCTAAGGACTCTTTTGAGTATCTCAGGGAGAAGTTAGGGGTTATTACCCCTCCAGTTCTAAATTAAGGTGCACTAATGTGCATCAGTCCAGTGGATCTCATAGTCATATTTTGTGGTTCGGATTGATGATAGGAAGCTGCTACTCAGGGGGAGCAATCTGTATGATTCTGAGTGATGCAAGTAAGTGCCCTTTGCCATTGATGTCAAAGGGCAAGAGAAGACATGTGAAAAACAAAAAGTGGTTGTTGATCAAAGGGGGAGCAGTAAAGGAAGAGAAGACATGTGAGTGGTTGTTGTTGACAGGGGGAGCTAATTCAGTCAGTGAGGAGAAGTTCTTGTCTTGATTGTTAAAATAGTTTTTCACATCATATGTTTCCATCAATGACAAAGGGGGAGATTTTTGCAAGTATGGGCCCAAACGGTGTTGTCATTGATGTCAACATACTTCTGTTGCATTGATGTCAAGGATTGGATGAGCTGTGTGCTGAGGATATTGAGAAATTATTCCTATCAGAAATAGAGAAGAACAGTGAAGATAGTGAAGCTCTATGAAGTGAAGATCCCAGCTAAGGTGAAGATCAGAGGATGCACATCAAAGGGTTTGTAGATATGTGTCTAAAAGTGATCCAGTAAAGATTTGAGAGGTCCACATGAAGATTTGAAGAAGTTATGGCCATATGAGTAAAACTAGTTTTGGCAGATGTTCAGAGGTGATAGAGTGACACAAATAGGTCCAGTGAGATCTGGAAATGCAATATCTTGTTCTGTGGATTTGGTGGAGTGTTTAGGAAGTCAATGTGAATCAACAACTCAATTGGTTTGTGGTCTGGAGGTCCACAAGCATTTATTCCAATATGATAGTGATGACAGACTGTGTTCTTGAGGTTCTAGATGAAGAAGAGAATGATTTCAGTAAGCAGAAGTGGTGTGGATGTTCTTGGTGATTTAGGCAACCTTGTGGGGGTCTCTAGATTGTGTCCATTTCATGTTGGTGGTCCGCATTGAAGATTGATCTCATAATTGAAGAATTACTTCTGGATGATGATGTTCTTCCTAAACTTGGCCGACTGGATGATTTACACATCTTGCGGATGATCTTGAAGATGTTCTGCGAAGGATGGCGTGTTCCTCAAGGAAGATTGAAGTCCTAGATATGTGTGGCCGATAGTGTGGTGATTCACATGAAGTCTTTTGTAATAAATCAAGTTGTATTTGTGTATTTACTCTGTAATCAAATAAAGAGTATATTGTGCCAACTTTGATGATTATCCCAAAGTTGATGTCTTGTATAAATGAGAATTGTGAAGTCATTTCAAAGTGGTGTGGAAGAGATGAGAGTGTGGTAGAAAGGAGAAGAGCGAAAAGCAGAGCAGAAGTATTGAGCTTAAATGGAACTGACTCAAGCATGGTGAAGATGCTAATCTTTAGTTCAAGTATGTAACATTTATTATTCTATAGACAATGTGTCTCCTGTAGGCAATGGACCTCTTGTGAGCAGTGTACTCGGGTAGTGAGCCCTAATTGGCATGTGCCATTTTGTTCTTCTTATTCTTTTAATAGAGAATACAATCTTGGGTTAGTCACCCCGTTGTTTTTCCCTTAACCGAGTTTTCCACATTAAAATCTTAGTGTCATATGTGTTAATGCATTTTTTTTCTTGAATTATTGCATTATGCTTCCATGATTAATTTATTATTATGCTGTTGAATTATAAGAAGGATTTAAGTGTTTAAAGAATAGAAAGTTTTGGGACAACTGATTCGCCCCCCCACTCAGTTGTCTATCCTAAAACTAACAGATGAATGTAATAGAGAATGTAGAATATATAATGTAAGAGTAAAAATGAGAATATGAGTAAGAATAGAATGTAATAGAAGGATTAAGGAAAGAACTGATGTATAAGTGAATGTTGTATTAGAGATTTATATATGATGGGATATGAGAATATAATCTACCACATGTTGATATAATGGACATGTGTAATGTGTTATTATATATCGTGTGTGTGTGTGTGTGTGTGTGTGTGTGTGTGTGTGTGTGTGGATATATTCAATTTTAATTATTCTATCCTATTGTAATCTAAAGAAATAGGTTTAGATCCTCAATCGATACCTTGTTCTTACTAACAATTTTATTCCATTTCTAGGACCCTAGTAAAATGGTAAAGGAAAAATTAGATCAACAAACATTTGATTTGTGGTGGTATAGAAGTTAGTAAAGGAGGATTATAGATAAGAAAGAAATTTTTTTATTGTTTGGAATAGAAGGGTAAGTAAAAGAAGTTGGGTCCATTTTTTCACTAAAAAGTGGATGAATTTTTCCTTAAAATCAAAGTTTGTCACAATTGGAGTCAAAATTTGAAGCACTTACACATAGAATCTTAAGAAAGTCTAGTAATATGAAACGCAATATTTTTATTCTAGTTATGAAATATGTAATTTATTCTAATATACAGATGACACAAATTAATTTTTCATAGGTTTGTACAAAAACTACTTTTAAAAAAAAAAAAATTAGAACCATACCATGCATGTGTATGGCCAGCATAATTTGACCTAAATAAAATTATTTTTATAAATCCTTTTTGGGAAAGATGTGTAATATAGTGAAGTTTTGATGAGGATTTTTTTTATAATTTTTTTCCAAATATCTTTTTTATTAATTTTTTATTGGCCCTAATTGTTGTTTTTGAAAACCCCTCATGTACGGCCAAAATAATTTGAGCTAAACTTATCATAAAATGATTTTTTCATTTTGTAATGAATGATGTGTAGATTGATGACATATACTTTTTAAAAAATATTAAAAGTTGACATTTCAAGTTTATGAACTAGTTTTCTCATAAATTAATTAATAAATAGAAAAACAAGTCAAATCATAAAAATTACATATTTGAAAACTACACATTGTCAACTATAATGGGTTTTAATTTTGTATAAAAAATCATAAAAAATGATGTCAGCCATATTCGTAAAGTTAGTCTTTTCTCTTATTGTGAGCATAGACTTGTACTTGCAGGTCCAAGGATAAGGGTTAGCTTATCATGCCTTTCCCAAGCCTAAAACCAAATGAAAAATGTGGGTTGTGGTTTCAAACTTTTAGGAAGAGTACCCATTGTAAAATGGGTACCCATTATTAAAAAAAATAGAACGAGTGCCCATTTTAAAATGGGTACCCATTCCTAGTATATCCGTTATTTTCCATTTTAAGTAAAAATGTCCTACCACTGTATATCTGCAACTTATATTTTCTATGTACGGCCCAAAATTAACAATTTCTGTGTTTTCTAATTCACATGTGTCTTGTGGAATCTCTTGACATGCCATATTCTATTCAAATTTTAAAAGGAGTCAATCATATGAACAATTTTGAAGTGGAATCAAGTACATGGGCTATTATCAAGAGGAATCAAGAAAGAGGGTTTTTTTTATTCACATCTACTTGTACTTCAGAATTTATGGAACAAGGGATCTACATCTAGTTGTACTTCAAAATTTCAAAGAGGTATCAATCTGAAAATAGATTAAATATCATTTTTTATTTTTATCAAGAGGGTTTGGTAATCATGAGATCAAAACAATGTCAAAGAAAAAAACATAGGAAGATCATGACCCCTGAAGAAATTAATGCAAATAGAGAGAAGGGAGCAAAAAGGCAAAGAGATAGAAGAACAAAGATTTGAGAAATGAATAATATTGAAGCATCTAGTTCCATGACTAGTGTTCAGAGAAGAACATTCAAGAGACTATGAAGGATGGGATGAATGTAGATGATGCAAATGTGAAAATGGTGAATATGGAAGAAAATGTGACTATAGAAACAAATTTAGATATGTCTCCAAACCCACCTTTCAATGATATGGAAAATATGACTATAGAAACAAATACAGGTATGTCTTGAAACCCACCTTTCAATGATATTGATCATATTAGTTATTTAAATGAAGATGGATATACCAATGATGAGCTCAATTGTACTACTAAAAATATGAAAAATGGAAATGAGAATGAAATCCCTTATGAGTGAAAATGAAAATGTCTTTTTTAAAATTGAAAGAAATGTCTTGGATATTCTTCCTAGTAAGATTTCTTGGAGACAAATGAGAACCCATGCAAATAGATTATATAAACTCTTTTTTATAGAAAAAGTCTTGGATTTTAATGTAACTCATGATGTAATTGATGAAAATGTGAAAAGTAATGAAAACGTTATGCATGTTTTTAAAACCTTAAAAGAAAAATGAATTAATGAAACAAGTTATATCTAGTATTGCTAGTGCTATTGATTTTATTGAAAAAAAAGAGTCTATTTAAAGATAGCAATGCAACATGAAGAGCTATACCAACTTCTTTAGTTAATAAATCAATTTTGAATAAAAGAATGATAAGTAAGACTAGTGAATTTCTAGATATAAATTATCCTAAATCTTTGAGAAGAGTAGAAAAGAGAAGAGAAAGCATTGAAAATGATCCAATTAACCGATGTTGGATTTTTAGTGGTAGATTCCCAAGGTCTGACATGAAATTAAATAATGAAATCAAATCTTTAATTGAAAAATATTGGCATGATAATAAAATGTTATCATCTAATGTTAGAGATGTTTTAAAATTAAGAGTGGGGTCCAAAATTCATGATCCTCATCCAAAACATCTATTATACATGACTCAAACTAAATAATATAAAAAATAATTAAATGATTTAGTGTTACCATTTCATGTCACCATAAGTCAAAGATCATTTGAGAAATGTAAACCTCAGTATGTGAAAATTAATAAACAATGAATCTCTCGTTTTTGTAAAATTCATGTGCAGTTTCATTATTATTATGATGTTTTTTGATATATACGTTGTACTTTGCATACTAATGAAATTATGCATGAATGTGGTATTAATATGCCACATCAAATAATCAAAGAGGTTATAGCAGGTTTGTTTTGTGAAACATCTAATGCATACTTATTTTATTCAAAAGCATGTATTTCTAGACAATGCAATAGATGTGGCTACTTTTCATTGTTAGGAGAATGTATGCATGAAAGTATTTCACATGAAATTGGACAACAATTAGTAGATGTGAAAAGATTAAGGAATGTTGAATATTCTTTGAAGGATGGAAAAATTGGAAAGTGTTGTTAGTCATAGAAAAAATTAGTGTACATGCATTCATTGTAGAATTTAAGGATAATATTGTATCCAAATATGTGAAACACTCCCAATATGATTAGTGGCTTGATGGACAATTTTAAACATTTAAAAACACATTTCCAACTGGAACTATACTATCAGTGGTTGACTTTGCAGAAAACTATACTCTTTCTCAACAAGAGGAAATTCAATCTCAGTATTATAATTTAATGCAGGTGGCCATCTTTCTTCATATTGTATATAAACATGCAGATGATAGTACAAAAGAGAATAAATTTTTTTGAGGTTGTACCATTTCAATTTGAGTGATAATTGGTTACACTCATCAACGTTTGTGCAATATTGTTTCAAAATATTTTATGAAAGTTTAAAATAAAGAGAAATCAAGATGGCACAACATCTCATATGGTCGTATAACTGTACAGGACAATTAAAAAATGCTTGAATGTTTTATTGGCTATGTAGGGCTCACAAAGAAAACAATATCCAACACATATGGAGTTTTTTTAAGCTATACATGTTAAGGAGAACATGATGGAGTTGAAGCATGTGTGAAAAGAGCTATTGCTAGAGAGCAACTAAAATTTGAGGATGCAGCAAAATTTAGAGATGCACGTGCAATTAAGGATTGGTGTAATGAAAAATTATCTATGGGATCAAGTGAGAACTCTACAATTCAATGATCTTCTTTTGGTTATTTGAAGAAGAGAATATTCTTACTCGACGTGATTGTGAGATAGTTGGTGGATCAACAAAATGACATTTATTTAAGAGTTCAAATGCAAGCACATGGACTATATGGACTAGGGAGATTGCCTATTTTTGTCAATTTTGTATTGCAGGTGATTGGGAAGCATGTGAAAATATATAATGGGTTGAAGAATGGAAACAAAGATCCTTGACACCTAGAGAAACACATGACCAACTTGAAACAACAATTGAAGATGATAATTAAGTGTTTACATCAGATGACTATGATTGTGCTCTAGACCTTGTACAAGAAGGTACTTTAATTCAATATTTTGTTTTATTACATTATTTTATAATATATAATTATATATGTATGCATGTATTTATGTGAATTATATGTCACACTTTATTGAATTAAATACTTTTTTTTGTAGGACATGTGTATATTATTGTTGTGCCTAAGGGAAATGAAGAGGAAACATAGTATTGGTTGGCTTGATGTGTTGAGAAAAAACATAGGTTGTTACATCCTAGAGTAGATGATGATAACTATGAGTATCCAACAAGTTCCGTGGTCATTGCTGGCACCTAGATACAAAACTATCTAATAAGAAAGAATGGTTTGCCTGCATTTTAGGATTATGAAAGACATAAGAAGATTATACACTAATCACATTTGGTTGTGGCAACAAATATAAAACTAGTCAGATATCAAGGGAGACTTGATAATAAAGAGTTATGGACACTTTCCATGGAAGAACATGAGTCAATTATAGATTTATTACAAAAAGGAGAGTATGCAAGTGGTACAATAGAATAAATTTGTAGGTTTGAATATAGTTGTATATATTTAAATTGATAGTTAATATATAGTTTATTAATTTACTATCATTCCATAACAAGTTTATATAAGTGATTGCATGTCTCCTTAAGTCATCCTCTTAGCTCCCCTTAAGCCATCCTATTACATACCCTTAAGCCATCTCCTAATTATAGAACTAATTTTCTCACATGACATATACTTTGAGTGGCTTGGTTAATCACCAAGCTTCAAATCATGAAAATACTAATCAAGCGAAACAATACTTGTACATTATTATAACATGTGTATTTCTAATAATTTTAAAAAATTAACGATATGTTATTTACATACATATGTGAGTAAACATACATACATGCATGCATGTAGAATGGTTAACATTAATAATAAGGTAATAGAAGTTTATACTCTTAGAGCTACTCTACTAGGAGGCGAACCTCTTAGTAGTAGATTTATGACATGACTATGCATATTATACACTATTTTATATTTGATGCGTTAATATTGTATAGTTTTGAGGATCATGTGATATATATATATATATATATATATATATATATATATATATATATATATATATATATATATATATATATACGTGCACACTATACTATACATATTTTATCTAGTTTCAATGTGTTCATGGATCATATTTATTTATTTTTAATAGCTATCTTATACCTTAGTTATGAACCTAACTAATTTGATATTACATTAGATTAGATAAATAAATTGATGATCAAATTTTATATATTGATGTATGATTTTATTTCAATTTGTATCAATTGATAGATTTATTAAAATTTATAATAATTTATAGTAATTAATGGTTAAGTAATTTATAAATTTTATATCAATTTAATAAATTGCATAAATTTAATTAATTATATGAATTTAATTAGTTAATTTTAGAATTTATAAGTTTATTCAATTTCATATTAAGTGTATTAATATTTTTTAAAAATCAAATGTCCCCCAAATCAAACTAATTTTTTTAAGGGTATAATTTGTAAAACAAGGCACATACCTTGCTTCCTAGTTCAATGATGCAATCACGGATGGAGGGTCCAATGAAGGACTATCCAACCATGTAGCCTTAACCATGCAATCTCACAATCCCAATAGAAACATAATGGAAAAACACACATAATAGTTGCACAACACAATATTCACAATCATAGGACACAAGATTTATCCTAGGAAAACCCTAAAAGGGAAAAACACAACCTCCAAAAGGTTACTCCTTTTATATTATTAGATCTTCAAATGCTTTACATCTGCCTCTAGGGCTTTCTTACATGCTTGGTCATAGCCCAATGCTTACAATAAGAATAAATAGATAGATCATCGCATTAACATCTTACTCCTTTTGTCCCTAATGCTAACTCACCATGTTTACTACTTCACTGCTACTCTTGTCCTTTGTCTTATCCTTTCTTCATTTCGTGGAATCTCCTTCTCCTTTCTCCATTCTCCACTACCTTATAGTCTTTCTCTATTCCCCTCACTCTTTGCTTCTTGAAACAATCTCAATTCATGCTTATATATCATTCTCAAGTCTACCAGATCATCTAGGTCAGCTACACAATGACATATAACACTATGCCACATGAAATGTGTAGTCAGCCTTGTATACACATGTCAGCCCCAAATCATATGTAGTGATGTAGAAATGAAATAAAACCATGCACTTCATATCATAAGCTCTACTAGACCCAATTTATCTCCACATGATCCCAAATCATTGGCTCAAACTTCTAGGCTTTAGTACAATTGTTCTTCATGCAACCCAATAACACAGTCTTCACTCTGATGTCTTTGGATATCTATTTGGAAACCCAAACCCCCTGAAACTTGGATCAAACCTGCCTCTTGACTAGCCCTATATATCCTCCAAACCACGAGACCAGAAAGCTAACTGCAATGGAATACGGTGACTCCCAATGACACCCATTTTAACCAGTTACATAGTCTTGCTTCAGACGCTTACAGATATCTTTACAGTGATCCATAACTTCTAAAACTTAGATAGGTCACACCTCCTTCCTTGTTCCACATAACCTCCAAACTGTGAGACCAAACAATCAACTGTGATGAAATGCGGTAGTCTCCTAGATGCTCCTACATCAGACTCTCAGGGTTAATTTGAAAGTGATGCTCCTACATCAGAATCCTAGGGTTAATTGAAAGTGATGCCCATCTTTTATTGTCTCTCATGTGGTAATATACTAGCACATAAAATTGATAAGTTCAGTGATCTACTTCCAAATCCTTACAACTGCCTTAGTTTGATGATCTGTCTACGAGATTGCAACTGCCTCATAGTCAGCATTCTGTTGACAAAACTTGCAGGCTGCCTCAAGCCATCTTTGCAAGATGACTCAATAGTCATATAGGTTCGGCTATTTATTCACAAATCATTGCACTGCTTCATGGTCAATGATCTGTATAGGTCTTCTTTGCAGACTGCCTCAAGTTCCTTCTCATTTATGGTGATCTAAGTTTGGTGCTCTACTTACAAATCATTACATTACCTCAATAGTCAATAGTCTGAGGAAGTCTTCTTTAAACATTGCTTCAAATTCCTCTTTTGTGGTGGTCTAGTTCAATGATCTGGCTATAAGGTTGCAACTTCCTCATAGTTCGATGCTCTGTTCAAAACACATGTAGGCTACCTCAAGACCAAGATTTTCCTCATACATAAAATTGAGAACAAATAACCTCAAGTCCCAGAACACTCAGGAAAACTCACTATGCTACCTCAATTTAGTACTTAGTTAATCAAAACATCTATGATCTCTCTCCGCATACATAGAACTTATCTGGTTCCTTCTCTGCACACATTTCCCCTACACTCCTCTCCAAGTCTTTATAAATACTTCTTTATTGCGGTGTGATTTCTTCTTCTTTTGTAGTAGAATTTTCATGTCATCCCTTTTTTCACTGTATTATGGGATTCTTTTCCATTATGCTCTTCACATGACCCCTTGCTCTTGATTTACACAAACTTTTCCCTTGTGTCAGTTCTTTAGTTGTTTTAGTCTACAACAAAACTCTCCTCACGATAAATGATTCACCCTCTTCTAGTTTTCTTACTGAACTTGGTGATCCAACTGGTTCTTCTTCCACATAAACTATCCCTGCACTATTTTCTACCCTCTTTTTAATAGTCCCTCAGTGACATTCAATGCTCGATGTTTTTCACCTCCACACTTGAAAATAGGTTCCTCTAAATGATCTCCTATCAAATCCCTTTTCATCTCTTTGGTATCCATAATTGCGGTAAGAATTATGACCTCATCTATTATTATTGTACTAGAAACTCCTATCATCTTTCCCTTACTGGTATGAATTGCTATCTCTTTTATGGTAAGAGCTTCTCTCCTCATTATGCTCTATATGTGGTCTTTGTTCTTTGCATCTTGATCCATGGATGTCCTCTTTTCCTTGCTAGCTAACTTGAATTCTCTCCTATACATGAATACTGATGTTTATAAAATCCTTTGATCATTCCTGTAACATGTCACCAATTTGATCCATCAACCCATCCGCAATTCACTTGCATATGACCTGTTATAGGTCCTTCCTTGTTCCAACACAACTTATCAGAGTGATTCTAAAACCCACAAATACTACAAGGATGTAAATCCCAACACATTCCTTTGTTATGTCCTTGTCTATTACAATAAGTACACTATATACATTACCTTCTTTTAGTTGATTTGTTTGAACCGGTGATATCCTCTTCATATCCTCTAACATATCCAAGGCCTACATTCATGGGCCTCACTACTAGCTCAATAGGGTCTCTAATTCCTTGCTAATACTTTCCCAATCCTTTTCCTTCATATCCCATTCTTTTCATGATTTTAAAACCAACATTGTCTGGACTTCCTTTTCCATTTTCACCACAAGTAGCAATGTTTGTAGGTTTAGACACTTCATCATCTTCAACCTTACTCTTATCATCTAAAGAAGCTTCAACTACCACACATAAATTATTTGTATCACATGAAACATCACAAAGCAATGGCTTAGATTTTAGACATTCATTTTCTTTTATGCAAGCTGTGAGTGATTCATCCAACTTGTTAGTTTGTTCCCTTAATCTTGATATTTCTTCCTTCTACACACTATTTTCACTCTCCAACTTCTTCAATTTTCTTTCCAAGGATCCATTCATTATTTTGATCTCATCAAACAACTCCCACCTTCCTACTAGTTCTTCAACACTTATTTTGACATCCTCAAATAGTTTTAGCTCTTTTTCTAATTCTCCATTCTTCTTCTTTACATCCTCTAGTTCTTCTTCGAGAGTATCATTTTCATATTTACCCTCTTCTAACTCTTTTATCTTCTCTCTCAATTCTAAATTACACTCTTTAACTTTCCTCAATTCTTATTCTAAAATATCCTTTTTCACAAAGTAAATTTTCATTTTCATTCTTCACTCTTTTCCCAATCTTCCCCATTGAAATGAATTACCCAAAGAGAAGTTCTTACTTGTGCCAAGATCAGCTACAGTGATCCAATTCTCCTTAATTATATAGCAATGTATTCACTTCTTTGCAAGATATTTAGATTGTACATTGGTGGTCCATCAATCCACTCAAACTACCCTCACCCCTGATCTTCCTTCTGTGGTGGTTGTTATTTAATTGTGGTGGCTTCTCTCTTTCTGTAGTGACACTTATTGCACTTTAGGGATTCACACTTTCTTCCAACACATTCTACCTTCCCAATAAATTCACAACCAGCTCTTATACCACTTGATGGAGTCACAGATGGAGGGTCCAATGAAGGACTATCCAACCATGTAGCATTAACCATGCAATCTCACAGTCCCAATAGAAATAGAATGGAAACACACACATAAAAGTTTCACAACACAATATCCACAATTGTAGGACACAAGATTTATCCTGGGTAAACCTTAAAAGGGAAAAACCCAACCTCCAAAAGATTACTCCTTTTATATTCTTAGATCTTCAAACACTTTACATCTACCTCTAGGGCTTTCTTACATGCTTGGCCCTAGGCCAATGTTTTCAATAAGAATATATAGATAGATCATCGCATCAACATCTTGTTGGCATTTGATTGTCATTGATGTCAACAATGGTTGGAGAATGCATTTGGTTGTCATTGATATCATGCACAAGAAGTATTGCCTTAGACACATCTTTTACAGATGTTGCTAAAGAAGACTATTACATATTCTATCCTTTGCACTCTCAAGTCATTGGGACATGATTCAGTATACTTCAGAACACATAGTGTATTTTTATAAGAGGTTTTTGGTCACTCTGGATTAGAATTCTACTCCACACTTTATTGCTATTGAAGATATGAACTTACGGAATTGAGGATAGGAAGATAATAGTATTGTGCATGTATATGTTTCCAATTTCACATATTTTTTACTTGTAGAAGAATGTTTTTGGTTTGGCAGTTCGAAAAACAAGGTCTCAGTGCTTAAATAGTCATAAAAGAGAATGTATTTTGCTCCACATTCTGTCAGAGTGATAAATATAGCTGTATGGTTTGGGGGATATGTTATGAATGATGTATAGGCACATCCATATGTGTTTTAGACATTTTGGTGTACCACAATACAATATCCTGTGTTGTGGAATATCATAGTTAGTCTGGAATGCTCTATTTTCAACAATTCAACATGTTTCTTATTTTGTGGATGTATAGAATGATTTGATACTTTAGTAGAAAGGTATATGGATGATGTTAAAAAGTTTCATTACTAAAATCTTGGTCTGCATGATGTTTTTGGCTTCTCCCTAGTGATGTGAAGATAAACAGGTAGTAGTGTTTGTGTAGTTTGAGCTGATGGTCTAGTTTCTATCATGTGTAGTGGATCCTAATCAATTGCTTTAAAATTGAAAGGTGTGTGGTGATGTTCTTTGAATGCTATCATGAGATGCTGAGGTCTGTAACTTGTTTCCTTGACATATTGTATGTGTTGAAGCTGACCCTTGGAGATTTACACATTTCATCTAAAGGAGTTTATGATGCTGACCTAATCAATGTTTTAAAGTGTTGCGGAGGGTATTCATAAGAGATCTGTCATTTGTGAAGGGAAGAAGTGTGATAAATTGGTGTGTAAAGAATGAAGTGCATGAAGTCAATTTGATGGCATAAGTTGAACAAGAAAAGAGGACTGCAATATCAACATAAGCTAGATGTTTTCCATACAATAGTTCATTGTAATTGTTATCTATGTAATTCTTATATCAGATAGTGAGTTTGTAGGGAGTTGTAGCTTCCTTGGGAGTGACCCTAAAAACTATGTTCAAGGAGTAGTAGCTTCCTTGGGTTGTAGCCCTAAAACAAAGTTGTAAATTTTTATAATAGTGAGAATTATATATTGTGACCTAACACTCATCGTGGTTTTTCTCATCTTGGGTTTTCTAGGTAAAAATGTTTCTGTCATTGTGTTATTTGATATGTTACATGCTTTAATTTTAGTTCTTCAAGTATTTTGATATGAATTTCTAAAATGAAGTAGTTAAATTTGTATAGACTAATTCACCCCCCCTCTCAGTCTCTAGATGTGTTCAACACATCTTACTCCTTTTGTCCTCTATACTAACTCACCATGCTTACGACATCACTACTACTCTTGTCCTATGTCTTATCCTTTCTTCACTTCATGGAATCTCCTTCTCCTTTCTCCATTCTCTACTGCATTATGATCTTTCTCTATTCCCCTCACTCTCTTATGCCTTCAAACAATCTCAATTCATGCTTATATATATCATTCTCAAGTCTCCCAAATCATCTATGTCAGCTACATGGTGGTGCATAACTCTATGCCACATGAAATGTGTGGTTGGCCTTGTATACACATGTCAACCCCAAATCATATGTGGTGATGTAGGGATGAAATAACACCATGTAGTTCATATCATAAGCTCTACTAGACCCAATTTACCTCCACACGATATTAGTTCTTGGTGCACGATCCCAAATAATTGGTACAAACTTTTGGGCTTCAATACAATCATTCTTCATGTAACCCAATAACACAATCTTCACTCTGATTCCTCTAGATAAATGTTTGGCAACCCATACTTCCTAAAACTTGGATCAGACTTGCCTCTAGACTAGCCCTATCTATCCTTTAAACCACAAGACTAGAAAGACAACTGTGGTGGAATGTGGTGGCTCCCAATGACACCCCTATTAACCAATTACATAGTCTTGACTTAGATACTTCCAGATATCTTTGCAATGATCCATAACTTCTGAAACTCGTATATGTCATGCCTCCTACCTTGCTCTACATAATCTCCAAACCATGAGAATAAACAATCAACTGTGGTGAAATGTGATAGTCTCCCAGATGCTCCTGCATCATTCAAATTCACCTACATATCTTAGAATCCAAATTAACCCACATGCATCCACAAGAGAATAAAGTTGGTATTCCCTTCTATGGATGTACACAAACGATTTACACTATACAAATAGTCCTAATGATACATCCATTCTCAATATTAGATTCAAATCTAATGGCTCATGTATCTCCCCTTAAGTCATCCTCTTACATCCCTTAATTCATCCTCTTAGCTCCCCTTAATCCATCATCTTATATCCCATTAATTCATCCTCTTAGCTCCCCTTAATCCATCCTCCTACCTACCCATAAGCCATCTCCTAATTATAGAACTAATTTTCTCACATGACACATACTTTGAGTCAAGCCTAATGTATCTCACCTTAATCCATCCTCTTAAGTCATCCTCTTAGCTCCCCTTAGTCCATCCTCTTATGTCCCATTTGTTGCAAGTATGGGCCTAACTGGTGTTGTCATTGATGTCAACATACTCTTGTTACATTGATGTCAAGGATTGGATGAGTTGTGTGCTGAGGATATTAAAAAAATTAGTCCTATTAGAAACAAAGAAGAATAGTGAAGACAGTGAAGTTCTATGAAGCAAAGATCCCAGTCAATTGAAGATCAAAGTATGCACCTCAAAGGGTTTGTAGATATGTGTCTAAAGGTGTTCCAGCCAATAATTTAGAGATCCGCATGAATATTTGGAGAAGTTATGGCCATATGAATAAAATAGGTTCTGGCAGTTGTTCAAAGGTGACAGAGTGGCACAAGTAGGTCCGGTGAGATCGGGAAATGCAATATCTTGTTTTGCGGATCTGGTATCATGTTTGGGAATTTAATGTGAATTGACAACTCAATTGGTTCATGGTTTGGAGGTCCACAAGCAATCCTTCTAATGTGACAGTGATGACCTACTGTGTTCTTGAGGTTCTAGATGAAGATGCAAATGATTACAGTAAGCAAAAGTGGTGTGGATGTTCTTGGTGTTTCATGCAAGCTTGTGGGGGTCTCTAGATTGTGTCTAGTTTGTGTTGGTGGTTTGCATTGAAGATTGAGCTCGTAATTGAAGATTTACCTTCGGGTGATGGTGTTCTTCCTAATCTTGGCTGACCGGATGTTTTGCACATGTTGTGAATGATCTTGAAGATGTTTTGTGAAGCCTAGCGTGTTCCCCAAAGAAGATTGAAGTCCCAACTATGGGTAGTCAACAGTGTAGTAGTGTGCATGAAGTTTTTCTAATAAGTCAAGTTGTATTTTTGTATTTTCTCTATAATAAAATAAAGTATGTGTTGTGCTGACTTTGATGATCATTCTAAAGTCGATGTCATGTATAAATAAGATTTGTGAAGTCATTTAAAAGTATCTATTATTGTGATGAGAAAGTGGTAGAGAAGAGGAGCGAAAGTAGAGCAGAGGTATTGAGATTAAATGGAAATGTCTCAAGCATAGTGAAGATGCTAATCTCTAGTTCAAATATGTAATATTTATATTCCTCTGTAGACAGTGTGTCTCCTATAGGCAGTGGGTCTCTTGTGAGCAGTGTGCTCGGGTAGTGAGCCCTAATTGGCAAGTGCCATTTTATTCTTCTTATTATTTTAATAGAGAATACAATCTTGGGTTATTCACCCCATGGTTTTTCCCTTAACCAGGTTTTCCAATGTAAAAATCTTGGTGTTATATGTGTTGAATGTGTTTATGCTCTTGAGTTATTGCATTTTATATAAGAAGGTTTTAAGTGATTAAGGAACAAAATTTTGGTGACAATTGATTCACCACCCCCTCTCAGTTGTCTATCCTAAAACCAACAATTGGTGTCAGAGCCAAGTTTCTCTAGAAAAAGCTTGATCACTTGAGGAGATCTAGGATGTCAACCTACAAGAAGGATAGTCCAAGGTTTGATGGAAGAAACTTCACTGCCTAGAAGAACCACATGGAATGTCACTTACAATGCATGGGATATCAGTATTGGAACATAACCTCAACTAAATATTTTCCTCCAAGGAATGGGCCAACAACTATAGATGAAGTCAGAGATGCAAAAAATAATCTTCAAGCTAAAGAAGCCCTACTGAGTGCCTTGTTTGATATAGAGATGATAAATGTTATGGGATTAAAGAATGCTTATGAAATTTGGACAAAGCCTGAAAATCTATATGAAGGAGACAAATACGTTAAGTGTGCCAAGATGCAAAGTCTGAAAGGAAAGTTTGAAAATGTAAGGATGAGTGAAGATGAGAACATCACTTTATATATGGTAAAAGTAAATGAGCTTGTATGTGGCATCAGATGTGCTAGTGAAGTACTGGATGAAGATGAAATTGTTGCTAAAGTTCTCAGATCTTTACCTCATGCATATAAACACAAGGTCGCTGCTATTGAGGAAATCAGATCTTTAACAACTATCATAAGGGATCAATTGGTTGGTAAGATATCTCCATTTGAGTTGGCAAAGTTTGGTGATGCACTTCGCAAGACTGAATCTGCTTTCAAAGCTAGTGCCTCTGCTAAAGGTAAACAAAGATATGATCCAGGGGAAAGATCCTGAATAAAATCATCTTGGTATGAGAAAGTAAGAAAAGATCTAGAAGAGGATGAATTAGAAGCTAAACAACTTGAATCTCTCATTATAATAAGACTTCCAAGAGGATCTGGTAAGTATGAAGGAAAATTACCTTTTAAATGCTTTGCCTACAATGAGATTGGTCATTTGCCTCAAGATGTCCAGAAAGGTTTTCAAGGCCAAACCCTAATAGATCAAGGTTTTAGAAAAAGTGTTATTATGTTTAAGAATATGATGATGAAGGAGTAACAGATGATGAATCTAAGATAGGAAACAAATCTGGAAGTGACTAGGTGTTTATTGCCATCAAGGAAGAAGATCCAATGTCTATTGAATTTGCCAATCATAAGATGATAGAAAGTGCTCTGGCTATTCAAGTTGAAGAAAAGGATGAATGGGTTATTGACAGTGGTTGCTCTCACCATATGACTAGTGCCAAGAGCAAGTTCTTAAGCTTGGAAAGATATGAAGGTGGAGTTGTAAAGTTTGGAGATAATTCTACTGGGAGAATTAGAGGTAGAGGAACCATTTCCTTTGATGGAAAGAACAAAACCAATGATGTTCTATATGTTGAAGGTCTAAAACATAATCTTCTTAGTGTTGGATAGTTGGTGGACAAAGGCTATGATCTTTGATTCAAAAATAGAAAATGCAAGATCTTTGAAAGCTCTAGAACTAAGATTGCATCTGGTACACAGAAAAAAGGTAACATCTTCCACTTGGTTGGTACTGGAAAAAGTTGTTTATTTGTTCAAATTGATTAGAGTTGGTTGTGGCATAGGAGAACGTGTCATGTAAATTTTGATAATATCATCAAGATAAGCAACACTCAGGCTATAAGAGATCTTCCAAGACTGGTGAAACCTACTAACAATTTGTGCAAAGAATGTCAGTTTGGGTAAGCAGAATAGAGTCACATTGAAAAGTAAGGAACAATCTTCAACTAGATCGTTAGACTTAGTACACACTGATCTCTGTGGTCTGGCAAGAATCAAGAGTCTGCAAGGAGATAGGTACTTCATGTTGTTGATTGATGACCACTCCCGGATGATGTGGGTAACTTTCTTGAAAGAGAAATCTGAAGCACTTAAGAAATTTAAAATATTTAAGGCTATGGTAGAAAATGAAACTGGCATAAACATAAAATGCCTCAAGTCTGATAGAGGTGGAGAATTCATATCCAGTGATTTCATATCATTCTGTGAGGAACATAGGATAAAGAGATAGTTATCTGCTCCAAGGACTCCACAGCAGAATGGAGTAGTGGAGAGAAAGAACCAGACCATCTAGGAAGCATCTAGAACCATGATGGTGGAAGCAATTGTCCCTCAAATCTATTGTAGAGAAGCTTTAAGCATTGTTGTCTATATTCTTAATCAAGTACAAATCAGAGGTAATATTGGTAAGACCCTTATGAACTTTGGTTTGGCATCACTCCTACTATGAAATATTTTAGAGTCTTTGGTAGTAAATGCTATATCAAAAGAGATGAAGACCTTGGAAATTTTGATGCTAGAAGTGATGAAGGAATATTCTTGGGATATTCTACTCAAAGAAAAGCATACCGGTGTTATAACAAGAGATTGAGAAAGATTGTAGAAAGTGCAAATCTGAAGGTTGATGAAGGCATGGAAAATCCATCAAGGTATCATGAGTATGAAGTAGATGATCAGAATGATGTCTCAGATCAAGGAGAACAAGTCCCAACTCTAGTTCAAATTTAGACTAATCCAGAGAATCCTGAAATACAAGAAGAAGAGACAAGTTTGCATGAACATGTTCAAGATTTAGAAGTGCAAGAGCTTCCCAAACTCCCAGGTATGTAAGACTAGATCATAGGAGATAGAAACAAAGGTGTTCAAACAAGAAGAAAAATTTCTCAAGATTCAGTGAAGTATTGTCTGATTTCAAAGATTGAACCAAAAATAGTAAGTGAAGCATGCAATGATGAAAGTTGGGTTAATGCAATGAAGGAGGAATTGATGCAGATTGAAAAGAATCACACTTGGGATCTTGTTCCCAGACCTAAGGACAAAAATGTGATTGGTACTAAATGGGTCTTCTAGAATAAACTGAATGAAGATGGTGAAGTAATAAGAAACAAAGCCAGATTTGTCTGTAAGGGTTATTCTCAAGTAGAAGGAGTTGACTTTGAATAAACTTTTTCTCTGGTTGCAAGAATTGAAGCAGTCAAATAATTTCTTGCTTTTGCTACCTTCAGAGATTTCAAGGTGTATCAGATGGATGTCAAGTCTGCTTTCCTAAATGGTGATTTGGAAGAAGAGGTATACATTGAGCAACTGGATGGATTTCAATTGTCTAATCATGGAGATATGGTCTGCAAATTGAAGAAGGCATTGTATGGACTCAAACAAGCCCCAAGAGCCTGGTATGAAATATTGGACAAACATCTTTTGAAGATTGGCTTCAATAAAGCTACTACTGATAGTAATTTGTACTTCAAGATTGATCATGAAAATATCTTGATTGTTGAAGTATTTGTTGATGATATCATTTTTGGAGGAAAAGACAGTATGTGAAAGACTTTTGCAAATCAAATGAAAAGTGAATTTGAGATATCTATGTTTGGGGAAATGAATTTCTTTTTGGGTCTACAAATCACTCAAACAAAGAAAGGAATCTTCATATCTCAGACCAAATATGTGAAAGAATTGTTGAAGAAATTTGGGATGGAAGATTCAAAGCCAATGAATACTCCCATGGCAACCAGATGTAAGCTGACTAAAGATGATGAATCTCCTAAGACTAATAAAAAAGTACAGGTCAATGATTGGAGGACTACTCTACCTCACTAAAACTAGACCTGATATTATGAATGTTGTTGGTCTTGTTGCTAGATTCCAAGCTGATCCTAGAGAGTCTCATGTCATGGCAATCAAAAGAATTCTCAGATATCTAAAGGGAACAGTTGAGTATGGATTATGGTATCCTAAGGATCATGATTTCTCTCTTCATGCTTATACTGATGCTAATTGGATAGGTTATGTGGATGACTAGAAGAGTACTAGTGGTGGTGCATTCTTTTCGAGTAAAAGATTGGTTGCTTGGCTTAGCAAGAAACAAGATGTCATATCTATGTCCACTGCAGAAGTAGAATATATTGCAGTAGTAGGAAGTTGCACTCAAGTATTATGGATGAAGAAAATGCTAAGAGACATTAGAGTGGAGTATGAAGAACCTATCACAATCTTCTGTGATAATTCAAGTGCAATAAACATATCAAAAAATCTGGTGTTGCATTCAAAGACAAAATATATATCCATCAAGTTTCACTTTTTGAGAGAACAAGTAAACAAGAATGAAGTCAGACTGGTGTTTGTGCCTACAAAGGATCAGATTACATACATTTTTACTAAAATTCTACCTAAGGACTCTTTTGAGTATCTTAGGGAGAAGTTAGGGGTTATTACCTCTCCAATTCTGAATTAAGGTGCACTGATGTGCATTAGTCCGGTGGATCCCATAGTCATATCTTATGATCCAGATTGGTGTTAGGTAGCTGCTACTTAGGGGGAGCAGTTAGCATGATTTTGAAGTATGAGAAGTGGTTGCAAGTATGTTCCCTTTTCCATTGATGTCAAAGGGGGAGAGAAGACATGTGAAAAACAAAAAGTGGTTGTTGATCAAAGGGGGAGCAGTAAAGGAAGAGGAAACATATGAATGATTGTTGTTGATAGGGGAGCTATGTCGGTCAGTGTGGAGAATTTCTTGTCTTTATGGTTAAAATAGTTTTTCACATCATATGTTGCCATCAATAATAAAGGGGGAGATTGTTGCAAGTATGGGCCTAACTGGTGTTGTCATTGATGTCAACATACTCCTGTTACATTGATGTCAAGGATTGGATTAGCTATGTGCTGAGGATATCAAAAAAATTAGTCCTATCAGAAATAGAGAAGAATAGTGAAGATAGTGAAGTTGTATGAAGCAAAGATCCCAGTTAGTTAAAGATCTGAGTATATGCTTCAAAGGGTTTATAGATATGTGTATGAAGGTGCTCCAACCAAGATTTTAGAGATTCACATGAAGATTTGGAGAAGTTATGGCCATATGAATAAAATAGGTTCTGACAGCTATTTAGGGGTGACATAGTGGCACAAATAGGTCTAGTGAGATCCGAAAATGAAATATCTTGTTCTGTGGATTTGATAGCATATTTGGGAAACTAATGTGAATTGACTACTCAATTGGTTTGTGGTTTGGAGGTCCACAAGCAATCCTTCTAATGTGACAGTGATGACTGACTATGTTCTTGAGGTTTCAGATGAAGATGCGAATGATTACAATAAGAAGAAGTGCAGATGTTCTTGGTGTTTCAATCAAGCTTGTGGGGGTCTCTAGATTGTGTCCAGTTCATGTTGGTAGTCCACATTGAAGATTGAGCTCATAATTGAAGATTTACCTTTGGGTGATGGTGTTCTTCCTAATCTTAGCCAACTAGATGTTTTGCACATGTTATGGATGACCTTGAAGATGGTTTGTGAAGCCTGGCATGTTCCCCAAAGAAGATTGAAGTCCCAACTATGGGTAGCCGACAGTGTAGTAGTGCACATGAAGCTTTTGTAATAAGTAAAGTTTTATTTTTGTATTTGCTCTGTAATAAAATAAAGTATGTGTTGTGCTGACTTTGATGATCATTCCAAAGTCAATGCCATGTATAAATAAGATTTGTTAAGTCATTTAAAAGTATCTATTGTTGTGATGAGAAAGTGGTAGAGAAGAGGAGCAAAAAGCAGAGCAGAGGTATTGAGCTTAAATGGAACTATCTCAAGCTTAGTGAAGATGCTAATCTCCAGTTCAAGTATGTAATATTTATATTCCTCTGTAGATAGTGTATCTCTTGTAGGTAGTGGGCCTCTTGTGAGCAGTGTGCTCAGGTAGTGAGCCCTAATTGGCAAGTGCCATTTTATTCTTCTTATTCTTTTAATAGAAAATACAATCTTGGGTTAGTCACCCCATGATTTTTCCTTTAACCAGGTTTTCCACATTAAAAATCTTGGTGTTATATGTGTTGAATGTGTTTTTGCTCTTGAGTTATTACATTATGCTTCCATATTTGAATTTTTGTTATGCTACTAAAATATAAGAAGGTTTTAAGTGATTAAGGAACAAAATTTTGGTGACAACTAATTCACCCCCCCCTCTTAGTTGTCTATCCTAAAACCAACACCATTAAGTCATCCTCTTAGCTCCCCTTAAGCCATCCTCTTACCTCCCCTTACATTCATTATTTTTGCAGGCACCCTACAAGTAGTTCCAACATGATTGTATCAATGAACACTTGTGTCTTTGATATATTCTTTCATTCTTATTTCACCTTCTATATTATTCCTTTTATCTTATAATTTGTATTGACTCATGTATATATAGTTAATTTACTTACATTGATTATTTTTATAGGCACCATACAAGTAGATCGAGCATGACTGTCACTACAAGTTTTCATCATAAAAATGTTAGATCAATTTTGTAGTCTTCAAATAAAAGTGGACCCATTAGGTAATTGTATATATACTCATATGTTTCATCACATGTTATAGTTTTATTGCATCAATATCTTGTGTCTTTTATATATACTTTCATTCCTTTTTCACCTTCTATATTATTCCTTTTATCTTATAATTTGTATTAACTCATGTATATATAGTTATTTACTTACATTTATTATTTTGCAGGTCCCCTACAAGTAGATCCGGAATGATTGTCACTACAAGTTTTCATCATATTGTAAATGTTAGATCAATTTTGTAGTCTTGAACTAAAAGTGGACCTATTAGCTAACTGTATATACTCATATGTTTCAACATGCTATAGCTGCATTGTATCAATATTTTGTGTCTTCAATATATTCTTTCATTCTTATTTCACCTTCTATATTATTCCTTTTTTCTTATAAATTGTGTCTAAACAAACTATTTCTCGACCCTCCTCTATGTAAGTAGCAATGCTCTACCACTTGCTTCCTTGCTTTATAACTTTTAAATGGTGTTTTTTTCCTTTTATATGAAATAAATGGAAGTGCATTCAAATTTTAGCTCAACAATCAAGGGAACACATTAACATTATAAGCCTACTAGACAACCTATGGCATGTATTAATATGGTGATCTAAATTAATAATTTTATGATGTTATCACATGGAAGGTTAATTATTACTATACCATAATGGGTGGTGGGTATGTCTATTGTGTCATATCATGTAAGGAATTATTAGGTCTACTCTATTCTATCATATTTTAGCATGAACTATCTTTGTACAATCATTTATCAAGAACTATTTTATACATTAGATAGTCACAATTTTTTTATATAATTATAGTTTTTCCTTTTATTAAAAAATGTACTAGATTCTAACATGTCCTGATAATATGAGAAGTTCAATAAATCATAAAAATACTATCTAACATACTAAAATGTACAAGCATAGTCATTATATATGTAGATCTCTAAGTCCATAAAATGTATTGAAACATATAGTCATAGTCAGCATATAAATAAATAGAAATCATAGTTCATGAAATACAAAAATATCTCTAAGTCCATGAAATACTATTCAAGATAGTCATAGTCCTGGTGGCATATAAATAAATAATGCATCACAGTCCATGAAATAAATATTCTATGTCCTATCATCACTAAAATCAAGAGGCCTCTTTGTTCCTCATGAAAGAGATGGATCTGCCTCATGTTGTAGAAGAGAAAGAAACTTGAAATCAGATATAATTTTAAAAAAATGACACATGTGCATATGATTTAAATTTGATTTAATTTATTTTAATTTATTAAATAATGAAATTAAATATTTAAATCTAGACTAAAGTGTGCATAAATTACCATATGATCATGCTCATCTGCTCCCACATTCTGTTGCCCTGGTGCTATAGTTGTTGATAATGGACCAAAAGTCTTAGCTGCTAATTCCTAGATATTCAAATAAAGAATGTAAATTAGGTTATAATATTTACCAAAACATGTAACCATATATATAAAAGACCTATAAATTGCATAGAAAATTTACTTAGGACCTAAAATATTGTGGATGACTCATGAAATTGTCCCTGATCAGTAGTTTGACTATTCCTTATGGTAATAGTGCTATCATCCTTCATACACATGGAAATATAAATATATAAACTCAAAAATACATAGTACAAATTTAGTACAACTTTGAAAATACACACCAAGGATGACTTGGGCATAGCAACTGATGATGGAGAAGCACTTGCCACACCTTCTAGTCGGTTAGGCATGGAAGTCACATGACCTCCCTACTACAAAAAAAATGTTTCACATATAGTTAAACTAAATTATACAAGTTAATTAAAATATATCTAAGTTTTGAAAAAACTTTAAATTAGAAATGGATACATATTATTTTAGGGTTAATATATTGGTTTACCCCATAAGGTGTGTTGAGTTTTATAATTGTCGACATAAAACTGAGTTGATCAAATCAAGTTGAGGTCTTGGAGCCACTTGAGATCTACATCAAACAGTTCAAAATATATATCTAATTCATTATTAAATATAAATTTTGATATGTTCATTATGCACTTGAAACAAATTAAAATGTGGCATGTACTTGTGTAGGATGATCATTAGAATATAATAAATCCAAGAATGACTTGACCTCTGATGTAGTTGCATTAGAAGTGGATATGGGAGAAGGACCATAACATGGTTGATTACAATTTTGAAACAAATATGGCGTCGACATGTGTGAGGTTCTAGGACCAGCTGCACTAACTCCTCCATGCTCTCTACCATTGACTTTAGCTACCATGTGGGTAGCTTGTTTAGTGAGATTTCTTGAGACTTCTCTCAATTCTCCTAATGTTAAATCCACTGCTTGGTGTTGAATGGGTGTAAGAATACTGGTTAAAACAGGAGCAACAATGGGTGGAATAGGAAAAGGTCAATTTGGATCGATGCGTGCCCCTACCCTATGCTGCCATGCCACCACCAACACCCTAGAATGATCTAATGTCAAAATAATTGGGTTTTAAACCCATTTCAAACTCTGCCCATAATTTCCTCAAAAAAACATAATGGAACCTCACAATTAGTGTGTGATGAATGATCAAAGACCATCCACCATCACTCCCAAAAATGTCTCGCAATCTCAGCATGCCTACACCACTTAATTGAAATTATTTTTTCCATTAGAGGTATAGGTTGATTTGTCACAGGGTCAATAAAATATGGAGCTATGGTTTGTTTGGTAATATGATGTAGGATCACTCTATACGAGAGTCCATTTGCATAAAATTGCCTCCTCTCCTCCCTCCAAAGGAAGAATCTATCTAGATCCACATCAATGGACCTAGCAAAATCAATAATAGTTTGCATTCAAGATGAAAATCGTACTACATATGGGGTATTTGTCGCTCATTTTGGATCAAATTAAGTTTTTCTTCAATTAGGTTTATGTTTTCATTTATATTTTCTTGTAAGCAAGCCTCATTAGGTTGAGGGGTGGGGGGTTTTGATGTAGAGAAAGGACTTCTCCTAAACACAATTGACTTATTTGACACCTTTCACACAATGATTCATCTCAAACAATCACTCATCCATACTAGTGCACTTGGAAACATTACCATAATGGCCTAATGGGCACTCAACAAAGAGAACAACATGAAAATTTGAGAGGATTGTTTTGTACAAACCTTCCATAACATATCTCATTTATTCTCAATCCAACTATAAACAAACTGTTAGGTCTCAAAAACGTAGGTCGTTAACCCTAAGAGGTTGCCAGGCTCTCTTGACATTTCTGGCTAACTGACACAGGGTAGATATGGATAAACCCCCTTCACTTCGGGCTATGCCAAACCTAGGCAGGTAAACCTCTAATTAATAAAGCAGATAAAGAGATGATCACTACTTTGATCAGAATTAATCTAACTATTGATAATGGCACAAATTATAAAATAGATGAAATTACAGCAAGTTAATTCTAAATGATCTAAATTGTAATGCTAAAACAATAATACAATATAATTAAGTAAAGCTAAAGTGAATTTGTATAAGTGATAATGAAAACACTAGACCAATGCCTTATTGAATATAGAGTCAGTATGATCAGGAAATAAATGACTGTTTGTTTGGTAAAAACTTGAACTATCTAGCATGAAAGAATAGGTATGTAACTTGTACAACCCTATAAGGAAATAGTTAATATTCCATACTTATATATATCCAATTGATAAAATCAAATTACCTGCATTCATCTAAAAGGATTTAATCCCTCTTTGAAGGAGCCTATCAGAATAATACTGCAATTGTAACATATTTATCAAAAAAAATTGGAGACAAAATACAAACCCTAACTATATGACTCTTCTTATAGATCCATGACAATGTCTTCATAGTTAGTATGATAGATTTAAAGGATTTAATTCTGAAAGCAGAAACCAGTTAATCTTATCACACTATAACAACAAATGTGTATAGACAACTTGAAGATATACTTGATAACTCAAATTGAATAACACAGAAAACTTTGAAAGGAGACAGTCATATAATTGAATAATTTAAATAGATAGTTGATACCGAAACAGGTAGTTACTACTTCATGGTCACAGACTTGACTTCATCAGAGTATGCTTGCACATGGTCTACCAGAAAGAAAATATATTAAAAGTGAACTAGCATTTCTATTCAAATCTAATTTATAGTATCCCCTGTTCTATTACGTAATCTCTCTCTATTCTCTCCCTATCTATTTTATTATATTTTTTCCTATATTTTTTCCTTTTGGTCTTGGTCATCTCTTATAAAGAGAGGCATACAAGATTCAGAGCAATCACAATAGTTGTGACAGTTGATAACCAAACATCAGTATTTGTCTTAATAAAATAGATTTAGGAAAATTAATACTCGTCTTTAATCATCAAATGGATAACCATTTCAGGGTCAAACAAAGATCTTTAATTGTAGTTCTGCTTAATATCCTTCGAGGGTTTCTTTATTATTCCTAAAAAGACCAGATAAAACACAAAATTAATTTCTAATCAAATAATCAAAACAAATTTATTTAAACATATGTATTTACTTAAGTAATTACTTCCCTTATCGATATTTTATTCAGCTCCTCAAGATCCTTTCATGGGTGTTTTTATAACTTGATATCCGCTATGTATCTTGTAAAAAACCCATATTTCAAATTTCAGAAGAATATCTTAATCATTCAATTTTTAATGTCATTTTAGGGTTTCTGTGTTTTGTA
This sequence comes from Cunninghamia lanceolata, assembly GCA_027924645.1. Classification (NCBI taxonomy): domain Eukaryota; kingdom Viridiplantae; phylum Streptophyta; class Pinopsida; order Cupressales; family Cupressaceae; genus Cunninghamia; species Cunninghamia lanceolata. Next base: position 7,900,189 of record BSBN01000394.1, read on the forward strand.
TCAGTGTAAGGTGCATTTTGTTTCACCAAAGGTGTAATGTGAATGTATATCACAAATGTATCTTTAAGAATGTATGTGAGAATGTACATTGTGTTGGATACAAAAGGTGACTGGTAGAAATGGTAAAGAGAACCAGTGATAACAAGTCATTTCTTGTATATACAATAGTTTGGCATATCGAAGATATACATTGTTACTATACAAGCCCAATGTGCAAGTGGCGAGACCCACTACTTGTATCCAACCTTCATAAATAATGCCCGATACATACAAATTCAATTGTATCTTCCTTTTGGACTTCTTATTTTATAAATCGCAGTATGTAGCCCCTTTCGATTCTACCTTGTATATGCATCCTCTGATATACTTTAAGTCCTGATGCATTGGTTTAACCAAACTTTAATCTTTCTTGGATTTCGTGTTGTATGTAGCCTTGTATATTTTGCTTTGTATGTCCCGAAACATATATACAAGGCAGAAACATACAACAATTACATCTCATTTCATAACTTTTTGTTTCATGCAAATTGCATAAAGTGCAATGTATATTTCGATATACAATGAGTCAGGATGCATCCTATATATCATATTTTAATCTTCCCTCAGTTCCGCAATGTATGTCTCCGAAAGCATACACATACAAAGCACGATACAAATAACAACTTAACTTTATTTCATACTTTTTCGAATCCACGGTATGTATATTAGCCTTGTATATTTACTTTACATGTTTATCCTTGCATCTCAAACATGCAAAGCCCAATATACATCCGGCAGACTTATCGCTTTTATTCATTTCTCCTCTAAATTCCATTAGGTCCGCGGCATGCATATATCATTGTATATCTCCTTTGCATGTTTAAACATACAAACATAAAGTGCATTCAATGGATTTAAACAACTATTCACTTAAACTTTGAACTTTTCGGGCCCTACTTGTATGTAAGAAAAAAGTGTCATTGAAATGCATACAAGTAAACAATGCATAGAAACCTGATGACTCCTTTATGCGGCCATACCATGACCCGATATACAAGGGACTTTGCATATGCATCATACAATGACACAGCATACAAACGACTTTGTATATGAGAGACTTTGTATATACAAATGACTTTGTATATACAAACATACAAACCCATACCACAATGCATTTTACCAAAAACACACCTAACTTGCAAAATACAAGGAATTTTAAGATAGTTAAAAAAGTAACCCTTATTCATTTTCGACAAGGAATTCACCCATATTTAGCTCTAGTACTTAATGCCATTTTTCCTTTATTTTCAACAAGGTTTGTAACTTTTCATTTCCTTGTTGACAGTTCATCTTTAATGAGCACTTCAACCATGTTATATTAAGTCTTTAGGAATCAGAATAGATCAAATCCAAATATTTCTATCAACTCAATTGTTAATTTCTGCTTGAAAACAACTGTGGATCTTTCCATATATGCTCACATACTGAAATCTTTGGATGATTGAAATTTATTATTTGCCAAAAAGTAGCTTGGGAATTTTAGTCCCAACAATGGCTCTTTCTGGAGATGTATGCCCCTTGTGGGCATAGCAAGATCCTAGATTTCTAGAGGAGCAGACCAAGGCCTTCTTCATTTGACTACGGGTGAACTCGAAAGGGTGAAGATCCTGAGTTATTGCTTCATGAAAAACTTTTTATTTCCTGATAAGAGAGATCTTTAAGCAAGTTATTTAACTCTTCTAAACTATTGTACATTGAAAAGACCATTTAGAGAGTTTAACCAGAATTGTCCATGCACTAGTAATTCTTTTCTCTCGGGTTCTTTTTAAGACAAAAAATGTTTCAAAAACTACCCATGTACTGGCAGTTCTTGCTCCTCACCAGACATGTTCTGTACATAATATGAATCCTCCCTTGCCTTACCATTTATGACAAATGGTCCAATCCATAGGGTATCAAATTTTCCATGCTTCCCCTTTTCTTGATTTCTAGCATTCCAAATAAGCACTATGTCACCTACCTCAAATTTTCTGAATGTTGCTTTTTTGTCATATAGGTACTTCATCTGCATTTGCATTTTTTATTCTACTATGTTGCCTGTTCCCTCATTTCATTTAATTCCATTAGTTGTTCTAGCCTTTCCTCCATCAGTTCTGGGACATCCCAATCCTCTTGGAGGATAAACTTACACACTGGCAGCAGGTTGCGTATTGGGAGTCTGGCATGAGTTCCATATACTAACTCAAATGGTGATTTGCCAATGGCTTTCTTCACCATGATTCTATCAGCCCATAATGCCAATCTCAACTTAGAATCCCAAGCTTTCTTGTTATTGTCCAACATTCTTTTTACAATCTTCAAAATACTCTTATTGCTAGACTCAGCCTGCCCATTACCTTGTGGGTGGTAGGGAGAAGAGTATGAGATCATAATGCCATAAGATTTACAAAAAAAATTAAACTCATCTAATCTAAAACACATCCCATTGTTAGTTATAAGCCTCAAAGGTACCCCAAATCTAGTTAAAATGTTTTCTAATAGGAAGTTGATCACAACCTTGCTAGTTGCTTGTTTAGTGGGCACTGCTTCTACCCATTTCGTGAAATAGTTGGTGGCTACTAATATCCATCTGTGGCCCCACTTGATTTTTCTATAATTTCTCCTATAAAGTCAACCCCCCATTGGTGAAATGGGGCATCAACTTGAATAGGTCTCAGGGGTAATGCACCTTGATATTTTAGCTTTCCTGAGAATCTTTGACAGGCCTCACACTTCCTGGTAAAACTATAGGCATCATTGAAAACCTTGGGCCAATAGTATCCAGCCCTTAGTATCTTGTGTATTGTGGTTTTAACTGAGAAATGGCCACCATAAACTCCCTGATGCATCTCTTTCATCTAGACAAAACAATAAGATACCATCATTATTTTTCCAAAAAAGATCTCCTTCTATAAGCACATATTTAGAAGCATTCAATTTTAGAGTCCTTTTCTTATTATCATCAAATCCGTTAGGGCATTTCATGTGCTTGAGGTAATACACTATGTCAGCATACCAAGGAGTTTTTTCAATACTTGTTACCATGTCCTCTTCATTTTTAATATTACACACTTGGGCAGCCTCAAGATTTGTTTCATTCATCAGTTTTGCTAACCCTTGTCCCCTTACTAGTTTTGTGATTTGAATTTCTATATCAAATTCCTGAAGTCAATTTATCCACCTACATCTCTTCCCAGTTACTTCACTCTGCATGAACACATCTTTGACTGCTGCATTTGGTACATACGCTATCACCTTAGCCCCAACCAGGTAAGGTCTAAATGCCTTGACTACTTTCACCAATGCATAAGCTTGTTTTTCTGTGATATCATAGTTAAGTTCTGCATGTTAGAGTGATTTACTAAAAAAAGAAACAAGTTGTTCATAACCCTCATTATTCTTTTGTAACATAATGGCTACTACTGTATGAAAAGATGCAAAGGAAAAGATCTAGAAAGGTTTACTAAAATTGGGAGACTTTAGCACTGGAGCTTCTTTAATTGCTCTTTTTATGGATGCAAAAGCTTCTATGCATTCATCTGTCCAATTGACCTTTGCATTTTTCTTCAACATTCTAGATATAGGGTTAATTATTTCTAGAAAGTTTAGTATAAACCTTCTCACAAAGTTTATTTGTCCAAAGAACGATTGTATAGCCTTGACTGTCTTTGGGATAGGAACTTTGTCTATTACCTTTTTTCTTTCGGGATCAATCCTAAATCCATCTTTGGATACTATATGCCCAAGCAATTTCCCCTGTGAAACTGCAAATTTGCATTTTTGGGGGTTCAAGGAAACACCATATTCTAATGCTCTGATAAATATCTTCTCAAGGTGATTCACATGATCTTCGGCCCTTTGTGAATATGTAGTGAGGTCATCTTGATATACAACCATGATTTCATTTATTAAACCTGCAAAAGCAATGCCCATTGCCCTCTACAATGTGGCTCCAGCATTTGTAAGGCCAAATGGCATTCACGTATACATAAGTTCCCCATGGGGTTGTAAAGGCTGTTTTGTATTGTTTAGATTCTTTAACCTTTACTTGGTTGTATTCGGAGAACCCATCCATCATGGATAATAACTCACAACCAGTAACTCTCTACAGTAAAGTTTCCATATTGGGTAATGGATAATTATCTTTTAAGCAAGAAATATTTAAATTTCTAAAATTGACACAAAGTCTAATATCTCCATTCTTCTTCCTAATAGGAACTAAATTTGAGACCCAGGATGAATGCCTAATAGGTTTAATTATGTTATCTTCCCTGAGTTTTATAAGTTCCTCATGCATTTTAGGTTCTAACACAGGGTTGATGGGTCTTTGTTTTTGTCTATAGGGCTTAGCATCAGATTTAAGTGGAATTTCATGTTGGAACAAATCTTCCCTATATGCTTTAAGATCATCATAAGACCAAGCAAATACATGTTTATATTTTCTCAATAATGTAATTAACATGCTTCTGATTGCAGGGGTTATTTTCTTTCCAATGTAGACCTTTTTAGGTGATAATTCAATTCCCAAATTTATTTCTTCCACATCATCCTCCTTTATTGTTACTTCTTTGGTAATGGATTGATCATTTGCATCAAAAACTCTTTCTAACGCTACTAAACCCTTTTGAATTTTATTTGTTTTAAGCTAGACAATTTCTTTCTTAAATAAAGTCTCTTTACCATCATTCTCCTCAACAAAAGCATTAAGATCAATCTCTTGATTCTCATACTGATCTATATAGTGCAAAATTTTTAATAAATCAGCATCACTATCAAAAACCTGCCAGATATATATGTTGTCTGGGATAGTTGGTCTAGTTTTGAGCTCAACTTCTAAAATACTTGTCAAGGTAATGTCATCCCTCTTCAAAGCTATGTTTGTAAGGAAGTTAGCCATTATATTTTTTGACCTATCTATCCAACTTATTGAAAAAGCATCAAACAGTTCTATATCATCTAGGACTGCATTTCTGTATTGTTTTAGTCTTTTGTTTTTTGAGGAATATTTACCTTTGACTTGTGAAATAATCAATTCAGAATCTCTATACACTACTAACAATTTGATTTTGTGTTTTCTAGCAATGTTTAGCCCAATTAAGAGTGCTTCATATTCAGCTATGTTATTTGTGCACTCAAAATTTAGAGAAAAGGAATATTTGAATGTTTTTCCTGACGGTGATATAAACAACACCCCGGCTCCATTTCTTGCCTTACTACATGCGCCATCGAAATACATGGTCCATACTTCATTTTCATCAATTTTGGCTTCATAGTAAATTGGGTCTGTATTATGCAATTTAGATTGTTCTTCCACCCTAAATGTACTGAAGTCTGTGTTACAGAAACAAATCATTTTATTTGGATTAATTTTCTCTATAATGTCTTCATACCTTGGCTCCCTATAGAGTTTAACTGCCTATGTTCCCAATGGGATAGTAGCATAAGATAAATCTAATTGCACACTTCCCCCTACCATGGCAGTCCATTGTCTAGATAACAACATTCCATAGTTAGGTGGGATATCTACCACAGTGATGTCAATTTTATAAGAGGCTTCAGGATGAGATGCTAACTTTATCTCAACATCTTTCATGATTCCAACAACAAGGACAAATCTTTTATCCATTGCATAACATTTACTGAATGTAGTATCCACCCACATTCCTAACTCTTTCATAATAGCCATGGGCATTATGTTTACTGCTGCTACTGAATCAAGCATACAATTCCTGACTAATTTGTTGTTTATCAGGAAGGTAATATAGAATGGATCTATTTGAGATGGATTTTTCATTAATGTTTCACCCAGGTATACCTCAAGTATTTTGATAGATTCTTGTTGCATATTCATTCTAGGACTATGTTGTTTGGGTCTTTTGTCTAATACATTTGATATCATCTTCACCACTATATTTTTATACTTTTCCACCTTCATCATTTCTAAAAGTGGCATAGATATTTTCATTTGAGAAACAGCTTGAGCAATATCAAATGAGGGATTTATGTTTAGTTCCAACCTATCAACTTTTGTTTGCCCCTTTTCCTTAGTTTTTGTGTTGTCCTTCTTCTTCGGTGTGTCAACTTGAGGTATATCATGAGGTGTTTTCTCAGCTTTACTTTTATCATTTTTACCAGAAGTCTAATTTTTTATAAATATACTTCTGGGAGTTCCTTATTCAGCATTTATTGTTCTGTTTCTTAGATTATAGCTATTTCTAGATTGTGCTACCATAGCTAATGTTAAGACTCTTATGTCTTCTTTAGAAGGTTTTTGCCAATTGTAACTTTGTGTTGCATTGAGGTCATATCCACAATTTCCTAAGTTTTTTTCATGGTCAGAAAATACTTCTTGTTCTCCTATGTTCACATTATATTTTTGTGCTCCTACATCATATTCATACCCTACTTCCTCACCGGACGAATAATCTTCTTCAATAGTGAAAGGTGTGATACCCAACATATTTATAGTGTGATGATCCATCTCAAGGTTATAAGATGCCTGATCTTTTTGTATTGATTGTGCTACCACACAATAATAAGGAGAGTGTGGTAAATTACAGAGCATACACCATGGACTATTTTCTATCACATGGACTCCACTTTTCTTCAAAGGGTCAGGGGTGTCTTTTCCATAGTTATGTCTCTTGTTAGTATCCATGGGCTTTCCATCTTTCGAGTTCATATGATATGGCATATAATGGAGTCTTGGTCTTTCATTCTTATGTGAGTATTCTTGCTTCTTTTTAGGAGGATTAGGATTTTGAGGAACTCTTATATTATCTCTTTTTCCGATCATCCTAGTAGCCTTTTTATTGTTTTCAATAGTGAGAACCATTTTTTGTGCTTCTGCCAAGGTTCTAGGACTTTTGCCCCTGAGTTCATAACCTGTCTACAGGTCAAATGCTTTCAAGTATATGCTAAGGGCTACTTGGTTGTTCAATTTGGATTCTTGTGGGACCTTGTTATACAGTTTAGTGAATCTCAAATTAAAATCATACACCTGTTCATTTTGATACTTTTGAATAGTTATTAGTTCATGAAGAGCAAATTCTGGGGCACATTGATTTCTGAATTGTTCTAAAAATTGATTGTGGAAGTCTTTCAAGGAATATATTGAAGCGTCTGGTAAGCTATTTACCTAGTCTCTTGTTTCATTAGTAAGAGATATCATAAACAGTTTCATTTTTATATCTTCATATTCATTACCAATGTCCTGTATAAAAGCATTGAATTGTTTGATATGTTCTTCAGCAGTTAATTCACTGCTTCCTGTAAATTTAGGCACATTGTTCCTCCAACTATTATCCATGGGATAAAAATATAGCTGATATCTAGTCCAATCAAATTATCTGGCCATACTCGTAGGATTAGGAGGTGGTATATTTGGGTATGGAAGATAATATTGGTATCCAAATGGAGGTTGTGGATACATATTGGGTTGGGTATATTGTTGATGATACATATTCTGTATATTGGTTGTTAAGTCTATGCCCTGGTGGTGGATGTTGTTGGTGAACATTCCCAGTATTTGCAGGTGGAGGTCCTTGCATTTGCCTATTTTGCAGAGGAGGATTATTATATGTATTGTGGGGTGCCATGTTTACATTTTGATGGTGAGGTGGAATATGGTGATCACCAGGTGGTGGATAAGGATTAGCTATATGCTGAGATGGGTTGTGCGCATTAGATGGTCTTAGATTTTGCAGTGGAATATTTTGTTGGGCATGGCTAACATGTGGCATTGCTAAAGTATGTGAACTACTTGCATTTTGATGTAACACCATTTGATTGCTTATTTGAACATGTCCACCCTGCCTATGGGGAGGTACATACTTTAAAATAGTTACCTTAGTTCTAGATCTTATTTGTTGTAGTTCTTGTTTCATCTTTTCTTCTTCTTCTTTCAATCTAGCCCACTCAATTTCTTCATGTAATATAAGTACCTCTTGCTGCATCTGATCCTTAGTTCTCATGTCTTTTGGCTAACTATTAAGGATTTGTGTGGATGTTACATGATCTATGAATTCATCTTGAGCTTCTTTACCCTGTTGCAGTGACGCTTGGTAGTCATGTTCTACTTAATTTTGGTCTATCTCTCTCATAGTCTGAGCCTTATGTTCAAGCTATTCCTGAAGGGAAGGTTTGTACTAGGCAAGGACATCATTAGATCTATCATGATCAGACTGAGTATACTGATTCTTGGATTGGAATTCATCTGATTCATGCAAGGGAGTGAAGTTGTTATGAGTTCTTATTAGCTGTTATAAGGTATTCTCTAGAGAGATTTGGTTATTAGTACTATGAGACTGACTTGATATCCCAATCTTCTTAGTAGGAGCCCTTAAAGGTGGGGATGATTACAGCTTTTTACCATCAGCTTTAGATCTCCTAGCATCCATAATGATACTTTTATCAAAAAAATAATTTTTGTGTAGAGTCGCCACCTCTATTTAGAGGACTAATCAATCTTCTAGGTTTTTCCTTCCACTAGCAGAGTTATGCCTTTTAATTCTCTGACTATAATAACATGGTCTACTACCAAGTTTCTCTATGTTGTCCCCAATAGAGTCGCCAATTTAGTTAGGTCTCAAAAACGTAGGTCATTAACCCTAAGATGTTGCCAGGCTCTCTTGGCGTTTTTGGCTAACTGACATGGGGTAGATATGGATAAACCCCCTTCACTTCAAGCTCTGCTAGACCTAGGCAGGTAAACCTCTAATTAATAAAGCAAATAAAGAGATGATCACTACTTTGATCAAAATTAATCTAACTATTGATAATGGCACAAATTATAAAACAGATGAAAAGGCAACAAGTTAATTCTAAATGATCTAAATTGTAATGCTAAAACAATAATGCAATCTAATTAAGTAAAGCTAAAGTGAATTTGTATAACTGATAATGAAAACACTAGACCAGTGCCTTATTGAATATAGAGTCAGTATGATCATGAAATAAATGACTGTTTGTTTGGTAAAAACTCAAACTATCTGGCATGAAAGAATAGGTATGTAACTTTTACAACCCTGTAAGGAAATAGTTAATATTCCATAATTATATATATCTAATTGATCAAATCAAATTACCTGCATTCATCTAAAAGGATTTAATCCCTCTTTGAAGGAACCTATCAAAATAATACTGTAATTGTAATAGATTTATCAAAAAAAATTGGAGACAGAATACAAACCCTAACTACATGACTCTTCTTACAGGTCCATGATCATCTCTTCATAGTTACTATGATAGATTTGAAGGATTTAATTCTAAAAGCAAAAACCAGTTAATCTTATCACACTATAATAGCAAATGTGTATAGACAACTTGAAGATATACTTGATAACTCAAATTGAATAACAAAGAAAACTTTGAAAGGAGATAGTCATATAATTGAATAAATTAAACAGATAGTTGATACCAAAACCTGCACTTACTACTTCATGTTCATAGACTTGACTTCATCAGAGTATGCTTGCACATGGTCTACCAGAAATAAAATATATTAAAAGTGAACTAGCATTGCTGTTCAAATCTAATCTATAGTATCCCCTATTCTATTCTATAATCTCTCCCTATTCTCTCCCTATCTTTTTTCTTATATTTTTTCCTTCTGGTCTTGGTCATCATACAAGCTTCAAACTAGTTACAATAGTTGTGACGGTTGATAACCGAACAACAGTATTTGTCTTAATAAAATAGATTCAAGAAAATTAATACTTGTCTTTAATCATCAAATGGATAACCATTTTAGGGTCAAACAAAGATCTTTAACTATAGTTCTACTTAATATCCTTCAAGGGTTTCTTTATTATTCCTAACAAGACCAGATAAAACACAAAATTAATTTCTAATCAAATAATCAAAACAAATTTATTTAAACATAGGTATTTACTTAAGTAATTCTTCCCTTATCGATATTTTATTCAGCTCCTCAAGATCCTTTCGTGGGTGTTTTTATTACTTGATATCCACTGTGTATATCCTGTAAAAAGCCCATATTTCAAATCTCAAAAGAATATCTTAATCATTCAGATTTTAATGTTGTTTTAGGGTTTCTATGTTTTGTATCAGCATAAGGTTCATTTTGTTTCACTGAAGGTGTAATGCGAATGTATATCACAAATGTATCTTTAGAATGTATGTGAGAATGTATATTGTGTTGGATACAAAAGGTGACTGGTAGAAATGGTAAAGAGAACCGGTGATAACAAGTCATGTCTTGTATATACAATAGTTTGGCATATCGAAGATATACATTGTTACTATACAAGCCCAATGTGCAAGCGGCAGGACCCACTACTTGTATCCAACCTTCATAAATAATGCCCGATACATACAAATTCAATTGTATCTTTCTTTCGGACTTCTTATTTTATAAATCACAGTATGTAGCCCCTTTCAATTCCACCTTGTATATGCATCCTCCAATATACTTTAAGTCCTGATGTGTTGGTTTAACCAAACTTTAATCTTTCTTGGATTCCACATTGTATGTAGCCTTGTATATTTTGCTTTGTATGTCCCGAAACATACATACAAGGCGGAAACATACAACAATTACATCTCATTTCATAACTTTTGGGTTCCGCAACTTGCATAAAGTGCAATGTACATTTCGATATACAATGAGTCAGGATGCATCCTATATACCAGATTTTAATCTTCCCTCAGTTCCACAATGTATGTATACTAAAATGTATGTCTCCGAAAGCATACACATACAAAGCGTGATACAGACAATAACTTAACTTTATTTCATACTTTTTTGAATCCACGGTATGTATATTAGCCTTATATATTTACTTTGCATGTTTATCCTTGCATCTCAAACATGCAAAGCCCAATATACATCCGACAGACTTATCGATTTTATTCACTTCTCCTTTGAATTCCATCGGGTCCGCGGCATGCATATATCATTGTATATCTCCTTTGCATGTTTAAACATACAAACATAAAGTGCATTCAACGGATTTAAACAACTATTCACTTAAACTTTGAACTTTTTGGGCCCAACTTGTATGTAAGAAAAAAGTGTCATTGAAATGCATACAAGTAAACAATGCATAGAAACCTGATGACTCCTTTATGCGACCATACAACAAACTGATATACAAGGGACTTTGCATATGCATCATACAATGACACAACATACAAACCACTTTGTGTATGAGAGACTTTGTATATACAAATGACTTTGTATATACAAACATACAAACCCATACCACAATGCATTTTACCAAAAATACACATAACTTGCAAAATACATGGAATTTTAAGATGGTTCAAAAAGCAACCCCTATTCATTTTCAACAAAGAATTCACCCATATTCATCGCTGGTACTTAATGCCTTTTTTCCTTTATTTTCAACAAGGTTTGTAACTTTTCATTTCCTTGTTTACAGGTCATCTTTAATGAGCACTTCAACCATGTTATATTAAGTCTTTAGGAATCAAAATAGATCAACTCCAAATATTTCTATCAACTCAATTGTTAATTTCTGCTTGAAAAAAACTGTGGATCCAAAAAGTAGCTTGGGAATTTCAGTCCCAACACAAACTATGCATAGATTTGTTCAATTACCAAGCAACTTAGGGATTCTTGACTCTGTCAACAGTGTTAGAGACCACACTAGTCTCCATAACTTGTACCAGCCAAAAGATAATGAACCAAGACTTTGTAATCCTTTAGGGAATATCAAAATAGAGTTTCTCACAAAAAATTGAGATTTTTCACTGTACCAAATGGGAGATATGAATGTTTTTTTTATTGTTGGAAACCTAGTTAGGGTACAGGATTGTCATCGCAAAAAATATAATAACTTTTGCAAAACGTAATGAAATGGATCCAAACAAAAAGAAATTTTTTTGTATTTCATAGCTTTATCATCCCCATGCCTTCCCTTGATTGTACCAGGTCGTACAAAACTGTACCAAGCAAGTTTCTTGCTATTTCACAATAAAAATCTATAAATGGCAATCACTAAAATTATCATAACTTTCACAAAACTTGATGAAAATTTACCCAAAAAATGCATTTGAAATATAAATCTCTCCTCTAACTTGTCCAACCTGTTTCAAGACCATACTATATAGTATCAATCCATACAATGTGATTTACAATCAGTTTTCACAGAAAATGCAATGTAGAATGTGACAAAATGACTATCTTCAAATTCAAACTTCATTCCAACCCCTGGGATTAGTGTTACAAGGACTATTTAACATGTTCCAATCATTTGCAATTGAAAAACTAACCACCAACCCTTTTGTTAACTCTAATTATGTCATTTACAACTTTTGATAACATATTTTGGTAATATTTTGTAACTTTCACAACATAACTCCAAAACACCATAGAACATCATAGAATGACTTCAAATGACTCAAAATGGTCTTACATGACCTTATTAACCCCAAGAAAACAAAAAAAAAACAAATTTTATCAATCATGACAACATTTGTCTCAAAAGGGTGCATCAAGATGCCCCTACATCATACTCCCCAAAGAGAAAAAAATTGTGTTCCACCTCAAATAGGAATCTTCAAGTTCTTGTCTTCTAGTTCCTTTGCATGCATGCATTGTTTTATTTTTATTGGATCTCAACTAAATTTGTATCAACTGGTGCACTTGTGCTTTTTAGTCCAACAACATGCTTCTTGAGCCAAGGCCAACTTGGTACAATGTAGCCATGTTCTTTTGTTTTTATTCTTGTTCTAACTTGAGCTTGGACTGCAATTATAAATTTATTTTCATTGTCATCCACTTTGTCTTATGCACCTACATAGTAAACAAATGTATTAAAGAAATCATATTCTTCTTCATACTTCACTGCTTCATCCACCTCATGTTGTTTTTCATACATTCTTTTCTCTTCATTATTCTCCAAAATCTTTGGCTTCACCTCAACCATACTCAGCCATTCATTGTTATTTTTGAATTGCTCATCCATTCTTTTATTCTCCTTGATATCGACATTCTCATCTCTCAGTTCTTCTCTTGAGAACCATGCTATCTCCTGATCCTCCATGACTATCTTCTCTCTTTGGACTATCCTTGAGTTCTCTACATTCTCTTTTATTGTTTCTTCTTCCTCTTCTTGAACATCACCCATTTCAACATCAATGTCACTATTACTTTCATTAGTTTGAGAAAATTCAAAAGAAATTTCTTCCATTTCTCTTTCAACTGGTTTAAACAACATGTTGTTTTTAAAATTAGTTACCTCATTTGTCTTTTCTTCATACTATTGTACATATGTCTTCTCACTTAACAACAAGCTTTCAATTCTTGTGCACTCATCCTTCAAGGCTACTAATGCATATTTCTTCCCATCTTTGTCCAACTCACATGTGTTGTTTTTCCTGTTATACTTCACTGCCCTGCTATAATGCCACAACCTGCCAAACACAATGTGACACATCCAAATGCATAATATCACAAACTATTTCATCCTTATAATTACCTATGTGAAACTCAACTTTGCATTGCTCACGTATGGTTACTTGGTTACTTTTTTGAAGCCAACTCATAGAATAGAGTGTAGGGTGTTGTATTCTTTTCAAACCCAATTTATTTACTATATATTCAGAAACAATATATCCATGCAGTTATCTAAAATCATAACTTGACATCATTTACCTTTGTACTTGCAGGTAGTCTGGAATAATCTTTCCTTTACCAAATTGCTTTCTTTCTTAGCTGTCATTTCTTCCTCATGTAGCCTCTCTACCACTTTGAACAAAGTATTTAATAATGATGATGCCCTTTTCCCATCTGTCTTCTTATTATGAGGCATCCTTAAACATCAAATCTCACTAAACCACATTAGCCAAAAGAATAAATCATTTCCTAGAGAACTTCTAGCTTGGATACCAAAAATGATGCAGAGAAAGGACTTCTCCTAAACACACTTGATTGATTTGACACCTTTCACACAATGTTTCATCTCAAACAATCACTACATGCATACTAGTGCACTTGGAAACATTACCATAATGGCTTAATGGGCACTCAACAAAGAGAAAAACATGAAAGTTTGAGAGTATTGGTTTGCACAGACCTTCCACAAAATATCTCATTGATTCTTAATCCAACTATAAACAAACTTTGCATAGATTTGTTCAATCACCAAGCAACTTAGGGTTTCTTGACTCTGTCAATAGTGTTAGAGACCACACTATTCTCCATAACTTGCACCAACCAAAATATAATGAACCAAGACTTTGGAATCCTTTAGAGAATTTCAAAACAGAGTTTCTCACCAAAAATTAAGATTTTTCACCATACCAAATGGGAGATATGATTTTTTTTGTATTGTTGGAAACCTTAGTTAGGGTACAGGACTATCATCACAAAAAATATAATAACTTTTGCAAAACATAATGAAATGACTCCAAACAAAAATAAAAAATTATGTATTTCATAGCTTTATCATCCCCATGCCTTCCCTTGACCGTGCTAGGTCATACAAAACCGTACCAAGCATGTTTCTTGTTGTTTCACAATAAAAAATTGTAAATAGCAATCACTAAAATTATCATAAATTTCACAAAACTTGATGACAATTTACCAAACCAAAAGTATTTGAAATCTAACTCTCTCCTCTAACTTCTCCAACTAATTTTAGGACCGTACCATATAGTATGAATCTGTACAATGTGATTTATAGTAAGTTTTCATAGAAAAATGCAATGTAGAATGTGAAAAAATGATGATCTTCTCATTCAAACTTCATCCCAACCCCTGGGATAGATTTTACAAGACATATTTAACATGCTGGAAACTCTAATGATATCATTTACAACTTTTGACAATTTTGGTAATATTTTGCAACTATTACAACATAACTCCAAAACACCATAGAACATCATAGAATGACTCCAAATGACTCAAAATGGTCTTACATGACCTTATTAACCCCAACCAAACCAAAAAAATAAAGTTTATCAATCATGACAACATTTGCCTCAAAAGGGTGTATCAGGATGTGTTGGCAAGAGACACTACTAGGCATGTCAGATGTTGTCATTGATGGCAACTAAATCCATATTACTCATCCAAATTGTATCATCTATTCATATTGGAAGTCAAATTGCAAATTTGTCTAAGTCCGGATAGACAAGAATAGGACATATGATAGGGTTCAGCATTTTGGTTCGCATTTCTCTGCAGGTAATCATATTGAGACACGGATCTAAGGGAATGTTAGGGGATGTCAAGGCTACATAAATCTAAGATTTTATCCTCTGGTGATGAAGGGATTGTAAGTTACAAGCATCTAAGTATCAGGTTTTTGTTAGATAGTTCAGTCCAGTGAAGAACAGGCTGACTACGTGTTTGATCCTTGTGCAGATGAAGAGAAGTGGTTGGTCAAGTAATTTATGAGATCCATTGGTATTGGCCGACATGTGAGGTAACTTGGATACATAAGTCTTGGTTCACATTGATGTTTGTGCATGGATTCAGCTGACAGAACAGTGTTCTTGAAATAGTTTCCAAGTTTTCTTTAGGCTGACTGCAATTGATGTAATTTCATGTAGCGGATATATGATCGATGGATTTGAGCATTTTAGAATGTGTGAGTGTGAATATGAAGGGATAGGTGTGAAGTATAATAGTATCAAGTGTGAAGTAAGGAGATCTAAGCTCTGGATCATGACAAAACAGTAAAGCAGGGAAGAAAGAGATGAAGTGTGTGAAGTCAGTGTACTGAGCTTAACCGGAACTGTAATTTTGCATAGTTAGATGCTATTCTTGAATTCAAACATTTTAGTGAACTCTTGTAATCAATTTTGTAGGTAGTGAGCCTCCTTTGAGCAGTGAGGTCTAGGCAATGTGCCCGAAGGCATGTGCTTTCCCATTTGTAATACTTTTAACAGAGTATAAATTCTTGTGGGTTAACCCCCACTGTGGTTTTTCCCTTAACTGGGTTTCCACGTAAAAATCTTGGTGTTCATGTGTTATGATCTTATTGTTTCTACTCTTATGTTCATGCTTCTTTCTTTTGGATGTATGTGGTAAATTAATAAAGGGACATAATATCAAGTTATGTAGAACACTGATTCACCTCTGCCCTCTCAGTGTTCCTTAATTTCAATAATTAGTATCAGAGTGAGGTTCCTTAGAAGAAGTTTAATAGCTTAAGGAATATCTGGGAAGGTATTTTCAATGGGTTCATTCAAGCACTCTGATGGTATCAATCAACAACTTCAAGTAGCCTTAGATTATCTTGATCTATCTAGAGTAGAAATCAAAGATCTGTAAGAGAACCTTAAAGATGTTGAAGATTTCATTGAGACCTTAAGAGGACAACTGAGATAATCTAATGAAAAGATGAAGGAGCAACTTCATCATCTAACAAATCAGAATGAAGACAATGGCATGGATGAGGCCCTGAAGGAGAAGACAAAGGAATGTGAAAAGTTAGTAAAAGAAGTTGCCCTAAAACATGAGATGGAATCGAGGGTGATGAGACTAACCAAGGAAATTGAAGAAAGGAAGAAAACTGAGGAAACATTGAATCAATCTCTTAAAGAAAGAACATAAGAGTGTTGCAGATTGGACAAAATAATTGGTCATCTAGAATCTGATCTACAAGAAACTAGGGATAATGAGGATCAACTTGAAAGACAAATTATCATTCTCAAACATGACCTAGAAGTTGCAAATGAGTACAAAGAAAAGTTCAAAATAAGCTCAGCCAAAATTGAGGTGATGCTTGAGAGTCAGAAGAAGGCAGATGATAAGCATGGTCTGGGATTTGAGAAAGGTGAAAGCTCTGGATCTGGTCAAAGAAATCCTAAAGAAAGAAATCAAAGAAGGAATCTTAGAAGACCTCTGGTAAGACAACCTAATGCTCAAAGGTATCCATCTTTCAATGACAATTGTTTCAAATGAATAAGTATGGTCATAGAGCTAATCAATGTAGAAGTAAAGTGAATCAAAATGCATCATCTTTCTCCAGTCAATGCTTTAATTGCAAAAAGATAGGTCATAAGGTTGAGGAATGTAGAAGTGGATCAAGGAATCCTCCTAAGAACAAACAAGTGTTAAATGGAAGATGTTTTACTTGCAATAAGTTTGGGCATATTGCAATGCAATGTAGATCTAAACCTGCTCCACCATGTAATTGTTAAAAAAATAAGATTGTGTGTTTCAACTACAACAAATCCAGACATATTGCTAAATTTTGTAGAAGCAAAAAGAAGAACTCACAGGAAGGTAAAGGAAAAATAGAGCAGAAGTTGGACAAAGGCAAGGGAAAAGTAGATGTGAATGAGATCTAGAATGAAATGAACAAAACATGGGTGAACAAAAGTGTGATGAATGACAATGATGGGTCCATACTAGAATTTGGTGTTGATAATTCCTCCAGGAATTGAATCAAGAGCTCTGGCTCAGGGGGAACTGCGTTAAAAATATAATCCCCCCTGCTAGCAAGTGGGTGCCTGAATTTGGCATGATGAATGAAGAAACAGAAGCCTATTGCAGATCTATTGAAGCAAATTCTAGAAGGAAAGAAGCTAATGCAATTGATTGCAGAGCAATTAAAGATTAACTATATGCAGAAACAATGTAACTGGATGTATTAGGGCATAGCATTTATTACAATGAAGAATTAGCTTTTGTGGAGGATAAAAGGTCATTCATTCAAACACTTGAATCACTTTGCATTTGAAGAGAACAAGGAGAAGAGCACCTGAGCTGAAATTTTGGAGATTTGAAGTGAGAAGAACGAATTTGACAACTAACCCAAATTCTGTGAATAAAAAGGTATTTCTCTGCAAAGATTTGAACTTGTAATCTTTTGAAATGGCTACACCTCTGGTTGTGAACATCACTGAATGACCCTTCCGAAGTTTAAAAAGCACCCCTTCAAGTCCACTAAAGTTGATCTGATGGGAGCATTTTTGAGGGTTCCATATGGAGTTCTTCACACAGAAGACATTAGGGCTTACATTCACGCACCTCTAGAGGAGCATGGCGACTCAAGATTTTTTTATCTTTTCACGAATCACTTAAAAGATGAATATTTTGAGCTCAAAACGGAGTACAAAGTCTTGAAAGACAAGAAGTTCATACAATTTGTTGAGTTTCTAAGTTTCACAGAGGATGAATGGGTCTAGTATGTCTTAAGTCGTATCCACGATGAATTTTTATGGCTGAATCATCTGTTCAAGATCACAAAAGATGCAATAAGGATAGTTACATGATTGAATTCAACTAGTACTCTACCTCAGTTGAAGGCTATGAAGAATTAGGAACTCATAGAGGCAACCAAATCAAAATTTGATAAGAGAGCTATGACTATAAATGATATAGAGGATCATGGGGTTAGATTCGCATCGATGGTAATAGGGTACAAGATATATTTCTCTAGCAGAGAAAATTTAGTGTCTAGAACAACCATCTATATTGCATATCAAATGGTAAAAGAGAATGCAGACTATGATCTCTGTGAACTATTGTTGAACCAGCTCATGGAGAACCTAAACAAGATAAAGATGGACAAGAAGTACTCATTCAAATATGGTACACTAATCATGTGTCTTTTATTTTATTTCTTGAGTGAGCTCCCTGGGAATAAGAATATATATTGGTCCAACAACCAACCGACAATAGTCAAGATTAGAAATCATTTGAGTTGTCTAGGTAATTATGATGCACAAAAGATTGCACTTTGGGGGTTCTTCAAAAACTTCCAGAGTATAATGTAGGCTAGGGATAGAATACCTAGGGTTGTGGTTAAAAAATACAAAGACACCATTTGTTTTATGGTTATTGTTGATTAGTGCAAAATGGAAGTAGTGGAACCTAGAGTTGTATGGATCATGCCCATGGGGTATGAAGTGAATGGACATGTATTAGAGATGTATGTACAACATCTGTTGAACCAACCTAGGGATCCAACTAAGGAGAGACTTCGAACATATGAAGAGATTTCACTAAAATTACATCTTGAATTCAAAGCTCCTGAAATCAAAAGGACTGTGAGGAAAGAAGTTGAGTAGTTGGTTGAGAATCTAGGCCTTACTAAGGAAGTTGTGAGCCAATTTAGGGAAAGGATAGAGAAAGATAAGAAGGAGAAGTAGGATAGGGAATAGGGAAGTGTTCTGATAGAATCTCTTTCCAAGTCAAGGACTACTAGGAATTCTAGTTCAACCTCCGGTACATCACCTGTTGCAGAAAAATCCAGAGAAAAACCTACCGGTAAGGAAGAAAAAATGACAAAGGAAAAGAGTAAAAAAACATATGTCAGTGTGGTGAAGGAAGATGAAGAAGAAACTGACTCAGATAGTGAAGTTAAAGAATTGAAGGCCTCAGGTACTAAAGCGGTTAAACTGTCTAAGGAGAAACCCTTAGGAAGCAAAAAGTCAAGTAAAAGGCATAAGTTAGAGGCTGATGTTGAGATGACTACTCCTTCTATGGAAGACATCATTAAGTCAATAACTATAGATGGAAACCTAAAACTAATAACTAAATTTTATGATCATTGTAATGATGCTGACAAGAGAATTTTGGAGGATGCTACTATAAAATACTTGAATGTATTCAATAGAGTACTAGTGGAGATTTTGTCAGAAGTTCCTAAGAGTTTAAGAGACATTGTGGAAATAAGAAAAGAAGTTGCCAAAGAAAAATATTTGGAGCTAAGGGAACATGTATTATCCAATCTGTGTCCCGTAATCTCTAGAAAGGAAGCTGATAAAATTTTTAAAGAAGTCAAGAATGAATTCAGAAGAAAGAAAAGGATGAATAAACTAATGATTGGAGACATTGACGAAGTTGTTAAAGAAACAAAATAAATTCTAAAGAAAGCACTAGACAAGAACAAGTTTTATGTGGTTACAGAAGAACCTATTAACACATCAATTCTGAACAATGAAGAGTTGCATAAAAATGAGCAACAAACTAAGAAGATGAAGAGATGATGAAGGAAGATCAAAAAAAGGAAACTAATGATGGAATTGATTCTTCCATTCCGGATGTTGAGGACTTTGATAATACTGCTACTAAGGATACACAAAATCCTCTGGAGAATAAAGCAGAAGATATTTTTGAGATAGATAAAAGCAAATATGCCTCTGATGATGATGCAGAGAAGGCAAAAGCAGAGAAAAAGAATGAAAATTATGTGCAAGACAATGTGGGTGACTCTGAAAAGGGAGAAGATGGAGGCCCTAAAGAGTATAAATCTGAAACATCATTTTGGGCAAGAAACACTCCAGAAGTAGTGAAAGAAATTTTGGAGAGAGATAAACAAGTGGTAGAATATTAGGATATAATACAAGGACCAATCAATTTTGATACTCTATCACCAGTATAGAAGATGAAGTTGGCCTCTATTGCACAAGCTAAAGCCAGAGAGGAAATCTTGAAATCCCATATAGAAGATAGTGAATTCCTTGGTCTTGCATCTGGGATTTTGGAGAAAATCATGCCTACACTTCAAAAGGACTCATCAGCATCCCCCTCCAGTTAGTTAAAAAGTCTGATAAACTCTGTAGGTACTCATTTTGAAACTTTTGAGAAGTCAGTAGAAGTTAAAGTCAAAAATGAATACAATGAGAAGAGATTTGCTGAAATAAGGAAAATAATTAGTTATGATAGATTAGTGCTTGACACTAGTATAAAGAGTATTCAAAATGCTCTCTCTGAAGGTGCAGAGATTTATAAGTTTTGTCTAAATTGGTCTAAAGCTTTTGAAGATATTGAAAAGAAGATTAAGGACTTAGAGCTCAAACTGTCTAACATTTCTTAATCCTATAGTCCTTTAACTAAGTCTATAGAAATCAAAGAATGCCAAGTAGTGAATTTGTGAAATGAATTGAGTAATTTGGAGAAGGAAAAGGTCAAAGTTTTGGGTAGATTTGATGAGCTCTAGGGACTTATTTCCCCCAAGTTAGAAACTATGTATGATCTATTGGTAGAATCCCAAGCTGCTGTTGCTACTAGTGATCCTACTAATCTGCAAAAGGTAGAATCATAGGCATTTTTGTTCAGTGGGCATATATCCATTTTGGACAGCATAAAGAAGAACTAGGATAGTGAATTGTCATGGTTGAAAAACATTTTTGGTGATATCTTTTTGCTGATGAATAGGGCTTAAGGACTGTGTGTTCATATGCAGAAGTATATACTTAGAGTTTTAACCCATGTACATAATTATTTTTGCATGAATTTTGATATGTGGATCCTAGCCTTTCCCATTGATTTCAAAGGGGGAGAGGAAAAGTAGTGAAAAAAGAGGAATTCATCAAAGGGGGAGCATTGGAAATCACAAGTGCACATAGTAAGGGGGAGTTGTTCTAACACTTAGTCATTTTTTACTAAGTGTTGCCATCAATGCCAAATGAGGAGATTGCAAGAGACACTCCTAAGCATGTCAGATGTTGTCATTAATGGCAACTAAATCAATCTTACACATCCGCATTGTATCATCTGTTCATACTGGAAGTCAGATTGCAGATTTGTCTAAGTTTGGATAGACAGGAATAGGGCACATGATAGGGTTCAGTGTTTTGGTCCACATTTCTCCATAGGTAATCATATTTAGCTACAGATCTGAGGAAATGTTAGGGGATGTTTGGGCTACCTAAATCTAGGATTTTAGCCTCCAGTGATGAAGGGATTGTAAGTTACAAGCATCTAAGTATCAGGTTTTTGTTATATAGTTCAGTCTAGTGAAGAATAGGTCAACTAGGTGTTTGATCCTTGTGCATATGAAGAGAAGTGGTTGGTTGAGTAATTTATGAGATCCAGTGGTATTGGCCAACATGTGAGGTAACTTAGATACATAAGTCTTGGTCTGTATTGATGTTTGTGCATGGATTCAGCTAATAGAATAGTGTTCTTGAAATAGTTTCCAAGTTTTCTTAAGGCCAATTGTAGTTGATGTAATTTCATGTAACGGATATATATTATTGATGGATTCGAGCATTTTGGAATATGTGAGTGTGAATATGAAGGGATAGGTGCAAAGTATAGCAGTATCAAGTGTGAAGCAAGGAGATCTAAGCTTCAGATCATGAAAGAAGAGTAAAGCAGGGCAGAAAGAGATGAAGTGTGTGAAGTCAGTGTATTGAGCTTAACCAGAACTATAATTTTACATAGTTAGATGCTATTCTTCAGTTCAAACATTTTAGTGAACTGTCATAATTAATTTTGTAGGCAGTGAGCCTCCTTTGAGCGGTGAGCTCTGGGAAGTGTGCCTGAAGGTCTGTGCCTTCTCATTTGTAATACTTTTAATAGAGTATAATTTCTTATGGGTTAACCCCCACCGTGGTTTTTCCCTTAACTGGGTTTCCATGTAAAAATCCTAGTGTTCATATGTTATGATCTTATTGTTTCTACTCTTATGTTCATGCTTCTTTCTTTTGGATGTATGTGGTAAATTAATAAAGGGACATAATATCAAGTTTTGGAGAACACTGATTCACCCCCCCTCTCAATGTTCCTAAATTTCAATAAGATGCCCCTGCATCAAGTTTTGAGGTGGAGGGGGTGGGCGCATTGAGATGGAAGGGGTGGGGGCTTTTGTGGTGGAGGTTGGTTCATTTGCAAAATATCATCTATTACTGTCTATGCATAAATATGGAAATCAAATAAGGAAACAATACATTTAAGAACCTATTCCATACTTGAACAACACCTCATCTAGGGATCAAAGGACTAAACAAGATAATGAAAATGATAAATAATCCTATGATAATAGATCATGATTTTGATATGTTGATTGCCCAAATTTTGCAACATAGCATTTATGTATGAGAATAGAAGAGCTAGAATGATTTTGATAGCATGATTATGTTTGAAGTGTGATGTAAAAATGGCTTGGTTGAGGCTTGATTTATAGGAGATGAGGGATAGGAATGGATGACTAGGATTAGATTATTGATGGATGGCTAGGATTATATGACACACGGATCAAGGCTTAGAGTTGTAGTCATGTGACAAGTGGCACATGAGGGTTGAATGAGAGGAATTAAGTCAAGGATAAGGATTAAATATCTTCTAGAGGCTTCCTTGTGATAAGGATTTCTAGAAGCTTCCATTCATGTGAGGATAAAGACAAATAGGGAATTAAATAATAAAATTATTTAATTTTTGGAGAGGGATGATGTGGAAAACATTAATTAAATAAATTTTTAATTTTTAAATTAATTTGGATAGAAAGGATTAAAAAGGTGAAATATTTTAAATAATAAAATTATTTGAATTATGTGGTAAGGGCTAATTTAAATAAATATATTATTTATTTAAATTCGATGGTGGAGAAAATTGGGAATTAATTAAATAAATATAATTTATTTAATTAATTGGCTAATGGGATTATAAATGGGATTAAAAGGGATTAGTTTAATAAATATGATTTATTTAACTAATTAGGTGATGAAAGGGGTTATGAAAGGGTCCTAAGAAAAAAAGTGTCATAAGGTGTCTCATAAGGTGGTATCGATAAGGTGATGTCACAAGACATGTCAATTTTAGGTGTCTACAATCACAAATTCATCATGTGTAGGTATTTGGTCCATTGGACCACCTGCATTTACAATTAAAAGATAAATAAATAAATATTTAATTACTCATATGTAAATATCCATATTGAAAACTTACAAATTTAAGTACATATATCCATATTGAAAATTAAAATAAATATCTAAATAAACTTACAAATATCCAAATGTAAGTAAATATCCATAATTAAAACTTGCAAATGTAAGTAACTATCCATATGTACAAGTAAAGATACATATTGAAAACTTACAACTAAATATCTAAACAAACATTTAATAAACTTGAATATTTATCACTAATGATATAATGTACATCTATCACAAATAATTTTTTCATAAATATTTAATATTCATCATAAATAAATAAATTTGAGTGAACTACTTCAATTTAATTCAAATCAAGTTTACATTTAAAATTTACATATTGGCAACGAGGTGATTAATCCTTATAAGAAAAAATTACATCATCTTGGTATGGATCTTGAGAATGTGCTTAGTGACACATGGATGAACATGGATCATGTCCTTATTAAATGTGGCTTAATTATTTTACTAACTTCCATGATTGGCACGTGATCCTTAGTCCTTGTGCCTTGATGGTCCATTCTCTCATGAACATATGACATTCTATATTAAAGCTAAGAATGGAGTACATTAACCCATTCAAGATGAGATAGCTCCTTCCTCAAGTTGGTATTTGATATAGGGGAAATGTAATGCATATTTAGTTTGCATTTGCCAATATGCCATAGTGTTAAATTTTCCAAGATTTAACTTGTAGCTTGTTCTTGAAATGTATTACTGCTCTCATTTCTTAGGAATTTTTTGTAATGTATTAATTCTATCATTTCTCCTTGTAGAATATAATTTTTTTTCCTCATCGATATACATAATTAATCTTACTCACTAAATGATGAAATTTTCATTTAAATTATAATCTTTGTCCTCCTCATAGTTTAGAATAATTTTACTTCCTATCAATATGTACTACTTAATAATATAGTATTTTTATTTTGTTATCCTTTAAATGTCACATGTATTTAAAGAGCTAGGTGTATTGGATGTTTTTCCAACTTATACAACCCAGGAAGATAATGTGTGGTAAACATTTAGGGAGCCTATGTGTGTTCTACCTTTACAGGGTTGTAAAATATGGAATCTAGGTTGTATGTACAATGAGAAATTTTAAGATGATTCACCTCATGGGAATAGTTAATTTTATATCTCTAGGTACATTTACATTTTTTATTTTATTTAGATAATAAATCTCTTGTTGCAAAAACTCTTAAAATTTAGAATTAGTCATAAATAATGAGGGTTAAATTATCCATAGGCAATGGTTGTTGAAGGTATAATGGTATCATTATTGTTTCTCTTTCATTATATTATTGAAGTCCCTTAGGACCATCATCTTAGATTTAACACAATCTAAAGTTAAAAAGGGTTGCCCTCTCTTAGCAATTGGACTATTATTTTCCATATTCTAATCATGATTTCTAGTTCACCATGCTAGGTTGATATTCATCAATCCTAGGTTTTGAGTTTTCTTTCTAGGATTTGTAGAGTTATATATTTCAGAGACAACCTTACGAAAGCTTTGCATTAATGAAGATAAAGACATGTGAATGAATTTGAAATTTATTTTAATGGGTGAGTGGGATGAGAAGTGACAAATGCATGGATTTAGAAAGATGAGGTGGAGACATGTGTGAGCTTTGTCAATTAAATAATGCTCTTTTATGAATTAGGAAATATGAGGTGGAGACACATGTGACTCCCCTTAATTAAATTATGTTAATTACTCAATCAAGTGTGAGGAGATGAGATAATGAAGGCTTAAGTTAATTAATTAAGTGGCTAACTTAATTAATATGGGTCTAGGGGCTAGGTAAGGTATGGTAGCTAATTAAATAAATGATATTTATTTAATTAGTCTAGGTTTAGTCATAAGCTAGGTGGATTAATTAAATAAATGGACTTTATTTAATTAATTTAAGTTAGTGGCAATGGATAGTATAATCAATTAAATAAATTGTAAATTTAATTTAATGAATTATGGACAATGGTTAGGGGGAAGTAATTAATTAAATTAAATTTATTTAATTAATTGCAAGTACGTGACTATGGGGAATCGTCAAATTAATTAAAGAAATTTATTTATTTAATTAATTATGGGAAGGGAGGTGAGTTAGCATGATAGGAGGTGCCAGAAAATGACTATTTAGGGTTTTTTATTTTTAGGTGTCTACAATGTAATTTATCAATTTAAGAATGTAATTAATCTCATGATATAACCATCCTTGTATTCCTAGGATGTAGGCTTGTAATTGTAATAATTATTTTATTCTTTATTTTGGTAGAAAATGCATGCATAGGCATGTAATTCCTTGTGAGCATCATAGATGTTACTATTCCTTCTTTTAGATTTAAGTTTCTTTAGTGATATTTTATTTCATGGATGTGATGTCAATATTAATTGAATATCTATGGTGTGGTTGATACTCATCCTACTCTTATTTCCACTATGAACGATCAATTTAATATGTCCTTATAGCATGATTGATAGGTTTTGTAGTGTAGGAAAATTACTCCTCAATTGAATAAATTTAATTAGGTGAATTCTCCACTAACACTACACTTAGGTTCTACTATCTAAGGTTTTAGATGTTCAAGAAACTACTCTAGGTCTCAATAGAACCACTATGCATCCTAATCAAAGCTAGACAACTAGACTAGGTGCTTAACAATGAAGGGAATTTAATAACCAAACTGCTAAAATTGAACTACTGTAAGCAACATTGAAAGAAATTGATAGCAGAGGTAGAAAAGGATAGGAACATGGAACTTGTAGCTAGAGAGAGAAGCTCACTTCCTTAGATGATAGCACACCACGAGGATGTCTACATTGGGCATTGGAGTCTGAAAAGTACCAAAAATAAAAATATCCTAGTCCATACAAACCTAGGAAACCTGCATAGCACATATTTCAACACCAAATATACCTAGCATTATCTAGGTAAAACATAACTCGAAATTAAACCAATTTTAGTAAGGAAATGAAATAAACAAAATAAGAGAATAATACAAACAAAAACTTCAAGCGGTTGTAACACCTTCACTCTAAGAATACCTACAAAAAGAGAGAAGAGAAGGGTTGTGTTGCTTAGGGACTTGCCTCAATCAAGTCTTGATTTTAGTCTTCCGACCTCCACGAGAAATGATTGATGAAAAGAATAAATAAACAAGGAAATGAAAGTGCGTGTTGTTAGAAGTATGAGCAATAAGTGTTGTCATTGATGTCAACACCTAAGAAAGTCATTTGAATAAGTCTGAACAAGTATTTGAGGAATTAGAACAAAGTGCAGAATTGCTTTATCAACCAGAGCAGTGCAGTGTTTTGCTCCACATATCCTGTAGATTGAATATCTTTTCCTGTAGATTAGTAATGTTAAGGGATGTCTGTAGATGTTATGTTTCAAGTTTGAGCCTCCGGTGTGAAGATTTGAGCGAGTTTTGTTCACTAAAGTAAAAACTATTTTACTGTGTAGTTAATGGTGACATGGAGAATGTATTTTGCTCCGCATTTAATTTTCACAGTCTGTGGTTCTAGAATTAAGTTTGTGATGATGGTATGTGCCTTTAGTTTAAATGGTTTATGATTTGGTGCTCCACAAGTGATATTTCCTTTATGACAGTGGCCGATAGTAATCTTCAAGTGCTCCGGTTTGAAGAATCTTATGGATAAAGTGGTTAGAGGTTGTGTGGATGTTCTTGGTGATTGTAACGTGCTTGTGGGAGTCTCTAGATCGTGTTCCTACCTTTTTATTGGTCCACAAAGTATAATTTGGATCGTGCATGAAGGGTGTTCCTAAAAGTTTTAGTGTTAACTCCAGTCTTGGCTGACTTGGTTGTTTTCACTACTTGTGGTTGTGCTTCAAATTTTGTAAAGCATGTTGATTCATGGAAGATTGCAATTGAGTCCCAACTAAGGCTTGGCATGATCCACATTCATTATTTTCTCTCTCAAATCTATTTAGGTCCAAACCTATCTTGATGTATGTATGTTTTCTAACCTTGGATATTGTTCCAATGGTTGATGATTGTAATGTCAACCTTGATGTAAATTCCAAGGTTGATGAATTGTATAAAAACATATAATGAAGTCATGAATTAGTGTAGGATGTGAAAATGATAAGATAATTGCGAAGTAAAAAGGCAGAGCAGAGTAGAGGATACCTATTGTGCTTCAATGGAACTGAACCTTGGCATAGTTTAGATGGTACTATCTCAGTTCACCAATTTTGGTAGTGAACCACCCACCAGCAGTGAGCCTCTTCACTTGCAGTGAGCATTTTGGGTAGTGAGCCCTAAGGTAGTGAGCCTCTGATGTTTGGTATTGATATAACATATTATATTGTGAGCTAACACTCATCATGGTTTTTCCCCTATGGGGTTTTCCATGTAAAAATCAGGTGTCTCCTGTGTTGAATGTGTGAATGTGTTTAAGTTTTTGTTTTCATGCTTTCATTGTTAAGATACAAATTCAGTGTTAATTGGTTGATGTGTTAATAGTTTTGAAATATTGGTTACAACTGATTCAGCCCCCCAGTTGTATTGTGCTTTTCAACAATTGGTATTAGAGTGAGGGTTCCTTGGTAAATAGTCTAACAACTTAAGGTAGATCCGAGATGGCGCATAGAAAGGAGTTACCATAGTTTTATGGAACATATTATGCTCTATGGAAGGTTTGAATGAAAAGTTATCTCATTTCACTTGGTTATAATGTTTGGAAAATGACAAAGAAAAAGTATGCTATTCCTCCAAATGGACCAGCAGAATATGAGTTTAATGGAAAGGTTAGAGATGCTCTTTTAAGTGCTTTATCCAACACTGAGTTGGTGAAAGTTATGGATCTCGAAACTACTCATGAGATCTGGGAAAAGTTGAAAATTTTATATGAAGGAGATGATTCTATGAAGAGTGCAAAATTGTAAAATCTGAAGGCAAAGTATGAAGGCTTGAAAATGAGTGATGATGAGAACATAACAATCTTCATGCAAAAGGTTGATGAAATTGTCAATGGAATCAAAGGTCTTGGAGGAACTATTGATGAAGATGAGGTTGTGCTAAATATTCTTAGGTCTTTTCCTAAATCCTATAGTCATAAGGTGGCGTAAATTGAAGAGGTTATGACTATGAAAAAGATTTCAAAGGATCAATTTCTTGGGAAGTTTATAGCTTTTGAAATGAGGGATTTTGGTGATGTTGTACCAAAGATTGAGACTGTTTTCAAAGCCAACACTTCAGAAAAAACTCCAAGAGCTCATAAATATGATGTGGAATCTGATGATGACCTACATGAGGTTGAATCCAACTTTGTGGACAGAATGCAAAGAGGTTCTAGTAAGTTCAAAGGAAAATTACCATTCAAATGCTTTTCTTGTGGTAAGATTGGTCACTATGCATCTAGATGTTCAGAGAGAATTGAAAGAGGTAAGAAGAAAGTAGACCCAGAATTGTCAAGAAATGCTATTATGTTAGAGATCTTAATGATGATGGTGTAACAGATGATGAGTTTGATGATAATAGTACTAGTGCAAATGAATGCTTGTTTACTTCTATTAAGGAAGAACCTATGTCTACTAATCCTACTAGCTATGTGAAGGAAGAAAAACCAGTGGAAGAAAGTGCTCTGTCTGTCTAGGTTGAGAAGGATAAGGATGAATGGATCATTGACAATGGATGTTCACATCACATGACTAGTGACAAAAGTAAGTTTGTAAGTTTAGAAAAGAATGATGGTGGATTGGTTAGGTTTGGAGATAATGCAACTAGTAAAATCTGTGGAAGAGGATCTATTTCTTTTGATGGCAAGCATAATATAGATGTTCTCTATGTGAAAGGTCTAAAGCCTAATCTTTTAAGTGTTGGTCAGATGTGTGATAAAGGGTGTGATCTGAGATTCATGGACAATGCATGTAAGATCATGGAAATATCTAGAATGGTGATTACAACTGGTAAGAAAACTAGAGGTAATATTTATCACTTGAGGGGAACTGATAATTATTGTTAGTTGGCTTAGAAAGATGAGAGTTGGTTGTGGCATAGAAGGATGTGTCATATCAATTTTGATAACTTGGTGAAGATAAGCTCAGTATAAGTTGTGAGAGATTTTCCTAAACTAGTGAAGCCTGCCAATACTATTTGCAAGGAATGTCAACTGGGAAAATAGACAACGACAAGTTTCAAGAGTAAAGAATAATTTTCTGTTGGATTGCTTAAGCTAGTGCATATAGATCTATGTTGTCCTACAAGAACAAGAAGTCTACAAGGAGACATGTACTTTATGTTGCTTATTGATGATTATTCTAGAATGACATGGGTCACTTTTCTAAAAGAGAAATCAGAAGCCCTAGACAAGTTCAAAGTTTTCAAGGTAATAGTTGAAAATGAGTTAGAATTAAGGATCAAGTGCTTAAGGTTTGGTAGAGGATGCGAGTTTACATCAAATGAATTCAACATTTTATGTGAAGAGCATGGGATAAATAGACAATTGTTTGCTCCTAGGACTCCTAAGTAGAAATGGAGTTGTTGAAAGAAAGAACATGACAGTTCAAGAGGCTACTAGGTCAATGATGATGGAGGCCAACCTACTAGAAGTGTATTGGAGAGAAGCTATACATATTATTGTCTACATTCAAAAAAGAGTTCAAGTCAAAGGTAATGGTAATAAAACTCCTTATAAATTGTGGTATGGAAGAGTTCCCACAGTGAAATATTTCAAAGTTTTTGGAAGCAAATGTTATATCAAAAGAGATGAAGAGTTAGGTAATTTTGATGCTAGGTGTGATGAAGGAATTTTCCTTGGATACTCCACTAAGAGTAAGTCATATCGGTGCTACAATAAGAGATTGAGAAAGATGATTGAGAGTGCTAATGTGAAGGTTGATGAAGATAGGAAAATAAGATCAGATCTAAGAGGCTATGAATCAGATGAACCTGCTGCTACAATCAATAAAGAAAAGGTGGAACAAAAGGATAGTCAAGTTGAAGAAAAGGCTCTAGAAAGTGTTGTTAAGACTCTGAGGTATGTAAGGATTAATCATTCTAAAGATCAAATCATTGGTGACAAAAGCAAAGGGGTATTGACAAGGAAAAGAGCTGTGGAGGAATAGGTGAACTACTATTTGCTTTCACAGATTGAACCTAAAACTATAAGTGAAGCTTGCAAAGATGAAAGTTGGGTAAAATCCATAGAAGAAGACATGATGCAAATAGAGAAGAATCAAACTTGGGAATTGGTCCCTAGACCTGCTGATAAGAATGTGATTAGAACCAAGTGGGTGTTCAGAAAAAAAGATGAATGAAAATGGAGAAGTAGTAAGAAAAGAAGAAAGACAGGTATGCAAAGAATATTCTCAAGTTGAAGGCATAGATTTTGAAGAGACTTTTGTTCTTGTGGCAAGGATTGAAGCAATAAGAATGTTCCTAGCATTTGCAACACACAAAGTTTTCAAAGTGTACCAAATGGATGTGAAGTCTACATTCTTGAATTGAGAGCTAGAAGAAGAGGTGTACATTGAACAACCGGAAGGATTTCAGTTATCAAACCAAGTTGACATGGTGTGTAGATTGAAGAAGGTTTTGTATGGACTCAAGCAAGCTCCTAGAGCCTGGTATGCAAGGTTGGACAAGTATTTGATACTATCGGGTAAAATGGATAGTCAATGATTAATGGGAAGTTACATGAGTTAGTTACAAACTATCGGTTGAGGAGGAGTTGATTCGATGAGGAAGATGAAACGGTGACAGTTGGAGAGGTAGAGTAGTTTGGAGAGGAGTTACAAAGGGAATAGTTTGCAAGAGTGGTTTGGTTCAATTATGAATGACAACTTGAAATGGGTAGTAAAAAATGTTGAGAAGAGATTTAGAGAAAAAATAAAAAGGTTGAAGGGTTTAGACATACAGAGAAAAGAGGGGCACTCGGTTAAGAGGAGGAAACAGGGAATAGAAGACAGTAGGTGATAAGGGTCATTGTAGTCCTCATCATTTAATTTTAATAAATATCAATCCAAGGCAATGTCCATGGCTGTATGCAAAAGGGAAGAGAAATAACTTGTGTGGTAGTCTTTTCTACAAAAGGGAATTGACAACAATTGCATGGATCAAATTAGTGTTTAAACTCTACTAAAAAAGATAACTTAATCTAAGGAAAGCAATAATTTGAGCAGCTAATCTAATTCTAGAATAAAGGAATTTGCACAACAGTAAAACAAATTATTATATGGAAAGAAAAACTGGAATAGCTAAAGAAATTTTGCATAATAGCAAAGAAACTAATGAAACTAAGAAATATAGTCTCTACCCTTTGGTTGGAGTGGGCCCTTTCTCCTTCCTCTGGAGAGAGACTAATCAATTCCAGTAATTAGAAAATTGATAGAACAACTTTCTTTATTCAAAAACCTTCAAGATCAAGTGTACATGCTGCTAGAAAATAATAGAGTTCTTCTTTCATTTGTATTCTTTTACAACTTCCCTCCTTCTATTCTACACCATAGTTCTCTATATATAAGTATGGTTATTAAATTTTAATTGAAAGTGTCTCTAGAGTAGAGAACTTATTCATGCAGAACTAAACTTATTTATCTAGTTAACTAAACTTATTCATTTAGTTAACTGATTATACAATTGCTAATTACAAGGAAGACATGCAATATCTTTTAGAAAGACATGCAACACTAAATGTGTATTCTTTGCATGAAATAATTAATCTTTAGTTGGATCCATTAATTTAGGAGTAATTATAGTCAATCTATCCTTTAGAAAATCTTGGAGTGTGTGATGGTAGATTCGAAGAATCCGCAGCAACTTCATAAAGTATTTCTGGAACATCTCCAGAGCTTGTGGAATAGTCAAACTTTGTTATAAATTTCTCATTTGTTTTACTTGATCTCCTCAAATTATTTTTGGGTTTTGTTCCCCTAACTTTCAACTTTCCAGATCATTTTGAATTTATGAATTTCATTAAGAAATGAGAGAGATATCATAGTTTTACTGAAACTATTTTTCTTGACTTTTTCTGTTCTGCATCTCCGATACTCTTTAATAGTAAACTTATGTCATTAACCATTTATTAATTTTAATGAATCTCTTCAAAATACCTTCATAGATTTGTTCCTCTCTCTTTAATCTTTCTGGATCATTTTGAAATTCTAATTTTCATTAAGAAATGAGTGAGATATTGTAGTTTTACTAAAACTGCATTTTTGACTTCTACATCTCTGATGCTCTATGCATCTCCGACACTCTATGCATCTCCAGTGCTCTGTACATCTCCAGCACTCTGTGCATCTCCGGCGCTCTGTGTATCTCTGGCACTTTGTGCATCTCTAGCGGTCTATAACTCTAAACTCTGTAACTTGACATAAAATAGACTTTCTCTTCACTTTATTGATAAAATAATTGTTGATCTCGACGTGAACATGTAATATCAAGATAAACTCATGCATGGAATTGATTGTTGCATTTAGACAAGTTTATTTGATATTTAGCTAAAAATCTTCAAACCCATACTCAAGTCCACTTCAAACACTAATTTAATGAAGAGAAAATATATGCTTTTTATTTGAGTAAAGATGAGACACTTTATGGTCTCATCATCTCCCCCATACTTAAGACGTTACAGGTCCTCCTGCACTTCATAATCATCTTTTTGAGCTAACCTCTTTTCTTTTATCGCAGTTGCTCTAGAGATGGCTTATAGTTGTTCTGGTGTTCTCTGGAGCTCATACCCTATTGTGCATCTACAAAGCTGATACCCTGATGATCACTAGAGTTAGTGTCCTGCTAATCTTTAGAGCTTATACCTTGTTGTCCATCTTAGTCTTCCATGTGACCATCATGCACCAGTTGGTTCTCCATCTTTCTAGCCCATGTTTTGCATGATGCATGCAAAGAGGTCTTCAACTTTTGAGAGCTGCAACATGATCCTTTACGCTGAATAACAACTGTATCAACCTTGTATTTGCTAACAATTTGAAAACCTTCCTTGAAAATTAGTGTCTCTCAAGAACATTAGAACATAACAACATTTTAGAAAAAAACAACTCCTAAAGAATAAACCAAGCATCATCCTACATTTTGCTTTCAATTAAGTTACAAATCCTTAAATTACATAAAATCCACTTTAAGGCTAATGAATGAAGAGGGGGAAAAGGGTGTTACTTTTAGGTTTTGTGAGAAAAATAATTGCCCCATAATTTCCCCCACACTTAAGTTCTTGCATAACCTTTTACAAGCTACTCTTTTTTTTTTCCATCTAAGATTCTTACATAGGGCTGAGAATTTAAAACACTTATATCTCCTTAACCATTGCTATTGTGTAAACATGGAGAAAGGTTTTTCATCATATGGTCAATAAGAACAAAAACCTCTTTGAGAATTTGATTTGGAGCATTTTGAAATTTTGGTCAATTTTTTTAGGCTTTATGTTGCTGAAAATTTCAAATGGGAATATCTTTCTAATGGCTGCTGTTGTGTAAAAATGGAGAGAGATTTTTCATCATATGACTAAGAAGAACAAAAACCTCTCTCATATTTTCATTTCAAGTTATGTAGCTTCCTCTAGAGCTAATTTGGCCACTTCTTGGTGTGAATGATTGGAAGATGCAAACATGTGGCTATTTTAGGGATTTGGGTCAAAAGTGGATTTTTGTAACTTAACATTTATAACTAAATTAAAAACCAAAGAATAGGATAAATAACTCAGTTTGCTTCTTTGTTGTCATTGCCTCCATGTTATTTGAAGTTCTACTACTAGAACTAGAGCCCAAATTTGTAACAACCAATCATCCAGGATGCCTTCAAATGCCAAAATATCTATAAGAGTTCTTGGAAGTAGAAACTTGTATAGAAAAAAATATGTACAAGGCACTTATTTTTAGAAAAGACACCTACCCTAACATGTTCTACTTAGTGATGTAGAGATAGGTTACACAAAACCATTAACTGGTTGGGGAAAATAACTTTCTTTTCTCAAAATATGGATCCATGCATTTAACTTTCTAAAAGAAAAGGAAAACCGTGAGAAGAAGATGACTGAAAATTTGAACTTTGATGCTTCACCTTCCTTTGAAATAATAGCCTCCTCCATAATTTCTAACTCTAGTACATGCATGAGCTGGTTGGAGAGATCTTACAACCCTTCCTCACATTCTGGTGCATGCATGATTAGAGACAGCTCCTTATTGTTCATGAGCTGATTGGAGAGATCTTGAAACCTATCCTCATATTTTGGTACATGCCTGATTAGAGGCAGCTCCTTGCTATTCTTCAAATATCTAATCGGGTAGCCCTCCTTGGACTTTGAAGGCATCCAAATAATACTCTGCCATACAAGCTCCTCTAGTGGAGACAAGATTTCTTCATTATACTCGTTACCTATTGCAAGCAATAGGGCATCAATGTCCCCTTCTAAAATGTATTTTTCCTTGCTGGACATTGGAGTCATGGTCATCCAGTTGAAGAGGCTGCACAAGAGCTAAAATTATAGAACAAGGTTTTTCACCTTCTTTGCATGTAGGAACCTTAACATTTGGATCTATTGTTTGGGGGGGGGGGTTTGGCATACAGATCTCTCCTGGAGAACTTTTTTTTTTCAACCTATGTTGAAAACCAAACTTCAAAACAATAAACCTAAAAAGACTACCAAACTAATTTTCCCCTCTTTTTGACCTGTTATCACTAGATCAATAGCAACTCCCTAATGACACCTCTCCCCAGAAATGGCACTAAAAATGACAAGGGTTGTTGTAGTCCTCATCATTTAATTTTGATAAATATCAATCCAAGGTGGTGCCCATGGCTGTATGCAAAAGGGAAGAGAAATAACTTGTGTGGCAGTCTTTCCTACAAAAGGGAATTGACAATAATTGCATGGATCAAACTAGGGTTTAAACTCTACTGAAAAAAATAACTTAATCTAAGGAAAGCAATAATTTGAGAATCTGATCTAATTCTAGAATAAAGGAATTTACACAAAAGAAAAATAAATTATTATATGGAAAGCAAAACTGGAACAGCTAAAGGAATTCTGCATAACAGCAAAGCAACTAATGAAACTAAGAAATATAGTCTTTGCCCTTCAGTTAGAGTGGGCCCTTGCTCCTTCCTCCAAAGAGAGACTAATCAATTCCAGTAATTAGCAAATTGATAGAACAACTTTCTTTATTCAAAAACCTTCAAGATCAAGAGTACATGTTGCTGGAAAATAACAGTGTTCATCTTTCAATTGTATTCTTTTACAACTTCCCTCCTTCTATTCTATGCCATAGTTCTCTATATATAACTATGGTTATTAAATTCTAATTGAGAGTCTCTCTAGAGTACAGAACTTATTAATGCAACTAACTAAACTTATTTATCTAGTTAACTAAACTTATTCATTTAGTTAACTAATTATACAATTGTTGATTATAAGGAAAACACGCAATATCTTTTAGAAAGACATGCAACACTAAATGTGTATTCTTTGCATGGAATAATTACTCTTTAGTTAGATCCATTAATTTAGGAGTAATTATAGTCAATCTATCCTTCAGAAAATCTTGGAGTGTGTGTTGGTAGATTGGAAGAATCTATAGCAACTTCATAAAGTATTTCTGGAACATCTATAGTCAACTTCTGTCATAAAATTATGATTTATTTTACTAGATCTCCTCAAATGCTTTTTTCTTTTGTTCCCCTAACTTTTAGCTTTCTATATCATTTTAAATTTCTAAATTTCATTAAGAAATGAGAGAGATACTGTGGTTTTACTAAAACTATTTTTCTTGACTTTTTCTATTCATCTCTGGCACTGTGTAACAGTCAACTTCTGTCATTACCCATTTATTCATTTTAATGAATCTCTTCAAAAAAAAACTTGATAGATTTGTTCCTCTCTCTTTAAGCTTTTTGGATCATTTTGAAATTCTAATTTTCATTAAGAAATGAGTGAGATATTGTAGTTTTACTGAAACTACATTTTTGACTTCTACATCTCCGGTGTC
This sequence comes from Cunninghamia lanceolata, assembly GCA_027924645.1. Classification (NCBI taxonomy): domain Eukaryota; kingdom Viridiplantae; phylum Streptophyta; class Pinopsida; order Cupressales; family Cupressaceae; genus Cunninghamia; species Cunninghamia lanceolata. The sequence continues at coordinate 7,936,776 of BSBN01000394.1, forward strand.
TATGCATCTCCAGGGCTCCATGCATCTCTGGCACTTTGTACATCTCTGGCAATCTGTACATCTTTGGTTCTCTATGCATTTCTAGCACTCTGTGTATCTCTGGCACTCTATGCATCTCTAGTGCTCTGTGCATCTTTGACACTCTGTGTATCTCCAGCGCTCTGTACATCTTCAACACACTGTGTATCTCTGGCACTCTCTGTATCTTCGGTGCTCTGTGCATCTCCGATGCTCTACAAATCTAAACTCTACAACTTGACATAAAATAGACTTTCTCTTCACTTTATTGATAAAATAATTGCTAATCTTGAGGTGAACATGTAATATCAAGATAAACTCATGCATGACATTGATTGTTGCATTTAGACAAGTTTATTTGATATTTAGCTAAAAATCTTCTAACCCATACTCAAGTCCACTTCAAAAACTAATTTAATGAAGAGAAAATATATGCTTTTATTTGAGTAAATATGAGACACTTTATTGTCTCATCGGCAGGAGGCCAAGTCAAAATTGGTCTGATAGAGGAGGTTGATTCATGAAGCGTTAAGGAGTGAAGGTCACATATTACAAAAAGTGGCACTCAGTTTACGGGTGGAATGTTAGGCATGTTCTAAGGTTGTGCGTTGAAGCACACAATGTTAAATAAGTCATAGAAGAAGATGAAAGGTAGAAGTTTGACGGTTTGGGAGTGTGGAGAGATAAGGCAGATCATCCATTAGTAAAGGTCTGAGAGACAAAAGAAGAGGTATTGAGCAAATAACCAACCATTATCAATGTCCTTTGTTGGAAGTCTATTGTAAACCGTTCAGGGGAAGATGAACTAATGTCAGGATGTTTGTGGAAGTGGAACTAAAGTTGTTGGAAGAGGGATGATCATTATCTTTTGATAATAAAAAGAGTAGAGCGAGGAAAGAGGGGTCAGTCTCGAAGAGAAAAAGAGAACAATGTAAACTATATCGAGGAGGAGAGCAATAAAATCACGTTTTGATCTGAGTTTATGTTTGTCTCTTTATGATATATAATTGTCATCTATTAAGTTCTTTTTACTATTGCATAATTCAGATTTTTGTTTCAATGTATTGTTTGATTAATGAGAAATCACTTTAGATCTGATTTTCTTGTCTTTAATTATTGTCATTGCCTGTAGTTTGAAGTTCATATTTGTGATTGACCAAAATCATGCTATCAGAGTGGTATCAAAGCATAGAAGGTTCTGAGTACTGGTAGATCACCGAGGTGAGGCAACCTAGCCAGCACCTGCAGGTAGCAAAGGAAGGAGAATATTGATAGGTCATGCAGAACCTGGATCCCAAAAGATCTGGGCAGTGAGCATTGAGTATATTGTAAAAATGCTTGGACGGATATGTGTTGCCATTTGATAAGGTAACCGAAGAAGGTGATGCATTGAAAGACTAGGCAAAGTGGAAAAGAAAGAAGCCCTAGGTGAGGTGTCCAGAAGATGAAAGAAGAAAGAAAGATGCAAAAGCATGTAGGTGAAGAGTGTCTCATGAAGCAAGACAAGGGAAAAGAAATAAAAAAAGAAAGACGCAGAATTTTCAAGAGAGATATTATAGAATTACGAAGAGATTTAGAGGTATACAAGAAATGGCTAGAAGAAAGAAGCCAAGATTATGTTTGGTTTTGGCTAATGGAAAATAAAGTAAAGTGGCCTATGAAGATGATTGCTAAGAAGAGAAGAAGGTAAAGGATGAATGCCTTAAGAAGAGAAGGTAAGAGTATGAGAGGATCCCAGAGAGTTGCCTATTGAGCAACATGGACCAAAAGAGGTCAAAGAAGTTCTCATAGTAGAGGACTTGAAGGAAAGGAGAAAAGAGGAAGTGCAGCAAGCACTTAAAGCAGAAAGTGATGAGGAGGGAAGAGTGTCCATGAAGGAGGCACTTATAGAGACATTTTGGTCTCTGATTTTATTTGCCAATATTATGTTTAAAGATGTGTATGCAGGTATGAGGAATGTGATGAGGAAGGTCAAGAATGAGACCTTGAAGATGATGAGAGAAGGGACAAGAAAAGCACACGTATCTAGTGTTGAGGCTAAAAGAGAGATGAGACAAGTTACAGTAGTATGTCAAGAAGGCACAAGGAAATAGTTTGCAGTGGAAGTATATTGCAAAGTACTCAAAAATGGAGATAAGGTTGATGTGGAAATTTTCCAACAAGATGCTAAAGATTTGGAAGCTGATCTAGAGTTTTAGGATGCCTTAGAAGATGTTGCAGATGAAAGGGAGGAAACCTATAAAGAAGATGAGTTGTCAAGCAATGAAGACAAGGATGATAGCAAATCTGGACAACAGAACAAAGAAGAGGTACATGTGAGTACAAATGTTGATTTTGGTCATAGAAGTGAAATGAAGAATGTGGTTATGCAAATTGATAGAGAAAAGAAAGAAGAACATAGTTATATAGTACCACGTTGGCTTAAGGGGCAGTATGGAAAGTATAAACAAGAAGATGGTTATGATGTGGTAGGTAACAGAAAACAAACACCAAGCATGAAAGGCATGATTAAATGTAAGACGAGACAAGAAGATGACACAAGTTGGCAAGAAAGGAAGTGTAAAGCAAAAGTATTAAGGTAGCAATTAGATCCTAGACCATGGAGGTGAGTGTAGCATTAAAAGGCTAGTAGCCTAGAGCTATAGGAAATAAAGTGTGGATGGTGAAAGATAGGACATTAGCCAATGGAGTTGGTGCAGTAGAAGATGGTGAGAAGAAAACCTCCCAAGAGAATAGAAGATATGAAGACGAGAATGAGATTAAAATGGAAGAGTTAAGGTTACAATAGGATGGTCAAAAGCAACAAGCTAGAACTTGTAAAGAAGGGTTCAAAGGAGCATTGTTCCACCATGAAGATAGAAAAGAAAATGATGGGGTGAAGAAGCACATAAGGAAATCAGAACAGCTAAAAGAAGATGATGAAGACACAAAAGCATTGACTAGTGTCATACCAAACAAGACGGAGAGCGAGGCAACAAATTGGAAGAAGTTAGAAGAGAGTAGGTACAATGAAGAAGGTGAACATGTTGATTTTGCTTTTGAATCTTGGAATGATATTGTTGAAGTAGAACATGATAAGGATGTGGAGTGGGATAGTGATGAGGAAATCTTGGATTATAAATTGGAGTTCTAGAGACTTTTGGATGAAAAGGCCAAGAGAAGGGCAAGATATAAGAAGAAAAGTGAAAGAAAAAAGAGGCAAGTTGGAAGATATAGAATAAATAAAGATGAGTGTGGAATGGATGCAAAGAATGAATTAAATAGGAATAATGGAAGAGTTAAGGTTGCAATAGGATGGTCAAAAGCAACAAGCTAGAACTTGTAAAGAAGGGTTCAAAGGAGCATTGTTCTGCCATGAAGATAGAAAGGAAAATGATAGGGTGAACAAGCACATAAAGAAATCAGAACAGCTAAAAGGAGATGATGGAGACACAGGAGCATTGACTAGTGTCATACCAAACAAGACGGAGAGCGAGGCAGCAAATTGGAAGAAGTTAGAAGAGGGTAGGTACAATGAAGAAGGTGAACATGTTGATTTTGTTTTTGAATCTTGGAATGATATTGTTGAAGTAGAACATGATAAGGATGTGGAATGGGATAGTGATGAGGAAATCTTGGATTATGAACTAGAGTTCTGGAGACTTTTGGATGAAAAGTCCATGAGAAGGGCAAGATATAAGAAGAAAAGTGAAGGAAAAAAGAGGCAGGTTGGAAGACATAGAATAAATAAAGATGAGTGTGGAATGGATGCAAAGAATGAATTAAATAGGAATAATGGAAAGAAGGTATGGACAACAGAAGAATGGTCTGATAAAGGCATGAGAACTGAAGAAGGGAAAGTAAAGTTAGAAATTTTAGAAGCAGGTAATGTTGTAACTATGATTATAGATAGTGAAGGCAAAGAGATTCATAGTGGGAATATAATAGAAGTGGACAAAGTAAGAGGAGTAGAAAAGCAAGCTAGTACAGATAATTTGTGGGTAAAATTTTCTAAGATAGAGCAAGAGGAGAGGATGAAGATTGCTAATGAAGGTAGGAGAACAAGCATAATAATGAAGGAAATAGAAGAGAAGGTTGCAATGATCATAAAAAATGATGGAGCCATGATTGAAATAGAGGTAATTGTGGATGTCTTCTGTTTAGGGTAAAATTGGATTTTGTTAATCTTTTGTTGTTTAGATGTTAAAATCCTCCTTTCACCCTAACATTGAAGGATCTAGGGTCGAGTGGAGAGCACTATCATACCCTAGGTCACTTACAAATGAAAGGAAACTTGGATTAGGGAATTAATTATCAATTTTTCCTTCTCTTATGTCCACTTAACCATTAAAACCCTAATTATGCAAATACGACAACAAATTGATGAAAGACAGAAAAAGCTCTTGTAAATCACAGAATACCTATTTTCGAGGTTCCAAGGTGGAACAATCAAGGACTAAGGTGTAGGTGGCCAAGTCCAAGGCACCTACTTTTTTGGGGAATCTAGACCTCCTTCTGACACTGATCAGCCTTGTAATTTCTATTTCCTGAGATCTGTCTACAGAGGACACTGTTTTGAGTGCCCTAGTCCTAGAAGTGCTCCTGTGTCTGACTTTTCTTCAGATCCTGAATCCCTGATGCCTGCCAAGCCTTCTTGCAACTCCACTTTTCCAGATGCGACACCTATAACCTGCAATCACAAGACTTGGTTTGGGGGTTGTGGTGTTTAGAGGGTTGCCTCAGTGAAGGACACTTAAGTCTCCGAACACTGTTGTCAGACAAAGAGGGCATGCTCTTTTGAGGAAGAGGCCAAAAACCAAACGAATCAATTGTAAAAATACAATGATATGTCACCTTGTAGTGAAACTCTCATGGAGGAAGATGCTCTTCATGCCATGAGGAGATTGATGCTCAAATCTGCAAATATCAACACACAAAACATACAAGTCTGCTCTTGCAACACAATAGAAAGCCTTGAATCACCTTGAGAACACAATAGCTTGCTAGTAATCATCTAGTTTACAAATGAATGCCTACACATGCTTATATATGCACCTACAAGCATTCTCGCCAAAATTTTAAAAATCAAACTTTACCATGTCAGCAAAATAACCAACTAGCGCTCATAAACCGACACCCAAAAATTAGGGCTGCCCCAAAATAAGGTAGGACTAGGGCATAGGTGCCCATGTCCTCCCCCCTATTTTGGGTAGGGTACAACTCAAGGGGTCTTCCTAGGTCTCATTTTCCATCAAACCCAGGTCTCATTCCATCGGGATGCTAAAATATGAAATAAATTGTCCTAAATGCCTTTTAAAGACCTAGGAGCTAAACCTTAAGAGGGAAAAGCCCCCAAGGGGACATTTTTTGACATCACATTTAGCCCCCATTTTAATGTATGTATAAACACAAGGCCAATACATGCATTAAAATAAGGTCATAAACACAACAAACACACTAAGCATAGAGAAGACATGCCAATCACATAGAAGACAGTAGCAGGCACACAAAACACAGAGAAGACAGTTACAGTCATGCAGAACATGGTGAAGACAGTCAATGTATAGAAGACACATTAATGCATGAAAGATAGAAATGATATATTTTCTTTTCTTTTTCTCATATATATGAAATGCAAATGCAAGTACTGGAAAGTAGACAAACCTCTCATAATACAAGATGCACTACCTTAAGGTGCAGGTCTTTGTATATATGGGGCAACACACATGCAAGACATGCACAACCTATCAAAAATGCAGGAAGCACTACCCAAGGGTGCTGGTCTCTGCATATGGGGCAACAAACATGCCACACAAAACAAGCATGCCAAAACACACACACACACTTGAAGACACGGAGAAAACACGGTAGACAAGCGATGGATTGTACCTATTTCTAGGTCCAACACCATCTTAGGCACATTACGGACACACATTGATGATTGGGCTTCACCACAACAATCACCAAAGACACACTTAAGGGTTGAGTTAGTCACAGAACCACTCCTTGCCTCTGCAAAGGACTTTAGAAAATGATAGGATGATGCAATCTTCTTCGAGAAATACACCATCCCCATCTCCCCAGAGGGCTTAAGAAAAAGGCCTCCACAGAGTGCTTCCATGATTGATTTATTGATTACAAACAAACTCAAGATGCACGATGCACTACCCTGGGGCGCAAGTCTTTGCATCTGAGGTCAAACACATTGCTAACATCTATAACAGATAGCTTACCTTATATATGCCCCCACCTTAAGGTGGTTGATATCAATTATTGATATCAAGCACATTAAGGTAGGAAGAAAACACACAAGGAAATATCAACTTTCACAAAGCCCATGCCCCCTAGAGGTGACATGTACTTTACAATCACCAAATATTCCCACAAACACATCCCTGCAAGAAACATGTTAGTGTCTACAACATCATAATAAACAACAATAGCAATGCATATGATTAACCACACAAAGAGCTAAGGTTATACAATGAATTCAGAGTTCAAGGATAACCGTGAGGCTATATTACAAAGCTCTCAGAATTGAGTACCACCAAGGCTAGATTCAAAGGCAAACAAAGGTGCACAGAGCAGCAGTATTATTAAGGTTTGTAAATGTGATAGAAACATCATAAATTCACTACACGAAAAGCACGAGTGCTTCCACTAGCCAAGTGTCAGATAAGATATACAAGCCCATCATCATAGTAGGAACTAAGTCCATTTTTTTATTGCTCTTGAAAGGGACACTAGGTACGCATCAATATAAATGTTTGTCGTCATCCGCCTACTAGGTGGAAACACTAGAGGAAGGGAAACAATAAATAAGAGAGGAGAAACAAGTGTCTTAGGGATAGTCACATAGGAGGGTGTCCCCAAGTCACCAACCACGATGCTATGTCTGTAAGACACAACACATAACAATCAAATCATATAGAGAGACAATTTAGAAGAATGATGATACAAATAGAAGGTCACAATAGAGGTGGTCTCCTAGTATCCCGAACCTTATGGGGGAATCCGAGGTCATCCCAGGAGGCCTAAACAACACATAACACATCACGAGCAAGATAAAGGGTTGGAGATACTTACCTGTAGGGTCTTCATATTATATCTTGGAGCTCTCGAACCTCTTGGAGAGGTACTCGATCATGTTTAAAGAAAAATTTGAGTGGTTCTTATGAAAGTCTTGTTTGTTATCATATGATGTTTGTTCCTTAAATCCTTGTTTAAATGAGACTTTTTTTTCTTATAAGGAGGAGAACCACTATTATTTCTGTTTGTTGATTGTTGTTTTGCTCTTTTCCAATTTTTAGCAAGATTTCTTTGTTGAATCTTTCTAGGATAGTAATGGGAATCATCATGCACCATCTTGCTCATCTATATCGATTGTTGTTCTTGCTTTTCTAATGTATTTTGATTATCTCCTGATCCATACAAGAATAATGGAGGAGGAACCTCATCATAAATTATGTTTCTTCATGGACGAGATGGATTATCCATTTGTTTCTTGTCAACTTCAATCATACCCACGATACTATCATAGTCCAAGTAATCATCTTCATCTACTTCCACTAAATCTTGTTACACCATATTATTTTTAGTATGCTTAAGGAAAGGATTAGTGAAGATTTGTAAATTCTGATTTTGCAGAGCAACCGACTTATTTCCATTATCATTCACACCCGATACCTGGATGACATTTGAATCAATAATGTCCTATATTTCATGTTTAAGATGCATACATCGTTCAGTGTCATGTCCTTATGTTCGATGATAATGACAAAAGGAATTAACATTGAAGTAAGTTCCTTGTTTACAAGGATCAATAGGCTTGATCGGAGGAAGCTTTAGGATGTTATTACTCACATCTTGATTCATTATGGAATGATAGGACTCATATATTGGAGTAAACTTTCTTGGTTGATACGATGGTTTCTTTGGATTATTTATAGCAGACACATTCATATTTGGCCCATTTATCTTGATGAAACTCCTATTATTGTTCCTCTAAAAATTATTTTGTGATGATCCACCCATGGATTGACCAACTTGAGCTGATGAGTTTAGTTTTCATACTGACTAGATGAAAGTTGATAATCACAAAGAGTGGTGTATAAATGTTGAAAGGAGTTTTATTTCATCAAGAGAATCTTATCACGAATATTAGGTTGTAGATTTGTAATGAATATCTTTTGAACATCTTCATCTTTCATCTGATATTGAATTTGTGCATAAAGTCCTTGATATCAACCAATGAATTCAGTCAACTTTTCTTTGAGACCTTGTTTGCATTGAACCAAATAAGAGTGACTTGGGGTCTGATATTTGCTTAAAAATGTTGTAAAAGTTGATCAATCAATTGCGAAAAGGAGTGTATTAATTTTGGAGGCAATGAGCAAAACCATTCTAAAGCAATATCTTTGAGAGATCACAGGAAAAGTTTTGCTAACAAATCCTCTTCAAAATAAAAGTCACTACACATAGTTGTGACTGCTACCACATGGATATTAGGATCTCCTTTTCCACCATAATTTTCAAAGCAAGGAGTCTCAAACCGCTCATGCATAGGATAATTGATTATGGGCATGATATGTTGGTAGACTAGGCTGCAAAGAATTTGTCAAATTTGTTACCTTTTGTTGCAAAGTAGTCATGCCCTATAAAAGTTGATTTAGGATGACATCATTGGGAGATGCAGTTTGTTGTGAGGAATTAGAACCAAGGTGACGAGGTGATTGAGTTTGATATACAATAGGTGGAGGCTAAGAATATGTTAATAGTGGTTGGCCATAATGATAGGTAGAAGATGGTTGCAAGTATGTAATAGGTAACTGGAGATGAGTGGAATAGATAGGTGGTTGAGAACAATTATTCATAGAGGAGGTCCCTTTAGGAACCAAAATTTGATAATTAAATCCCACAGCTTTGTAATTGATGCCATTAGATACTCCAATACCAGTGGTAGCATTACTACAAGTGTTTGCATTAGTTATTAAGATCATTGATGTAAAAGTGGATATTCCCGTAGTCGGTATAGGTATGGAAACTTGAATATGAGATGGTGATAAAGTGTTATTTATCATTTGTGCACATTTAGTTACTGGCATGATATTGGTTTGTATAATATGTACTAGACCATGAAGTGATTTAAAACCATCTTGTCCTTCTTTTATCAATTCTCTTATATTATGAATTGTAGGAATGACTTCTTCAACTATACTCTCTTTTTCCATAAATGTTTGATATTCAACTAGGTCTTTATCCAAATTTTCTATTTTCTCATTAGATACATATCCTATTGCCTCAATAGTGTTATCAATATCATGAAAATTTTGTTCTTCCATTGAGGTTGGAGGATGTATAATATCTTGCACAATTTGAGTTTCTCCCTTTGTAAAGAAAGTGTCCAAAGTACCAACTTCTTCAAGAGCACTAGATCCCATTAATATTTTACTTCTTCTCAAAGGGATATTATTTTTAGGACAGTGTGTTATAAAGGTTATACAAAAGCATACAACACCCAACACACAAACTAAGGGAATAAATCCTAGGAGAAGGATATGATTGACGACCAAAATGCCTAGTTTTTTGTACTCTTTTCAATGCCAATGAATGAAAAAAAGGGAAATGTAATGATTTTAGTCAAGGAAAGCAAGTTATATGTCTAATATCAGTCCAAAAAAATAATATAATCACTCTCAACAAACTCTTGATACAAATCCAAGATAATGCCAAGTCAAAATATAGTGAAAATATGTCAAAATAGGCACTTTTTTCACTAAAATTCAATGCAAAAGAGCATAACAAAGGGTGTTGTGAGGAAAATGTTGATGGACAGAAAATAATATTAGTAATAATAGCCACTTGATGTAAAAATACCCAACACAACACATTTTTAGCACCACTTAAGGTAAAACCCTAGTGAAAATATAGCAAAATATGCAAATTTTCACAGTTTTTCAATTCAAAGATCTAGCAAAAGGGGTGTTATAAAGAATTTTAGGAGGTACAGTGAAGAATACCAGTAATATCAGTCACCTAAATCCATAAAATTGATCACAACATGCTCGGAATGCAAACTAGGTCAAACCCTAAGGCCAAAATAGCCAAAATGTGTATTTTTCTACCAAATTTTCACTACAAGAGCCTGATAAAAGGGTGTTGTGAAGCTTTTTGTGAGGGGAAGCAAATGATTACCCTGGTAATAGAAAATTAATGCAAAAATATCCTTCACAACTAGGTTTGAAATCTTGGGACAAAATTCTATGTGAATGCTTTGAAGTCTGATTTATGATGAAATTGACTTACTCTCAAATCTGAAAATGATTTTCAATCTTTAACATGCAAAATGCCCATGCAAATTTAATGAAAATGCATCAAAATTGCTAGTTTTTGTTGAAATTTTCTATGTAAAAATGCAAATATTTTAAATCTAAATGCAAATTCACACTAAAATGCAAGACTACAACCAAATACAAATTTGAATGAGCCTCTAAAATCAGTAGAAAAATTTGATAAAAGATTTGGCCTACAAACCCTAGATTTTGGAATTACTAGGTTACATAAAATTGTTAAAATTTCTACAAAACCCTAGAAATTAAATGATGAAAATGCAATGTAAATTTTTGATTTTTTTGATTTTTTATAGTTTATATCAAATTTGATGCAAAAATCATGAATTAGAAAAAATTAGGAAGAATTGATTCAATTTAGTCAGCCAAACAATGCAATTTTTTTGTATTTTTCAAAATTTTCAATTTTTTTGAAATTTTCTCAATGCAATAAAATAAATGCCTATATGAATGAATGAAATCACACCAAATCTGAAGACAAACACTCAGCAAGTTGCAATTTAAGTCCAAAAAGTCAAGTTCACCAAAATGTTTAGGATAAAACTGGATTTTGTTAATCTTTTGTTGTTTAGATGTTAAAATCCTCCTTTCACCCTAACATTGAAGGATCTAGGGTCGAGTGGCGAGCACTATCATACCCTAGGTCATTTACAAATGAAGGGAAAATTGGATTAGGGAATTAATTATCAAATTTCCTTCTCTTATGTCCAATTAACCATTAAAACCCTAATTATGCAAATATGACAACAAATTGATGAAAGATGGAAAAAGTTCTTATAGATGGAAGTAAAATAGCAAATCACAGAATACCTATTTTTAAGGTTCTGAGGTGGAACAGTCAGGGACTAAGGTACGGGTGCCCAAGTCCAAGGTACCTACTTTTTTGAGGAATCTAGACCTCCTTCCAACATTGATCAGCCCTGTAACTTCTGTTTCCCACGATCTATCTGCAGAGGACACTGTTACAAGCACCCTAGTCCTAGAAGTGATCCTATGTCTAAATTTTCTTCAGATCCCAAATCCCTGATGACTACCAAGCCTTCCTGTGACTCCACTTTTTCCAGATGGGACACCTATAACCTGCAATCACAAGACTTGGTTTGGGGGTTGTGGTGTTTAGAGGCTTGCCTCAGTCAAAACCCAGAGGACACTTAAGATTGTCAGACAAAGAAAGCTTGCCCTTGTGAGGCAGATGCCAAAAACCAAAGGAATCAATGGTAAAAACATAATGATATGTCACATTGTAGTGAAGCTCTCATAGAGGAAGATGCTCTTCATGCCATGAGGATGTTGATGCTCAAATCTGCAAATATCAACACATAAAACATACAAGTCTGCCCTTGCAACATAATAGAAAGTCTTGAATCACCTTCAAAACAAAATAGCTTACTAGTAATCATCTAGTTTACAAATGAATGCCTACACATGCTTATATATGTACCTATAAGAATTCCCACCAAGATTTTAAAAATTAAACTTTACCCTATCTGCAAAATAACCAACTAACGGTCATAAACTGACACCCAAAAATTAGGGCTGCCCCAAAATAGGGCAAGACTAGGGCATGGGCACCCAAGTCCTCCCCCCTATTTTGGGCAGGGTACAACTCAAGGGGTCCTCCTAGGTCCCATTTGCCATGGAACCCAGGTCTCATTCCATCGGGATGCTAAAATATGAACCAAAATGTCCTAAATGCACTCTAAAGACCCAGGAGCTAAACCTTATGAGGGAAAATCCCCCAAGGGGACATTTTCCAATGTTACATCTTCCAAAATGATGTTGTGTATTCATTTTCTATGTTGATTGATAAAGAGTTTGGTAGAATCCTAGGGTAGTGTGTGTAGGTTCTAGTGAAGACATTAAGGGTTGTGATGAGAATGGGGGAATCATTAATGATCTACTGCTAGGTAGTTTGGTTATTGCAAAAGAATGATATAAAATGGTGGATTGAGATTTGCATAAGGTTGTGTATGGAGTTGGTGAAGAAGATAGATAGTTAAGCAAAGTGGAACTATTTGAGAAGGTAAATGTGGAGATCTTTGGACCTATTGATTTGAGTGAGATTATGGGTGTAATTAAACTCTAGCAAAGCTATCTGAGAATATTCAAACTAAGGAGGGAGCTGCAGTGTTGGGAAAACATGTTTATTGTTCTAGCGTGATTATGGAAAAAGAGAAAGAAAGAATAAAGGTGGATAAGTTTTTATTTATTAAGGCCAATGTGTAGGAGCACATGTCTTCTTTGTTCCCTAGGGAGTATGATGTAAGGGAATCGACTGTTATCCTTATTTTTTGTTATGTTCTAGTTTTGTATGTAGTTCCTATCACTACAACGACAGGAAGGTAAATAAATCAACATGCTTGTCTTAAGCAAGAAAAATGGATAGTTGATGATTAATGGGAAGTTACATGAGTTGGATACAAACTGTCAACTAAGGAGGAGTTGATTCAATGAGGAAGATGAAATGGTGATAGTTGGAGAGGTAGAGTAGTTTGGAGAGGAGTTACAAAGGGAATGGTTTGCAAGAGTGGTTTGGTTCACTTATGAACGATGACTTGAAACAGGCAATAAAAAATGTTGAGAAGAGATTTAGAACAAAAAGAAAAAGGTGGAAGGGTTCAAACATACAAAGAAAAGAGGGGTGCTCGATTAAGAGGAGGAAACAAAGAATAGAAGATAGAAGGAGGCTGAGTCAAAACTAGTCTGACAGAGGAGGTCGATTCATGAAGTGTTAAGGAGTGAAAGTTGTGTATTATAAAAAGTAGCACCCAGTTTATGGGTGGAATGTTAGGCATGTTCTAAGGTTGTGCGTTGAAGCACATGATGTGAAATAAGTCATAGAAGAAGAGGAAAGGTAGAAGTTCGATGGTCTGGGAGTGCGGAGAGATGTAGAAGATTGCCTATTAGTAAATGTATGAGAGATAGAAGAAGAGGTATCAAGAAAATAACCAACCATTATCAATTTCCTTTGTTGGAAATCCATTGCAAACCATTTAGGGGAAGATGAACTGATGTCAAGATGTTCATGGAAGTGGAACTAAAGTCATTAGAAGAGGGATGGTCATTCTCTTTTGATAATAAAAAGAGCAGAGTGAGGAAAGAGGGGTCAGTCTCAGAGAGAAAAAGAGCACAATGTAAACTATATCAAGGAGGAGAGAAATAAAATCAAGTTTTGATCTGAGTTTATGTTCATCTCTTTATGATATATCATTGTCCTCTATTAAGTTATTTTTACTGTTACATAATTTAGATTTATGTTTCAATGTATTGTAGATAATTGATTAATGAGAAATCACTTTAGATCTGATTTTCCTATCTTTAATTACTGTCATTGCCTATCATTTGAAGTTCCTATCTGTGATTGACTAGAATCATCCTATCACTAAGCAAGAAGCAAGACTCAGTTTCTTTGTCTATTGCAGAAGCAGAATATATTGTTGCAACATATTGTTGCACTCAAGTGGTTTGGATGAAGCAAATATTGAAGGACATAAGATTTGTGTATGAAGAACCTATTTCCATCTTTTGTGACAATACAATTGCTATAAACATTTCAAAGAATCTAGTAATGCACTCAAGGACAAAGCATATATTAATAAGGTATCACTTTCTAAGAGAAAAGGTAACAAAGAATGAAGTAAAGATGGAGTATGTATCTACAAAGGATCAAATTGCAGATATTTTCACTAAGCCTCTGCCTAAGGATACTTTTGAGTATCTTAGGGAGAAGTTAGGAGTTATTACCCCTCCTTCTCTTAACTAAGATGCATAGGAAATGCATCAGTCTAGTTGTGTTTAAAGTCTCATTCTTTTGATTTGGATTGATGTTTTGAAGGCTACTCCTTAGGAGGAGTAGGTAGAAGTTGTTGATATAAGTTCTCGATAAAGAGCAGTAAGTGTTGTAATTTTGATGATAGGGGGAGTTGTGCAGTAAAGAAAAAGAAAAGGTCTAGCACCCTTTGCCATTGATGTCAAAGGGGGAGAGAAGTTCATGTGAAAAATCTAAGAAGAAAGTTGTAGACAGATAAACCATCAAGTGAGGAGGAGCAAAGAAGTAAAGAAAGATTATATTTCTTGATGGTTTTTCACATCATTTGTTGCCATCAATGAAAAAGGGGAAAATTGTTATAAGTATGAGAAGTAAGTGTTGTCATTGATGTCAACACCTAAGAAAGTCATTTTAATAAGTCTGAACAAGTATTTGAGGAATTAGAACAAAGTGCAGAATTTCTTTATCAAATAGAGCAGTACAGTGTTTTGCTTTGCATATCCTCTAGATTAAATATATTTTCCTACGGATTGGAAGTAATGTTAAGGGATGTCTATAGATGCTATGTTTTAATTTTGAGTCTCCGATGTGAAGATTTGAGCGATCTTTGTTCACTAGAGTAAAAATTGTTTTTCTATGTAGTTAATGGTGATAGGGAGAACATATTCTGCTCCACATTTAAATTTCATAGTCTGTGGTTCCAGAATTAAGTTTGTGATGATTTTATGTGCCTTCATTTCAAATGGATTGTGATTTGGTGCTCCGTAAACAATCTTTCCTTTATGACAGTGGCCGGCAGTATTGTTCAAGTGCTCCAATTTGAAGAATCTTATGGATAAAGTGGTTAGAGGTTGTGCATATGTTCTTGGTGATTGTAACGTTCTTGTGGGAGTCTCTAGATTGGGTTCCTACCTTTTGATTGGTCTACAAAGTATAATCTGGACTGTGCATGAAGTATGTTCCTAAACATTTTAGTGTTAACTCTAGTCTTGGCTAACTTGGTTGTTTTCAGTACTTGTCATTGTGCTTCAAAGTTTGTAAAGCATGCTGATTCATGGAAGATTGCAATTGAGTCCAACTAAGGCTTGGCATGATCCGCATTCATTATTTTCTCTCTCAAATCTATTTAGGTCTTGACCTATCTTGATGTATGCATGTTTTCTGACCTTGGATATTGTTCCAATGGTTGATGATTGTAATGTCAACCTTGATGTAAATTCCAAGGTTGATGAATTATATAAAAACATGTAATGAAGTTGTGAATTAGTGTAGGATGTGAAAATGATAAGAAAATTGTGAAGTAAAAATGTAGAGCAGAGCAGAGGATATCTATTGTGCTTTAATGGAATTGAACCTTGGCATAGTTTAGATGCTACTATCTCAGTTCATCAATTTTGGTAGTGAGCCACCCCATTGGTAGTGAGCCACTTCATTTGCAGTGAACATTTTGGGAAGTGAGCCTCTAATTTTTAGTATTATTATAACATATTATATTGTGAGCTAACACTCACTGTGGTTTTTTCCCTATGGGGTTTTCCACGTAAAAATCTGGTGTCTCTTGTGTCTCCTATGTGAATGTGTTTAAGTTTCCTTTTTCATGTTTTCATGGTTAAGATACAAATTCAGTGTTAATTGGTTGATGTGTTAATGATTTTGAAATATTGGTTACAACTGATTCACTCACCCCCCTCTTAGTTGTATTGTACTTTTCAACATGTGCTCCTATCCTAAGTGTATCTATAAGAGCAATGATTAAACAAGTAAACTAAGAATATTTACTTCCCTGGTCTATGGGGAAGAAATCCACAAGCATGCAACCAATACAAGATAACACAATGGTGGTCTACACCATAAAACTAACTGTATAAGAACCAAACAAATCTAAATACCAAGCATTGAAATAAAATAATGCAATAATCTTACCCATTTGAACAAATGAGAGAAAGTTGCAAGTTCTCAAGAGTCTAAATTTGTTGCACAACTTCAAACCTCAATGAGCACAAGAGTAAACCAACAACTCCAAGAGCTAGCCAAGATGATGTAGCATCACAAAAAGAGTACAAACATTCATGTAGCTACTGTAGAGATTGAATTCCCTAAGCAATATTGTAGAGTAGAGACAAGAGAGTTGTATGAGCTTCCAAGAATGAGAGAATAAATGAGAGTGAATGGGCATTACCCAAGATCCATTCAAAATTGAACCAAAGGGGAAAAATCTTGAAAAGGCATGCAAAGATATGTTTTCTGCCTCGGAGAGGTGTTACCAAAAAGTCTCATGATCACTAGAGGAATCTATTAATGCCCAAAAATAGTCACCTAGTAGCAAATGAACATGAAATGCTAGTGCATGGCAGAGACATACACGTACAATGCTCAAGTCTAGGCAAAACTAGATCTTGGTCAAACAAGATACCTTAGGATCATATGACTATTTAAGCACTAGAATGAAATTTGGGGAAAATGAGAGAAAGAAGCCTAAATTAAAAAAACCTTAGCCTATAAAATAAAAGGAAGACATGCAAGCACTAAGGTGTTTGCAAAACGTAGCATTAAATTGAAAGGGTATGTTATTTTCAATGTTACATTTAGCCCCCACTTTATCGGGTGTATGACACTACATGCATATGCAAGCTAAAGTAGAACTGAAATAACATAAGATATTTTACCTCCAAAAAGGTTTATTGTAAGGATTCAGAGGGTTCTTCAAGTAGAGGTATGAAGCCACCAGGCTAAGAACCTACAAAACCACAACATTAGATAGTAAACCTACACAAGAGGCAACGTTAGAACCACATATATATATTTTAACATCCTAAAAAAAAATTAGATTAAATATGGTTTTCCTAAACATTAGTATTTATCAAATCATATAATCAAATACACAATCTACAACTATCTACAACAAAACACACGCACAAGAAAACAAAGAAAAAAAAATTGTAGAGAAGCATTTCTAACACACTATGAGAGCTAGAAGAATGCCAAGTATGGTTCTAGGGATAGAACACTATGAGATCTAGGAACCATACCAAACTCTTTTGGGTCACTAAGACTAACAAACTACATTGTTATGTGACTGACAAAGTGTTCCAAATGACTAGCTGAAAGTGTGGTCAGGCCAAGCAAGTACATATGCTTAGGACAACAAGCTACAAGGTGCTTCTAGAGCACAAGACTTCCATGATTGAACCATTGATATAGTGTCTGCAAAAATGTGTAAAGTAGGAAATTATGCCCCTACCATAAAATAATTGTATAAAGCATTGATATGTAATTAATTTTAAGGGATAAAAGGGGAAAGGAGCTTGAGGAAACATATATGAGTAGATATGTTCTCAACTTGAGCTACATCTTGAAAATGAAAAAGAGGGTTTCCCCAAGAAAAGGAAACAAAGGTGATGATGCAAGCATGATATACAAAAGCTTGTGTAACCATGGTATGACACCGATCAATTGCTAACAATTATCATATAAAATAGGAAACAACACCCAAAAGGACACTAAGGGATCTATGTTCTTTGGGGTCAGTATGCATAGGGAAGGTTAATCATTAGGGGAAAACTAAATGAATTGTCATCACTCCCAAAGCACGTAGAACTATAAGTATAAAGGAAGAAGGTCAAAAAGAGACAAATAAGAATAAAAATAAACATTTTGGGTCAACATGGAAGGATGCTAAATCTTCCAACACTTTGCATCATCCACAAAATGTCACACAATAAAAAAAAAGTCAACAAAGAGAAGAAAATAGGAACAAATAGAAGAATTTCACAACATGTGTGTTCCTCCTATATCCATGTGTCTACAAGGACATCATGAGTCCTCCATGCAAAATTGACAAACATAACATCACAACACAGGAAAAATATTACAAACAAACAAGCAAACACACAAAACAAAAGTAAAGATCTCATGGGTTAGGTGTGAATAGGTCATCTTAGACCCAATCTTGATAAGCATAAGGGGATGATAGAAGAGTTGACAATGAACCACATCAAGAGTAATCAAAGGAGATTCACCTTGTTCTAGGTGTGGAGGAGCAACAATAACATCTGGAGCCTTCGAGGCACTAGGAACAAGGGTTAATGATCATGTGAAGATTGTGGACAATCCAAGTATATCAATAGTGAACTCAGTGATTCGCTCCTCGGAATAGGAATCAAGAGAGTCACTATCATAATAATGAACTAATTGTGGATCCCTAGTACTATCAATATTAATGCAAGCATGAGGATACATGGATGGAGTAACATACTCCAACAATAAAAGAAAAGAAGAAAAGGGATGGGCATGTGGTGAAGCTAACTAGAGGATGTGTTTAGGTCTATGAAACAGTAGGGTGGGATAATGCTTAGGATTACACTTAAGCAGTGGATGTAGAGATTCAGGGTCAATGGTAGAAGGGTAGAGAATATTAGGAAAAATAGTGTGGCGGGTGCATAAAGTAGGCACAAAAGCAGCTAGGGTGGAGCTAGGAGCAACACTGAAAATAGGGGTGGGGCTTAGGGATGGAAGAGATGAAGGAAGATAAGGAGGAACTTGGTGTTCCTTAGGAAGAATAGGATCAATAGGTAGTTGCAAGGGAGAAGGATCCTTGGGAGAAGGTTGTACATCAGTAGCATACGCTCAAGCCGCAACATGGTGGTGACACTTACAATCTCTCGCAAGATAATTTATCCTAGTACAGGATAAGGATTCCACTGATGGAACCAATGGATCTTCCATCATTGGTTCTACATAATCCATGATCACAAGGATACATGGAGAAACAACGACAACCACTAACGATGGAGAGACCACAAGACAGGGAAAAGGGCAAGGTGTCCACAACATGGGTTGCTCTCCTCGTGCCACTAGAGGGATAGGAGGAACAGAAGCAACCATTGAAGGTCAAGGAGAAACCAAATAAAGAGTGGGAGTGCTCAGTAGAGGTGGTTTCTTGATGCTTCCAAAGAGGTAGGAGGAATGAAACCAAGCAACAGAGGCTAAGTAGTCCCAAGAGCACGTGGTACATGAGGTTGTACTATAGGTTGATTTCAAGCTATCGTATAAGAGACCAGAGGTGACACTATGGAGTATAGGCCAGGAGCATAGGAGTGAGGAGGTACACTCTATGCATGTTGCTTTCCTTTATCTACCTGTTAGGTAGAAGAAGGAATAGAATCATCCTCTAAAAATAGAAGCACCATAGGGCAAACAACTGAGGAAGATGAAAAAGAAGGGCTAGTAGACAACTAGACCATCCTATTCACTTTGAATTTTTGATATGAAATAAATACAAAATTATTGTGATCCTAGAGTTGCTCAGTGGTGGCTGATAAGACGTAGTTGAAAAGAAATTTTCTTGCATGGCAAGTGGTGTAAATCTCCTATGGAAAATTCTATGCACAACATCATCATGAGGAAACTTCAAGCATCGGTGAACCATGAAAGGGACCGCTCTCATGGAAGTGAGCCATGGCTGGCCCAATTTCATGTGAAAATGATATGAAGTAGGCATAATGGAAAGGAGAACATCTAGGATTTTTGGTCCCACCTAGACAAGAAGGGTGATTGAACCCAAGGTAGGGCAAGACATCCCATCATGACACCGTATAAAGATGTTAGATTTCTCATCCACGTCTATATATAGTTCATACACATAAAAATTCCTTCGTAATAACATTGGCTACACAGACATGATCAATAAGGACACCATTAATAGGTTTCCCATTAATGTTTGCACTAATGTACAGAGGTTTCCCATTGATATCTTAAAAGAAGATAAAGAGATAATGGGTTCAGGAATGGGACATTCTCAAATAGGGTGATAATGAACATCCACCATATTGATCATCTCAAAATAAGAAGGAATGGAGAGAACAACAAAAGCTAACTCTAGCACCATAGAAGGAAAAGCAAAGTCAAAAATGTTTCAAGAATGGCAAGGCATAGGATCTGTATAGATCTACATGTACTGGCTAGCGGGAGCCACTGACTTATTCCTTATGTTGTTCATAATAGAGACCCAGATTATGTTCTAATCAATAAGGCCTTGAATGGTATGCTTATGATGCAAACATCACTTAGTGTCATATCCAGGTACCCTATGTCATATCATGCAAAGGCGACATGGGATTACTCGTGTCAAGAGGCTTGATAGGAGACAGCTGCACTAAACCATTGTTAATGAGCTATTGCATGATGGTATAGAGGGACTCCTTTAAAGGAGTAAACTTTTGATTTCTTGATGCCTTAAGAGCAAAGAGGGATAAAGTAACCTAAGAGGATGCTTTAGCCATTGCATTACTAACCAAATTTGATGAATTATTCTTATAAAAATTATTATTTTTATTATAATTTGTGAATGATGAACAAGCATTAGATCAGACAACAAGCGCTGGTGAGGGAGAAACATCAAACTAGATAAGTGTCTACTGATAGTCACCCAATGTAGTACATACATGAGTGAAAGAAGAATATTTCATAAGCAGAATCCTATCTCAGATTTGAGGTTGACGGTTTCCTATAAAAACCTTTTGCATGTAAGAATCAGGAAGAGCATAGGGAATCTTAGAGAATAGAGATCGATAATGATAAATGAAGTGCATTACCTTCTTAGCACTTCCTTTCTTGCA
The DNA here is from genome assembly GCA_027924645.1 of Cunninghamia lanceolata. NCBI lineage: Eukaryota > Viridiplantae > Streptophyta > Pinopsida > Cupressales > Cupressaceae > Cunninghamia > Cunninghamia lanceolata. The sequence goes on from BSBN01000394.1 coordinate 7,957,508, forward strand.
ATGGACAAGATTTGTAAAGGTGACCTGTGGTCCTATGTTTGCTCAGAACTATTGCAAAAATTGATTAACAAGCTAATTAAAACAAAGGATTGAATGGTTAGGAAGTGAGAAAAACCAATCCAACGTAGTATCCTTAAGGGATTGTAGGAACAATTTCATGAACAAAGCTTCCTAAAACAAAAATTACTGCATAAAGTAGTGAAGGTAGAGATGTGGGTCTGTGGGTCACCTTTACTAGTGTACTTCTCAAATACTGATGCCTCAAAGTTTTGGGGAAACAAAGTAGCAAGGATAGCCAATGAGAGAGGACTGTAACTATAGTTGTTATGGATTAAAAAGTGGACACATGTCTTTTTACCTCCTCGTTTAGCTCCCAAGTCCTTGTGATTACATTATACATTCTAATTATTCATCCCAATGTAAAATCCCTCGAAACTAATTCAAATTGGGATCAAGGGGCCCATATTCTATCTTACCCCAGACTAAAAATGAACCTTAGGACTTGGGCACCCAAGCCCAAGTCCTCCCTGATTGCTCAAGGAAAATTTAAATGAATGTCAGCACAAGACCTTTAAAAGGGTTTCTCCTTGTCAGCGCTTTTGGTTAATTTGACGAATGTTAGCGGAAAAACATATATAAGTGTGTTTTTGAATTCATTATGAACCTAGATAGAGATAGCCAACTTGAAGCATTGGAGTAAAGAGCATTCAAAGCATTTATTGTTATTCTAGAGTAGATTTGTATTGGCATTGTGTGTTGTTGTAGGTTTTAAAGTTGTCATCTATCTCTCCTTATGAGTTGAAGAGCATTGAACATCCTCCTAAGGGTTTCATCACATAGGTGATATCATTATTTTTCATCATCATTTGATTTCATCTCATTGATTTGTGTTTAGCCTTTGCCCTGCAAGGGAACACACTCTTTATCAAACAATCATGTTGGGAATCTTGAATGCTATTTGAGGATTTGGTTGAGGTAAGTCCCTAAACACCATAACCCCCAAACCCCTTTTCTTCTTGTGTGCAGGTTATAGGTACAAGATCCAGAAAAGTGAAGACACAGGAAGACTACGTAGGGATTAAGGTTTCAAGATCTAACAACATTTTAGGAATATTCCTCTATGACAAACTTGGGCACTTGCAAAATAGTCTTCCTGCCTAAACAAATTTCAGATCTGGCATTAGGGCAGTCTCTATAACATTTCTCTAATTTACAGTTTCTAAGGATTTTGACTTCCAGGACTTGGGCATCCTCGAAATAGTCCTCTGGTATTCTAGCTTAAGAGACATAGGTTCTAATATCTTCCTAATCACTCATGTGAAATTAGTTTCTAGATATCTATTGTACATCTTCTGTTATAATCAGATTTTTGTAGAACTAGGGTTTATTGCTTCATTGACCTAGGTTTTGATAAAAATACTTGATTAAATTAGATCTTTCCATAGAACTCTTGAGTACAAGATATGTAGCTAAGTCCACCTCCACTTGGTAGTGATTTTTCTCAGTTTTGTCCTTGAATGTTATTGTGAAAGAGGGTTTGATCTAGTGCACATGCTAGTTGTTATCATTCATCTTTTTTACACTTAACATTTTGGTGAACCCGTAGCCTCAAGCATTTACATCTTGCTGATAGTTAAATTCAAATCTTGCATTAATCCCATTGCATATTTATCACTATTCAATTGAAAATTTTGCATGATCTTGACAAAAGTACATATCTAGGCCTTAAAAAGCTTGCATTTTGATCAAATTTTGGATTAGGGTTTCAAAATTTCTTTTGCATTATCATATGACTACATTAAAAAGTCATCAAATCTAATTTGGTATAATATCCTTGCATCATCACATGTCTTAGATTTCAATTTCTTATATTTGCAATTACACATTATGTATTTCAACATAAGAATATAACTTATCTTTCACATTTTGCAATACATCTTAAAGAGACCTAAACTTGCCTTTGTGTGTAGCACTTTAACATTGGGATCACTGTTGGATTTCGGATAGACAACTGAGAGGGGGGATGAATCAGTTGTCCAAAACTTGCTTCTTATTTAAACACTTAAATCCTCTTTGTTATGTAATAGCATATCAATTAATCATTCATGAAAACACAAAGCATAAACACCAGAGCAGATACACATCAACACATGAGACTCCAAGACTTTGACGTGGAAAACCCAGTCAAGGGAAAAACCACGGGGTGATTAACCCAAGGATTATTCTCTATTAGAAGAATAAGAAAAATAGATGGCACATGCCAATTAGGGCTCACTGCCTGAGCACACTGCTCACAAGAGGCACACTACCTACAAGAGACACACTGTCTACAAAGTAACAAGTATTACAAACTTGAACTGGAGATTGACATCTTTACCATGCCTGGATCAGTTCCATTTAAGCCCAAAAACTCCTACTCTACCTTTCGCATTTCTGTTCACTACACCACACTTATCCACTCCAAGACACACTACAAAATGAATTCACAATCCCTTATTTATACAAGGCATCAACTTAGGAACAATCATCTAAGTCGGCAAACACCTATAAGATCATTCGCAAGACGTGTAATACATCCAGTCAGCTAGTCTCAGGAAGAACACCAACAACCGGTGGTCTTTACATCAAATCCAAACTCTAACTTCAATGTGGACCACCAATAAGAATTGTACACAATCAAAGGATCACCAAAACCTTTCCTGAGTCATCAAGAACATCTGCACTTTATCAGCTTACTGGAATTCTTCTCTTCTTCATTCAGAGCTTCAAGAACATAGTTTGTCGCTACTGTCACAATGAGAAAGGTGCTTCTGGACCTCCAAACCATGAACAAATCTAGTTGTCACTTCACACTAACTTCTTCAACACTCCCTCCAATCCGCAAAATGAGATAATGCAAGTTCGGAGCTCACTGGACCAATCTATGACACTCTATCACCACTGAACATCTGCCAGAACTGGTTCTACTAGAGTGATCATAACTTCTTCATATCTTCATGTGGACCTCTAAAATCTTGATTGGAGCATCTCAAGACTCATATCTAAAAACCCTTTAAACCGCATCATTTGATCTTCATCTTATCTTGGCCTTTTACTTTAAAGTCATCACTGTTCTTCACTGTTCCTGATTGAGACTAATTTTCTCAATATCCTCAGCACATAGCTCATCCAATCCTTCTCATTAAAGAAATATGAGTATGTTGACATCAATGACAACACTAGTTATCCTCATACCTGTAACAATCTCCCCCTTTGTCATTGATGGCAACATATGATGTGAAAAACCATCAAGACAAGAACTTCTCCTTTCTGTCACAACTCCCCCTATCAGCAACAATTCTTCACATGTCTTCTCTTTCTTTACTACTCCCCCTTTGATCAACAACTTGTTTTTCACATGTCTTCTCTCCCCCTTTGACATCAATGGCAAAGGGCTCATACTTGCAATTTTAACATCTCAGAATCATACCAGCTGCTCCCCCTGAGTAGCAACTCCCCATCACCAATCTGGATCACAAGATGTGACTGTGATCTCCACTGGATTGATGCACATCAGTGCATCCTAGTTCATCACCGGAGGGGCAATGACCCCTAACTTCTCCCTGAGAAACTCAAAAGAGTCCTTGGGAAGAGGTTTAGTAAAAATATCTGCAATCTGATCCTTGGAGGGTACATACTCCAATCTGACTTCATCCTTGTTCACTTGCTCTCTCAGAAAGTGAAACTTGATAGATATGTGCTTGGTCTTAGAATGCAACACCGGATTCTTAGAAATATTTAGTGCACTTGAATTATCACAGAAAATTGTGATAGGCTCCTCATATTCTACTTTAATGTCTCTTAGCATCTGCTTCATCCATAAGATTTGAGTGCAACTACCTACTGCTGCAATGTATTCTGCTTCAGTTGTAGACAGAGATATTGCCTCTTGTTTCTTGCTTAGCCAAGAAACCAATCTTTTTCCCAAAAAGAAAGCTCCACCACTGGTGCTCTTCTGGTCATCCACATCTCCTGCCCAATCTGCATCTGTATATGCATGAAGAGAGAAATCATGATCTCTAGGGTACCATAGACCATACTCAACTATCCCCTTTAGATATCTAAAAATCCTTTTGATTGCCATAACATGAGATTCTCTAGGATCGGCTTGGAATCTAGCAACAAGACCAACAGCCTGCATAATATCTGGTCTAGTTTGAGTGAGATATAATAGTCCTCCAATCATTGACCTATATTTTGTCTGATCAACCTTGGGAGAGTCAACATCTTTGCTCAACTTGCATCCAGTTGCCATGGGAGTATTCATTGGTTTTGAATCTTCCATCCAAAATTTCCTCAACAATTCTTTCACATATTTGGTCTAACAAATGAAGATCCCTTTCTTTGTTTGAGTAATTTGCAAACCCAAGAAGAAATTCATTTCACCAAGCATGGACATCTCAAACTCACTTTTCATTGGATTTGAAAAAGTTTTACACATGCTATCTTTTCCTCCAAAGATGATATCATCAACAAATACTTCAACAATCAAGATGTTTTCATGATCAATTTTAAAATATAAGTTACTGTCAGTAGTACCTTTGTTGAAACCAATCTGCACAAGATGCTTATCCAACCTTTCATACCAAGCTCTTGGGGCTTGCTTCAATCCATACAGTGCTTTCTTCAACTTGTAGACCATATCACCATGATCAGACAATTCAAATCCATCCGGTTGTTCAATGTACACCTCTTCTTCTAAGTCACCATTCAGGAAAGTAGATTTGACATCCATCTAATATTCTTTGAAATCTTTGAAGGCAGCAAATGCAAGAAATAGTCTGACTACTTCAATTCTTGCCACCGGAGCAAAGGTTTCCTCAAAATCAATCCCTTCTATTTGAGAGTAGCCTTTACAGACTAATCTGGCTTTGTTTCTGATTACTTCAGCAACTTCATTTAGTTTATTCTGGAAGACCCATTTGGTTCCAATCACATTCTTGTTTCTAGGTCTAGAAGCAAGATCCCAAGTGTAATTTTTCTTAATTTGCATCAACTCTTCCTCCATTGCTTTGGTCCAATTTTCATCATTGTAGGCTTCATTTAATGTCTTAGGTTCAATCTTTGAAATCAGGTTACATTCATCTGAATTTATAGCAATTTTCCTTCTAGTTTGTACACCTTTGCTTTTGTCACCTATGATCTGATCTTCAAAGTGGTTCAGTCTTACATACCTTGGAACTTTGGGAGTTTCTTGCACTTTTGTTTCTTGATTAGGCTCATTTAGACCAACCTCTTTTTCCTGATTTATCAGATCAGTCTAAATCTAACTTTCAGAGGAGGATTAAGCTCCTTGAACTAGAGAACCATTCTAATCATCTTCATCATATTCATAAAACCTTGAGGGCTTCTCAATTCCTTCATCAACCTTCACATTTGTACTTTCTATCATCTTTCTCAGTCTCTTATTATAACACTGGTATGCCTTGCTTTGAGTGGAGTAACCCAAGAAAATTCCTTCATCACTTCTAGCATCAAACTTTCCTAGATCTTCATCTCTTTTAATGTAACATTTGCTACCAAATACTCTGAAATATCTCATAGTAGGAGTTATACCAAACCAAAGTTCATAAGGAGTCTTACCGGTATTGCTTCTGATTTGAGCTCGATTGAGAGTATAAACTGCAGTGCTGATAGCTTCTCTCTAAAACATTTGGGGAACATTTGCTTCCATCATCATTATCCTGGATGCTTCCTAGATGGTCTAGTTCTTTCTCTCTACTACTCCATTCTGTTGTGGAGTCCTAGGAGCAGATAACTATCTCTTTATACCATGCTTCTTACAAAAACCTATGAATTCACTGGATGTGAATTCACCACCTCTATCAGACCTCAGACATTTCAGTTTCAGTCTGGTTTGGTTTTCTACCATAGCTTTGAAGATTTTGAATTTCTCAAAAGCTTCTGATTTCTCTTTCAGAAAGGTAACCCACATCATCCGGGAATGGTCATCAATCAGTAACATGAAATATCTATCACCTTGTATACTCTTGATTCTTGTCAGACCACATAGATCAGTATGAATTAATTCCAATAATCTGATAGAGGACTGATCCTTGCTTTTGAATGAGACTCTACTCTGTTTACCCAGCTAACATTCTTTGCACAAGCTATTTGTAGGTTTCACCAATTTTGGAAGATCTCTTACAGCCTAAGTATTGCTTATCTTGATGATGCTATCAAAATTTATATGACACATCCTTCTATGCCATAACCAACTTTGATCAACTTGAACAAACAAACAACTTTTATTAGAACCAACTAGATGGAAGATATTACCTTTTGTTTGAGTACCGGATGCAATCTCAGTTCTGGAGCTTTCAAAGATATTGCATCTTCCATTTTTGAACCAGAGATCATAACCTTTGTCTACCAACTGTCCAACACTAAGAAGATTGTGCTTCAGTCCTTCAACATACAGTTTATTACCAGTTTTGCTCTTTCCATCAAAAGAAATAGTTCCCCTACCTCTGATTCTACCAGCAGAATTATCACCAAATTTTACCATTCCTCCTTCATACCTTTCCAAGTCTAGGAACTTATTTTTGTCACCTGTCATATGGTGAGAGCATCCATTGTCAATAACCCAATCATCTTTTTCTTCAACTTGGGTAGCCAAAGCTCTTTCTACAACCTTATGATTGACAGATTCAGAGGATATTAGATCTTCTTCCTTGATGGCAATAAACACCCATTCATTTCTAGATTTGCTTCCTATTTCTGATTCATCATCTATTACTCCTTCATTATTATCTTCTTCATGAACATAATAACAGTTCTTTCGGAACCTTTGTCTATTAGAATTTGATCTTGCAGATCTTTCTGGACATATTGAAGAAAAATGACCAATTTTATTGCAGTTGAAACATTTAAAGGGTAATTTTCCTTCATACTTACCTGATCCTCTTGGCAGTCTCTTTACAATGAGGGCTTCAAGTTGAGCTATTTCTGCTTCTTCCTCTTCCATGTCTCTTCTTGCTTGATCATACCATGACAACTTCATTGAAGAGTTTTCTCTCGGATCAAATGTTTGTTTACCTTTCACAGAGGCACTGGCTTTGAATGTAGATTCAGTCTTGGGGGATCATCTCCAAACTCGGTCATTTCAAATGCAGCCAGTTTGCCAGCCAATTAGTCTCTTGTGACAGTTGTATGGGCTCTGAATTCATCAATGGAAGCAACCTTGATTTTGTAGATAGTAGGAAGGGATCTGAGGATTTTGCCAACAATCTCATTTTCATCCAAAACTCCACAAGCATTCCTAATTCCACACACCAGCTCATTTACTCTTGGCATAGAGGTAGTAATATTTTCATCATCTCTCATCTTCAGTCTTTCAAATTTCCCTTTGAGACTCTATAGCCTTGCACTCTTAACATACTCATCTCCTTCATGCAGAAGTTCCAGTTTAACCTAGATCTCATAGGTAGTTGGTAGGTCAATAACATTTGAGAGTTCTAAGTCAGTCAATGCACTTAGAAGAGCATCTTTGGTCCGCAGATTATTTTCAGCATCTGTGATTTTATTTAGAGTTGTCGGACCACCCTGTGGAGGTACATATGCTTTTGTGACCATAGATAAGTACGCCTTTCCCATACACTCCAAGTGACATTTCATGCGACCTTTCCAATGAGAGAAGTTGGTTCCATCAAACTTCAGACTATCCTTCTTGTATGACAACATCCTAGATCTCCTCAAGCAGTTAAGCTCCTTTTAGAGGAACTTGGCTCTGATACCAATTGTTGGATTCTAGACAGACAACTAAGAGGGGGGGTGAATCAGTTGTCCAAAACTTGCTTCTTATTTAAACACTTAAATCCTCTTTGTTATGTAATAGCATATCAATTATTCATTCATGAAGGCACAAAGCATAAACACCAGAGCAGATACACATCAACACATGAGACACCAAGATTTTTACGTGGAAAACCTGATCAAGGGGAAAACCACAAGGTGATTAACCCAAGGATTATTCTCTATTAGAAGAATAAGAAAAATAGATGGCACATGCCAATTAGGGCTCACTGCCCAAGCACACTACTCACAAGAGGCACACTGCCTATAAGAGACACACTGTCTACAAAGTAACAAGTATTACAAACTTGAACTAGAGATTGACATCTTTACCATGCCTGGATCAGTTCCATTTAAGCCCAAAAACTCTTTCTCTGCCTTTCACACTTCTCTTCGCTACACCACACTTATCCACTCCAAGACACACTACAAAATGAATTCACAATCCCTTATTTATACAAGGCATCGACTTAGGAACAATCATCTAAGTCTGCAAACACTTATAAGATCATTCACAAGACATGTAAAACATTCGGTCAGCCAGTCTCAGGAAGAACAACAACAACCGGTGGTCTTTACATCAAATCCAAACTCTAACATCAATGTGGACTTCCAATAAGAATTGTGCACAATCCAAGGATCATCAAAACCTTTCTTGAGTCATCAAGAACATCTACACTTTATCAGCTTACTGGAATTCTTCTCTTCTTCATCCGGAGCTTCAAGAACATAGTCTGTCACTCTATCACAATGAGAAAGGTGCTTCTGGACCTCCAAACCATGAACAAATCTAGTTGTCACTTCACACTGACTTCTTCAACACTCCCTCCAATCTGTAGAATGAGATAATGCAAGTCTAGAGTTCACCGGACCAATCTGTGACACTCTATCACCAGTGAACATCTGCTGGAACCAGTTCTACTAGAGCGATCATAACTTCTTCATATCTTCATGTGAACCTCTGAAATATTGACTGGAGCATCTCAAGACTCACATCTGAAAACCCTTTAAACCACATCCTTTGATCTTCATCTTATCTTGGCCTTTTACCTTAAAGTCATCACTATTTTTCACTGTTCCTGATTGAGACTAATTTTCTCAATATCCTCAGCACACAGCTCATCTAATCCTTCTCATTAAGGCAATATGAGTATGTTGACATCAATGACAACACTGGTTATCCTCATACTTGCAACAATCACTTGGTTTGCAATGACACTTGTGTGTTCTTGATCTTTGTAAAAAGATTCAAAATACCAGTTTCCTCAAGATAGTGCCTTGTTGTTCAAAAGTCTCACATACATGGCATCCAATCAAAACAAGGGTGGTATGGTTCCTCCCTATTCTAATAAGAAAAGGAATATACCTAAACCTGTAGCATCATTTACACCACATGAGGTCACAATTAGAGAAATTGTTGGTCCTCTTTACATTACAACAAGAATAAGTGGAAATCCTACAAGAGGAATTTTGATCAATCCTAATTGTATGACAAATGTGATAAACAAAGAATTCTTATACATGCATGAGCTAGCACAAGATACCTATGATTCTATGCATATAATGATCAATCCACGTAATGATTATTTCCTCCCAGCTATTGGAAAGATAACACTTTTGATTAACTTGGTTGAAAAATCACTAGAAGCTTAATTTGTTATCATTCCCACTTTGGACCTCTTTTGTGTGAAATTAGGGCATCCTTGGATGAAATCCATGAAACCAGTTCCTTCTACCATTCATAAATGCTTAAAATTCCCTCATCAAGTATGAGTGCAAGTTGTTCATCATAGTGGATGGAAACCTTTAGCCACTCATGGAAATTTGAACTTGGATTAATTTTGGCCACAACCTACTAAACCAAATCAACCAAGAGAAGATCAATTTTTCCTAGCATATAAAAAATATAAGGAAAATATAATAGCTCAACTATCACATGGAAAGAACACTCCTAGACCCTCTCGGTCTTCTGAGGCTACAAATCCTCCTATCCAACAAGTAGAGAGCAAAAAGGAGTTTGAGTTGAAGGATTCACCTAGACTGAAAGGAAAAGGAATTTTTGCCAAGGTTCCTCCTCCACCATCCTTACAAGGATCGAGAGATAACCTTAAAGAGCAAAGAATTTCATCACAAAAGATCAAATTTTGTATTAGCTTTCCCTTCCAAAATGTCAAAGAATGTGGAAGGACATGAACCCTTAGTGGTAGACAAAGAAGCTCCCTTGGAAAATATAACTAATAGGACAAGAAGAAATAGGTATGCAAGGGAAAGAAGAAGAAAGTGACAAACATTAGCTCAAAAGATGTCTCCACAAGAAGAGAACATCCCATCGAAAGATATGGAAACAAAAGAAGAATTAAAGGAAGAATATTCAAGTTGGGCCATAGTGCCCTATGTACCTATTTCAAATCAAATTTGAGATTGGGAGGAAGATAATTTGCTCAAAGACAACCACTAGTGCGGTTGCATTTTATAAGAGGTACATATTTCTCACCCACTTAGCCACCTTTGATGTAGCACCTCTTTGAGTTGCTCTCACGGGTGGCCTCCTCTAATGTGTTGTGTTGTGTTCCCCTATGTTGTGTTAAATCTTGTTTAGGTCTCCTTGGATGACACTTGATACTCTTGTAAGGTCAAGGATACAAGGAGACCGCCTCTATTGTGACACTTCTTCTATTTGTTTCTCTATTCTTCTACTCTCCTTGCTCTTATTGTAATTTTAATATGTGGTGCCTTGGGGGCATAACATTGTGGAAGTTGTCTTGGGGGCATTTTACCACGTTGTAAACCTAAGTCACTTTTGAATCCTCTCTCTTTTTTTGTGTTTTCATTCTTCTATGGCTCAACTAGTTAGCAGATGACGATAACAAACAAATACTGATAAGGACCATGTGTCCCTACAACAAGAATAAAAATTGACCCAATCCATATGAAGATGGGGTTGTTATGGAGTAAAACGTATCCCTATGCATTTTAACCTCCTAGTTTAGCTCATAGGTCCCCATGTTAACAATTTTAAAGTTAAATACTCATCCCGAAGCAATTTCCCCCGAAACCCATGTCAAATGGGACCTAAGGGCCTATTCTAAGTGCTTGAACATGACCAAAATTAGCCTTGGGACTTGGGCACCCACACCCAAGTCTAGCCTGATTTATCAGGATAAAAATAAATGTGTGTCATCTTGGGCCCTCTGTCAGCCTCTTCAATTTAATTTACAAATGTTAGTGGGAAAGTATATATAAGTGAGTTTATGACTTCATTTTACACCTAGATGGATAATGTGAACTTATGATATTGAGAAAATAAATTTCAAGGCCTTCATTGTGTTTTAGAGAAGAATTGTGTTGTTATTGTGTTTGTTTGTTGTAGGTTTGGCTTCATCAATCCATCTCCTCATGTTTTGAAGGATCTTCATCTCCGTGAGGGATTCACATCTAAGGTGACATCAATTTGTGTTTCAATCATCTCATTTCATCATTGGATTTGGCCTTTGCCCTCCTTGGGCACGCAGTCTATCTAACAACGGTGTTGGAAGACTTGAATGTCCTTCCGAGGCTTGACTGAGGTAAGCTCCTAAACACCACAACCCCCAACCCCCTTTCTTTGTGATTGTAGTTTATAGTTGTGGGAGATGGAAAAGAACAGGTGCAAAGAAGTAGTTTAAAGGATAAGGATTCGAGATCTTGAAGAATCTTGCTAATATTCCTCCCTTCTAGACTAGGGTGCCCACCCTGTAGTCCTCCCGAAAGGCTTGGCCCTGAACTTAGGATCTAGATATAGTTTGATACATCTCTCTACGCCAAGTCTACAGAAACTCATCCCTATTGGACTTGGGTGCCCACCCTGTAGTCCATGAAGTTTCCATTTCTAAAAACTCAGCTTCTAGTATGTTTTTAATCATCCCTGAGTATCTACCTCATTGATTTCTTGGAGCATTCTATCTGTTTGTATCCAATTGCACTATAATTAAGGTTTGAGGCTTATTTGATCTAGGGTTTGATAAATCTCTCAATCTAATCTAACTTTCCATCATTCTTGAGCACATAAACCTGTAGTCAAGTCCTCATTCATTGTTGGTGACTTGGCTCAGTTTTTGTCCTCAAATGTTATTGTGAAAGGAGGGTTTGATTTGATGTACTTTAAAACCACCCACCATCTTCCCACTTTTCATACATAACATTTTGGTGAACCTAGAACAACAAGCATTTTTGCATCTTTCTGAGTGTTGTAATCTGTCCTTACATTCATTCATATCATATTTATCATCTTGCATTGGAAAATTTTGCATACATTTGAAAATATTGAAAAATAAGCATTCTAGGCTTACATTAAGGCATAGTTTTGCATAATTTGTATTGCATATGATAAAAAAATTTAATTTTATGATATTTGCATCAGATCTTATCCTTATGACAGTAATTTATCATTAATTCATATCAAATCTTGCATTTGAAGGTTTTATTTTCTAGGGTTTTGCTTAAAAAGTTGCATTTTCATATAACCTAGTGATTCTAAAGTATGGGGTTAGTAGCCAAAATATTATTTCATATTTTTTTGCTCCTTTAAAAACTCATTCAAATCTGATTTTGAGTTGTAGTGTTGCTTCATTTGGCATCTTGGCATTGAAATTTCAAATTTTGCAATTACACAGTGTGTATTTGAACATTGAGTGTTTTTACACACTCTTCACAATCATTTGAGCACATTTTAAAATAATTCATCTTTCCTTGTTGTGTTGCACTATTTCCATCATACTTACTTTGTTTGTTGTGAAATTCGTGTGGTTTTCTCTCTAAAAATCCGATTTCCTCAAGCAAGTGCTTTGGTGTGAAACAGTCTCATACATGACTTATCATCGCAACAATAATGCTATGGTCCCTCCTAAAGTTTATAAGAAGAGGAAGACCCCTAAACCTAAATTAATCTTTACACCACATAATAGAATAATTGCAGACATTGAGGGACCTCTTTATATCACAACACATATAAGTGGATATCCTACAAGAGGGGTCCTTATAGATCCTAATTGTATGACGAATGTGATTACTGAAGAGTTCCTCTATGTGCATGATTTGATACAAGAATCTTATGAGCCTACACATATGATGATTAAAATACATACTAGAGATTTCATCCCAGCTATAGGGAATATTACATTATTGATTAATGTAGTTGAGAAATCCCTTGAAGAATCATTTGACATCATCCCTACATATGGCCTATTTCATGGCTCAAATCCATGAAAGTGGTCCCCTCTATAATTCATAAATGTCTAAAATTTCCTCACCATGGGGTAGTACATGTTGTCCACCATAGTATATGGGTGCCTTTGATTACTCATGGAAATTTCAACCTAGATTACTTTTGGCCACAACCTACTAAGCCTCCTCAACCAAGACAAGATTAATTCTTCCTAGGATATCAAAGATACAAAGCAAAGTTGATAACAAAATTGGTCGGACCTCCTATTGAACAAATTGTTAGTGAAAAGCAACCTGAATTAAAAGAACCTGTTGAAGGCACAAGATAACTAAGAGGGGGGTGAATCAGTTGTATCAAAATATTCAACTTTTCTCAAACAATATCACATCTTCACTTACTTACTTTAACCTCTTAATCTATTATGAAGATTAAACATGAAGTGCAAAAAAAAAACTTAAACACATCAACACCATACACACATGAACACTAGATTTTTATGTGGAAAACCCTAAAAGGGAAAAACCAAAATGTGTTAGCTCACAATATAATGTATTAAGAATATTGAATAACAAAAGAGGCTCACTGCCAGAGGGCTCACTGCCCAAGGACTTGTTGGCAACATGGAAAACATCATTAAGAGAGTGACACTGCTAATATGATTGTGCATGATGTTTTGAGGTGTTGTCATTATCAACACCACACACATGAACACTACATTTTTATGTGGAAAACCCTAAAAGGGAAAAACCAAAATGTGTTAGCTCACAATATAATGTATTAAGAATACTGAATAACAAAAGAGGCTCACTGCCAGAGGGCTCACTGCCCAAGGACTTGTTGGCAACATGGCAAACATCATTAAGAGAGTGACACTGCTAATATGATTGTGCATGATGTTTTGAGGTGTTGTCATTGATGGAAACAAGAAAAGGAATAAGTTTGTGACAAATATTTTGGTCCAGTGAAAAAGACTTAGCCATTTTGGCTAAGTGTTGGTAGTACACAAGAGACAGTGACAGAGAGATAGTGTAATGGCTGGCATTGCTCCATAGTTGAAGATCAGATCATGCAGTTTTGGTATGCTATTTGTAGTCCCTAGGAGATATTATATCAAAGATTTTATCTCTTGATAAGTTCCAGAAGTACATCTTCAAAGAGCTTAAGTCTGGTAGAGCAGAATATGGTGCTAACCAGAGTAGAGCTCTCACTTGTTTTGGTCTGCATTCCTCTAGTGTTGAATATATTGTTATGTGGTTTTGAGGTGTTGCAAACACTTGTATGAAGTGTCTAAATCTAGAGTTTTAGATTTTGAGATCCACTAGAAAGATAGTTGTGACTGTCTAAGTATCACTACTTAGTCTGGCAGAACTTGACTATGACAGGGCATGTTGGCAAGAGACACTGTATAGCTTCATGAGTGTTGTCATTGATGGCAACAAAGTCCATCCCACACATCCACAGGACATGGTATGACTATACCATAAGTCAAATTGAAGAGTATTTTGGTCCAGTGAGCAAGAAAAGAGCATGTAATAAGGTTTGATAATCAGGTCTCGATCTCTCTGAAAAAGTATCTCAGCAAAGTGTGGACTTGGTAAAGTCAAGAGGAGTACCATGACTAATACATTCTAGAGATTGAGCCTCCGGTGATAAAAGAGTGAAAAGATATGAGCACCTAAGTGTTGGGTTCCTATTTGATAGAGTAGACTAAGGAAGAACTGACTAGCAGAGAATCAAATCTTAATCTGGATAAGAAATTGATGGAGTTCAAGTTTCTTAAGGGATCATTCATAGTTGGCCAACATGATTAATGAGTCCTATAACTATCTCTTTGATACACATCACTTAGTAAGCATGGATTCAGCCGACAGACCAGAGTTTGGGAAAATCTTGAGTAATCCGGATGTCAACTAGAAAAATGTTGAAATCCTTGGTGTGGATATATATACCAAATGGATTTCAATGTGAAGGTGTGTGAAATCGAATGTGTGAAGAAAAGAAGAGAGGAGTGTGGAAGCAGCTATACAAATTTGATATGTGACAGAATAGCAGCACTAAGTAGAGGAAGAATGAAGTGTAACAGATCAGTATATTGAGCCTAACCAGAACTGAACCTCAGCATATGTGGATGCCCCTGATCAGTTCAAATACCTAGTTACCTTTTATATACCTTGTAGATAGTGAGTCTCTTGTAGGCAGTGAGCCTCTTGTGAGTAGTGTGCTTGGGCACTGAGCCCTAATTGGTAAGTGCCATTTTATACTACTTATTCTTTTAACAAAGAATACAATCTTGGGTTAGTCACCTCGTGGTTTTTTCCCTTAACAGGGTTTTCCACATCAAAATCATTGTGTTATGTGTATTGATTTTATTTCTGCTCTCATGGTTATGCATGCTTATAGTTTTGATGTTGCACTAATTGTTAAAGAAGAATAGAAAGTTAAATTATTTAAGATAACTGATTCACCCCCCCTCTCGGTTATCTACCTTGTTTTCAACAATTGGTATCATAGCTAAGTTCTCCCTAACAGAGCCTAATAGCTTGAGGAAGATCTAGGAATCTCAATGGATATGTATGGTATGAGGGAACAACTTCAGTCTGCCCTAGATGATCTTGAGAAATCTCACTCTGAAGTCAATAACCTAAGGGAAAGAATCAAACAAGATGATGATTTCATAAATGAACTGAAAGAGAAACTGAGTATCTTTGTGAAAAAGAGAAAGGAACTACTTTGACAAATAGCAAGTCAAAGTGAAGCCAATGATACTCATGAAGATTTAAATGAGAAGAACAAGTTATGTGAAAAGCTATCAAAAGAGGTCATTATGGTAAGACATGAAATGGAATCAGGGGTTATGAAATTCACCCAAGAAATTGAAGAGAAAAGAAAAATAGAAGATAATCTAAGACAATCTCTCAAGGAGAAGTTAGAAGACTGCCACAAAATGGATAGAATAATAAGACATCTAGAATTTGATCTTGAAGAAGATAGAGATAATGAAGAACAACTTGAAAATTAGATAGACACTCTAAAAAGGGATCTTCAAACAACAAATGAATACAAAGAAAAATTCAAGATAAGTTCTACTCAACTTGAAGTTCTTCTTGAAAGCCAAAAGAGGGTAGATGACAAGCATGGCTTGGGATATGAGAAAGGTGAAAGCTTCAGATCTGATCAGAAGAACTCTGGATCAAGAAATCCAAGGTACAGGCCTAGAAGACCTCCAGTAAGACAACCAAATGCTCAAAGATATCCATCCTTCAATGGATACTGACACAATTGCAATAACTTTGGTCATAAAGCAAATCAGTATAGAAGAAGAAAGAATCAGACTAATTCATCCTTCTTCAGACAATGCTTCAACTGTAAAAGGTATGGTCACAAACCTCATGAATGCAGAAATAGACAAATAACAAATTCATTCAATGGTAGATGATTTGCATGCAATAGAATGGGACATATGGCTAATCAATGTAGATCAAGAGGATATTAGCCAAATATGCAAAGAAATGTTATTTGCTACAACTGCAATAGATCCGATCACACTACCAAATTCTGTAGAAGTAAGAATCAGGATAAAAGGTGTCTGGTGCATCATAATCCAAGTCAAGACAAAGGAAAAGGAAAAGTTAATGTAGATGAAATTCAAAGAGAGATGAATAAGATTTGGGTAAAGAGAAGTACAAAAAATGTTAGGGATGGATCCGCACTAGAATCTGGTGCTGACAATCCTTTCAGAAACTAAATAGATGAGCTTTGGCTCAGGGGGAGTCTCAAAAGAAAACAAATTCCCCTAGCTAGTCAATTGGTGCCTGAAATTGGCACATGGAGTATTGCAGATTCAGGAGCCCTCAAAGAGATATCTAAATAATCCTAGGTAAAAGTGTGAAAGATCCGCAAGAAGATTTGAAGAGTTAATCATCCCAGATTAATCTGGTTTGACAGTCATCTGAGAAAAGTAGGATTTTCACAGTTAGATCTAGTATGATTCAAAACTAAAATATTTAGATCTGCAGTTAGATGGAATGATCAGAGAAAGCGAGATACATTGTAAGTTATCATCCTAAGTGCATCTCAGTGATCTAGAAAGACCTCTCTCAGAACAAGGTTAGAACAAGGAAACTGGAATGACTTAAGGAGTGCATTTATTGCAATATGGAATTAGGGTTTGCGCAAAAATAAAAGAGTTCTTTTGTTCATCACTTGCACATTTGCATTCAAGGAGAAGAAAGAAAGAGCTCTGCAACAAAATTGCTTCAACCCTCTCAAGGATCAACCACAGAATTTGATTCAACCAGTAATCTTTTCAGCTCTTATCCTGAACCCTAGAAGCATAAAAAGGTATTTCTGCCTTTGAAAGATGGCTACTCCAAATGTTGTTAAAATCACTGATAGACTGTACCCTAAGTTCAATAAACATCCTTACAAATCCCTAGAAGTTGATCCCCTAGGGGCATTCTCTAGCATTTCGCATGGAGTTTTGCATGTAGAAGATGTTAGGGTTTACATACACGCAAATATTGAGGAATTTGGGGATCCAAACTGATGGATATCTATCACAAGCAATTAGGAGATGAAACATTTGAACTTAAACCTCAATACAAGGCCATCTGGGATAAGTATTTTGGATAGTGCATCCATTTCCCCTACTTTGCAGAAGATGAATGGGTCCAGTATGTTCTTAGTAGGATACATGATAAATTGATATGGTTGTTGAAGCCCTTCAAGATAACCAAGGATGCAATTAGGGCCGTAACTAGATTGCACTCATCTGATGGGTTACCTGCTCTCAAATATGTCAAGAATTAGACAGTAAGTGAGGCTACCGATCAAAGTTTGACAAGAAAGCAATGACAATAGAAGATATCACAGATCCGGATGTCAAATTTGCCTCTATAATCATTGGCTACAAGATATACCACTCCAGCAGGGAGACTTTAGTATCCAGAACAGCTATATACACTACATATCAGATGCTAAGGGAAAATATAGACTATGATCTATGCAAGCTTCTCCTAAACCAACTGTTAGAGAATCTATAGAAAATAAAGAAGGATATGAAGAATTCATTTAAGTATGGTGGCTTAATATTATGTCTATTCTTCTATTACATGAATGAGCTACCTAGATCTAGTGGTTGGGTATGGCAAAATGACAGACTGGTTGCCATACAAATCAGAGATTATATGTATGGGCTTGGTGATGCCAAGGCACAAAGTATAGCTCTCTGGGGTTACTTCAAAAACTTCCAAGGCATGATGCAGGCCAGAGAGAATCCCCCAATCACTAGTTGAAAAATACAAGGATACAGTGTGCTTCAGGGTAGACATTGATTAATGCCTAATGGAGGCAGTGGAGCCTAGAATAGTCTGGATTATGCCAATGGGTTATGAGGTGGATGAGAAAATTTTGGAACTACATATCCAACACTTGCTAAGCTAGCCCAAAGACCTTGAGGCAGAAAGGTTTGGAATCTTTCAAGAGTTGAGTGTAAAAATTCATGTTGAACTGAGACAGCCTGAGATCAAGAGAAAGGTAAGAAGGGAAGTAGAAGAAGTTGCCAAGAGATATGGCATTTCCAAAGAGGAAGTTGATGCAAATAGAGAAAAGGTAGAAAGGGCAGAGAAAGAAAGGCAAGAAGTAGAAAAAGAAAGTGCTTTGGTGCAAGGCCCCTCCCAGACTAGATCCTCAAAGAGCTCTGCACCTACCACTACTAAGAGTCCAAAAATCTCAAAACTGGAAGCAAAGACATCTGGAAAAGGAGAAAAGAGAACAAAGACAAAGGCCACAAGGTCATACATAAGTCAAAAGGATGATGAAGAGATAGAGACTGATGAGGAGGTCAAGAAAATGAAGAAGAAAAAGAAAACATCCTTGGAATCCTCTGCCGGTAAACATATAGAAGAAAAGGTAGAATGATTTGTTGAAAATCCTACTCTTTCCATTTATGATGTCATCCAGGTAGTCACTGTGGATGGAAATCTGAAATCAATGACATAATTCTATGATGAATGTAGTGAAGCTTACCAGAAGATCTTGCAAGATGCTACAGTCAGGTATCTAAACATCTATAATAAAGCATTCATTGAAATCATATCTCTAATTCCCAAAAGCCTAGAGAAGGAACTTGAAATGAGAAAGAATAATGCTAAGGCAAGGACCTAGAGATCCGGGAATAGATAGCTATTCAGCTCTACCCCTCCATCACTACAAAACAAATGAACATGGATTTCAAAGATTGCAAGGATGAGTTCCGAAGCAAAGCTAAAATGAACAAGATTATGCTCAGAGAAACTGATTAGCTGGCAAAAGAGACTGAAGACATCCTCTGGAATGCATATAAATGATTCAATCTTCCTATTATAGAGGACATAAGTGATGAACCTTCTGCCATGGATGTCGAAGGATCAAGTGCATCAAAGGAAGATTCTACTGAGAAAATTGTAGAAGAGGCAATGGAGATAGGTGAGGAGAAGACTAAGGACTTGGATTCCTCTGTTCTAGAAGAGGAAGTCCATGAAGAAGTAAACATCTCTCTTCCAGATCCCCCAGCAGACTCTGGAACTAAAGGAGAAGAAAGAAAAGAAGAGAAAATAAGTCAAGGAGAAGGGGTAAAGGGAAGAGAAGAAGATCAAACCGATAAGATCCCGGATGACAGTTCGGAAGTGGGAGAAGAAAAGAAGACTGTCTCTAGCAAGACACACTGTAGAAGCAGTTAAAGACTTCTTAACCAAAGAAATAATGGCATTAGATGAACCAAAGCTACTTCAAGGACCATTCAATTTTGACTCCCTCTCCCCGGTTCAGACAATGAAGATAGCATCCTTTGCCCAAGCAAAGGCAAAAGAAAAACTTCTAAAGTCTCACATGGAAGACTGTGAGCTGATAGAGATTGCATCCGGTGTGTTGGAGAAGATCATACCATCCTTCCAGAAGGATCTTTCAGCCTCTTCATCTGGTAATCTGAAATCTCTTGTTAATTTTGTTAGCACACATTTTGATTCCTTGGAGAAATTAGCAGAAGAGAAAGTCCAGAAAGAGTTTTTGGGTAAGAGATTCTCTAAAGTACAGGGGCTAATAGCAAATGATAGGAGAAATCTAAATATTGGAATAAAGAGCCTAGAAAATGCTCTTAAAGATGGCAAAGAATTATAAAAATTTTGTTTATCTTGGTCCACAGTAATAGCAGACATTGCAAAGAAGGTGGAAGAATAAGAGGGCAAACTATCAAGTTTATCCTAGAGTTTTGATCCTCTGACCTCATCCATAATGAATCAAGAGTGCCAGACTATTTCAACTATAAATGAGATAAAGAGGCTTGAGAAGGAGAAGAAAAATAGAATAAGCAGGCTAAGTGAACTAAGAGGGATAATTTTCCCCAAGTTAGAGGCAATGCATGAGGCCCTAACTGATGCCCAGACCACATCCCGAACCAGTGATCCAGCAGACCTAAAGAGGGTAGAAGCTTTTGTTTTTTTGCTAAGTGGTCACATTTCAATTTTGGATAGGATGAAGAAGAGTTGGGCAACATAAGTGGTATAGTTGAAGACCACCTTTGCAGATATACTTTGGTATATGTAAGTATAACATGTATATATACTTATGTAGCTAAGTATAGGTTGATTTTTGGAAATTTTGATGTGTGGATTCTACCCTTTGCCATTGATGTCAAAGGGGGAGTGAGGAGTAGTGAAAAATGTGGAATATAGCTAAGGGGGAGCTCCGGAAAAGTGTACATTAGAACAGAGCATCAACTAAGGGGGAGTGTAGTGTGACACTTAGTCATTTTTCACTAAGTGTTGCCATCAATGCCAAAGGGGGAGATTGTTGGCAAGAGACACTGTATGGATTCATGAGTGTTGTCATTGATGGCAACAAAGTCCATCCCACACATCCATAGGACATGGTATGACTATACTGGAAGTCAGATTGAAGACTATTTTGGTTTGGTGAGCCAGAACAGAGCATGTAGTAAGGTTCAACAATCAGGTCCAGATCTCTCAGAAAAAGTATCTCAACAAAGTATAGACTTGGTGAAGTCAAGAGGAGTACCATGACTAATACATTTTAGAGATTGAGCCTCTGGTGATAAAAGAGTGAAAAGATATGAGCACCTAAGTGTTGGGTTCTTGTTTGACAGAGTGGACTGAGGAAGAACTGACTGGCAAAGCATCAGACCTTAATCCAGCTAAGAAATTGATGGAGTTCAAGTTTCTTAAGGGATCATTCATAGTTGGCTAACATGATTGATGACTCCTATAACTATCTCTTTGATACGCATCACTTAGTAAGCATGGATTTAGCCGACAGACCAGAGTTTGGAAAAATCTTGAGTAATCCGGATGCTGACTAGAAAGAAGTTGAAATCCTTGGTGTGGATATATATACCAGATGGATTTTGATGTGAAGGTGTGTGAAATTGAATGTGTGAAGAAAAGTAGAGAGGAGTGTGGAAGCAGCTATATAAATCTACTATGTGACAGAATAGTAGAACTAAGCAGAGGAAGAATGAAGTGTAGCAGATCAGTGTATTGAGCCTAACTGGAACTGAACCTCAGCATATGTGGATGCCCCTGATTAGTTCAAATACCTGGTTACCTTTTATATACCTTGTAGACAGTGAGTCTCTTATGGGTAGTGAGCCTCTTGTGAGCAGTGTGCTCGGGTAGTGAGCCCTAATTGGCAAGTGCCATTTTGTACTACTTATTCTTTTAATAGGGAATACAATCTTGGGTTAGTCACCCCGTGGTTTTTTCCCTTAACAGGTTTTTCCACGTCAAAATCATTGTGTTATGTGGATTGATTTTATTTTTTCTCTCATGGTTATGTATGCTTATAGTTTTGATGCTGCACTAATTGTTAAAGAAGAATAGAAAGTTAAATTATTTAAGATAATTGATTCACCCCCCCTCTCAGTTATCTACCTTGTTTTCAACAGGGCATGTGTTCTTGGGGTCAACATTTTACTACAAGAGGATACTTTGCTTTGCAGTTCTGAAGGTATGATATGTGATGTCTGAAGAGTCTTTGTCAAGTCTTTGAGCAAGTTCTTTGGTTTGTAGTAAAACATGTAGTTTGATAGATGAATTGAACCAGTGCCAGTCTATGTCTGAGGCTGACATGATAAGTTTAATTTGCATGTAGTAAGTTCTATTGTTTAGAAATTAATCCTAAATGGTGATATAGTTGAAGCCAAAATATGTTCAAATGTAATTGAAGTGTTGTTTGCATCTACTATGAATTTTGGTGAATGAATTTGGCTGACAAGTTACTTAAGGCATAACTACACGATATACCTTATTAGGCTGACCTAATATGAAGATTCTAAGTGTTATGAATATATATATATATATATATATATATATGGGATCAAATTTAGTGTTTGATTGATGAGATGTGAATGTGAATGTGTGCATGGTGTGTTAAGTATAGTGCAGGTGATAAGAGCAGAAGAAGAGAGATCTTGTTCTCATGTAAGAACAGAGCAGTATAGTAGAGTAGCTAAGATGAAGAGTTTTGAGTTAGTCTTCTAAGCTTCATTGGAACTATAACCATGCATGTGTAGATGCAATCTGAGAAGTTCAACCTGGCAGTGAGCCAACCCTTCTTCCTTCTTTCTTTCTCAAGGTAGTGAGCCTATTTTTGGCAGTGAGACTTTCTTGCAGTGAGCATTTCATTGGGTAATGATCCCTAAGGTAGTGATCCTTCTTTTAATTCGGTATTGTTACTATATAATGTTTGTGAGCTAACACCCACCGTGGTTTTTCCCTGTTTAGGGTTTTCCACGTAAAAATCTTGGTGTTTATGTGTGATGCTTTGTGGTTACTTCTTCTGTGCTTAAATTGCTTTGTAGTTATCAAATGTGGCAAATGGATTAATGATTTAATAAGTAAAAGGTTTAAGAGAATATTGATTCAACCCCCCCCTCTCAGTATTATGGGTGATCAACAAGACTCACTATCCAAAGAAATGCTCACTTCCATTAGGGTGGCTCACTACTAAGGGGTTGTTCACTACCTGGAGGGGTGGCTCAATGCCATGAACTGATATGATAGCATATACAACATGCTTGAGTTTAGTTCTATTGAAGTACAATACAAATCACCTTCACTACCCTTACTACACACACACTCTCATCAGTGCATCTTCGTATCCCCCACAACACATGGATTCATTACATTTATTTATACCTATCATCAACCTTGGAATGTACATCAAGGTTAGGATTACAATCGACAACCATTGGAATAGTCTCCAAGGTCGGCAAACATACATAATTCAAATTAGGTATGGACCTAAACAAACTTGCAAAGAAAATGAATGAAATAAGACTTCTAGGCTTAGCTCAAACCCAAATACATCTTCACATGCTTCAACATGCTTCTACAATCCATGAAACACATCTACGAAGAGTGTTATCATCCAAGTCATCTAAACTTGTACAAACACCAAGAATGATTAAACACACGCTTCCAAGAACTTCATCATAGCTTCCAGATCAAGCATACAACTTCAATACAATCTAGAGACATCCATAAACAACATAAAATCACCTGGGAGCCAACAAATCCAGCCATAACATATCTCACTTGAAGAGAACAAATATCACTTGAAGACAGAACACAAACTGCTCACAACAAACACTCTCAAACTCTACTAATCAGTAACTTCCTTTCTAGAGAACCAAATCACAAATACTTTGCAATGAAGATAGCTAAGGACCTTATAAACATGAGTCTAGAACCACAAGACCAAAGACCAAACTATGGAGAAATGCAAAGAAAAATACTTTCTCCCTGCCACACTACAAATGCTGCCATGCACAATCTTCAAACTGGTGAATAGAACTTCTACTGTACAACAATTCGGACCACCAAATTATCAATTTAGCATCTTCAAACACTTCTTTGAAATATATCCAAATCTTCCACTTTGGTCTCCAACATAGAATAAATGCGGAGCAAAACTCAGACAGTATCCAGTAAGCCAGAGTACATCTTCACAACTCTGTCTTCAGTATGAACTAAATTTTATCAAAAGCACTTGGATACTCAATATCAGGTACATATTCTTATCATCTTCAATACGTATATAATGCAATACAAAGAAACTAACTCATCACAATTAAGTAACAAAATAAGAGCACAGTTGACACTAATGACAACACAAACATGTTGACATTAATGACAACACCGATTAGCACATACTTGCAACAATCTCCCCCTTTGTCATTGATGGAAACATATGATGTGAAAAACTAAACAACATGTTCCACCATCAAGACACAACTCTACATCAAAACTCCCCCTTTCTCTTTATACATATGAACTCTCTCTAATCACTGAATGCTTTCTTTTCTCTAAGTTTTTCACATGAACTCTCTCCCCCTTTGACATCAATGGCAAAGGGAAACACATCTCTTTCCACTGCACATACTTGCACTTGTTCTTAACTACCCTGAATGCTTCCCTTGGTTTGCAACATTCTTCAGTATCACTACCTTCTCCCCTTGAGAGGTAGACCCCATCATCAGTCCAGAAAAGAATAACTCCTCAACCACACTAGACTAATGCACTTCCTTATGCATCTAGTTCAACAAAGGAGGGCCAATAACCCCTAACTTTTCTTGGAGATACTCAAATGTGTCCTTAGGAAGAGCTTTGGTGAATATGTTAGCAACCTGATCTTTTGTAGGCACATACTCAAGCTTCACTTCTTTCTCTGCGACCTTCTCTCTTAGAAAGTGATATCTAATAGAAATATGCTTAGCCCTTGAATGCATCACTAGGTTCTTTGAAATGTTAATGGCACTAGTGTTATCATATGTAAAATTGGAATTGGATCTTGATACTCAACTTGAATGTCCTTCAAAGTTTGTCTCATCCACAACACTTGTGTGCAACATGATGTTGCTGCAATGTATTCTACTTTTGCAGTACATAAGGATATTGAATCCTTCTTCTTTCTTTGCCATGACACAAGTCTATCTCCAAGAAAGAACACACCACCACTTGTACTTTTCTTGTCATCTACACATCCAACCCAATCTACATCTATGTATGCACTTAGGTTGAAGTCATTGTTCTTGGGATACCATAAACCATAATTAGAAGTGCCTTTCAAGTGCCTAAAAATCCTCTTTACTACCATAACATGTGACTCTTTTTTATCTTCTTGAAATCAGGCCACAAGACAAACTGCATGCATGATATTAGGTCTGGTAGCCGTTAGGTATAGCAATCCTCTAATCATAGACCTATACTTTTTCTTATTAGCCTTAGGAGATTCATCATCTTTGCTCAGCTTACAACCAGTTATCATGGGAGTACAAACTGGTTTAGATTCTTCCATTCCAAACTTCTTCAACAACTCCTTGACATACTTAGACTATGAAATGAAAATGCTCTTATCTATCGGATTAATTTGTAGTCCAAGAAAGAAGTTCATCTCATCACACATTGACATCTCAAATTCTTTTTGTATCTCATCAGAAAAGTTCTTACACATACCTTGATTTCCACCAAAGATTATATCATCTACATAGAATTTAATAATCACAATTTGATCTTTTCTTACCTTGATATACAAGTTACTATCTACAGACCCTTTACTGAATCCCTACTACAACAAACACTTGTCTAATCTTGCATACCAAGATCTAGGAGCTTACTTCAGTCCATATAATGCCTTCTTCAATTTGCATACCATGTCTAGTTTGTCTGGTAACTAAAATCTATCTAGTTTCTCTATATATACTTCCTCTTCCAACTCTTCATTCAGAAAAGTAGACTTCACATCCATCTGATATACTTTGAAATCTTTATGTGTTGCATAGGCCAGAAACAATCTAATAGCTTCTAGTCTTTCCACCAGAGAAAAAGTTTCTTCATAATCTATTCCTTCAACTTGTGAGTAGCCTTTACATACAAGTCTAGCTTTGTTTCTTACCACTTCTCCAATCTCATTCAACTTATTTCTAAAAACCCGCTTTGTTCCAATCACATTCTTATCTATAGGCCTAGGAACAAGTTCCCAAGTTTTGTTCTTTTTAATCTACATCAATTCTTCTTCCATTACCTTGACCCAGTGCTCATCTTTACATGCTTCAGAAACTATCTTAGGTTCAACTTTTGAAATCAAGCAGAGATTTAGTTATTCTTCTGAAGCTCCTTTTCTTGTTAATACTCCTCTTCTCTTGTCACCAATGATTTGATCTTTAGAATGATTTCTTTTCACATACCTGGGGCTTTTAGGAACTTTTTCTAGAGCTTCTTCAACTTGAACTTCTTCTTCTAGAACAACTTGCACTTCAATCTAAATTTCCTTGTCTTTTTCTCCAGCTATCTCTAAATCAGCAAATCCATCTGACTTGTATCCATTCGGCTTTGAGACTTTCTAAACATCTTCATCTACCTTCACATTTGCACTTTCAATAATTTTCCTCAATCTTTTGTTATAGCATCAGTAGGCTTTGCTCTTAGTAGACTACCCAAGGAATATGCCTTCATCATATCTAACATAAAACTTTCCCAATTCTTCATCTTTTTTGATATAACATTTGCTTCCAAAAACTTTAAAATACCTGGAAACTTAGGAGTTCTTCCATACGACAGTTCATAAGGTGTCTTTGTTCCATTTTCTTTGACTTGTACTATGTTCTGAATGTAGACAATAGTATGAAGAGATTCTTTCCAATAAGCTTCCAGAAGATTAGCTTCTTTTATCATTGTTCTAGTAGCTTCCTGAATTGTTCTATTCTTCCTTTCAACTACTCCATTTTGCTAAGGCATTTTGGGGGTAGACAATTGTCTCTTTATCCCATGTTATTCACAAAATGCATTGAATTCATTTGAAGTAAACTCACCACCTCTGTTAGATCTTAGACACTTGATTCTCAAATCCATTTCATTTTCAACCATTGCTTTAAATGCCTTGAACTTGTCTAGGGCTTCTAACTTTTCTCTAAGGAAAGTAACCCAAGTCATTCTTGAGTAATCATCAATAAGAAGCATGACATACTTGTCAACTTGTAGACTTCTTGTTCTTGTAGGACCACATAGGTATGTATGCACTAACTTTGACAGATTAGTAGAGCATTGTTCCTTGCTCTTGAAACTTATCTTTGTTTGCTTCCCAAACTAAAATTCTTTGCAGATGGCATTAGCAGGTTTCACAATCTTAGGTAGGTCTCTTACAGCTTGAACATAGCTTATTCTCACCAAATTATCAAAGTTAATATGACACATTTTCCTATCCCATATCTAGCATTCATTTCTCTGAGCCAGGAAACAACAATTGTCAGTACCTTTCAAATGATAAACATTAATATAAGTCTTCTTACCAATAGCAATTAATGTTCCAGACCTTTTCCTTATCTCACATCCATTGTCTTTAAATATCAGATTATATCCTTTGTCACACATCTATCCAACACTTAGAATATTATGCTTTAGGCCTTTGACATATAGAACATCATCTGTATAATGCTTGCCATCAAAAGTAATTGACCCTTTTCCACAGATCTTACTAGTTGCATCATCACTAAATCTAACTAGTCCTCCATCATACCTTTCCAATTTGACAAATTTACTCTTATCTCCATTCATGTGATTTGAACACCCGCAATCAATGACCCATTCATCCTTTTCCTCTTTAGCATGAAATGCAGATATCTTTGTTTCTTCTTCTAGACTTCCTTCCTTCACACAGATTGCAAGATTAGCAGAAATAGGTTCTTCTCTTAGGGCAATAAATAAGCATTCACTACCATTAGTGTGCTACCACAATAATGGGTTACACTTTCTAGGACATCCTGATTTTTGTTGAAATCACCTATTTTTAGAAAATATAATGATTTAAGCCTTGAAAGGTTCCATTTAAAGGATTTTAACTGAAGAGGATTTGATCAAACCCCCTTGGATAGAACTCTGCTAGTATTAAACCATACCTATAATGGAATCTCCTCTACACCTATCAAAATGTTGATAAAAAACCACTTTTTATTTACCTTTCGGGGGATCAAATGAATTCATTTAAAATTTATGTTTTGTAAGTATGTAGTCCTTATTATAAGCTTCCCAAAAAGTATAATTTTAAATATATTTAATTTGATTATTATATATATATTTATTTCTTGTGAATGTAGGTTTTTCACCAAACATCAAGTTCTCTGTTCTACACACATGGAAATTTAGTAAATTAGTGAAAAAAAATTCTAAAAGATATCTATGCCCTAGGTATTATGTCCTTGTTTCAAAAAAAATAAAATTGAATTTTGATACATAGAAAAAGTTATGTTTTACGGAATACGCTTGTCTAAATTATAATTGGTTTGACTTCAAAACTTAATTAAAAAAATATTCAACAAAACATTATGAAACCAAATGCATTCCCTATATATCAGTGTTATCAATCTAAATTCAAAAGAATCAAAATTTTAACCTTTGTAGAAAAGAAGTTATGTGCTATAGAATACACATTACTTTAAAAAAATGATGTTTACTATTAAAAACTAGTTATCAAAGGAGATGCAAAAAAATTTCCAATTTAAGTCCAAATTTTTTTTAAAAAATATATTTAAAATTTACAAACAAAATATCACAAATCACTAGTTCATATCATCTTCAAATTCCTAACAGTTTAGCAGTTATATGTGTCAGAAAGTGAAGATTTAGTTCAAAATGTTGATTTCAATGTCAAGTTTGGCCAAAAAGTGTAACCCATTATTGTGGGATGACCCATTACCATCTTCAAAATTAGGTTCATCATTAGTTACACCATCATCATCTCCAACATAGTAACTCTTTCTTACCATCTTACCTTTACTTTCATGTGTTTTAATCTTCAAAGTTCGGTTAGGACATCTTGAAGCATAGTGTCCAATTTTACCACAATTGAAACATTTGAAAGGTAACTTACCTTTGAATTTTCCACTTCCTCTTTTCATTCTTCTTGCAAATTTTGCCTCAATCTCATCAAGGTCTTCTTCATTTGATTCCATAGCATATTTATCTGATCTAGCAATCCTTTCTTCCTTGGCTTTAAAATCAATCTCAGTTTTTAGAGGGCCATTAGTAGTACCAAATTCTCTCATTTCAAAAGCAGCCAGTTTACCAAGAAATTGATCTTTTGAAAGCTTATTCATGTCAAACAATTCTTCAATGGCAGATACCTTGTGACTATTAGATTTGGGAAGAGTTCTTAGTACCTTATCTACAACATCCATATCATCTATCTTCCCACCAAGACCCTTGATGGTGGTAACCACTTCATCAATATTCTGAATGTAACTTGTTATGTTCTCATTTTCAGACATCCGCATAGCTTCATATCTGGTCTTTAAATTTTGCAACTTGGCCTTCTTGACAGATGCATCACCTTCATAGATACTTTTAACTTTTCCCAAATCTCATGAGCAATTTCTAGATCCACAACTTTTGCCATTTCAGTGTTATATAAGGCATTTAGTAGAGCATTTTTAGCTTTTCCATTAATCTCATAGGCCCTAATTTAACTTGCAATCCTCAGACTTCCATTAGGTATTTTGTATTCATCTTCGACTATTCTCTAGACATTAAAACTAATGGAGACAAGATAAATTTGCATTCGTACCATCTAGAAGGCATAGTCAGGTCCATCAAACCGAGGAATGTCTTTGTGCACCATCCTAGATCTACCTTAAGGTATTAGGCTTTCTTTCAAGGAACCTGGCTCTGATACCAATTGTTGAAGACACAAGAAAACTAAGAGGGGGGTGTGAATTAGTTGTATTAAAAACTTTAACTTTTCTCAAACAATATCACATTCACATTTACTTACTTTAACCTCTTAATTTGTTATGAAGATTAAACATGAAGTGCATAAACAAAATTTAAACACATAAACACCATACACACATGAACACCATATTTTTACATGGAAAACCCTAAAATAGAAAAACCATGGTGAGTTTTAGCTCATAATATAATGTAGTAACAATACCAAATAACAAAAGAGGCTCACTGCCCAAGGACTCACTATCCAAAGAAATGCTCACTAAAAATAGGGTACATATCTATTAGGGTGTCTCACTCCCTGGAGGGGTGCCTCACTGCCATGAACTGATATAATAGCATCTACAACATGCCTAAGTTCAGTTCCATTGAAGCACAATACAAATCACCTTTGTTGCCCTTACTACACACACACACTCAACTGCGCGTCTTCACATCCCCCACAACACATGGATTCATTACATTTATTTATACCTATCATCAACCTTGGAATGTACACCAAGGTTGGCATTACAATCTACAACCATTGGAATAATCTCCAAGTTTGGCAAATATAAATAATTCAAATTAGGTCTAGACCTAAACAAACTTGCAGAGAAAATGAATGAAGAAGAACACTTCATAGCTTAGCTCGGACCCAAATACATCTTCACATGCTTCAACATGCTTCTCCAATCCATGAAACACATCCGCAAAGAGTGCTATCATCCAAGTCGACCAAACTTGTGCAAACACCAAGAATGCTTAAACACACACTTCCAAGAACTTCATCATAGCTTGTGGATCAAACATATGCCTTCAATACAATCTAGAGACATCCATGAACAACATAAAATCACCTAGGATCTGACAAATCCAACTGCAACAGTTCTCACTTGAAGACAACAAATATCGTTTGAAGACATAAGACAGACTGCTCACAACAAACACTATCGAACTCTGCTAATCAGTAACTTTATTTCTAGAGCACCAAATCACAAATCCTTTGGAATGAAGATAGCCAAGGACCTTATAAACATAAGTCCAAATCCACAAGACCAAAGACCAAACTATGAAGAAATGCAAAGAAAAACACTTTCTCCCTATCACATTGCAAATGCTGCCAGACACAGTCTTCAAACTGGTGAATAGAATTTTTGCTACACAAGGATTTGGACCACCAAATTTTGGATTTAGCATCTTCAAACACTTCTCTAAAATATATCCAAATCTCACACTCCGGTCTCCAGCACAAAATAAATGTGGAGCAAAATTTAGATGGTATCCAGTAAGCCAGAGTACATCTTCACAACTTTGTCTTTAGTATGAACCAAATTTTCTCAAAAGCACTTGGATACTCAATATCAGGAACATATTTTTATCATCTTTAACACTTATATAGTGCAATACAAAGCAACTAACTCATCACAATTAAGTGACAAAATGAGAGCATAGTTGACACTAATGACAACACTGATTAGCACATACTTGCAATAGAGCCCCCTCGACTGTGAGGTAAGAGTCTTTGCTGAGTTTCCTCCTCCACCATCCTTACAAGGATCAAGAGATACCCATAAAGAATAAAACATTTCATCACAAAAGGTTAATTTAGCACAAGCTTCCTCCTTTGAGATGTTGAACAATATGGAAAAGCATGAGAATCTTTTCATAAACATCACTAATAAAACACTAAGGAATAGAAAAGAAAGAGAAAGGAGGAGGAGACAAGCCTTAGATCAACAAGCAACACCTTAACAATAAAATATTCCACAACCTAATATAGAAATAAACAAGGATGAGCTCAAGGTTGAAGAAATTAAGGACAATGATAAAGGTTGGGAAATTGTACCTTATGTGCCTCTTTCCTCTTTCATTCGAGATTGGGATGAAGATGATTTGCTCAGTGACAATGACTAGTTTAGTTGTATAAACATGTAAGTATGTCTAACCCTTTTTATCCACCTTTGTTGTAGCATACTTTTTCTCGCTTACGTGGCCTCCTCTTTTGTGTTGTCCTCCCTCGTGTTGTGTTATATGTTTATTTAGATCCCTTTGGATGACCCTTGATACTCTTGTAAGGTCAAGGATACTGAGAGACCACCTCTGTTGTGACCATTCTTCTATTTGTTTTTGCATTCTTCTACTCATGTTTCTCCTCTATTTTAATGTTGTGTGTCATGCCTTGGGGGCATAGCATTGCAGAAGATGTCTTGGGGGCATCCTCCTACGTGGTGTTCCTAAGGCACTTGGTTCTCCTCTCTCATTTTTATTGTTTCCAATTCTTCAGTGATTCTACTTGGTCGGTGGATGAGAAAAACAAACAAATATTTTTAAGTATTGTGTGTCCCTTCAATAAGAAAGCAAAAATGGACCTAGGGCATGTATGAAGATGGGGTTGATATATATATTCGATGCTTGACTATTAGAATTACTCCTTGTGATGTGTCATTTCATAACAAACTTTTGCAATATTCTCAATCTGCTTCAACACACTTTTGTTGGTTTTGTTTCTCACCTTGTTGCTACACTCAGTTCCAAGATACCTGCCATATAGCCCAATGGATATACTCGATTCTGAATCTACAAGTGTAGGCTTGGTCTTTGATGTGATCTAATATATGATTTATGCATAGCTTTCATGATTTGATTTAGTTGTTATCTTAGAGTAAGACTTTCTAACCAAAGCTTATATCTTGTTGATTATCTTAGCAATTGATATCGATGTGTTTGTGGGAACATTTGGCAATCATGGCACATGTCACCTTTGGGGCCATGGGCTTTGTGTGAGCTCTTGTTCCCTTGTGTGTTTTCACTCTAACTTAATGTGCTTGATATTGGCAAGCGAGATCAACCACCTTAAGGTGGGGGCATATATAATGGTATCTATCTAATTACTTTTACACTAACAAAGCATGTTTGAAAGCCCTCATCATGAGGTGGGATGGTGTATCTCTTAAGCTAGTGTACATCCTTTTAAATAAAGAAAGCCCTCATCTCAAGGCAGGATGGCGTATCTCTTAAGCTAGTGCGCATCCTTTTATACAAAGCCCTTTTGCAGAAGGTGGGATGGTGTATCTCTTGATCTAGTACACATCCTTTTATATAAAGTCCTCATCATGAGGTGGGGTTAGATCTTGAGTAATTTATCCTTAAGTGTGTCTTTGGCAGTTGTGGTAGCATAGCTCAACTATCGGGTGTGTCTAAAATGTGTTTTGGATGGTGGGACTTAGCAATACACTGCTTCCCATCACTCGTGTTTGTCATGTATAAGATGTCTAGTATGTCAATGACATACTATGCGGTGCTCATGTATTCTGTGTCTTCCTTATGTGTTTGTCGTGTCTTCCCTTGAGTGTGGTCTAAAGGCACATAGCAATGAGTTCCCTCCACACTTGGGTTTTTGCTTGGTGTGTCGTCCCCCTGGTGTGGTCTAAAGGTGTGTAGCGATGATCTCCCTCCACACTTTGGGTTTTGTTTTGTGTGTTTTTAGAGTTCTAAAGGTGCGTAGTGATGAGCTCCCTCCACCCCTTAGTTTAGGATTTGTTTAGTTGTTAAGTCAATGTATACTTTGTGTATTACATGACTACTCTCATGTCTTCTTTGTGTATTGCATGCTTCGCTATATTTTTTTGTGTTGTGTGTGCTTCTCACTATCTTCCTTGTGTCTTGTGTGATTTTCATGTGTTTTCTAGTGCTTACCTAAGATTGGGGGCTAGAGATAGTCCTCCAACCTTTGGGTATACTTTATCTCTATGTACCGAATGTGTTTGATGTGCTTCGACCATACTTTAATGCATTTATGGAATCATAAGATCATACATACATTAAAGTACCAGGGGATAAATGTGATGGAGTAAAAAGTTTTCCTGTGCCTTTTTACCTCCTAGTTTAGCTCCTAGGTCCCTGTGTTAACACTATACAAGTTAAATACTCATCTCAGAGTAATTTCCCCTGAAACCCATGTCAAATGGGACCTAGGGGCCTATTCTAAGTTCTTAAACATGACCAAAATTAGCCTTGGTACTTGGGAGCCCATGCCCAAGTCCAACCTAATTTGCCAGGATAAAAATAAATGTTTGTCATCTTGGGCCCTCTCAAAAGGTTTCCCTCTATTGACCTCTTCAATTTAATTTATGAATGGTAGCAGGAAAGCATATATAAGTGAGTTAATGACTTCATTTTGCACCTAGATGGATAATGTGAACTTGTGATATTGAGCAAAGAGATTTCAAGGCATTCAATGTGTTTTAGAGTAGAATTGTGTTGTTATTGTGTTTGTTTGTTGCAAATTTGGCTTCACCAATCCATCTCCTCATGATTTGAAGGTTCTTCATCTCTGTGATGGATTCACCTCTAAGATGACATCAATTTGTGTTACAATAATTTCATTTCATCATTAGATTTGGCCTCTACCCTCCTTGGGCACACACTCTATCTAACAATGGAGTTGGAAGACTTGAATGTCCTTTCAGAGCTTGACTGAGGCAAGCTCCTAAACACAACAACCCTCAACTCCCTTTCTTTATGATTTTAAGTTATAGGCCTGAGAGTTGGAAAGTATAGGTGTAGAGAAGTAGTTTAAAGGATAAAGATTCAGGATCTTGAAGAATCTTGTTGATATTCCTCCCTCCTTGGCTAGGGTGCCTACCCCTTAGTCCTCCCAATAGGCTTGGCCCTGAACTCAGGATATGAATATAGTCTGATACATCTCTCTACTTTGGGTCTACAAAATTTTTGCCCTATATGACTTGGATGCCCGCCTCGTAGTCCACAATTTTGTTTTTTTTGAAAACTCAGCTTCTGGTATGTTTTTGATCATCTCTGAGTATCTTCATGTATGGTTTCCTAGAGCATTTTATCTATTTGTACCCGATTGCACTATTAATAGGGTTTGAGTCTTATTTGATCTAGGGTTTGATAAATCTCTCAATCTAATCTATCTTTCCATATCATTCTTGAGCACATAAACCTGTAGTTGAGTCCTCATTCATCTATAGTGACTTGGCTCAATTTTTATCATTGAATGTTATTGTGAAAGGAGGGTTTGATTTGATGTACTTTAACACCACCCACCATCTTCCCACTTGTCATACATAATAAGGGTTAATATGTTACTAATGCTTGACTAGTAGAATCACTTTTGTGTTCTGATGTGATCATGTGTTGTGCTATGAAGATTCTTGTAACAATCATTGCAATACTCTACATCTACTTCTAGGCACTTTGATATGTTTTGTGTCTCATGTTGTGCTACACTCAGTTCTGAGATACCTAAAGTATAGCCTAATGGCTATAATTAGTTATGAACCCGTAAGTGTATCTTGGGTTTGTCTATTGTATGTCACCTTATTTCTATGCATGAATATTGTTAATGATTGGAATTTAATACTAACATGTGTGATTGTTGGGAACATTCACCAATTGTTAGCACATGTCACTTTAGGGCATGGGCTTTGCAAAAGCTCTTCTTCCCTTGCATGGTTTCAACCTTACCTTAAACGTGATTACTACCGGCAAGCAAGATCAACCACTTTAAGGTGGGGACATATTATGCTTGATTATTTTAGATATTGTTGACAAAGCATGTTTGAGCATGCTTCCTTTTCACTATAAGGTGTCTCTGCAATGCAAGTGGGGTTGTGTACATTGTTTTGTTTTGTGTATACCTCCTTTTCACTATAAGGTGTCTATTTGATGCATGTGGGGTTGTATACTTTGTGTGCATGCTTCCTTTTCACCGTAATGCATCTACGGATGTAGGTGGGGTAGCATTTTGAAATCTCTTCTACAGAAGGCTAGATTATGTCTTCCTTTGAGTGGTTTCACATCCTTTTGAAAGTCCTCTATAGAGGTGGGCTTGGATCTTGAGTTATTTACCCTTAAGTGTGTATTTGGTAGTTGTGGTAGCATACCTCATCTGTTAGGTGTTTTTGGTGTGTCATAAATGGTGGAGTGTAGTGATGAGCTCCTTCCCATTGCCCATGTTTGCTTTGTATAAGACATATAGTGTGTCAATGACATACTCTATGATGCTTGTGTATTCTATGTATTTTCTATGTGTTGTCCTTGAGTGTCTTGTGTGTTTTTCATGTGTCTTGCATGTTTTATTGTGGCGCATAGGATGAGCTCCCCCCACACTGTGTGTTTTGCATGCTTTTGATGGCAACACATAGGAATGAGCTCCCCCATCTTAATAATGTTTTCTCTTCATGTATACCTTGTGTATTGCATAACTGCATTCATGTCTTGTTTGTGTATTATGTGCCTTCCACTATCAAATGTTTTCTTATGTTTGCCTAAGTTTGGGGGCTAGAAATGGTTCTTCCAAACTTAAGGTGTGCCTTCGCTCTAGTGTTTGATGTGTTTGATGCACTTCAACCATACTTTAATGCATGTACTAATCATAAGATCATACACACATTAAGGTGGGGGCTAAATGTTATGGAGTAAAAAGTGGACACATGTCTTTTTACCTCCTCATTTAGCTCCTAGGTCCCTGTGATTACATTATACATTCTAATTATTCATCTCGATGCAAGGGTTCCCACAAGAAGTTGGGTCCACATATAGGGGAAGTCATAGGCAAAGAAAAAATCCTGACAATGGGCAACTATTTAAGAACAGGTGCCCAAGCAGGTTCAATGCAAGGGATTGGCTTACCATGCCTTTCCTGGTCCTATGCTTTTAGGAATAGGTACCCAATTCTAAAATGGGTACCCTTTCTAAAAGAAGGACCTATTCCTTTTGTGTGGGAAAAAAAGCGTGCATGGCTTTTTTAAAAATTCAAATACCTATTTAGAAACAGGTGCCCAAGCCTAAATGGGTACCCATTTAGAAATGGGTACCTATTTCTAAATAGGTATTTGAATTTTTAAAAAAGCCATGCACGCTTTCTTTCCCACACAAAAGGAATAGGTCCCTCTTTTAGAAAGGGTACCCATTTTAGAATTGGGTACCTATTCCTAAAAGCATAGGACCAGGAAAGGCATGGTAAGCCAATCCCTTGCATTGAACCTACAAGTACAAGTCCATGTTCAAAGAAAGAGAAAGGACCAAATTTACCAATATGATTGATGATGTTTTTTTCTAAAGTTTTTTATGAAGTTAAAAACCATTACAAATGATGACATGTAGTTTTCAAATATATAATTTTTTTTATTGGACTTATTTTTCTATTTATTATTTAATTTGTGAGCAAATTGGTCCAAAAACTTGAAATGACAGGTGTTTGTATTTTTTTAATAACTTTTAATTTTTAAAGTTTTTTTTTTAAATTATGTCATCAATATACACATCATTCTTTACACAATGAAAAAAAATCATTTTATGATTATTTTTGCTCAAATTATGCTGGTCGTACATGAGGGGTTTTCAAAAATAACAATTAGGGCCAATAAAAAATTAATAAGAAAAATATTTGGAAAAAAATTATAAAAAATATCCTCATCAAAGTTCACTATACTACACATCTTTCCCTAAAAGGATTTAGAAAAAATACTTTTATTTAGGTCAAATTATGTTGGTCATACATGTGCATGGTATGGTAAAAAAAAGTGACTTTTAAACAGTGGTTTTTAGAAATGCCTATTGAAAATCAATTTTTATCATCTAGGTATTAAAATAAATTACATATTTAGAAACTAAACTCCGAGTACTACATTTCATTTTTAAGACTCAATCTTTAAGTGCCTTAAATTTTTAGGTCAAATGTGACAAATTCTAAAAATCAGGGAAAACACTTCCACTTTTTGGCCAAAAAGTGGACCCAACTTCTTGCACTAACCAGCAAAATCCGTTGAAACGAATGCAAATTGGGAAGAACGGGCCCATATTCTATCTTACTCTAGACCAAAAAGGAGCCTTGGGACATGGGCACCTATGCCCAAGTCCTTCTTGATTAGTCAGGGCAAATTTAAATGAATGTTGGCATAAGACCTTTAAAAGGGTTTCCCCTTGTCAGCTCTTTTGGTTAATTTGATGAATGTTAGCGAGAAAGCATATATAAGTGTGCTTTTTAATTCATTATGAGCCTAGATAGAGATAGCCAACTTGAAGCATTAGAGTAAAGAGCATTCAAAGCATTCATGTTGTGATTCTAGAGCATATTTGTATTGTCATTGTGTGTTGTTGTAGGTTTTGAAGTTATCATCTATCTCTCCTTATGAGTTGAAGAGCATTCATCCTCCTAAGGGTTTCATCACATAGGTGATATCATTATTGTTCATCATCATTTGATTTCATCTCATTGATTTGTGTTTAGTTTCTACCCTACAAAGGCACACTCTCTTTTTCAAACAACGGTGTTGGGAAGCTTGAATGTTATCCCAAGATTTGACTGAGGCAAGTCCCTAAACACCATAACCCCCAAACCCCTTTTCTTCTTGTGTGCAGGTTACAAGTACAAGATCTAGAAAAGTGAAGACACAGGAAGACTAAGTAAGGATTAAGGTTTTAGGATCTGAAAAATATTTCAAGAATATTCCTTTGTGATAGACTTGGGCACTTGCGAAATAGTCCTCCTGCCTAAACAAATTTCAAATCTCGCATTAGGGCAGTCTCTGTAACATTTCTCAAGTTTGCATTTTTTAAATATTCAGACTTCCAGGACTTGGGTGCCCTTGAAATAGTCCTCCAACATTCTAGCTTCTGGGACACAGGTTCTGATATCTTCCTGATCACTCCTGTGCAATTAGTTTCTGGATCTCTGTTGTACATATTTTGTTGTAATTAGATCTTTATAGAACTAGGGTTTGTTGCTTCATTGACCTAGGTTTTGCTAAAAAGGATTGATTAAATCATATCTTTCCATAGCACTCTTGAGTATAATATCTGTAGCTAAGTCCACCTCTATTTAGTAGTGATTTGGCTTAGTTTTTCCCTTGAATGTTATTGTGGAAGAGGGTTTGATCTAGTGTGCATGCTAGCTGTCATCATTCATCTTTTTCACACTTAACAATAGTATATAGGGATAGATGGTTGTGGGGATGATGTGGAATGTGTCACAAGCTACTGCTACAATGAGACAACATTTTACAAAAGTTGGTTTATGATGAGATCAACAATATGTGTAGATAGAGGAAGTGGAGTGGAAGAAAGAGTTTCTGAAATATGTTGTGAAACTCTGAGGGCATTGGTAGGAAAAGTAAACTATAAGGGCCTTGAGGGTGGAGCAAATCTATATTGATTAATAGGATTCATCGCAATGAAAGAAAACACAAATCTTGTGCTACCAGAGTGAGCAGAACTAGTAGTCATCTAAAGAGAAGTGAAATTTTGAACACCTATAGCAGGGTAGAGGAAGGGAGAGTTGATTTCCAAGAGTGTTGGACTAAGAGTCCTAAGCACTCAAAACATAACTGACCAATGGTGGGGTATCACTATGAACTATGTGAGCAATCCCACGAAGGAGATTGATAACCTAAGGATAATTAGTTAGCACAACATGAGGAGCATCAACCAGAGGCATAGTCGAATGAGATATGTCCTCATCACTCAAAAAGTCCTAAAAATTAGCCAAGCAATAATCTAAAGCATTATTTTTTTCTGGTGGGACATATTCAAGGGCTGCCTTATGATCAAAGACTAGCTTTTCATCATGAAAGGTAGTCATCGATATAGTGCAAGAAGAAGGAGATGAAAGAGAGGTATTGACTTGTTTAGAAGAGACATGAGTAAATTTAGGAGTAGAGTGAATAGGTGTTGTAGGATTAGTGGAGAATTCCATGGGGCAATTTCTTAGACTCCTACACACAATGTACAAATAATTTGAAGACTGGGCCATAAAGCTCATAAACTATGATCAAGATTCACAACACACAGTGCTAATTGATGAAAAGAAAATATTTTTGGTTTTTCTTTCAAGACAACATGTTCACCTCAATGAAAGGATGAACCTATACACTCAAAATCGTGACTCTGGTTGCTTGGGGCTATCAAGTCAGATTTTGGCATGCACTCGGACCCTTTCCCTCCTTGCCATGGGGTAATCAGCCACGTCACTCTCGCTTGTGTGGAATTAGCTAGTCAAGAGGAGCCAAGACACGACGGGGTTTGGCTCATTGGAGAGCTAGACTTCATGGAGAGGGGTTGGCAAGTACCGTGGCCTTTCTTGTTGTGTACTTTGTTGTATGTTTCATTCGATTGTTGTTGTAGTTGAGATAACCCTATGACCCGAAGGATCACTAGTTTTTCTCCTTCTGTTTGGGTTTCTTTGATTCCACCTCTGTGTCGGTAAGTGATTTTTCTCATTGATGTTCTCTTTTATTTGTATACATTGAAAGAATTCTTGTTGTATCTATTGTTGTCTAGTTTCTTCTAACAATAAGAGGACAAATGGGTCTCCTTGCGATAGAACAAACATCTATTGTTGTGGTTGTGGATGGATCTCCTTGATCTTGTCATGGATAGCCCTCACCTAGTCTCCTCTCACTCCTAAGCACATTTGTGAATCAGAAGAGAGGAATTCATGTGATTACTATCCTTAACCAAATCTAGGGTTTTGACCTACAGTTTTGTTAACCTAGGGTTTGACTTGTGCTTTGACTTTGTTCTTATCTCATGATGGAATCGAGGGTTTACAATTTTTTCTATCCTAATGTTTCTATATGCATGCAAGCTAAATGATATGCAAAGCATCTTTTTGGTATTTTTTAGAGTATTTTAGAAATAAAAGTGCTTCTAATCTATGAAAGGGAAATATGTATGCAATTCTATATGACTTTTCCAATGCAATGTTAGCCTATGTTTTTTATGTTTTCAATGTTTTGAATTCAATTTAATCTAAGAAAAGGGGAAATGCTTCTTCTAACAATATAGATCTAGAAATATGAAAGCAATTAATCTAACATGCAAGATCTAACTATCGAGGAAAAAACAATGTGTTACTATTGCCAAGAGCAAATATGATTATCTAATTACTATTAATTAAAAGAAAACAATGAAGGAACTTGAGAGAAATGAAGATTTGTTGACTCCACTACCCTCAGGAATCCTTGTAATAGGCAACCTCAAATCCCTCTATGGTAGCAAGTGATCCTCTTGACAACAAAACAACCCAAAGAAGCAAAAAGAAACTTTGATGAAGCTTGTATGATCTTGATGAGAGCTTGGATTGAGCACAATAGCATAGAATGAAGCAGCGTGATGCTACTTAGTTGAACAAATAAAGCAAAAGGCACCTTTGTCTTGTAAGAGCATTTGAATGCTAAGGTGGAGAGTAAAATTTGGCAAGAGTTGTGTGCACAATGAATTTGCCTCCCTTTGTGCTTTAGGGAGAAGGGTATTTATAGGTTTAGAAGAAGGAATTGATTGGAGAGTTAACTCATTAGATTAATAAGTTAACAAGAATAGATTGGGGAGTTCACAAGGTTGAATACCCAGTGAACTCAGTTGATTAGAGAGTGATGAAGCAAAGATAGCTTATCACTAGAGAGGAAATGGAGGAGAGGGAATGCATGAGATTGATTAGAGAGTTAATTTGAGATCAAATAGAGCTAATTATGCATGTGTGGGTGCATGAAATAGTTAACTCTATATCAAGGATCAAAAATCATGCAAACAAAAAGAAAAAAAGGTGAAAATAGAGCAAAAATGAGAGAAAAACTTGAGTATTTCCGTGGGTTCAAAAATGGTAGGATCACCCCTTTCTCTAGTAGAATCACCCTTGGGTGACCATGGGTCACCTAGGGGGCAACCTTAGGTTGCCCAGGGGAGATCCGGGCTGGACAGGGTCAAATGCAGAAAAATAGGCTGGGAGATGGTAGAAGAGAAGAAAAGGATGAGTTATGCATCAAGAAATAGATTAGACATGTGGAAGAATCTAAATCTCCACTTGCATCTATAGGATCTCTAGGGGAGATCTTGAAATAATAGGGGGAGATTTGGATTAGTTTGTCAAAAATGAAAACTGTTAGTGGGAGATGGATCGGGGGACCTCTAGAAGGATTCTAGGAGGTGCACTAGAGGAAAAACAAAGGGGAGAGGTGAGAACTTACCTACAAGACTCTCACAAGGCTTAGGATCAAAGTCGAAAGTGAGAAAATGCAAGTCGACAAGTGTCGCAACAAGTGTCAAAAAATGTCACAAACGGGGAGAGATGGAAATCAACAAGGAAGAAACAACACAAGACAAGAAGAGATGACACATCATCAAGAGGTCTGCTACTTAAAGGACATTATTTCATGCTTACATGTACGTGACAAAGATTTGAATCATCATAGGGATCCTCATGGATGCACTGCGTGATTTTTGT
This sequence comes from Cunninghamia lanceolata, assembly GCA_027924645.1. NCBI lineage: Eukaryota > Viridiplantae > Streptophyta > Pinopsida > Cupressales > Cupressaceae > Cunninghamia > Cunninghamia lanceolata. The sequence goes on from BSBN01000394.1 coordinate 7,999,545, forward strand.
GCCTACATATTTACCCCCTTGGGGACGGTAGTCTACATGAAAGGTAGGTACCATTCCTGAACTAGGCCTTACCTGTTGTCATTTTTTCCTGCAATTTGTACCTACAATAACTAGTATTAGTCTGACATTTAAATGTATCAAAACGAATAATGAAAACTAAAATCATGAACTTATCATGGATTGTTTGAGTTCAAGTAGTTGCTTGCTTTTGTCGATTCGGACCTATAGGTATGAGAGAATGCAAAACAATGCATGAAACAAATGCATAAAAGCAAAGAACTAATCTAAAATGCATAAATGAAACTAAGCTAAGGGCAAACAAAGAGAGCTAGATTGTGAGATCGGTGCAAAACAGGGATGGAATCATTCATGTGAGAAGTCAATAGAGAGGTATCGTCGAGGAGATTGCAGAGATGGCCACCTCTTCTTTAGCCACAAAGAATCAGGTATGCAATTAGTGAAAAACTCTTCTCTAAACCCTAGGCTATATTTTGTGAATAATCTTTTAAAATTGTCTATTTTTGGTGATTTTTCTTGTTGCATTGTGTTCGTCTTGTCGTTTAGAGCACGATTGATCTTTCATTTTCCAAAATTGGCCAAGAAATGAGGTTTTTAGGGTTATTTTTTCTTGAGGCGTTCACTCCTAGGGTCGCCCCTTTTGTCAGGCAGGGTCGTCCGGGGTAGATCCCGTTTGACAACAAGGTCACCTAGGGAGATCCTGAAAAACACCTGGGTCGCCCGGGGGGGCAACCCTGTTGGACTAATTTTTGACCTCATTTGAAGTTATATACCACTTGTTTTACTCTGATCTAACATGATTTGGTCACTAAATCTACCTATTTATTGCAATTTTGAGGGTTTATACAATTTTTTTATGTAAGGTTTTCTATAGTTTTATGATTTTTAGGCATTTTGCGAGTTTATGAGATCTAATATGAAATTCTCTTTTGATTTTGCAGGATATGCATATCTGATGGAACGCCTACAGAGAGCAAGGGTGGCTCTCAGGGATGTTTTCTTCATTGAGTACAGACGATTGCCTGGGCTACAGAGATTTTTATCAAATCTCTCAGCGAGGGGCTCTAGCTTTTAGCCACTCTTCTCTGATTATGACATGAATTTTTGAGCATATGAGGCCTTATCAGAAGCTCTTTCCTCTTCCAGACAAGCGACTACCAAGAGTAGCGAGGTGGACACATATTGGTCATTTTGATGCTACTCTTCCCACTATTGCTACCCTTACTGATGATGACATGATTTTTGAACCTTATCACAACATGGAGCAGGCTTGGGCCCAAGATGACGAGATGAGAGTGTATTGTCATGAGGTTTCAGAGATCATAGACCATAATTATTAGGTTGAGGCTCATCAGGTGGACCGTGTTTCACAGCAGTTCAGTGAAGATGTCCCTGAGGACTTGCCCCCAGTGTCTACTTGTTACAGGACCGTTTAGGAGATGGGGGAGATTGGATAGACAAATGTTGCTTGGACACCTTTGACTCCAAGTGTCTTTATCACTAGGGTTTCTAGAGGAGGATAGAGGGGAGGGAGAGGGACTCCTTCCTGATCTTTGGTTGTGATAGTTGGCATAGAGTTCACTGATGAGGACTATGTTCCTGATAGTGAAGATTCATTATATGAGGTCCCTCTCGAGGATGAGGATTTTGATGATATTGGTGTTCTGGATGAGGTTCCTAACATCCCTGAGGGTCCTTCTATTGTTCCTCGACCTCCTCATTCAGATGAGGTGATGCAACAACTTGACCCCAACTGGTAGCCTAGAGATCCATGTAAGTTTTGTCTATTTATTTTCGCTTAACTTTGTCCTTTCTCTTTTCATGTGGAACTGACTTGGTCTTGTGTTGATTTGGAATTTCAAGCAATGTCAAAGAGTGGAGGGACTTGGTTCATGAGGTTAATGTTGGAATGACTTTTCCCTTTACTCGGATGACCTGTTATCATCTTTTGGATGATCCTAGTGTGCCCCCTACTGTGGGACAACACACTGACATTTTTTCTTCTATCTACCATGGGTGTCAGATGATTACAGAGTTGAACACCTAGGTCGACACGCTTCAGGGTGAGAACAAAGTACTTCAAGAGATGACTCGCCTTAATTTTAGGTGTTTTGATACTAGCATGGTAGGACCTTCATAGTCGCAGGCCCATAGTAGAACACATCATTCTCACAGATCTCATGGAGCGACGAGTGGTACTCATAGATAGAGGAGCCAAATCCTTGAGGGTTCCATTGGAGTGAACTATCCTTGACTTTCTTTTCTTAAAATTCGTACCCACTTGCATAGGGAGCCTCTACTTCTCTCAAGAGCATTTTGTCTTAGCTCTTTGATACCATTGTATATGTAAACTTTGGATGTATCTACGAAAGTTTATCTTTTTCTATGGTTTTTATCTTGTCAAATTCTGTACTCATCTCTTGTGCATGTTTGGAAGTTTTTAGGAACTTTTTATTATGTTTGACCTTTTCAACTCTTTTAACCAATGCAAGTATGACAACGATGATATGTTTTTGTAGTTTTGTGGGATATATATATGACATGCAACTTACGATATGATAATGCAAGAACACAAGAAATGTTGTAAAAGAAACTATAGCACTTACTGAGTGTCATGAGATATGACATTTGAATTTATTGTTTTGAGACTCTTTTTTTAATTTTTGGCATGAATGTGCAATGTGAACAAACAAAATGACTGCTCTTTGTATACACCTAAAATTGGCTCAGGTCAAATTAAGTAAATATTTTGATATTTATCTTAATTCTTATTTCTTTCTATCAATTAAATAAATATTCAAAATTTATTTGATTGGTTCATTATCCCATAATTAAATAAATCATTTTATTTAATTAAGTTCCCTAAATTTTTCTAAATGTCTAATAATCCCACATCATTCAATTAAAATCCCTAAATTCTTCTAATCTCTCAAGTCCTAAATCCACTCACAAAATCCACCTCATCTCTTCCAACTCACCATGTTGCACATATAATTAAATATTCTTAATATTTAATTAGCTAATATCCTCTATTATCCAAAATAAATCTTTAATTCAATTATTATCCACCAATTGAATTTATTGTCCCCCATTATCCTCCACTAATTGAATTCTTAATTCTATTATCCCCCATTATCCTCCACTAATTGAATTCTTAATTCAATTATCCCTCACTATCCTCCACCAATTGAATTTAAAATTCAATTGTCATAACCCACTCTTCTCAAATAAGAATTTTTAATTCATCCATTATGAATTAAAGATTCACAAATAATGAGAGCCATTGATCTCATCTTTTGATCCTCACCCTCCATTCCCTTTTTAGAAAATCTATAAATAAAACTCTTCTCTAAGCAATTAAGACAACTTCATCTTGCACAATAACTATACCCAAATTTCTCTTCTTCTCTCTATTTCTAGTATCCTCCATTATCATGTGTTGGAAGCTCACATTCAACACAAATAGGTATCAAAGCCATTCTTCCTTTGTCATCTTCAACAAGCAAGCAAGCAAGGAAAGCTTCTGAGGGCTTCACAATCAAGATCAAGGAAAGATAGGCAAATAATGGAAGTCGAAAGGTAAAGGTTGTAAGTATCTCTTTTCTTTTATTAATCCTTTTTCCTTCATATTTCATTGATGTTTGGGTTTAATTATCTTAATTGATCAATCTATTTTCCCATTAACACTCTTAAGTATGATTTTTGATTTAGGGGATTGTAGGTTGTCTCGATATGAGAGATCTATTCAAGGATGTGACATATGATTTAAGGAAAATCAAGTGGGGAGTGGAAATGAATATGGAGTGTTTCTGATTTCTAGACTTCGCTAAACACTAAACACTGATCCTTATCTACATAAGACAAACTGATAGGTTTTCAATTTTAGACAAGTAGCAAATTTTATAGGTGTTTGCTAGACTTAGATCATAGATGGCAAGCAAACTAGACCTGGGGTAAAGGATAAATGAGAAAAAACAAGGGTCCCTAGATAGAAGATGATCCTAGAGACTACTAGACTCTTAAGTTTTTCTTAGCTAGTATGTGTGTGTGCTTAGTACTTTTCTTTCTCTGTTAGAATGTCACCCTTAAGGCTTCAAGCTTAGACTGATCTCCACCCAAGAGTACTAACATTCATCAATCTTCTCTCTTTCACTCTTTTTTTGTATCTCTCTTTCTTGCTTTTTACTCTTTTTTTTTTGTATTTTTCTCACTTGACTTTTCTCATTTTTTTGGATTTTTTGACTTTTCAAGAAATGAATGCTTTTCAAAACTTTTGACATGTAATGATTTGACCTCTCAATTCTCACTTTTGACACTCTTATTTTGATCACTCATTTTTTATTCACTTGTATCTTAGATTGCTTCCTTTAGAGTTTTGATCTTCCTAATGTTTTTGGCTAAGAAAGATAAGGCGCTGAGCGCCACCTAATGTTTTTGTAATCTGGTTGGACTTCTCTACTACTAGGGAAGAAATGGGAGGGTCTACTTGCAAACTTCCTCTAAACACTATAGGTTTGAATACTGGCTTTATTTAGACCTAACATCTTGACTCATTAAGACTGGGATTGGTGTAAAGCTAAGAGCTAGGTTTTGATTAGAATCACTGGGAATGTAGAGGGGTAATGGCGGTTGTGAAAAATGGGGATCTCTAGGTCCTTAAAGGATGATGTATATCTGGGAAACATTAGACTCCTTACTAAAGGGAAAATAGTACAAGAGTAATTCACAAACTATAATACAAGATGAACAGAATGATGCAGAAATGCAAGAAACAAATTGTTTTTGACATTTTTGATTTTATAATTTTTTTGTATTTTTATGTTTTATGATTTTCTTGGTCTTTTAGACATAATATTTCTTGAGGTGAAAGGCATTAAGTGTTTCACCAAATTCCTCTCCCTCCATTGTGCATAAGAGATAGGCATCATTTCTGACATCTTCTTTAACCATGTAAGGACCTTTCCAATCTTATGAGAAAGCTCTCTTTCATCTTCTTTTCCTATTTTCTGTGCTTCCCCTTCTTAGGATAAGTTCTCCTACTTGGTATGGTTTGTCATTTGAATCAATTGCTACCAACTCAGTGGTTTCTTTTGGCATCGTGAGATGCAGTAAGTCTTGAAAAGAATGTTGATGAGAAGGAGTCCAATATAGAACCCCATCACAATTTAATAGCTATTCTAATAGGTCGAACTATTCTTACATGTAAACTTTTACATCAAGTCTCTCTTGGATTATTTGCAAGAATTGGAATAATTCAAGAGGAGTTTGTGGCTCCCTCTGCTCATTAGGGGGAACAAAGCTTATGCTTGTCCTCCCATTGGGTTCTGGTCTCAGATTCATGGCATACCCAATATAACTTTTTGGTAGTTCAAAAATGACAGGGTCATTGATACCGACTGTCACTCTCATCTTCCATTCTCTATGGAAGATACCTTTGCTCTCTTCATCCGCGTCAGGAAGTCTTTCAACCATTTCTATTTGTACCCAAGGTGCTTCCCATTCACCAAGTTCATTTGACTGAACTGATGAGGAGGTGATTTGTTTTTCTTGTGGTTGTGATACCACAAACATCTTAGGCAGTATTCCTGTAACATTGGTTGATTCATTATCGATAGAATGTGCCTCCTCCATCAGAATCACTCGTTGATGTGAATCCTCCATTGGTGTGAGAGGTTCATATGATTTTGTTTCGTCTAGTATCTTAGGGACATGTGATTTGCTTAGTGTTGATAACGGTGTGTAACCTTCCGTCATATCTTCGTCTGCATCTAAAAAAGCATGTGGGTCTACATTTCTCAGATCTAATGTGGTGCTCTGAAAGACTGGTCCTTCCATTCTATGAGGCTTCTCCCCTATGCAAGGAAAGAGTTTGTAGGCCTCTTGGATATCAATCATGAGTATTTCTAGGAGGAATTGGAGTTGTCCATCCTATTCAATAAGTTGATTTCAATTGTTTTATCCTTTGAAATTATTTCCCTTTTCTTTGGTAGTGGCCCATTCTCTAGAGTTTTGATTTCTGCGGTGTTTATGGTCTTTTCTGGAGTTTCCATCCATTTGACACATATTGACTGAGGTGTAGGATTTGGGATGGTTAACTTGTTGGTAGGGAGTTCGTAGCCTATGGGGATGCCTATGCATTTGTTTGGTGTATTTGATTTTAACAGGCTGAAAGGCTCTGGATCTCCCTATGGGACATACACTTTCCCTAAGTGTAAAAAGTAGACTTCTTGAAATAGTGTAGACAACACAGTCTTCATCCTGTGTATCCATGGCCTCCCAAGAATCAAATTATATCCTATGTCCTTATCTATAACATAGAAAGTGGTTGGAATGGTTTTGGGTCCCAATGTCACTAGAAGGGTAATCTTTCCTATGGTGGTTTCTTTCATATTATCATATCTGCTTAGAGTGTCTCTTGAAGTGGTAATGTTGGTATGTCCATAGCTCATTCTCTCTAAGAGGTAGAAAGGAACTATATTGACTGCAGCTCTGTCATCGATTAATGTTTGTTTGATGCACATAGTATAGATCCACACTTGAAGATATAGTGTAGGGTCTCCTTTCTTTGTTAACTCTACCTCAGAGGGCATCTGTTGTAACTCGAAGAAGAACCCAGGATCTTTAAGTTTTGAGTTTGGTGGGCTGAGATCGTAGTCCACATGGTTGATTTGTTCACTAGGTGGTGGTGTGATTTGGTCAAGATATTTTAGGCCTATTACTTGTAGAAATGCGGAACGATGTTAGGGGGAGTTCCTAAGCATGTCAATGAACGAAATGTGTGCATATATTTTCTTTAAGTCTTCTATGAGCTCATAGGGTCCAATCGGAGTTGGCATCTGCTCTACCACTAAAATCATGCCTTTGTGTTGCTCATTTTCTTCCTCGTGATCTTCCTCTTGTTCTTCATTATGCATAATCACAACCAATCCCATCAACCTAGTTTCTCTTTTTTGTCCTAGTTGCGGTGGGATTTTGGGGTTACTACTCTGAGCTGCTTTGTTTTAATATGTCATTTATGTATACTTGTGTGTAGGGAATAGATCCTGATAAATTCTCATATTTGTATTTCGTGGTGCTATGAGAGCTTGATTTTGTCTTGTATCTTTGTTATCTGGGGTGACCTCCTGTGGATTTAAGAACATTTCTATGAACATATGTTGTTGGTTTTTCGAAAGTCTCACTATGAACCTATTATACTCTCTACAAGATTCTGTGCTATGCCCCCTGGTTCTGTGAAAAGAGCAAAATTGGTTGAATTCATACAGGGGTCTTTCGTGTCTTCCATCAGTCCCATTCTCATTTCCGTTGCGGTTCCAACTTTGGTAGTTGTCTCGAGGGTAGTACCCATTGTTTCTTGGTCAATCTATGGCATTTATGTTAGGAGGATAGTAATCTCTCCCACTGTAATCATCTTTCATGTTTTTGACTGGGGGTTGATTTGTCACCCCATTCGTGGTTGCATTCCTATTGTTTTTAAGGATTTTAATGACAGAGGCATTGCTTCTTGTGTCTTCCTTTGTTATCTTTCCATTTGAACCATAGACTTTTCAACCACTATCGATGGCAGCTTGATCAATTCTTAAAGCACTTTCCAATGCTTCCTTGTAGGACTTATATGGCAGTTTTTGGACATCTTCTCTCATGTATTTGTTAAGGGCATACAAGAAGAGGTCGCATAGTTCTCAATGATCCATGTTTGGAGCACTAGTTGAAGAATAGAGGACTTGCCTCAATCGGGTAACAAAATGTGCTACGGATTCATTTGCTCTTGTTTCATTGTAAGGAATTCTCTAATCCCTGTTTTCATGAGTTTGTTCATCTCAAACACCATGAGAAACTCTCTGATGAGTTGTCTGAATGAATGGATCAAAGCTTCTGGGAGACAATAATACCAATCCAAGGCGATGCCTTCAAGCATTTTCATGAAAAAAATTTCTACAACCCCATCCGAAGGGAGGAGTTCTCTTATGGCCATAGTGTAGGCTTTAATGTGTGAATTTGGATCTCCTTCTCCTTTTAACTTCAAGAGATCTGGTAATGGCCGAGGTAGTTGCACATTTCTTATGTTTTGGTCTAGAGGCTCTTTCAAATATTCAAGATACGTTCCTAAGAAGGCACTCTGAGATTGCGGGATTGTTAATAATAACCCTGTAGGCAGGTTCTGATAACCCATTGTTGGATTCATTGGATTGTTCTGAATAGGAGGGTTCCCATTCAAACAGGTGTCATTACTAGCATGTTGCGAATTGTAATTGAGGTAGGGGGATTTTGAGATGCCCCTTGGTCCTATTCGTGAGACTTGAGTCTTCTTTCTAGAGAAGCTTTCTCTGCTTCTAAGATTTTGATTCTTTGTAGTAGAGTTATGATTAAATCTACAAGAGTTGTCATTCTAGGGGTTTCTTCATTTCTAGGATGTTCTCTTTGAATATTTTCATAGTGAAAGGCTTCCTCATGTGCATCATTTTTCTTTTGTTCTTCTTCTAAGGCAATCCTCAATGCCTCTTGTGCATCTTTGGTTTCTTGTAGATGCCTTCCCAACCTTCTAACCTCTTCATCAAGGTGAGTATTTGATGTACTTATGGAAGGTTGCTCTAGTCGATGTATTTATGACCTCACCCTTCTTGCTTTATGGGGCACATTTGGTATGGCCAGATTATTCTCCCAAGCTAGGTTGTTGAAATATAGAGAGTGTCTATATTCTCTTTGATCTTGCTCATAGTCAGAATCCTCATAATCATAACAGTTGGTGATTGGCGTGTTAGGATGTGGCAGCACATACTTATCAAATGAGGGAGTTTTTAATTCTCTTGAGGGAATGTTCCCTTGGTTCAAGTTAGGTTCCATCATATTCGAGGGTGCCATAGACACCACAAAAAAAATGGAATGGATGATGGCATAAACGAGAGAAGTTGAAGTGGAAAAAGTGACTACGAAGAATGGTATGAAAATGTTGCAAATTTTTTTGTTAAACTTGTTTTGAGATGTTTGAAATGGGAATGCAAAATTACTCACCCTAGAAGGATTTGCAACTTCACATCGGGTTCACCAAAATATGTGGTGAAGCTGACATCGTATGTAAATGATGATAGAAATGAGATCCACGTAATGGGACACAAAAAGCATAACCAAGAGGCTTTGCTCTTCATGTCAGGTTCACCAAAATATGTATGCTCAAAATCGTGAGTACGATTGCCTGGGGTTGTCGGGTCAGATTTTGGAATGCACACGGACCCTTTCCCTCCTTGTCACGGGCCAATCCACCACGTCACTCTCACTCATGTGGAATTAGCTAGTTGAGAGGAGGTGAGACACGGCAGGGGTCTGGTTCGTTAGAGAGCTGGACTTCATAGAGAGGGGTTGGCAAGTACTACGGCCTTTCTTGTTGTGATCTTTGTTGTATGTTTCATTCGATTGTTTTTGTAGTTGAGATAACCCTATGACCTGAAGGGTCACTATTTTCTCTCCTTCTATTTGGGTTTCTTTGATTCCACCTCTGTGTGGGTAAGTGATTGTTCTCGTTGATATTCTCTTGTCTTTGTATGCACTGTAAGAATTCTTGTTGTATCTGTCATTGTCTAGTTTCTTCTAAAAATAAGAGGACAAATGGGTCTCCTTGTAGTAGAACAAACGTCTGTTGCTGTAGTCATGGATGGATCTCCTCGATCTCATCATGGATAGCCCTCCCCTAGTCTCCTCTCACTCCTAAGCACATTCATGAATCAGAAGAGAGGAAGTTGTGTGATTATTATCCTTAACTAGATCTAGGGTTTTAACCTAGGGTTTTGTTGACCTAGGGTTTGACATGTGTTTTGACTTTGTTCTTACCTTGTGATAGAATCAAGGGTTTGGTTCGATCGTCTAACTATGATTACCTCGTGATGGAATCAAGGGTTTGCAATTTTATCTATCCTAATGTTTCTATATGCATGCAAGCTAAATGATATGTAAAGTGGTGCAGGAGCACCTAATAGAACATTGTGGAACAAGGACACATCAGTGAATAAGAGAGGAGTCCATGGAGTCCATCAAGTCAAATGGAATAGCCTAAAACCAATAATGACATATTGTAATGGTCAAGATGATGTAATGTTTAAATGTCTTGAGGGTCCTGGTAAGGACCCTAGGACCAAAAATGATGTAAGTTGGGCCAATAGTGCCCCTAGAGTCAAATAGAGGTGTCTAAGATCAATAAGAAGGCTTAATGAACCTAAGAAAATCAAACATGATGAATTAATAAGATAGGAGTTCATTAAATAAGGTGAAAATCCTTTAAACCAAAGTTCAAAAATTCAAATTTTTGTAATGAGCATTTAGGCGGGAAAAACCATTTTGAGTAGTTTTTGGTAGTTTTACCCACTCCAACCGATGGAAATTGGTTGTGGAAGTTGGGGCAGAGGTCATAAAATCATATTCAAGTCATTTGATGTACGGACAAGCACCTTGGAGGGAGTTTAGAGGTGCACAAATTGAATAAAAACAGAATTTTCTAATTTTTTCTGTAAATCTGCTGTTGCAGGCCGTACCATTTCTTTGTACGGAACTATTTTTATCTAAAACCAATTGGATGTGGTAGGGGATTGAGTTAAATTTCATTTGCAAATGGTTTGAGGTTTTTATAGTGAATTTTGAGGGAGATATCACATTTTTTCTGGAACTGCCTGTTTGACTATGAAAACAGGGATTTTGAGGGTTTGCAATGCATTTTTGGACCTTTCCATGAATGTAGGATTCTGATTCTCATGGAATAGGTCCTTATTAACATGTAACATATGTTTCTAACCCTGACAAAGCAGGAGGAGTGTAAATGGGAGAGGTGATCACCGTTTGAAGTCAAGGATTGCTTGTGGAAGAGCATTGAAATGGTGGCATGGTTATAGCAGCCGGAGATCCATCTTAACAAGGTAACCTTTTTATGTTTGGTATTGTCTAATATGATCATGGAGATGGTGTTAGACCTTTGAATGAGGTCTGGAAGTGATTGGAAGTGGGAGATCTAGGAAGCCCTAGGTTTTAGGCCCTAGATATGAGGTTTTTGTATTTGAACATCTAAATGAGCAAACCTCCTGATAAGACCTAGAAAATCCTTGGTTTTGAACCTTTTCCTAAGACTATTTTTAGGTTTGAAGTGTGTGGGACAAGTTTGTCATAGGGTTCCTTTGTAAAATGGTCAATTTAGGCCTTGTAGGAAGACAACAGGGTGTTAGGACAGTCATATTTGTCCAAAACAACAATATCTAAGTTTGGGATATGTTATATAACTTGATAAAGGGTATCTAGATCCATCATTATATTTTGAAGTGCTTTGGGAAAGTTTGGGGAAAAGTACAAATTAGTCGCTGAACAAGACTACAAGGATTAGGCCTGTTTAAGGGGAATTGTCAAGAATCTATCAAATTGGTTTGTGAAACTTTTGGAACCTTGTTGGTTGGGGTAGGTTGAGACGATAGAAGGTGCTAGAATTCATCTGAGAAGTTGGAATCCAAACTTGAGCCCTTTGGTGGAGTTTAGGACAAGAGGAAGGCTAGAGAAGTCTTATTGATTGAAGCCCACAAACTATTGAAACCTTTTGATCTTGTTAGATTATCTTTGGAGACCTAACACCTCTGCATCATGGTGGTATCAGAGCAGCAAGTAGGTCCTTGAGGGAGAAGAAGGATCTTGTGAAAAAGTTAAGGGTTTGGTAAGAGTTGTAAAGATGCCTCCTAAGAATCAGATGGCTAGGGAGAACAATGAATTGAGGGAAGCCTTAGAGGCAAGAGAAAAAGAGTTGAGGGATAGAAAAGAATAGGATGCTGCAAGAGAAAGAGAGTTAAGACAAGTGAGAAGGGAGAATGCATCAATCTTGGTAAGGTTGGAAGCATTGGAAAATAATTCTAGAGGGGATGAACAAGATGATCAAGAAGGAGATGATGGAGGACCTGAGAAGGTAGATGAGAACACTCCTGATGATGAGTTGGATGTGGAAGAAAGGAGATTTGTGAGATTGCTTAAGGTAGTCCAAGGAAGTGGAAGAAAGGCAAACATAGAGTTACCTATCTATCAAGGGAAGATGGATAGTGAAGAGCTATTAGGGTGGATAGATGCCCTTGAAAAAAATTTTGAGTATGAGGAGATGAGTGATGAGAAGAAGATTAAATTTGCAAAAACAAAGTTGAGAGGGACAACACTTACATGGTGGAGTAGTGTGCAAACAGAAAGAGTGGCTAGAGGTGGAACAAGAATCACTTCTTGGGGTAGGATGAAGGATCAATTTCTTCCATCTGATTACTTCATTCAAACAAAGAGGATGAGGCAGAATGTGAAACAAAAGGACATGGATGTTATGTCCTATACTGATCAATTTCATAAGCTTAGTATTAGAGGAGGATTGGAAGATGAAGAAGAGAAAGTGGCAAGATACCTTAATGGGCTTAGGTAGAACTTGCAAGATGAGATTGGTTTGACAATACCAAAATCACTTGGAGAATGTTTTTAGTTAGCCATCAGGGCTGAAGAAAGGGTGAAGAGGAAGCAAGAAAGACAAGGAGGTAGTGGAAGAGGATATAGAGGTAGGGGCAGATCTACTAATGAAGGACAAAGCAGCAATGAGAAAGGCAAAGAGTTTTCTGCAGATCAGAGAGGTGGAGGTAGGTTTGGATCAGGTAGAGGAGTATTCACAGGTAGGTGTTATCATTGCAATGAAGTGGGACACACATCTTTCAAATGTCCTAAGAGAGATGATGTTGATAAGAACAAGGAGAGAAGAGTTCATTTGGCACAAGAAGAGGAAAAGAAAGAAGACCAAGAACCAGCACCAGCCTATCTAGTTACAGATGGAGATTTGCTCATGGTGGAAAAAGGCAAAATGCAGCAAGCACCACAGGTATCCATTTTTAAAACTAATTGTTTAAGCCATGGAAAAATGTGCAAGTTGATTATAGATTCAGGTTCACATGATAATCTAGTTTCCTGGGATATGGTGCACAAGTTGGGATTGAAAACATTTGATCATCCTAGTCCTTACAATGCCACTTGGGTAAGTCAAGAGCAGCAAGTAAGGGTTAATCAGAGGGCATATGTTGATTTTTCCATTGGTCCATATCATGATTCTATTTTATGTGATGTTATTTCAATGACATGTGGGCATATGATTTTGGGAAGACCATGGCAGCATTTAAGAAGGACAATTCATGATGGTTATACTAATAACTATTTGGTGCACAAAGTTGGTAAACAATTTAGATTAATCCCTTTACCTTGTGGAGACAAGAAGGAACATGTTACTATCTGTTTTGGAGAGAAATTGAAGTTGGATGTGCAGGTTGAACAACAAGAACAGTTGCAGCAGAAGAAGGTTTATGACAGTCCTAAAGGACAGCAAGTTTGGAACTTACATTGCATCAAGGTGGGAGACATTGAATGCCCTATAGGGAGGTAGGAAAAGGAAGGTAGACAACATACCTTACAGAGGAGAACAAATCCGATGGAGAAGGCAAAAGCATTGCAGCAGCAGGGTCCTAAGCAAGGACATTCAAACATGTTTTATGATACTAACATTGGTTGTGAAAGCCATGCAGGTAGGAGGAGGAAGATCACCTTTGGAGAGTTCATGTTCCCTGTCACAAATCAGAGGAACATTTCAACAAGACTACAGGATGTTTGGAGCAAAGCATATTACTCTTGGGACAAGAGTTTTTATCATGCTGGGGAGTATGGTGTAGGAGCACCTAATAGAACATTGTGGAACAAGGACGCATCAGTGAATAAGAGAGGAGTCGATGGAGTCCATCAAGTCAAATGGAATAGCCTAAAACCAATAATGACATATTGTAATGGTCAAGATGATGTAATGTTTAAATGTCTTGAGGGTCCTGGTAAGGACCCTAGGACCAAAAATGATGTAAGTTGGGCCAATAGTGCCCCTAGAGTCAAATAGAGGTGTCTAAGATCAATAAGAAGGTTTAATGAACCTAAGAAAATCAAACATGATGAATTAATAAGATAGGAGTTCATTAAATAAGGTGAACATCCTTTAAACCAAAGTTCAGAAATTCAAATTTTTGTAATGAGCATTTAGGCGGGAAAAACCATTTTGAGTAGTTTTTGGTAGTTTTACCCACTCCAACCGATGGAAATTGGTTGTGGAAGTTGGGGCAGAGGTCATAAAATCATATTAAAGTCATTTGATGTATGGACAAGTACCTTGGAGGGAGTTTAGAGGTGCACAAATTGAATAAAAACAGAATTTTCTGATTTTTTTCTATAAATCTGTTGTTGCAGGCCATACCATTTCTTTGTACGGAACTGTTTTGATCTGAAACTAATTGAATGTGGTAGGGGATTGAGTTAACTTTCATTTGCAATTGGTTTTAGGTTTTTATAGTGAATTTTGAGGGAGATATCACGTTTTTTCTGGAACTGCCTGTTTGACTGTGAAAATAGGGATTTTGAGGGTTTGCAATGCATTTTTGGACCTTTCCATGAATGTAGGATTCTGATTCTCATGGAATAGGTCCTTATTAACATGTAACATATGTTTCTAACCCTAACAAATCAGGAGGAGTGTAAATGGGAGAGGTGATCACCGTTTGAAGTCAAGGATTGCTTGTGGAAGAGCATTGAAATGGTGGCATGGTTATAGCAGCTGGAGATCCATCTTAACAAGGTAACCTTTTTATATTTGGTACTATCTAATATGATCATGGAGATGGTGTTAGACCTTTGAATGAGGTCTGGAAGTGATTGGAAGTGGGAGATCTAGGAAGCCCTAGGTTTTAGGCCCTAGATATGAGGTTTTTGTATTTGAACATCTAAATGAGCAAACCTCCTGATAAGACCTAGAAAATCCTTGGTTTTGAACCCTTTCCTAAGACTTTTTTTAGGTTTGAAGTGTGTGGGACAAGTTTGTCATAGGGTTCCTTTGTAAAATGGTCAATTTAGGCCTTGTAGGAAGACAGCAGGGTGTTAGGACAGTCATATTTCGTCCAAAACAACAATATCTGAGTTTGGGATATGTTATATAACTTGATAAAGGGTATCCATATCAGTCATTATATTTTGAAGTGCTTTGGGAAAGTTTGGGGAAAAGTACAAATTAGTCACTGAACAAGACTACAAGGATTAGGCCTGTTTAAGGGGAATTGTCAAGAATCTATCAAATTGGTTTGCGAAACTTTTGGAACCTTGTTGGTTGGGGTAGGTTGAGACCCCAGAAGGTGCTAGAATTCATCTGAGAAGTTGGAATCCAAACTTGAGCCCTTTGGTGGAGTTTAGGACAAGAGGAAGGCTAGAGAAGTCTTATTGATTGAAGCCCACAAACTATTGAAACCTTTTGATCTTGTTAGATTATCTTTGGAGACCTAACACCTCTGCATCATAAAGTATCTTTTTGGTATTGTTTAGAGTATTTTGGAAATAAAAGTGCTTCTAATCTATGAAATGGAAATATGTATGCAATTCTACATGACTTTTCTAATGCAATGTTAGCCTATGTTTTTTGTGTTTTCAATGTTTTGAATGAAATTTAATCTAAGAAAAGGGGAAATGCTTCTTCTAACAATGTAGATCTATAAATATGAAAGCGATTAATCTAACATGCAAGATCTAACTATCAAGGAAAAAGCAATGTGTTATTATTCCCAAGAGCAAATATGATTATCTAATTACTATGAATTGAAAGAAAACAATGAAGGAACCTGAGAGAAATGAAGATTTGTTGACTCCACTACCCTCAGCAATCCTTGTAATAGGCAACCTCGAATCATTCTATGGCAGCAGGTGATCTTGTTGACAACAAAATGACCCAAAGAAGTAAAAAGATGCTTTGATGAAGCTTGTATGATCTCGATGAGAGCTTGGATTGAGCACAATGGCATAGAATGAAGCAACATGATGCTACTTAGTTGAACAAATAAAGCAAAAGGCACCTTCGTTCTGTAAGAGCATTTGAATGCAAAGTTAGAGAGCAAAATTTGGCAAGATCTATGTGCACAATGAATTTGCCTCCCTTTGTGCTTGAGGGAGGGGGTATTTATAGGTTTAGAAGAAGGAATTGATTGGAGAGTTAACTCATTAGATTAATAAGTTAACAAGAATAGACTGGGGAGTTCACAAGGTGGATTACCCAATGAACTCAGTTGATTAGGGAGTGATGAAGCAAAGATAGCTTATCACTGGAGAGGAAATGGAGGAGAGGGAATGCATGAGATTGATTAGAGAGTTAATTTAAGATTAAATAGAGCTAATTATGCATATGTGGGTGTATGAAATAGTTAAATCTATATCAAGGATCAAAAATCATGCAAACAAAAAGAAAAATAGGCGAAAACAAAGCAAAAATGAGAGAGAAACTTGAATTTTTCCACGGGTCCAAAAACAACAGGGTCGTCCCTTTTTCCAGTAGGGTCGCCCCTGGGTGACCATGGGTCACTTGGGGGAGATCCAGGTTGGGAGATGGTAGAAGAGAAGAAAAGGATGAGTTCTACATCAAGAAACAAGTCAGTCCTGTGGAAGAATCCAAATCTCCACTTGCGTCTGCAAGATCTCTAGGGGAGATCTAGAAATAATATGGGGAGATTTGGATTGGTTGGTTGAAAACAAAAATTGTTAGTGCGAGATGGACCGAGGGACCTCTAGAAGGATTCTAGGAGGTGCACTAGAGGAAAAACAAAGGGGATAGGTGAAAACTCACCTACAAGACTCTCATAAGGCTTAGGATCAAAGTCGAAAGCCAAAAAATGCAAGTCGACAAGTGTCGAAAAGCATCACAAATGGGGAGAGAGAAATCGACAAGGAAGAAACAACACAAGACAAGAAGAGAGGACACATCATCAAGAGGCCTGCTGCTTAAAGGACATTATTTCACACTTAGATGTACATGACAAGGATTTGAGTCATCATAGTGATCCTCATGGAGGCAGTGTGTGATTTTTGTGCTTATAGAACCATATCAAACAATAAGATGCTTAAATTTGATATGTCAGGTTCACCAAAATGTAGGGTGAACCATGACAATGAAGAAAAAGTTTAAGTGTAGAATGATGGGTTCACCAAAATTTAGTGTAAGGAAAACTACTCCTCAGATGAATAACTTCAATTAAGTGAATTCTCCACTAATGCTACACTCAGGTTCTTCTATATAAGGTTTTAGATGTTCAAGAACCTACTCTAGGTCTTAATAGAACCACTATTCATCCCAAACAAAGCAAGTCAACTAGACTAGGTGCTTAACAATGAAGGGAAAAGAATAAAACTATTGAAATTGAACTACTATAAGAAGAATTGAAAGAAACTAATAGTAGAGGCAAAAAAAGGATAGGAAAATGGAACCTATAGCCAAAGAGAGAAGCTCACTTCCTCGGATGACAGCGTGTCGTGAGGATGTTTGTTCTAGGTGTTGGGGTCTAAAAAGTACAAAAAATAAAAGCATCCCAATTTGTATAGACCTAAGACAGTTGCATAGCACATATTTCAACACCAAATATACCCAACATTATCCAGGCAAATCAGAACTTGAAATAAAACCAATTTTACTAAGGAAATGAAATAAAGAAAAGAAGAGAGGGAGACAAACAAAACCTTCACACAGTTATAATGCCTTCACTCCAAGAATACCTACAAAAAGAGAGAAGAGAAGGTTTGTATTTCTTAAGGACTTGCTTCAGTCAAGTCCTAGTTTTAATCTTCCAACCTCCACGAGCAACGATTGATGAAAATAATAAAAGAAGGAAATGAAAGTGTGTGCTCCTCTACTAAGTACATCTAGGAAGGTAAGATCAATGACAAAACAAGTAAACTAAGAAGATTTACTTCCCTAGTCTATGGTGAAGAAATCTAGAAGCATATAGCTAGTACAAGATAACACAATGGTTATGTAAACCATAACAATGCAAATAAAATGGTGGTCTACACCATAACAATAACTTTATAAAAACTAAATAGATCTAAATACTAAGCATTGAAACAAAATAATGGAACAATCTTACCCATTTGAACAAAGGAGAGAAAGTTGAAAGTTCTCAAGAGTCTAAATTTGTTGCATAGCTTCAAACCTCAATGAGATAGAGCTTCCTCAATGAGCACAAGAGTAAACCAAAACCTCCAAGAGATAGGCAAGATGATGTAGCATCACAAAAAGAGTACAAACATTCATGTAGTTGTTGTAGAGATTGAATTCCCCAAGAAATATTGTAGAGTAGATCTAAGAGAGTTGCATGAGCTTCCAAGAATGAACAAATGTATGAGAGTGAATGAGCATTACTAAATATCCCTTCAAAATTGAACCAAAGGGAGGAAAATCCTAAAAAGGCATGCAAAGATACATTATACACCTCAAAGAGGCATTACCAGAAAGTCTCATGATCACTAGTGGCATTTGGTAACACCTATAAATGGTCACCTGGTGGCAAACAGACACTGGACACTAGCACATTGCACATACGTCCACACACAGTGCTCAAGTCCATTCAAAACCAACTCTTGGTCACACAAGATAATTGAGATCATATGACTAGCTAGGCATTAGAATTAAATTTGAGGAAAAAGAGAGAAAGAAGCCAAATTAAACAAAACTTAGCCTATAATGCAAAAGGAAGGCACAAGCACTAAGGTGGTTGCAAAACGTAGCATCAAATTGCAAGGGTATGCAATTTTTGATGTTACATGTTTATTCTCATGCATTGAATAGCTATAATGGATCTAATCATAAATAATGAATTAGGTGAATTATTATTTTTTTTTATCAAAATGAAAGGATTTTTTTATAGTAATACCTGGTTTAGGTCTAGGAACTATAAAAAAAATTGGGCTTTCACCCTATGTCCAATGGAACATATAGCATGCTCTGTTAATGAGGCATAACAGAGAAACAACTATACTATCAATCTACCCTTCTTTTACCCCTGTATCTACCATAGCTAGACCCAAGAAAAGTAGTCATAGGTCTTAATAATGAGTGGGCAAATTACATAGGCCCTTATCCTTGCACAAAAAGGAAACACTGAAAAACATAAAAATACCCTAAATTGCATCGGAGCCCTCTAGGTCCACTATGTCATTTTCTAAATTGCATCCATAGGAGAAGGAGGAGAGAGGACACTTTGGCGGGTTCACCTATAGCTTCTCTACAATATGCTCCAGCACCACTTGAAAATCAATCTGCCTATTCTAAATATCATGAATGTGCCCCATCAAGATATCTAGGTGGTTCTTTACCTATTTGGATACCTCCACCAAGTCATCATGCAAAAGTAATGAGAAAGTTACAACTGAAAGCATGGTCATTGACAAAATAGATTATGCCACTCTAAATACATTCCACTGACTCTGTGTATTACTAGGATCTAGTAGTAAGTCTGCCATTGCATCATGGATGTTAACACTTGGTTCCCCATCTACCTTCTTTGAGATTTTCAAAATCCTAACTAGCCATCCCCATAGGGCATGATCCTTGATTTCCTTCTCCACCTCATTGATAAATCCAACCATGGCATCCTCTCCCAAGATCCTCTTCTCCCTCCTCCATAAGCCAATTATTCTCACAAACCTAACCTCCTCTACCACCTTCCTACCTACAAACCTACTCCCTATCATCCTCCTCAATTTCCTTCTGGGTGCCCCTAAGATTATGTTCTTCCCTTTTTCAACTACCTTCTTCTCCATCTTTCCGTTCACACCTCTATTGCCACTACCAGATGCCATTATTCCTGAAGCCTAATCAACCTTCATGAGATTGAATACCGATAATGGAAAGGGATACCATTATCATTAGTAACTCTTCTCGATCATCCCCAAGGATAGCCATCACCTCACACTTAACTTCCCACTATGGTCATGGCACAATATGTCACCTCATTATAACTTCAGCTTACATTGCACACATTACTGATCTGGCCCATTATCAGGAAAAAATGAAAGGATATTTGAATTATTATATCATGTCCTTGATTAGTTATGTTACATGGAAACTTAGGATTTATTTATCATGTTTTAACATGTTATAATAATATTGTTAGCCATTAGAGAGAAGCATCTATTATTTGGTATATGTAATGATGAATCTTGAAGTTTTAAGTTCAATGTTATTGGATCCTATTCATTAGACTTGAAACATCTACGTTAGGGATGAGGTTCATTTCATTGTAGTTCATGTATGACATTAATTGAGTTATTTATGCTTATTGTCTTATGACAAATCTAGCATGTTAGGAGGAATATTTGTAATTTAAGATGAATATATCTAGGTTATTGTAAAGTTGAAATGAAATTGATGTTATGAATTATCTATCAATTGAAATCTTTGAGTAGATAGAATAAATTTTATGATTTGAAATTTACATGTTGTTAGGAGTTGCATTGCCCCTTTATGCTTGCCATATTTGATGCTTGATGTCACTGTTCATGAATGGAAAAGTAATCTTTGGTTCTAATTGAATTAGTTTAATTCTTGAAATATTAATGTGGCTAAATGAACCTAGACATAATGGATATGTATGTGGTTTTGTGCTTAGATGTCACCCCAGTGTGTTGGTATGCATAAAGTGTTCAGTTGCCCATTTGATCGATTGAGGTATTAGATCACCTGATTGAACTACCTGATGTGTAGGTAGTCCTTGTTTTTGAATGCTATTTCCACATACTTTTTGGATGTTGGTTGTGTCATTTAGGTTATGTGATGTGGTAGTTAGTTACTCTCATTCTAATCCTTGTGTTTGTGAGAGAATGTGGTTATGAATTAGTGTCTAATCTTTGTTATTAGAGGAAAATCTATCCTCTTGTATGTTCATTGTGGCGATGATGCCATGCGACATGCTTAAGCCTTCCACTTGTGATACCATTCTTGGTGCTATGGTGTTGTGTGTTCTAGATGTTTATATGTTGTTTCAAGACATCTTGTGTGTGTTGGCATGCAATGTGACATGTTAAGGTCACATTTTGTATCATGAAAAATTTGTCCATCCATAATTTTACTATAAATGTCTTGGGTGAAAGATTGGGGCATTACCACCTAAGTCAACCAACTAGGAATCATCACCTTGATAATGTTAGTAGAGATAAATGCATCACTACTACATTAATCAATGTCAAAGGACTTATCAAAGGAACCATCCTTCTTCTTAGACATACATTCCTCATTTATGTGACTCTTCTTGCCATAATTCTAACATTTTATGTTATACTTACCAAGAAATAAAGACCTATCTATACCCTTAGACTTCTTATCTCCTATCTTCTTACCTTTCTTCTCCTTAGACCTGCCTCTTACCACAGGGGAATTAGAAAATTTGTCATCCATGGACCTCTTCCTAATTTCCTCACTTAACAAATGCCATTTAAATTTTCCAATTCCAGTGACATAGTATTACTATTGATGGCCATTACAAGGTTTTGTCATGAATCTAGTAAGGTATAAAGTAACATAATGCATTTTTCCTCTTCATCCATTTTGGCTCTGATTGATGCAAGTTGACTATCATATTAAATATATTCAACTAATTAGTTACAAAGTCTCCCTCTGTCATTTTTAAAGAATGTAGCTTATTTTTGAAACATGTTAATTGAACTATGACACTAATATAATGTACCTAACTTCTTCCATAATGAATTTTTCATCTTTTCCTTAGACACATTCATAAATATTGAATTTGATAAACATAACTAGGTTGTACTTATTGCTTTCTTATCTAGTTTTACCTAGTATTCATTACACATATCTAAGAGTTTGGTTGAACAAGATACCAGCCATTGATCTCTTTTTACTAGAAGATCATCCATCTTCAACATCCATAATTCAAAGTTTTGTGCATTAAATTTCACAGTTTTGAACCTCAATGTGTTATCCATAGATTTAATGTTATTATGTCTTCTCACAATTTTTTTCAATGTCTTAATTTCTAACTACTTATGTACACAAACTGTAATACACCAATCATTGTAGGATTACACCATTGTACACACTAGGGTTTACACTCCAATGATGGAGTAACCAACCAAACAACCATCTTGCTCTCTTATACCAAATGTTAGGGATTTATAACCTTATTGTAGCTGATCCATAAACTAAAGTGAAGAAAACTTAACATTATGTGTTCAAAAATAGTCAACAACACTTGTAAAATCTACCTAACAACATGTACATGAGTGAATAGAACAATATGAAACCACAAGATTACACAAAACTCAAATATTTATTTGTGAAACCCTTTTGGGAGATAACCCACTAGAAAAAGATGTTCATAGTTATTATTCATAAACAAAATAGATTCAATACAAGGTCTTTTTAGAGTCTCAATATACAACATACTTCTTTTGCAATCACCCTAATCTTCCCACACCAACAATATACAAATGTCTTCGATGTCTACAATGTCTAACCTTGATTCATTCACATACATATATATATATATATATATATATATATATATATATATATATATATATATATATATATATATATATATATATATATATATATATATATATATATATATATATATATAGGCATATTCATGCGAAAACCAATTATCTAACTATCCAATCAACCTATAAAATATCGAGAGTCATGCAACTGTAAGATGAACATACATGACATTAACATACAACAAATAACACCACGTATGATGTCTCCACATGGATAATCACCTTGTCCACTATGTTGCTACTAAAGATTATGAATCAATAGTTACAACATTAAAACTATCAGTATATAAACATGTTTATGGTATAGCCACCAAAACTAGCTCCTTGCTTATGGTAGCTTACACCAACATAACATTACTCTTGACTTCTTGTAGTAGCTTAAACCAACATTAAATTACTCTTGATTGCTTTTAATATCTAGTGCCATCTTTGAAAACATTATCTTACTCTTAGATTGTGCCTCATGAACTCTTATTTTGTCACATGTGCCCTTGCATCACTATTCATGCTTGAAGAAAACATAAAACATATATATAGTGGTGAGTTCTTCTAGATGACTTGTGGTTGTTTTCATAACACCACCACATGTAGACAAACTATGTACATTGCACCATGTAACATTGCTACATCATCACCACATGTTAGTCAACATAAATTTTATACCACAATACCAAACAACTCACCTTATATCACCGTAATGTATTCTACAAACAAACTCTTCCTACAAGAACTCTCTATAGGTGAATATCACTTAAGTCCCAATAATGAAGAGGGTGAGGGATGATATGTACAAATATGACAATAAAGTGAGGAGAGGTAGCAACACTAAAGGGCAAGGAGAAAGGCATGATACTAGTAAGATGAGAGGAAGAAATGACACTAGCAGCATAGCATGAATGTATAACATGAGTAGGATAGGAAGAAGGAAATTACCTAGTAAGTTGAGAGCTAAGAGGAACACTAATGGTCTAAAGAGCTAGGAATGACACAAGAGAAAGAAACTTGAGATACAAGAGGCACAATAGAATAACTATTAGAAATGGTATCTATTGATGTGGTCTTTGGTTCTTTTAAGGATCAATGCATTGTACATGACAATCAATACTTGGAAAGACCAAATAGTATGGGACGTGACAAGTAATTCAATATTTGGGATTATAAATTTGGTTCCTTATCTATCCTTTAAGCTAAGCCTAAAGTAATACAAGGAAAAGGGAGAGAAATTGTAGAAAGCAAATAATGCAAGTAAAATGCTCACATCAAATAGATACATCCTCGCAACTGAAGTAGGGCTTAATAGCACATGATATAATAATTTAAAAGAAAGAATACACATGTAGTGATCAACAAGAAAACAAACAAAAGAGCCAAACTCTTTGGGATAACCTCTTATATTAAGTTCACTAGGCCACTTGACCATTACGTAGGATACAATTTCCTTTGGAAATATGTGTAGAGGTTACTCTATATAGTTGTGAGAAGGTCAAGATTAGGATCAAGAATTAGGCTCAAAAGCTCAGCTACATATCATCTAACCTAAGACTTGGTTTACACATTAGGCTCAATAGCTCATTTGTATGAAACCGCATCTAAATTGGAAAGGGGCATGCAAGCCTATGTTTATAGAGAAATTCCTATCTCAAAATGATATGTTCCCTCTAAAAGATAGAAGTTGAAATTTGTAGGATGATTGAGGAAGTGGTGTGTAAGAATTTGGAACCATGAATTCCTTTTTTGGTGGTTGGAGTTTATTGTTAAGGCCATGGGTACAAATTCCATTAAGTCCCATTATATACTGCATTCCCATCGTAGTGCATCATGTATCCTTGTAGGATAGGAATCGGTTTCTTTTGAATGTTGGATCAATTCCTATAGGAATTTTGAATTTTGAATTTTGCAAAGTGACTGATACCATCTGAATTGCACTGAAGCTATGGGATGGCTTGTGGATGTCAAGGAGCTACACATTTGAAAACTATGTAGGCATGGAGCATTGTTAAGGAGTTTTGTAAAAGAATGGATGCATGTTTTGGAGGCTATTAGATTAGGTTAGGCTAGCAAATTGGATGGCATGCATATACCTAGAGTGAAATCGCTACTTTGCTTTTCATGAAATCTTGAGGGCATGCCACATGGTGTTAGTTATAATATAACTAATCTACCTTGGGTTGTTACGTGGAGTGGGCCCCACTAGAAGGAATTTTCTTGCACAAATAAAAATAGACCCAACTAGTGATATGGACCAATGGCGAAGTTCCTAGAGTGAATCTTTGGAAGATTAACATATCAAAAAAATTTATTTCTTAGCTAATAAACATTTAAAAAATTTGATGAACCTTTAAACTTAAACTTTTTATTTATTATTAACTACTACATTTTAAATTTGCATAAATCACTACACAAAAAAGGTACACACCATTTCCTTTCATTTAATATATACAAAACAATGCTGGATTTTTCAACATTTTTCTTGAGTTTTATTTTCTAGTTTCTTAATACTCTTTAGAAAGGAGAAGAATGATTATTATAATCAAGTTTATGCTTATTTTAATGTTTCTTTCTTTGTATTTAATGTTTGCACCACTATTAAGAGGCCTTACAAAATTGCAGAAAGAAGTTCTCAAGGATCTATCCAAATATGATGGAGAAGTGGACCAACATATCTTTGTTTTAACATGCTACTTATTTTGAAAATATTGTGTTTATTATTAAATAATAATACTTGACATGTAAATGATTGTCAAATTTAAAATAAAATCGAAGAGTTTTTGTTAACACACTCACACCATTACACTCCACCCCTTGTTGCCATTATGGAATGCCTCTCCACATTAATTATACTATTCAACAGTCAAATAGTTAATAGCAATTTTACACTTCATTCTTTCCAAAAAAATGATAAATAGTGACAACATCTATCTAAATGTACATTTAATTGTATTTAATAATTGAAATTCAAAATCAAACACTAATAAATACGGTCAAATGTGCATCCAAAATGCTGGGTAGACAATTCGCTTTGCAAATAGTGATTGAAATTGTTTCTCCTATATTAGGCAATCGATTCAATGATCCATTACTTCTTGTTCAATCCTTATCCGAGATGAAACAAGATTAAGAATATGCTCCATGATTTTTTTCCTTTTCAAGCTATTGATAGCTATTGACCGAAGACTTCAACTTGAGTCCACAAATCAGAATAATATGCATTGTATCTCCGGCCACAATTTAGCGACCTCTCCACCTCAGATTGACGTGTTCTCAACTCTCCAGATTTCGCCGAAAGACGAAAGAAATATAATGCGCAGAGGCTGGGGCATTGTTCGAAGCAGAGAGAGAAGATTTGAATAAAATCCGGTATAGTGGGCATGGAGTCTGTCCAACAGAGGAATCGGCTACAAAAGAGTGCGCCTCCGCCTTTAAAAGTAAAAGTGAAATAACAGAGGCAGCTGCAACAGGAGGACGGAATTCAATATTTGTTTGGGAGTCTGAGTACAAACAAGTGGCGGCGTCCAAAAGCGTCAGGTTTCTTCTATAACTGAGCGTCCAATATTATAAGCTGTTCTGAATTGGTGTTGGCAGAGATCAAATCGAAGAGCTGTAAAGTGAGGGTTAATTTAAGTGCCCATCGTCCTGCCCTAGTGAAGGGAGAATAAAGACAATCTGTAAGTTCTTTACTGTTTGTAGAGCCATTCGTATGGACTGAGTAAATCCCATCTGTGGGACTCCTCAAATATAGTTATGTGATTTTAGCCGTGTATGATGAATTTAGTCCAAAATTTTTCAAAATCGGCATCTTTATGTAATTGCTTGGTAAGTTAACCTTTCTTGCTCCGTTTCGGCAGTTCAATAATCAAAGGTTAATTTTGGTCAATAAAAGGTCAATTTTGGTCAGTAAAAGTAGGATAAATATTCACACTTTTTGGTATTAATAAGATGTAAAATTACTATTGACTATTTGACCATTCAACTACATGATGTTTAAGAAGAGTGCTTGAGTGGTAACTACTCTTAATTTGTAATTATTACTTGTTAATTGTGTATGTAAAAATAAAGGTGAATTATTGGGGGATGAGTATATTGATTTGTTAGTCTTCTCTCTCTCTCTCTTTTTTTTTTTTGAAGATTATTTTGAATAATATTTTAAACAATTTTTTTTTTCTCCAAATCAGTTATATCTAAAAATATGTCTTTGAAGTGTTGCTAGGACAAAAAAAATATCATATCCACATCCATAAAATTAATCCAACATTAGTTGGAAAGCTTGTTGTGCAACAATACATGTAATCCAATATACCATGATCCTTATGCCAATGAGAATGATGCCACAATAGAAGCTGCCCTTCTACTTAATTAAAACATCCTCATATCATGTCTCTAAATAACACATAATTATATTATTATATATAAATTTCATTTTTAAAAAATATAATGTAATTTAACAATATTATGGTTTATACATATAATTAATGCTTAAGTAAATATTAAAATAAAATTTGTATAAATAAATTTGTAGTGGAATTTAATAAATAAAAATGGTGGGTGAGGGAGGCAACAAAAATGAAGTGATATTTGATGAAGCGGGCTTCATAAAGAACATTGAAGATGACAAGGATGTTTCTCAAGCCACCATAGTTCATTAGATTATCCTCAAGGGTTTGAGCGGTGGTGTGCAATAGTCACCCAACAATTCAAAAGGGAAGAAGGTTATTCACAATTTTATTGTAGAGGGTGTTATGTGACTTTATCCATAGAGGATTTTTGTTGTGAGAGACATTTATGTAGATTGCAAAAATCCTTTGAACCCATTTCACTACATTGCAATCATTTCTATTAGCTTCAAATCATTAAGTATAACATTGCCAAGTTTCCTACAGTAGTGAAAGTGTTTTCAAATTTAGATGAGGCTTAGAATTTTGGTAGGGTTCTAGCCATATTGGGAAGGGTGTACAGTTTTTAGATGTTAGTTTTTCTTTGGATAAGGATTTATGTGAAGAGTAGTTAGGGTACCTTAGTCAATCTAGGGGTGAGGGTCAAGTTGAGCCTATGAATCTCTCACTAAGGGACATCTTGGTAAAGTTGGTTGAGTGCGTTTTAGAATTGATCCTACTTAAGAATTGTATTAATTAGATTTTGAAATAGTTGGGTAGCATATCTCTAATGGGTAGATTTTTCGGTAGAAGACCACATATTACTAAAATTACTTCCTAGATGGAGAGCACTTGGAGTAGTATTGTCTGACCATCTTTATTTTTATCTTTAAGGGTTTCTTTCAAATCTAGTTTCAAGGCTGAGGGGGACCATAACTATGTCTAGAATGATGGAATGGTGTTCGATGGAAAATTTGGAGTTTAGTAGTACCCATGGAAGCCCTTTCCTTGACCCAAAGATTGAAATTATTGCCAAGGTCCCTCAATGGATTCACTTCTATAAAAATTTATTTGGTTCTAAGAAATCTAAACTTGATTAAGTTATTGACATAGTAGATTGGAGACTTTGTAAGATTGGATCCATAGAAAGATCATTTTTACAACTTTCATTGGTTTGATGTGTTATAGTTGACGTTTCCAAACTATAAGTTCTTTCTATGCAAATAAAACATTTACATGTATCTTGGATTCAAAATCTAAATGTTGAGGGTTTAGCTATTAGTGCAGGTTTTTATTTTCTTATTTCCTAGGTTTTTACTACACTTCTAATTAAGCATGCTTAGGTTAATAATGTGAGTATTAGTCTGAGTGGGTGTGATGTATCAACATCTTCATTGGGAGTTACACTTGCCTATTTTAGACTATTTTGGTGGACTCTTCACATTGGTCATATTTGCCACATCTCTCCTCTCTCATTGTATATAAGTAATCACCTCCTAGCTAGTCTTGTCATATTGATTCATGCAACTATTTTCTTTTGTATTCTCCTAATGCTATTTTGCTTTATAAGCATTTGCATTTTTCTCTTGGAGACTAACTCTATTTTGTTATTTTGACCTTAATATCATTTGCATTTACAACTCCATGAGCTTGGCATCTAGGGCTTTTAAATTTGAAATATTTAGGATCAGATATGTGAGTGCAGACGGTATTCAATTTTAACCATTATAAAAATATATTTTTTTCTATGAAGTTTAAGTATCTACAAAGAAATTATTGACTTTTGAATTAAAATTTGGCTAAGAGGTTGTGGGGTCAGCTGCTAAAATGTTAAGAATTCAGTGGAATAGTCAATCTCAACTTACAGAAACCATAAGCTCTTCCAACCCTAAATGAATGTTGTTGTTAAACCACAGTTAGTTTAATAGCCAAATGTAAATTTTGACCAATAAAAGTAGGACAACTATTTACCACTATTTGGAAGGAATGAGATGTAAAATTGCTATTGACTATTTGACTATTGAAGAGTGTAATATTTAAGTAGAATGTTAAATGAACAATGAGTTAAAATATGGAATCTTTTGAAACATCATGTTTATGATTGCCTTTCATATTCAAATTTCTATTGACTCTTTGACTATTGAAGAGTGTAATATTTAAGTAGAATGCTAAATGAACAATGAGTTAAAATATGGAATCTTTTGAAACATCATGTCTATGACTACCCTTCATATTCAATTTTAATTGATGGTTCATTTAACATTTTACTTAAATATTATACTCTTCAAGAGTCAAATAGCTAATAGCAATTTTACACATCATTCCTTTCAAAAAGTGATAAATAATGACAATGTCTATCGTACATTTTGGATGCACATTTGATTGTATTTAATAATATGCATCCAAAATGACGGACAGACAATTCGCTGTGCAAATAGTGATTGAAATTGTTTTACTCCTATATTAGACGATTTAGTGATCCATTACTTCTTTAATCCGAGGTGAAAGAAGATTAAGAATCCGCTCCGTGATATTTTTCCTTTTTAAGATATTGATTGACCGAAGACTTCAACTTGAGTCCACAAATCAGGATAATATGCATTGGATCTCGGGCCACAATTGAGCGATCTCTCTCACCCTCAGATTGACGTGTTCTCTACTCTCCAGATTTCCCCAACAAAAATAACTTGCCAGGGCATTGTTAGCAGCAGGGAGTGAGAAGATTTGAATAAAATCCGGTATAGCGGGCATGGAGTCTGTGCAACAAAGGAATCGGCTACAAAAGCGTGCGCCTCCGCCTTTAAAAGTGAAGCCTCCGCCTCCAGATCTTTTTAATAAGAGCAGTCGTATTCCTCTGTTATCGTCCCTCACCTCTCCACGTATGGATGGCGAAGGGGATCGAGCCGATGGTGATCTGCTGCAAGAAAGTAAAAGTGAAATAGTAGAGGCAGCTGCTACAGGAGGAAGGAGTTCAATGTTTGTTTGGGAGTCTGAGTACAAACAAGTGGCGGCGTCCAAAAGCGTCAGGTTTCTTCTGTAACTGAGCGTCTAATATTATAAGCTCTTTCTGAATTGGTGTTAGCAGAGATCAAATCGAAGAGCTGTAAAGTGAGGGTTAATTTAAGTGCCCATCCTCCTGCCCTAGTGAAGGGAGAATAAAGACAATCTGTAAGTTCTTTACTGTTTGTAGAGCCATTCGAATGGACTGAGAAAATCCCATCTGTGGGACTCCTCAAATATGGTTATGTGATTTTAGCCGTGTATGGTGAGTTTAGTCCAAGATTTTTCAAATTCGGCATCTTTCTGTAATTGCTTGTTATGTGTAAGCTTTCTTGCTCCATTTTTAATTTAGGGTTATTTTATTTCATTTCAACAGTCAAAGGTCAATTTTAAATAATAAAAATAGGATAAATATTCACATTTTTGGTGTGGATAAGATGTAAAATTACTATTGATTGTTTGACTATTCAACTAGATGATGTTTAAATAGAGTGCTTAAGTCATACCTACTCTTAATTTGTAATTATTACGTGTGAGTGTGTTCCTCTCTTTCCTCTATTCTTAACATGAAATGTAACTAGCACTTGCACCCATAGGAGGTTCAGGGATTACACAGATAGGAACAACCAACAACTTTAGAATATTTTCTGGTGTGAATTTTTTTACGACGTGAGACAATTCCAAGCACTATAATGCTCACATATAAAAGCCTATCAGCTAATTATGATTTGTGGGTGAGTTCCTCTCTTTCCTCTACTCTTAAGATGAAATGTAATTATGATTTGTGGGCGAGTTCCTCTCTTTCCTCTACTATATTGAAATGAAATGAGTAGCATAATGCTTTGGAAAGGATAATTTCAATTGAATGGAAAGTGTTAATAATGTTTTCTTCTCTTTCATGTGATGGGTCATGATTACCCAAGATGCGAAATTGTACATTGAACTTCTTGGTGTGTTTTGTGTTCAAGTGTGGTTATGCAATATATTTCTATTGGTTTGTCTCCCCACTATATGCTACACATGATTGGTGTGTGTGAACCATGTGTGGCCTTGTGTGGATGATATTGGTGCCTTATTGAGACCCTTGTTTATGTGTGAGTTTGGCCATGTTGAAAGTGTATTTGTAATGTCCACTAGTGTATTTGCCTTGTGTTCTATTTTAATTTATATGATATATGTTGTATTGAGTGTTTTTTCAGTTTATTGTGTGATTCATACATGTTATGAACCATTGCCCCAAACTTTCTGATGAGGCTTATTATACCATTGACGTGTTATGAATGTATATTTTGGATGCTTTTGTAGAGATGTTTTGTATGACCATCGGTGTGTTACTGATGAGGTTTTGTATTGGTATTGGATTTCTAACTATGCAAAAAGGGGATGCATATGTTGTGCCTTTATATGTTAGATCATTAAAGTGTTTCAACATTACTATTTTCACTATATTCGATATAGTTGTGATTATTATATTTTTTTTATCATTATGGAATTATTGTTGATTGTGCATCTTGTTTCTTGGATTATGCTAGTTGCAGATGATTTATAACTAGATGTGATTATTTGATATCATGTTATGATTTATATCACATTGGGTGGATTATGTTGTTTCATCTATTATTGTGTGGAGTAGGTATGCCTAATGTTTGACCTAAGTGTGTAGGTACATGGTTATTCCCTAATCGTGGTTATATTAGAAATGCTTGTCTTTATGTATAACATGTGTGTCAACCTCTATATTACTTAGTTTGAGATCCTTTAACTGTAATACTTTACTAATGTCATTATGGATATTTCCACACCTATTCTTGTGAGGGTGTTGGTATGATTGTAATGTTAAAATCATGATGTTTTAGCATGTTAGCTTAAAATTATATTATATTGTATTTATGTTTATGAATCCCTTAGTGTTGGATTTCATTCCAGTCATATAGGTGGTGATGATCTTATCTTTTTTTTGGCATGTGTTAACATTGCTGTAGAATGTGCATAGTGTTTAGCAACACCTTTTTCATCTTTTATAATATAGTTTCCTTCCCTTGTGTTTTGGGAGAAAGAGTTACCTTTCACCCTATTCCTTGGAAACCATGCCATACAAGAGGCCTTTGTGTAGCCAAGTTAGATCCCGTCATCCCTTAAACATTTGACCCAAACTATTTTCAAATAGCATGAAAATTGAGGAAGAAATGCCTTGTGGAGAGAGAAAAATGAACCTTTTTTTATGCCTTAGTTGTTTTTCAACACTTTATTTTTACAAATCAAAATCATAGTTGAAACTACATGCAAACTAGTGTTTCTGATCCAAAGTACATATCGTACCTAAAGTCTGAAATTGTTAGTGTGCATTGTTTAATTGTGCGTATTACATTGTTTAGTAACGATATTTTGGTTGGTGCATAACTGTTTCACCACAAATGTTTCAGGCTGGTGTGTAACTGTTTCATCACAGTATTTTACTGTGTGTTTTGTATCTTCATTAGTCATCGAATAAACAATCTTCTCTAACTTTCTTCAAAAATTGCAGGAAGTCTAGAGTTTGTTGTTTTATTGCACCTTAAATACTACAAGTTGCAATCAAAATCAAAAGTTTGAGGTTCTTGGTGGTCTTGGGTTTGGAGTCCCTTTGCATTTTATATATGTGTAAACTACAAATGGTTTCTAAAATCCAAAGTTGATCTGAACCTAGGAATTAAAGTTTCTTTGCATTTTGTGGGAGGGTAAACTATAATTACTTTCTAAAGACTAAGCAACTATAGATTGCAATTGTGAACTAAAGGCTTAAACTTCAGTGGGTGTTGCAGGTTACAAATTGTAGCTAGATGCCCAAGTCAAAGGTGGTTGTATTTGGTGCTAGTTGAAACTTAGGAAAGAAACCCGAATGACAATTCCTTCCTACAAAGGTAAGTTGCAAGGCCAAAGGGGAAGCATAAACTTTTGTAAGTACTACCATAAAGTCTAAAATTTTGGTAGTTTTGACTATATGCTTCCTTTAACTTTGAGGTATCATCAGAGGGGTGGTCTAGTAGGGATGTTGTAGGGATTTTTTAGTGACTTTGGAAATCCTGACTCTCCTCCTTGTCTCATTTTCTATAACAACCATGTTATTTTATCTCATGGTGTTTTAGTTATTCCACTTGTGTCACCTTGCATTATGCATTGGTGTGTGTGCTATGTGTGTCATTACTTGTTATTATAAAACCTTGGACTTGTAAAAGTGTTGTGTGGCTTTCTTAATACCTAGTTTGTATTGCAAAAATTTTATTCATCCAATTTTTGTTCATTAATATCTTAAGCATAAGCTTGGGGCATTACAATATCCATGATATTCTCTCTCCAAAGCTCAAGGGTTGCATAGAGTGGCATAGAGAAATCTATTACACTTGATGATTCTAATATAGTTAGGTGGTGGCTAACATTCCCTCATTGGTCCCCTTCTTTAAGACCTATTGGGAGCTTAATGAGTTACCACTTTGATATTTATTAATCTTGCATTTATGTTGTAAGATTAATGTAAAGGTTGCAATGATGTAATTTATCAATTTGATAGTGTAATTAATCTCATGATATGACCATTGTTATATTCTTGGGATGTAGACTTGTAATTGCAATAATTATTGTATTTCATATTTTGGTAGAAAATGCATGCATCAACTGATAATTCCTTATGAGCATCATAGATGTTACTATTCCTTCTTTTAGATAAGGTCCTTTAGTGATGTTTTATTCCATGGATGCGATGTCAATGTTAATGGAATATCCATTGTGTGGTTGATGTTCATCCTACTCTTATTTCTATTATGAGTGATCAATTTAATGTCCTTGTAGCATGATTGATAGGTTTATTCTCATGCATTAAATAGCTATAATGGATATAATCATAAGGAATGAATTAGGTGAACTTTGCTTTATTTTTTTATAAAAATGAAATGATATTTGAATAATTGTATCATGTCCCTGATTAGTTATGTTTCATGGAAATTTAGTGTTGGGATAAGTAGGAGCTAGGATCAACTAGGAAGATAATTCACCACAAGTGAACAATGAAAAGCTTGATACGAGAAGAAAATAGATGATTGATTGATTCTTTACAAATGTACAAATGCGTATTTAAAGGAAAGAAAATATATGATGGGTGAACAACTACTCAATACAGGAAAACTACCCTACAGGCAAAAAACCACCTCATGGGAAAAACTAATTTCCCTATGTTAAACTTAATACTCTAACACCCCCCCTTAAGTGCAAACTTAGGGAGAATTATTATGCAAAATCAAGATGCAATATGGGTCTTGGTTACACAACCTTGTTAGGTACCTATTTACAAAGGAAAATGCGATGCAACCTCTCACAATTGGAGAAAAGGAGAAAAACCCAGTGGGAGAAAACTCCTCTCCAAAAGAGAGAAAAAAATAAAACAAAATGCATGTATGGAGGACTCACTAATACCCCCTAAGGACTACATACACCATGTGTGTACATACAATGGTCCTCCCATAGGAAGGAAAGAAGGAGACCACATAGGCCCCCCATAATAAATAATGTCCTACAAAGATGGTAAGTGTATAAAGGCAAAACAAAATCCAATCCCTACAAACCACTTGTCTCCCTTAAGGAAGAAACAAAACCATGTATAGATGCAGGTATGCTTCCCATTCAGGATATGCTTTGAAAGATGGAAGCATGAAAAATGATGATGATGATGTTGCCTCTGAAAAATGCTCATGTGTTTCCTTGTCTAGATAGAATGATGATGCCACAATCCAATTAGGTACATCCCCAAACAAGAAAGAAGGTGACAAATTGGAACTATGTGGAAACTAATATAGAGCAAACTCCAAAGATGAAAATGCTAAAATAT
Source organism: Cunninghamia lanceolata (assembly GCA_027924645.1). NCBI lineage: Eukaryota > Viridiplantae > Streptophyta > Pinopsida > Cupressales > Cupressaceae > Cunninghamia > Cunninghamia lanceolata. The sequence goes on from BSBN01000394.1 coordinate 8,034,186, forward strand.
GACTTCCAACCAAATCTAAAAGACAATGATTGTCCTATTGATCAAGAATGATGGAGGTCTCAATCAATGACTTTGGATAAGAAGCCAATGGATATGAAGGTGGATCAACTATCTCTGAAGAAGAATCAAGAACCTCTGAAGCAACTATAACCACAGATCTAAAGTCTCAAAAACCTCCAAAGGATCACAAGCATGGTTTATCTTCTCTGAAGGATAATGAGGCACATCAGAGTTGGAAAGAGAAGCATTGAGAGATGGTGGAGGATCATGGTCTCCATATGGGTCTTGAATATAGGTCCAAAGAGCATAAGGGCATTGAAGATGGATAATAGACTCGAAAAAGTTAGCATCTAGATGCTCAAGAATAACTCTAAAGACTCTATCCCTATAGCCTTTCCAAATATGATACTCACGAGGTGTGCCAGGAATAGGAACATGATTATAGAGATACAACAATAGATTGTGCTCACTAAGATGTGTGAGGATGTAATCACTCCATTGTTCAAAGTTCCCTTTCTCCCAAGAACAACCCATTAAGCTATAATTCTTCAAAACACAAAGATAGTACTTTCTATATGTAGAACTTCCAAATAAGACGTGCAACTGAAAATGAAGTCCCCCCACAAATTGTACCTCTCCAAGTGTCAGGATATCCAAGTTATCAAGTAAGTGCCCAAAAAACACAAAACTCAATAGATAGTACTTGGTGCTGAACAGGAAAAGAGGGCATGGACTAGACGAAAGATCTCCTCAGCATCTTTCTGATGCCACAAGAATGACAGTAATCAGAGATCGAGGCACCAAGTTACGAGCTCAAAAGTCAAAAAAAGAAGGTTGACTTCAAGCTGCAATATATACTGATAGACAGTGAAATCAGGCAGATTGACCTGCACCACTGCAAGGTTGGTGGAATCACCTTTCCAATGATATATGGAACTCGAAATTATGACTTCGGATGCCCAAGATATCCTCCGTGGAAAAAAAATATCACTGATATGGAGCCCACTAAATAATAGAGGGGACCAGATTGATCCCTAGAGTGGATTGACCCTTGATCACGCACATAACCACCTGCTAATAATGGGCAAAAAAATAGCCTATAAGGCTAAAAATGGAGCACCATGATTGGGAGCAAAATAGGGGGCACACCGAATGGGCTATAGTCGATATGTGCCAATCGATATGTCAACACAGACAAATCACCAATCTACTAAAAATAATGCTCAGATAGAGCCATCAAGTATCAATTTATCACCACTTACAAATCCACTATCCACTGCATCCGCCTGTGCGCGTGAGTGTGAGGCTTTGGTAGCTCTTCACATGAACACTGCAAGCATGCGATATACAAAGACCAATTAATGCATCTTTAGGCTCAATGTGGGATTAAAGATCCAGTGAAATGATTAGCAACAAAACACAAAGGGTGCCCACCATACAAACCCTAATAGCAAATATTTGATGGCAAAATTAGAAAGACTAATGTTAGCTGAAGTGCCTCTATAGATGTGCCGTTCAAACCCTTGGAATGAATCTGCACCTTCTGACCATGAATTTCCAATCAAAATATGGAAAAACAAGGTTGTTCTAGGTTGAAATATTGTATGGGATAGTGTTCATGTATTCCAAGCTCTCTGGATTAAATCTACCAGAAATTTTTCATGCTGCAACAAAGATAAACAAGTATGCTTGCCAGAGGTAAATCATACCTTCAAACAGAATGCTTGTGCACTCACCAAAAAAATGGGCCTCCAAATCGTTTATGGTGCTCAGAAACAGATATCTGCCCAGTAGGGGTCTGTGTTTGGTTCTCTAAGGATCTACGCCTCAGATTTGATGGAGATTGTGCACCAAATGCACCAGATCTGGTGTGGATAAAGACAACCTTCAATCTTCAATCACTGCCTCTAATGTGTGGACGCCTCTATAATGAATTCTAGATTGGAGCAACACCAGAAATGGTTTGGAAATATAATGTCACGCCTTCTCACATGAAAAAGCATTGAAAAATGGGACGCTGTGTATAGGAATCCAAGCACTCCAAGCTCTCTGAAATGAATATGGATCTACCACACTTGATGGGATAGAATACATGCACTCCTTGCTGTCTAAAATTGCCTTGCCAAGCTCTCAGGTTTGGATCTTCACCTTTCAACGGCTCTTGGAATGGTGATGAAGGGAGACGACAATGGGAAATTGTGGTGTCTTGGACACGTCACACAATTTCCTTCGAATGATTCAGGCACGAATTGATGCCTGGGAATGGTGATAAATGAGGGCAAATGCCCCAAACATAGACACGGATTGATACCTCTGTAATCTAATATGCAGGCACGGATTGATGCCTAGGTCTATCTCTTCTCCAGTTTAATTCTCTAGAATCAGGCGAGGGTTCCTAGCACTGTGTTCTGATACCATGTTAGGGTAAGCAAGAGCCAAGATCAACTAGGAAGATAATTCACCACAAGAGAACAATGAAAAGCTTGATACGAGAAGAAAACAAATCTCTGATTGATTATTTACAAATGTACAAATGCGTATTTAATGGAAAGAAAATATATGATGGGTGAACAACTACCCGATATAGGAAAACTACCCTACAAGTAAAAAACCACCTCACGGGAAAAACTAATTTCCCTATGTTAAACTTAATACTCTAACATTTAGGATTTAAATCATGCATTAACAACATGCTATAATAATCTTGTTAGCCATGCAAGAGAAGCATCTAGTGTTTGGTGTTTGTAATGATGAATCTTGATGTTTTGAGTTTAATGTTATTAGATTCTATGTATTAGAATTGAAACATCTAGGCTAGGGATGAGGTTCATTTCATGGTAGTTCATGTATGACATTAATTGAGTTATTTATGCTTATTATCTTATGATAGATTTAGCATGTGAGGAGGAATCTTGGTAATAAGATGAATATATCTAGGTTGTTGGAAAGTTGAAATGAAATTAGATGTTATGAATTATCTATCAATTGAAATCTTTGTATAGATAAAACAAATGTTATGAAGCTACGAAATTTACATGTTAGGATTTGCATTCCCGCTTTATGCTTTTCATATTTGATTCTTGATGTCGATGCTCGTGAATGGAAAAGTAATCTTTGGTTCTAATTGAATTAGTTTAATTCTTGAAAGATTAATGTGGCTAAATGAACCTAGACATAATGGATATGTATGTGGTTTTGTGCTTGGATGTCACCCCATTGTGTTGGTATGCATACCTTTGTGTGAAAGTGTTCGGTTGGCCATTTAACTGATTGAGGCTTTGGATCTCCTGATTGACCTACCTTGAGTGTAGGTAATCTTTTTGTTTGAATGTTATTTACACATCTTTTTTGGATGTTGATTGTGTTATTTGGGTTGTGTGGTAAAAGCACAAAGCTGTCACACTTTTATAAAGGAAACAACCAACATTGATCCAACTTCTAAACTTGAATCACTAAAAAATGATATGTATGTTTTGAATTTTGAAATGATGTAAAGTAATAAAATATTTATTTTTTAGTATATTTTATATTTGTATTTTTTTGAAAAAATTAAAAAATTATTTGAATATAGTTTTGAATAAATTGACACTATAATTTAGTTGTTGATAAAATACTAAAAAATGAAGTTACATGAGACGTCAATCTTTATATAGTAAATTTTATTTATTTTTATTCATTTTTTTTTTGTATTTATAACTTGAAACTTTAGTGCATGGATATATTTTTTTCCAATTTGGATAAATATATATTTTTAAATAAATATTAAAATGTGCGTGTATTAAAACATAGTTGTTTCCATTCGACGTCAACTTTCATATTAACTATTTATCTAAAATAGAAAAAAAATTATACCATCTTGATATAAATTCTTTTATCTAGTGCATCATATTTTTATCAATTTTTTTAATAAGTTTTATTATTTTTCCTTGACATGGTAATCGACCTAATATTTTGTACTGATAACCTACTTTTAGTAAAAATAAAAGGGAAAATATAAATAATAATTAAACTATTAAAATATATATATTTTTGAAAACTAAACTTATAGATCTACAAAAGGGTATTTTTATATTTTTTTAAAAATGTTATTTACACAAGTAGAAGTTGTTGAAATATCAAAATTTTCAAATAATTTTATTTTTTTGGTAAATTGGCCTCATTGTGGTGCTACATATGTATTAGCCAACAATTTTAGTTGGAAAAGTTGTGGACATATCTAACTTAGCTAGAATGAATCTTACAAGATCATATGTTTGACCAAAATTGATTTTTAGTTAGAAATACTTAAATTCACTTGTGCTGATAAGTTGGCTGAAAGTGTGACACAACTTTGTGCTTTAATGCAATAATGAGTTACTCTCATTCTAATCCTTGTGTTTGCGAGAGAATGGGATCATGAATTAGTGTCTAATATTTGTTATTATAGGAAAATCTATCCTCTCATATGTTCATTGTGGTGATGATGTCATGCAACATGCTTAAGCCTTCCACTTGAGATACCATTCTTTGTGCTATGGTGTTGTGTGTTCTAGATGTCAATATGTTGTGTCATGACATCTTCTGTGTGTTGGGATGAAATGTGACATGTTTGTTGAAAACACCAAGATACTGAGAGGGGGGTGAATCAGTATCCAATCAAACTTCAAATCCTCCAGAGCAGATTAAAGCTTAAACATTACAGCATTAACATAAACATGAAAGATAAACACAATGCACATCAAAACATAACACTAGATATACATGGAAAACCCCAAAATGAGAAAAACACCAGTGAGGATTAACTCACAATATATGAAGCTCACTACTATAAAAATTACAACTTTGTTTTAGGGCTACAACCCAAGGAAGCTACTACTCTCTGCTGACTTTGTTTTAGAGTCAATCCCAAGGAAGCTACTACTCCCTGAAGACTTTGATTTAGGGTCACTCCCAAAGAAGCTACTACTCCCTAAAGACTTTGTTTTAGGGCTACAACCCAAGGAAGTAACTTCTCCTTGAACTAAGAATGAGCTCAAAAATAATTATAGTATGGGTAAAAGCAAGAAGATGAGTCCACTTCTTGTGGAAGTTTTAGACTTAGCAAAAAACACAAAATTGGGAAAAGTGAAATAGAATCTCGCTTTTTATGAAATAGAATCCCATTTTGCTTCGGGACCCTAAGCTAAAAGTGGGATCCCGTTTCATAAAGGGTTAAAATATTAAAAAAAACTAAACGGGATCCCTTTCTAGAATGGGATCCCATTTAGAAATGAGATCTCGTTTCTAGAATGGGATCCCGTTTCTTAAAATTTGAATTTATGGCCCAATTTTTGCTATGGGTTTTGGGTTAGAAAAAAGGCTTGGGAACCTGACCCTTGGCTTTGGACCTTTTTTAACCTACAACTTGAAGGTCATGTCAGTGTCACTAGAAAAAAGTGACTTTGGACATATGTCTAAAGACATTTTTATAGAATTTTTTGATGAAATTAAAACCAATTATAGATGAGATTATGTAGATTCCAAATATCTAATTTTTTTACAATTTAATTTTTTTACTATTTTTCAGATATTTTTTGATAAAAATGGTCCATAAACTTGAAATATCAAGTTTTCTTATTATTTTAATAACTTTTTATTAAAATAATTTTTTGAAACAAAAAATTATATCTCATCAATCTTTATATAATTCTTTTCAATTTGAAAAAAAATAAAAAAATGATAAGTTTAGGTGATCTTATGTGTGACGTACATAAGGGATTTTCAAAACAATAATTACGACCAATAAAAAATTAATTAAAAAAATATTCCAAAAAAATACAAAAATATCCTCATCAATCTTTAGTGTGTTACAGATCTTTTCCCAAAAGGATTCATAAAAATACAATTATTTAGGTCAAAATATGGTTGACATACATGTGCATAGTATGGTTAAAAAAAACTAACTTTTAAAGAGTGGTTTTTAGACATGCCTATTGAAAATCAATTTGTATCATCTGGGTATTAAAATAAATTACATATTTGGAAACTAGACTCTAAGTATTACATTCCATATTAATGACCTTTTCAAGATTCAATCTTTAAGCGCTTCAAATTTTTAGGTCAAATGTGACAAATTCTAAAAATCAGTGAAAACACTTCCACTTTTTGGCCAAAAAGTGGACTCAACTTCTTGCACACACCCGTATGATAGTCCTTCTACTCCCTAAAATCTGACATTGAAGCTCACACCTTTGATGATTGCAATTCTGCTTCTTCTGATGATTGGATCAATTAGGCACACTCTTTGCTTCCCTCCTATCACAAACATGTCTTAAAGATGAATCAAGATAGCTCTTATTGCTTCTGCTCTTTCTTCTTCAGTCGCACATCATAATGCATAACATGTTCATATTCTACTCTTTATAGTCACATATTCTCATTTTTGCAATCATAACCCTCTTAGATCAAGTAGGTTCACAATATATACATGATATTACAATGATTACATTACAAGTCGGCTAATACAACAAGAATATTACAATTTACAAGTCAGCCAAAGATCACACATCATGAAACATGTAGAGGACAAGCCTTCACATGAACTACATGCTACTCTAGGAGGAGAAACATGCCTTGCAGACCCCAACACATGCTTAACCTAGTCCTAAATATTCTTCACAGCATCATCCTTCAAAGAATAACATCTACACGTAACACTCATAGGTCGCCCTTAAGCAAGAACACATGAAGCTTGTAGCACATCGGTAATTTCAAATTGACAGTATACATAGAAGATTATACATTGCTTGTGGATCATCAAATCACTTGATACTTCACAGAAGTATGAATTGAACCTCCCTGAACATGTTCACAAAATCACATTGACAAATCTTCACATCTAGAGGAATACAGAGCATTCCAACAAGTCTTCATCACCATTTTACTCTACCAAAGCATAGACCAGAACTTTATCACTCATAACTTTCATTTCTGAATGTATAAAGACTTTATCTCTTGGATATAACACCTTCACAACATACTAAACTTAGATTCTAAACTGCATGACCATATCTTCAAATACGGAGGAATGCAGAGGAATGCGGAGCATTTTCCCAAGCAGTCTCCCAACCACCTTCCTACAACAGAAATATTCATCAACTTCCGGAGACCAAAACCTTCTTGTGATAGCTCATACATCCTTAGAAACATTCATCTTAGTGCTTCTAGTTCCCATCTTAATATATCTTCTTGATGCTTCTAATTCCCATCTCAATATATCGTCATACTTAATACTACATTAAATGAGGCATGACATTCAACCATCAACTTCAGCAACCACATCACATCCAACATCAATAACATATCAGACAACCCAGACTGAGTGTAGTGCCCCTCCATTCTCATCGTGGATGTGCAGGGACAATCTCATTGTGGAGAGAGAGAGAGAGAGAGAGAGAGAGAGAGAGAGAGAGAGAATCATCTAGTTTCTATGTGAGAGGCATATTTTATACGTGTATGTGATTCATTTTATTCCTCTTTTCTAGCATTCTATTTCACCACGAGGCTAGGTAATTTCTGGTACTAATAATGTTTGAATGAGTATTTTGTTAGACAAAAGAATGTTTAAGACTTGTCTTACATATTAATGTTCCCTATCATGCTTGAGGGTGATTGTATGGTGAAATAATTGATTGTATATCTAGTCATTACCTTGCTGTCTCCACATAGTGTGGATTCTTCTCCACCAATAAGTATAAAATTTCTAGTATGCATGTAACCGTTAAGACATATTTATCCTTCATCAATGCACTCCACTCTGGGGAATAATACTCTATTTTTGGCATCATCATGGGAGTGGGAGAAGATGCAAAAAGTTGAGGGCAAGGAGTGGAAGAAGGGGGTTGTCAGAACGACTTAAAGCATGGATGGATTGGACTGCGCTTGGGGGGGATTTTAGGAGGCGGAGAAAATTTCAGGTTCACAGAAGGAAATTGGAGGAAGGAAGACTCTGATTATCCAGGTATGTTCTTGCAAAGTGAAACCTCTTTTGTCTATACAGTATGTGAAGATGAAAATTTATATAGTTGAATTTACATTGGAGTATAGTCCGTTCATTCTCTCTGCATTCTTTAGGATTCAATCAGATGAGGAAGTTTTGTTTTACTCTGGAAAGTTCTGCATATAGCCTCATTGCTTCAATCTTTATAATATTTAGGGCAGTACAATTTCTGAGCCAAATTCCTCTGTAGGAACTTCATAAATTGTTAAATTTTGTCGTAATACTCTGTTCCTATAAGATCTGGATAGCTATCTTTTAAGAAAATGATCTATAGATGTAGATGATAGTATATCAATGTAAGGCTCGATTAAAGCTTCTGTATTCCTGTAGGTTTTATTCACACCTGGAGCCATAATTGTTTATGAACTTTATCTATTCCATTTCTTTTAAACCCCATCCCTTCTGCCCCAGTCTGCATTGATGATGGAGAGTTGGTCTTTTTATCGGCAGTAGTTATGGATACAATTAATAAATTGGCGTCATTGTTATACCCCCATGATTTAGCTTCAGGTACCCACTGGTATCATTACAGTATTGCCATATTATTCCTGTAGGTTTAATTGATGCGTCAGTCAGGTTGGGCTTCTCATTTTATGGGGGGGATGTTTTAGCTAAGGGACTTGGAAAATCTCCTATTCGAGCATTGAATGTGGTCGGTTCAATCTGCTTAATGAAAGACAGTTGAAAACTATAGACCATCTCACCCAGATCATGTGCCATACGTTAGCTAGAGCTTTTCCAACTCCATTTTAATTGCAAATCTAGTTTCTATCCTTGGAAATTAAATCAACATATTGTATAACTACTCCAGACAGTTGCGTATAGACCACAACACTATTATTTTTCTACCTTATTTATTATATTACTTTTTTTTAATTGAAGTTGCTTATAACTCAGGTCACAACACAATTGATACTTTCTTTTTATGCACTTCTGGGATGTGAAACGTTGGTTTTGCATCATAAAACCAGCATAAGAGTATGTGTTATGCTTGACGGATGTTTATACCCTCTTCTAAAGCTCCATTTTTTAGCATAAGGACTGATAAATGCAAGCAAAGGTTGTAGAGTCTTGATCTACACATTACCAATTGCTAGTTCTCTTAATCCATTTGTTGTGCAACACTTTTTCTTATCTCGAGTTAGTGGTTGTATTGCAGTATGGAGGAGTTTCCTCATTAAGGAAAATCGGTGACAAAGGTTAAGGGATTTGGCTTTACACTTGCCAAATTTTTTTAGAAAGTTTCTAAAGATTTTTCAATAATCAATTTTGTGTGATCCAGCAATAATCATTGCAATCCATGAGATAACCTCTTGAGGCATTTTATCAATCAGTTCGAGTGTCTTATCTATACTTTGTAGTTCACACCAATGCACTTTTGCATGGATGTATGAGAGAATAACTATAGTTGTGCGATTTTTGTTTTTAGAATCCAAATCTTTACATCGTCACTGTAATACTCCTAAACTATGTTCATATGTGATCTAGAGGTAGAGAGAAAATGCATCCACACGTTCCTGACATGTTTAACTAGCATTTGTTTGAATTGATAAGGGTATTCTTGAATAGCCGCACGCGCAAGAGGGTCAACCACGCATATGTGTTGATCCACTATAGGTATAATGCAATGCGGGTTACAAATGTGTTTGATCTACGCACAATTTTCATCAGTTAAATTTACATGGTGGAATACACTTAGATCTTAGGCTAAGATTACAATATTTGAATTCAATGACTAGAGAACATCCTCCCTGCAAATCATGCAACGTTACTCCATGAGGCAGCCTGTCAAACTTGTGATCATCTCAAGTAATTTAGAAATGACTAGCATGGTTATAGTATTCAATAATTCTTGTTAATAACTTCCTAATTGGGTAGATAGAAACTTTCCTGTTAGAAATTTTAACCTTGGGCTTCCTTCATCTGAGTCCTTAGAAAAATAATAATAATTTTCTTAAGTGGTCCATGGAGTTCATAAACAGTGTTTTATCTGAGTTTGGAATTGTCTTTAATTAATTATGTCTCGTTTAAAGAAATGTAGACTTACATAGAAACTAATTTATGTATCTGGGATAATTTTGTCATTATGATATAGTAGGATTGCTTATATGATCACCTATTATGTTCTAATAAGATTTATTAGATTGTATCAACTCAAAGAATGGATTAATTGATAATGTTTTGAGAATATCTCTACGAAATTAATCATTGAATGTTGTAGCATAGTATGAAGATTTGTTATCAATACTAAACATGTAGGATGTAGGTCTTGATTTTAGAACTTTGATGATGATTATGCAATACAAGAAGGATTGGTAAAAGAAAAGACTATGCTTCTTTTGATAATTGATAAAATCAATTTGGATAATTAATAATTTCTTGGGGAAAGTAGTTCTATTTATTATGAATGCTAGTAAATTTAAGTTTAGTTCAAATGAGGAAATTGTTTATCAATGTGAGCTATTCCTTCTCCAACTATGTTCATCTAGAAGTTAGACCATATGTTTTAGTCTTCTCCTAGAATGGAAGAAATTATGAACAAAAGCTTTGCAAGGATAAATTCAAATTAGCCTCTTAATGATAGGTCAATAATTTATTATTGTTGATGAATGGAGACTATGAAATTGTAGGTCTGAGACTTGATTTGTATAATATATTACTTCATGTTTTTTTTAAGAAGGTTCTATATATCTCTCTTGATAAATAAAAAGACTTGAAATTCTCTATCATATCTAATCTTCCAAATGCTGAAGCTGCATATGATCGGCATTGATGGGGACATGGATTACGTTGGTATGTATGTAAAATTAAGCTTATACTATGTTTGCTTACTAGATTGGCATGTAAGAAATAGGTTTGGAATCACCAAAAGAAGATCTATTGTTAGCTTGCATGAATAGATAAGCAAGGGAGTAACTTGTATACTGGTAAGAAGATCATTTATGAATAAAATAGTTTTATGAGATTATGCTGAGATAGGCAAACCTCAATCTTTTACTACCCTTAAGTATGGAATGAAATGTATATGTATATCTAAGTTGAGAAGATGTTGATATCATGAGAATTATACCTTAGAAGTTCTGTTTTGTATGAAACCCTCTAATGGTTGCAAGATCCAGTAATCGAACTACGAAGTCTCTGCAATGAGTATACATAGGCAAGGCCATCATGGATGAGCCCCCGAGACATTAGGTCATTTCGTACAATTGATATTTGTATTGTGTAATCTATAATTATGCAGGACTAATGTTTCATTAGATGTGTAGTTGAGAGTTATAAGCCATGTAGGACTCTAGAGCTAAAATGAAACATTTCCACTTGGTGTATGGAAGATTATCTAGCACTATGGTAAATGTGTATATGAGCTAATCAGAAACGTTTGTATTTTAAATTTCATTTATGATGAATATTGATGTACATTGTATGTAATCTGAAATTTATTAAGTTGAATTTTATAAATTGTTTCTAATATTTTGTTGATTTCATTATTCTTAATTACTAAGATTTTCTAGGGAAGACAATACAATTTGTACGTGTGTGTATCCATCCATGCATTTGGATTTAGAACAAACAATGGTTGTTAGTTAGAGTATGTTAGTAATTAGTAATGTAGTCATGCTTTGAATGAGTTATGTATGTTGTTGGTTATTGCTTAATTTCACTAATGCAGTCATGTTATCCCTGGAGATGTTAGTTAACTTGTTGTATCAGACTGTGTTATATTTTGTTATCATTAATTCTATTTTTTTAAAAAAATGTTTCTTCTTTTTATTTCTTTAGTTGACTTATCTCTAGGGTTGCATGGAGAGGCATTACACTGAGTGTTCACAAGAGTGTTACAACCACATCAGTGATAACCCAAACTGAGTGTTGACATCAATGACAACCACATCACAACCTTAGGTAACATAAGTGCAACAATCTCCCCCTTTGGCATTGATGGCAACACACACATGCTGATTCTTCCCCTTTGACATCAAGGACAAAGGATAACAATTTTTCCTCTTAGGGCACATACTTTTCTTTTCAACTTTCCCTATCAGCAACAACCACTACTTGCTCCCCTTGAGAGGTAGCCTCCATTAGTCCAAGAAAAAGATATAGTAGGAATTACTCCCCCTAGACAGATGCACCAACCATGCATCTAGTTAAAAGGAGGGGAAATTACCTCTAACTTCTGCTGGAGATACTCAAAGGTATCCTTTGGAAGAGCCTTTCTGAAAATGTCTGCAATCTAATCCTTTGTTGGAACATACTCCAACTTCACTTCTTTCTTTGCAACCTTCTCTCTCAAAAGTGATACCTGATTGATATATGCTTGGTTTTGGAATGCATCATTGGATTCTTGGAAATATTGATAGCACTAGTATTATCACACAAAATAGGAATAGGCTCATCATACATCACCTTTATATTTTTCAAAGTCTGCTTCATCCAAAGTACTTGGGTGCATCAAGATACTGCAAAAATATACTCAGCTTCTACTGTGGATAAGGACATGGAGTCCTACTTCTTACTCTACCAAGAGACCAATCTGCTTCCTAAAAAGAAAGTACCATGACTTGTACTTCTTCTATCATCAACACAACTAGCCCAATTAGCATCAATGTAAGCACTTAGATCAAAGCCATTACCTCTAGGATACCATAAGCCATAATCCAAAGTTCCCTTCAAGTATCTAAATATTAGATTTTCACTACCTTCTCATGTGTTTTCTTATGATTAGCTTGATATTTGGCAACCACACATACTGCATGTGTAATATCAGGTCTAGAAGCAGTCAAGTACAATAATCCTTTAATCATAGATCTATAAAGAGTTTGATCAACCTCTGGAGACTCATCATTCTTTCTCAAGTGACAACTAGTAACCATAGGAGTACTTACTGGTTTAGAGTCCTCCATACCATACTTCTTCAACATCTTTCTTATATACTTATCTTGAGAAATAAGAACACCATCATCTAGCTGAGCAATTTGAAGCCTGAGGAAGAAAGACATCTCACTAATTATAGACATCTCAAATTCTTTTTGCATCTCTTCGGAAAACCACTTACACATACTATCATCTCCACTAAAGATGATATCATCAACATATACTGCAGCTATCATAATCATGTCTTCCTTTTCCTTAATGTAAAGATTATTATATGTGGTACCTTTCTTGAAGCCTTGTTGAAGTAAGTACTTATCCAATCTAGCATACCAAGCTCTAGGTGCTTGCTTGAGACCATATAAAGCTTTTTTGAGTCTACACACCATGTCTGGATCTTCTGACAATTGAAACCCATCCAATTGCTCAATATAGACCTCTTGCTCTAGATCACCATTCAAAAATGTTGACCTAACATCCATCTGATAAACTTTAAAGTTATTATGAGCAACAAGAGCTAGAAACATCTTGATTGCCTCCATCCTGGCTATCGGATCATAAGTCTCCCCAAAATCAATGCCTTCAAGTTGTGAATAACCTTTACACACCAACCTTGCTTTGTTTCTCACATTTCAGCTTGTTTTGGAACACCCACTTTGTTCCTACAACATTCTTATTGACTGGTTTGGGAACTAGTTCCCATGTCTGATTCTTCTCTATCTAATTCTTATTGACTGGTCTAGGAACTAGATGATGTTTAAATAGAGTGCTTAAGTCATACCTACTCTTAATTTGTAATTATTATGTGTGAGTGAGTTCCTCTCTATCCTCTATTCTTAAGATGAAATGTAACTAGCACTTGCACCCATAGGAGGTTCAAGAAATATGCGGATAGGAACAACTGACGACTTTAGAAATTTTTCCAGTGTGAATTTTTTTAATGGCGTGAGACAATTCCAAGCACTACAATGCTCACATATAAAAGCCTATCAGCTAATTATGATTTGTGGGTGAGTTCCTCTCTTTCCACTACTATATTGAAATGAAATGAGTAGCATAATGCTTAGGAAAGGATAATTTCAATTGAATGGAAAGTGTTGATAATGTTTCCTTCTCCTTCATTTGATGGGTCATGAGTACCCAAGATATGAAATTGTACATTAAACCCCTTCATGTGTTGTGTGTTCGAGTGTGGTTATGTAACAAATTTCCATTGGTTTGTCTCCCCACTATATGCTACACATGATTGGTGTGTGTGGCCTTGTGTGGATGCTATTGGTGTCTTATTGAGATCCTTGTTTATGTGTGAGTTTGGCCATGTTGAAAGTTTATTTTTATTGTCCACTAGCATATTTTCCTTGTGTTCTTTTTTAATTTATATGATATATGTTGTATCAAGTGTTTTATTAGTGTATTTGTGTGATTCATGTGTTATGAACCATTGCACTGAACTTTCTGATGAGGCCTATTGTACCATTGAGGTGTTATGATGGTGTATTTTGGATGCTTTTGTGGAGGTGTTTTTTATGACCATCGATGTGTTCCCGATGAGGTTTTGTATTGGTATTCGATTTCTAACTATGCAAAAATGAGATGCATATGTTATGCCTTTATATTTTAGATCATTAAAGTGTTTCAACATCACTATTTTCACTATTTTTGATATAGTTGTGATTATTATATTTGTTGTCATTATGGAATTATTCTTGATTGTGAATCTTATTTCTTAGATTATGCTAGTTGTAGATGATTTATAACTAGATGTGATTAATTGATATCATGTTATGATTTATATCACATTCGATGTGATTATTTGATATCATGTTATGATTTATATTACATTTGGTGGATTATGTTGCTTCATCTATTATTGTGTGGAGTAGGTATGCCTTATGTTTGACCTAAGTGTGTAGGTACATGGTTATTCCCTAAATGTGGTTATATTAGAGATGCTTGTATTTATGTAAAACATGTGTGTCAACCTCTATCTTACTTAGTTTGAGACCCTTTAACTATAATACTTTACTAATGTCATTGTGGATATTTCCACACCTCATCTTCTGAGGGTGTTGGTATGATTGTAATGTTGAAATCATGATGTTTTAGCATGTTAGCTTCAAATTATATAATGTTGTATTTATGTTTATGAATGCCTCAGTGTTGGATTTCATTCCAATCATATAGGTGGTGATGATCCTATCTTTTCTTTTGACATGTGTTAACATTGGTGTCGAATGTGTATAGTGTTTATTAACACTTTTGTCATATTTAATAATATAGTTTCTATCCCTTGTGTTTTGGGAGAAAGAGTTACCTTTCATCCTATTCCTTGGAAACCATGCCATTCAGGAGGTCTTTGTGTGGCCAAGTTAAATCCCATCATCCCTTGAACATTTGACCCAAACTATTTTCAAATAGCATGAAAATTGAGGAAGACATATCTTGTGGAGAGAGAAAAATGAACCTTGTTTTTATGCCTTAGTTATTTTTCAACACTTCATTTTTACAAATTGAAATCATAGTTGAAACTGCATGCAAACTAGTGTTGCTGATCCAAAGTACATATCATACCTAAATTCTGAAATTGCAAGAAGTCTAGAGTTTGGTGTTTTGTTGCACATTAAATGTTGTTATATGGAGCCTAATCAAACTCAGAGGTTAAATTTTCCCCACTTTTATCACCGCAGTTTCCCCCCAAATTATTTAACGAGGGTTTGGGGGAAGCTCCCCCAAGATGGGGTCCAAGGGTAGCACCCCTGGCATGCTCCCTATCGCGATACAGGGTGGGGTCGAGGGGCAACACCCCTGAAACCTCAAATGACTTTTATTATTTTATAAAGACGTTGGGAGTTAATTTTCTATTGGTCAACATAAAAAAACCCTATTTTGTAACTGACATAAGTCTTGATAAAAATGACTAAGGATTAGGGTTTCTGTTGATATTGTATTGTAGCATTTGCAGTGGTATTGAGTTGCAAGGATTACTGGCTGTAATCGGTTTGATTTGCTAGATAATAATATTGGACTCTCTGTTGGTGGATGTAGCCCAAGTTTGGGTGAACCACATTAAAATTGTCTCTCGTTGTTATTATTTCTATGTATTTTTCATTCCTCAGTTTAATCTTTATTTGCATTTAATTGATATCTTCTGCATGCAATTCCTAACATTAAATACTACAAGTTGTAATCATAATCAAAAGTTTTTAGGTTCCTAGTGGTCTTGGGTTTGGAGTCCTTTTGCATTTTATATATGTGTAAACTACAAATGGTTTCTAAACTCCAAATTTGATCTGATCCCAAGACTTAGAGTTACTTTGCACTTTGTGGGAGGGTAAACTATAATTACTTTCTATAGCCTAAGCAACTGTAGATTGCAATTGTGAACTAAAGGCTAAAACTTGAGTGGGTTTTGTAGGTTGCAAATTGTAGCTAGATGCCCAAGTCAAAGGTGGTTGTATTTGCTGCCAGTTGAAACTTAGGAAAGAAACTCAAATGACAATTCCTTCCTACAAAGCTAAGTTGCAAGGCCAACAGGGAAGTGTAAACTTTTGTAAGTACTTCCATAAAGTCCAAAATTTTGGTAGCTTTGACTCTATGCTTTATGTAACTTTGAGATATCAGAGGGGTGGTCTAGCAGGGATGTTGTAGGGATTTTTTAGTGACTTTGAAAATCTTGACTCTCCTTATCTCATTTTCTATGACAACCATGGTCATTTATCTCATGGTGTTTTTAGTTATTCCACTTGTGTCACCTTGAATTATGCATCGGTGTGTGCGCCATGTGTGTCATCACTTGTTATTATGAAATTTTGGACTTGTAAGAGTGTTGTGTGGCTTTCTTAATACCTAGTTTGTATTGCAAAAAAATTATTCATCCAATTTTTAATGGCTTGAGCATATAAGCTTGGGGCATTACAATATCCATGATCTTCTCTCTCCAAAGCTCAAGGGTTGCATAGAGTAGCATAGAAATCTATTACACTTTTAATGATGCTAATATAGTTAGGTGGTGGCTAACATTCATGTAGGAATACACACAACACTGAGAGGGGGGGTGAATCAGTGTTGTTAACAATTTTAACACTTTTTACTACTTTTGATTAATTTAATTTCACAATTTAGAATTCTTCAGAAGGAGCAAAGTAAATATGCAGAGTATCAACACACAGATTTAACACAAGAAATTTCCTGAGTGGAAAACCCTCCTGGGGTATAAAAACCACTCAACTGCCTCACTGGCTTAACACAAAATTCAGATTACAATTGTCTCACTGGCAAATTGTATCTCTCTGCATGTCTCACTGACATTACAACATCTAAAATTCAATGAACAGTACAACTCAGGGGGTTTCCCTGTTTCAATAAGATCAATACCTTATTTCTCCTTTTCAAAAACAATCAAATGTATATTTTTTGTAATCAACCTTCAACAGTTATCATATCATCTTTACAACAATCAATCAAATTTGATCTTTAAGATATTTCATACCTCTATCTCTGCAAATCAATCTCAAAACAAATCAATTCATACTTCAATTCATACTTTTCAAATTCATAGATTCTTTCACTGCAATATTGAAAAACTTTTAACCTTCTCCAAAATCATTTTTTAAAGCTTTATCCTTCTCTGAGAAAATATTGTTCTATTCTGATCAAAAATCTCCATCCTTGATTTCACAATCACACCTCCAAAACTGAGCAAATTTCACTATCAAAAATGTCTATTCATGTAAAAAAAATTTCTCTGCAAAAAGATTATCTTGCTACTAATAATCCCATTCTTCTTCACACACAACTTTCTCACACTTAAATTAGATCTTTTCACACATCCTTGAAAACATATCTGCACACAAAAAAGATCATTAACATTCATCTTCCCATTTACTTGTAACTGGTTCAGCTTTAACATAATTTTATCTCAAACTTATCACATTCTCTTATGAAAATCAAACAACAAAAAAAAATGAATCCTCTTCGAAGAACTCTGCCTTTTCATATTCTTCACAATTAGAAACCTTCTACAACTCACTCTTTCCTTCACACAAAATTCCAATTTCATTTCCCCTTGAACTTCGGTGAGAAAAGACAAAAATAACATGTTTTACTGCCTTTTGAACAACAGTGAACGTCAACTTTAATTAGATGAACTATCCATTTGTAGAAACTTTCTATTTAAATCCCCACCCTCCGATCTACGGTTCCCGCCACAATATATTCAAACTGTGATCATCGGATTTTATGCCTTTTAAAACAACTTGTGATCACCGAATGTGCTAGGAAGTCAGAGTCTATACAACTTACCCCACCACGATAAATAAGGCCTTCAACCGGTCATCACTTAAAACCCACCTGCTGTCATCAGTCACCTTCAAGTTATAACATAAAGTGCAGAGTATTATGACAGGCAGTATGGTTATAAAGGATAAATGTTGAGCACAATATTTAAGACTTGTTGAGTATTAAGTAAACCACATTTACCACTTCAAAAATTCTAAACCTCAACATTGTAAACCAAACTTCAACTGATCTGCCACTGTCATGAAGTTAATATAATGCAAGTTAAATGAAGTTAATATGATGCATATTAACTTTTATCAAATTGTACAAGCCCTTGCCCTGATAATATGCAATGAATGTCATGCAATGAATACCATCCACTGAAATGACTAAGTCACAGAACAACTTCACACAAGATCAAAATTGATGTCACTGATATCATTACCATGAAGGACCACTGAAAGATCAAAACTGAGAGATCTAAAAACCATTGTCACTGATGTAGACCATATCACTGAACTGAAAACCATATCACTGAAATCATTGCCATTGATGAAGACCATGTCACTGATGAAGACCATTTTGGTATCAATGAAGACCACCATCATTTTGTCATCAATGAAAAGACAATATACTCAACTGTGAAATGTGCTACAAAACTCCCCCTTTGTCTTTGACATTGATGGCAAAACCATAACTTATTTCTCCCCCTTTTTGACATAAAAATGTCAAAGGCAAAAAATAACACCACAACCAATAGATTCCTATTCTTGTAAATACAATCCTCTAAAAAAATTTGTCAAAACCAAAACTTTACTTCATACTGATCAAATGTACAATACTGTAACACTTCCAACCATAAAATAATATGTACAAAAACTATATATAGGCTATGTACAAATGAGATTCAGGACATCAAAAATAATCTAGAAGACAACTCCCCGTGAATCTAATATCTCTGTAACTTACTGAAGAGAGACAAGAGATAGAACTCCTAATCTCTGTCTCAGAGTTTCAAATGTCTCCTTTGGCAAAGGCTTTGTGAAGATGTCAGCCAATTGATCACTTGTATGCACATATTCCAAAGCAACTTCATTTTCAATCACTTTTTCCCTTAGAAAATGATATCTGATAGCAATGTGTTTAGTTCTTGAATGCATTATAGGATTCTTTGACATATTGATAGAACTTGTGTTATCACAAAGAATAGACACAGGATTTTTAACCTCAACCTTAATATCAAGAAGTGATTGTACCATCCAAAGTACCTGTGTACAACATGATGAAGTAGCAATGTACTCAGCTTCAGCTGTAGATAGAGAAACACAATCTTGTTTCTTACTATGCCATGCAACCAATCTGCCACCCAGAAAGAAAGCTGCCCCACTTGTTCTTTTTTTGTCATCAGGACACCCTGCCCAATCTGCATTTGTATAGGCAAGAAGTGTAAAATCATTGTGTCTAGGATACCATAAACCAAAATCAAGTGTACCCTTAATATATCTAAAGATTCTCTTAACAGCATTCAAATGTGATTGTTTAGGACAAGCTTGAAATCTAGCAACCAAACAAACAGCCTGCATAATATCAGGCCTAGAAGCAGTGAGATATAAAAGACTCCCAATCATAGATCTATACAGAGACTGTTCTACTTCAGGTGATTCATCATTTTTACTTAGCTTATGCCCTGTCTCCATAGGAGTACCCAAAGGTTTGCAATCATCCATTTGAAATCTCTTTAACATCTCTCTAGCATATTTATTTTGTGAGATAAATATTCCCTTTTCAAGCTGAGATACCTGAAGACCAAGAAAGAAAGACAATTCTCCCAACATAGACATTTCAAATTCTGATTTCATAATGTTAGGAAATGAATGACTCATATCATCATTGTTACTACCAAAAATGATATCATCAAAATAGATTTCAACAACCAGAATATCCTCACCTTTGATTAAATAGTACAAATCACTGTCCACACCTCCTTTTGTGAACCCCTGTTCCTGCAGAAACTTATCCAGTCTATAATACCAAGCCCTTGGAGCTTGCTTTAAACCATATAAAGCCTTTTTCAATCTATAAACATGATCTGAATTATCTTTATTCACAAAACCTTCTGGTTGTTCCATGTAGACTTCTTCTTCAAGATCTCCATTTAGAAATGCTGATTTTACATCCATTTGGTAAACTTTGAAATTTTTATAAACTGAAAAAGCTAAAAACATTCTTATAGCTTCTAGTCTAGCAACAGGAGCAAATGTTTCTTCAAAGTCAATACCTTCAATTTGTGAATACCCTTTGCAAACCAATCTGGCTTTGTTTCTAACAACTTTACCTTTATCATCAAGCTTATTCCTAAACACCCATTTTGATCCAATGACATTCTTACCTTCTGGTCTTGGAACAAGTTCCCATGTTTTGTTCTTTTCTATTTGGCTTAACTCCTCTTCCATGGCATTAACCCATGCTTCATCTTTGCTGGCCTCAACATAATTCTTTGGTTCCATTTCAGATATCAAACACACATGTGCTTGATAATGTGCAGCAGCAAGCTTTCCTCTTCTTGTTAACACATCACTGTCGTTATCCCCAATGATCAACTCATGAGGATGATCTCTTTGAAATGCCTTTGAAAGAGTCTTTGTTTTAACATCAACATATTTTTCAGGATCTTCTTCCTCTTCCTGAATTTCTTCTTCCTTTTGTGAATGATGATCATCTTCCTTGTCATGAATCAACTGCATACAGGGCTGCAAATCCTCATCCACCTTAACATTAGTACTTTCAATTATTCTTTTGAGCCTATTGTTAAAACACTTATATGCCTTGCTATGTGTAGAATAACCAAGAAATATACCTTCATCACATCTAGACTCAAAACCACATAAGCTATCATTATCTTTCTTGATGTAACACTTACTTCCAAAAATTTTAAAATACCCAACATTAGCTGACTTATCATACCATAGTTCATAAGGAGTATAATTTGACTTTACCCTCAATTGAACTCTGTTCAGAGTATATACAGCTGTATGAACAGCTTCTCTCCAATAGACATTAGGCAGATTTGCATCATGTAGTAAGGTTCTTGCCATTTCTTTTACAGTCCTATTTTTCCTTTCAGCTACTCCATTTTGCTGTGGAGTTCTAGGAGTGGAGAATTGCCTTCTTATCCCATGTTTTTCACAATACTCCTCAAATTCCTTTGAAGTGTACTCTCCTCCATTGTTTGACCTTAGACATTTTAGCTTGAAATCAGATTCCTTTTCAACCATCTTCTTGAAGATTTTGAATCTATCAAATGCCTCTAATTTATGCCTTAAGAATGTTACCCATGTCATTCTTGAAAAGTCATCAATGAAAAGCATAAAATACTTTTCTCCTCCCAGAGCTTTAGTCCTTGTAGGACCACACAAATCTGAATGTACTAGCTGTAGAGGTTTTGAAGTAAAATACTCCTTAGGCTTGAAATTAACTTTGGTTTGCTTACCCAGCTGACACTCTTTGCATATAGTATTACTTGGTTTTGAAATATGAGGCATATTTTTGACATTGTGATTCCTGCTGATTCTCACAAGATAGTCAAAATTCACATGACCAAGTCTTCTATGCCACAACCAGCTCTCCTCAATTTGACCCATGAAACAGATATGACTATCAACACTTTTAGTTTCTGAGTTATGAAGATTGTAGATGTTACCACTAGTCCTTAGACCTGCTGCAATAACCTTACCTAATTTCTTTTTGATCTCACATCCATGTGCATCAAAAACCACATTAAAACCATTGTCACATATTTGACTGACACTTAACAAGTTGTGCTTCAGTCCTTCTACAAAATACACATCATGTAGTGGTGTTTCTTCATCAAGAAGAATTGTACCTTTACCTTTGATCATAATGCAATCATTATTTCCAAACATAATAGAACCTTCATTAATGTCTTCAAACTTAACAAATTTTTCTTTGTCTCCTGTCATGTGATTGGAACAGCCACTATCAATCACCCACTGTTCCTTCTTTCTGGCATGAAAAGTAGCTTGTGCAATCATAACATTAATGCTCTTATTGATTACCTTAGGTTTCCAAACAAGCAACTTCTTTTCAGAACTTAAAGAAGACAAACCTGTAACAGTATTCCTTATAGTTTGCTACATTTGCAAAGAAGGTCTACAAAATTTGGCAATATGCCCAAAATTTTTACAATTGTGACACTTCAAACTTCTTAAAAACATGAATGGATTCCTTGGAAATAAATGCATTTCTCTTCTGACTCCAAATCTGCATTCACTGGCTTTATGTCCAAACCTGTTGCAACAAAAACAATATCCAGTAAAGTGAGAATTATACCTGAAAGTATCACTTCTGTTGTAGTTTGTTGTCCTTATGATTGATTTGCCATTTGTACTAGCCTTTTGTGAACATTGTCCCTCTTCAAATCCAAGACTTGATTTATCCTTGAATCCTTTTTGTTTATCAAGAAGACCATCTAGTTTATCACTGCTTCTGCACATATCAAGTCTTCTTCTCAGATCAACAATTTCAGCTTCAAGTGTATGACATTCCTTGTCCTTGTTATTTAACTCTTTGTCTTTATCATCAATAATTCTCTTACTTTCTTCAAGAGAAAGAATTAGATCAGTAATCTATTTCTCATAACAAGTTAACTTATTAATCATGATATCATTTTCTTTTTGAAACTGACTTCTTTGTGCAATGATTTCCTTTTTAAGTTTCTTGACTTGACTTAATGCACACATCAATTCTCCTTCAAAGTCAATAACAGCTTCACAACTGTTTGATTGTTCCTCACATTTTTTATTTTGAACTTCATTTAGAATAGCCATAAACAAAGTCTGTGCATTTTCATCAAGAAAATCATCTGAATCACTTTCAGTCATATCAACATTTTTGATGAACAAAATTCTTTTCTTTCTGAAATTATTTTTCCTTCTAGAAACAAACTATTTCTTTTTTAATTGCTTCTTGTTTTCATCTTCATCACTGTCTAGATCTTTGTAAGGACACTGAGCTGCATAGTGTCCAATCTTTCCACACTCAAAGCATTTGAATGGAAGCTTACCTTTGTACTTACCAACAGATCCCTTCTTCAACTTGCTTGCCAGAGATATTTCTTGATCATCATCCAATTCTTCTGAATCAGAAATCTCCTTTTCTTTTCTGACTGATTTGAAAGCAGCTTCTTTGCATGAAGGTATGTCATTACTAATTCTCATCTCATAAGCTGTGAAAGTGCCATGAAGTTCATCAAAGGTAACTTTGCTTAAGTCTCTTTCTTCAACTACAGACACTTTGGATTCATATTTTGGATTTAAGGTCCTTAAGATTTTTGTAACAACTGTCTTCTCTTCTAGTGTATCACCAAGTCCTCTGATAGCATTTACAATTTCTTGGACCCTTAGAAGATATTCTACCACTTTCTCATCATCACTCATTCTGAGACTTTCAAATTTTGCTCTGTAGGATTGCAGTTTTGCTTCTTTGATTTTATCATCTCCTTGATAGATATTAGACAGTTTGTCCCATATTTCCTTGGCTGTTTTACACTCCATGATTTTGACAAGTATGTCATTGGTAAGACCACAACATAATGCATTTTTAGCCTTAGCATTATTTTCATATGCCCTTTTTTCATCAGCTGTGCTAGGAGGATTTGTAGCAGTATATGCAGTAACAATGGCAGCATACACATCATACCCCAGAGATGACAAATATGACTCCATGCTGAATTTCCAAAAAGCATAGTTAGAGCCATCAAACATAGGTGCCTTGAAATTTGAGTAACCTTCTTGACTTGCCATGATAAGTATTCCAGAAATATGATCTACCCAAGCTGATTAAGCTTTGACAGGGTACCAGGCTCTGATACCAATTGTAGGAATACACACAACACTGAGAGGGGGGTGAATCAGTGTTGTTAACAATTTTAACACTTTTTACTACTTTTGATTAATTTAATTTCACAATTTAGAATTCTTCAGAAGGAACAAAGTAAATATGCAGAGTATCAACACACAGATTTGACACAAGAAATTTCCCGAGTGGAAAACCCTCTTGGCGTATAAAAACCACTCAACTGCCTCACTAGCTTAACACAAAATTCAGATTACAATTGTCTCACTAACATTACAATTCTGCCTCACTGGCAAATTGTATCTCTCTGCATGTCTCACTGACATTACAACATCTAAAATTCAATGAACAATACAACTCAGGGGGTTTCCCTGTTTCAATAAGATCAATACCTTATTTCTCCTTTTCAAAAACAATCAAATGTATATTTTCTGTAATCAACCTTCAACAGTTATCATATCATCTTTACAACAATCAATCAAATTTGATCTTTAAGATATTTCATACCTCTATCTATGCAAATCAATCTCAAAACAAATCAATTCATACTTCAATTCATACTTTTCAAATTCATAGATTCTTTCACTGCAATATTGAAAAACTTTTAACCTTCTCCAAAATCATTTTTCAAAGCTTTATCCTTCTCTGAGAAAATATTGTTCTATTCTGATAAAAAATCTCCATCCTTGATTTCACAATCACACCTCCAAAACTAAGCAAATTTCACTATCAAAAATGTCTCTTCATGTAAAAAAAAATTCTCTGCAAAAAGATTATCTTGCTACTAATAATCCCATTCTTCTTCACACACAACTTTCTCACACTTCAATTAGATCTTTTCACACATCCTTGAAAACATATCTGCACACACACAAAGATCATTAACATTCATCTTCCCATTTACTTGTAACCGGTTCAGCTTCAACATAATTTTATCTCAAACTTATCACATTCTCTTATGAAAATCAAACAACAAAAAAAAATGAATCCTCTTCAAAGAACTCTGCCTTTTCATATTCTTCACAATTAGAAACCTTCTACAACTCACTCTTTCCTTCACACAAAATTCCAATTTCATTTCCCCTTGAACTTCGGTGAGAAAAGACAAAAATAACATGTTTTACTACCTTTTGAACAACAGTGAACGTCAACTTTAATCGGATGAACTATCCGTTTGTAGAAACTTTCTATTTAAATCCCCACCCTCCGATCTGCAGTGCCCACCACAATATATTCAAACTGTGATCGTCAGATTTTATGCCTTTTAAAACAACTTGTGATCACCGAATGTGCTAGGAAGTCAGAGTCTATACAACTTACCCCAGCATGATAAATAAAGCCTTCAACTGGTCATCACTTAATACCCACCTGCTGTCATCGGTCACCTTCAAGTTATAACATAAAGTGCAGAGTATTATGACAGGCAGTATGGTTATAAAGGATAAATGTTGAGCACAATATTTAAGACTTGTTGAGTATTAAGTAAACCACATTTACCACTTCAAAAATTCTAAACCTCAACATTGTAAACCAAACTTCAACTGATCTGCCACTGTCATGAAGTTAATATAATGCAAGTTAAATGAAGTTAATATGATGCATATTAACTTTTATCAAATGACACAAGCCCTTGCCCTGATAATATGCAATGAATGTCATGCAATGAATTTCATCCACTGAAATGACTAAGTCACAGAACAACTTCACACAAGATCAACATTGATGTCACTGATATCATTACCATGAAGGACCACTGAAAGATCAAAACTGAGAGATCTAAAAACCATTGTCACTGATGTAGACCATATCACTGAACTGAAAACCATATCACTGAAATCATTGCCATTGATGAAGACCATGTCACTGATGAAGACCATTTTGGTATCGATGAAGACCACCATCATTTTGTCATCAATGAAAAGACAATATACTCAACTGTGAAATGTGCTACAATTCACTCATTGGTCCCCTTCTTGAAGACCTATTGGGAGCTTAATGAGTTATCACTTTGGTATTGATTAATTTTGCATTTATGTTATAAGATTAATTTAAAGGTTGTAATGATGTAATTTATCAAGAGAATATAATTAATCTCATGATATGACCATCGTTATATTCTTGGGATGCAGGCTTGTAATGGCAATAATTATTGTATTTTGTATTTTGATAGAAAATGCATGCATAGGTCAATAATTCCTTGTGAGCATCATAGATGTTACTATTCCTTCTTTTAGATAAGGTGCTTTAGTGATGTTTTATTCAATGGATGCGATGTCAATGTTAATTGAATATCTATTGTGTGGTTGATGCTCATCCTACTTTTATTTCCATTATGATTGATCAATTTAATATGTCCTTGTAACATGATTTATAGGTTTATTCTCATGAATTGAATAACTGCAATGGATATAATCATAAAGAATGAATTAGGGAATTATGCTTTGTTTTTTTTATTAAAATGAGATGATATTTGAATTATTGTATCATGTCATATGTGCTTGATTAGTTATGTTGCATGGAAATTTAGGATTTAAATCACATTTTAATAGCATGTTATAATAATCTTGTTTTACTCCTATATTAGGTGCATGGCTTAAATTTAACAGTCAACCTTAATTGTCAAGCAATTTCTTTATGACAGTTATCTATTTAATATTGCCTTTAAAATACTATGACATATTTTAGTATAAGTAATTTATATAAAAACTGAATATAGATATCATCATAATCCTATAAAAATTTTGACAGTTTGTCCAAAATCTCTCCTTTCATATGATATAGCCTTTTCAAAATTTCAATTGTATTTTATAGCTAAAATGTCTAAATATAGCTATACAACTATCAAATTTAAGGTGATTTAATGATCCATTACTTCTTGTTTAATCCCAGATGAAACAAGATAAGAATATGCTCCATGATATTTTTCCTTTTTAAGCTATTGACCGAAGACTTCAACTTGAGTCCACAAATCAGAATAATATGCAGTGTATCTCGGGCCACAATTGAGTGACATCTTAGGCTAGGCTTAAATCACACTCTAAACTTTGACCGCTTAGGTAGGGCCTGCCTAACCCATCTTTTTCATGAACGCTCACATTAACTGTTATAGTTAGAGTTAGCCACCCAGTTGTTACAGTGCCCCTAAAGTGTGGATGCTGGGAATATGAAGTCCAAATATTAAAATGTCATTTCTTTATTGAAAGTTTTAAAACTTTTTTTTTAATTTATTATTAGTATATAATATTTAAATTTGAAATGTTTAACAATTATTATTAATATTTAATAATAATTATTATTAAATAATATATTTGATAATATAATTATATTATTTTGTTATTTATTGTATTGAAGATAAATGGTGTTCACTATGATTTATTTAGGACAAAAAATTAAATAATAAAATTTTAGATCCATCGTTTAAATTAATCTTGAGATGTACCATGATTTCAATCTCTTCATCCATTTAGCATTCATTCTTTATTCATAGAGCTAAGCCATCTACCCTCTTATTTATTTCTATTTATAGGAAATTATATAATTGTTTAAAATTGTTTATGATCTAATCTATTTCACCCATCCACTCTTTAGCTTAGGTTAAGTGTGCTTATGTTTATGCATTTTATTGATTAGCCTAGACTAACCATAAGGGATTGTGTTTTCCCTTCTTCATTTTGGTGAACTTGATTGATCCTACATAACCTAGTTTGCCTCTAGGGATTTATAGTTTTTTAGATCTACATTATTTTTTATTACATCTTATTTTCATATTTGAACTATCTGAGTGCTTTTCCATGTGATACACTAATATATATTTTAACTTGGGATTTGGTGCTTCTTTCTATAATCCTATCCTTCATGCACCCTACCACCCTAGCTAGGTGTTATATGACATTGTAACGCCGTAAATTGTGCTTGCCCACAATTTCACGTTATGTTTGGCACTTGCTTAGTGTCCATGCCCTAATGTGTTTATAGGATCATTTCCAGCCTTGGCCTTATCCTCAACCCACGAGAGATGCCTTACGTTGCTTTGACCCTTTATGCTGATCATATCCAAAAATTGCAAAAGTGCCAAAATCCTAGCCTTGTCCCAAGCTGATCAGAGCTTTTAACAATTGTAATTACCATGACACTAGCACTTAGCGCAAATGTCTAGACCATGCACTAATGTCCTGATAGACTTTTTCAATCATGCAATCATTTTTAGAAGTTCTCTTTTCATTTGCATGATTCACTGAGATTTTCTACGTCCTTATTCGTGCCCAAATGACTCCTCTCCTTGATTTTTCACCCTTGCTTTCTTTATTAGCAAGTAGATCTGTCATTGCGAAAGATCGATTCGTTTTGGTAGCGAAGCTTTGCCAAAATTGCAGTTGATATGATTTTCATGATAAAGCTCTGTAAAATTTGAGAACAAGCACTACTGTGGTTATCTTATCAAGCTTTTACAATGCCCTTGCGATCAAAGGTCAACAAATTTTGAAGAATTTCGATTGGAACTGCTGCCTGCTGAGTGACCTTCACCTCCTCACTATGAGGTGATAAATTTTTAATAGATCTCATTTTCATACTTTGGTTATTTATAATCCTTTTGATATACATCACATATCCTTTGTGGGTTGTTTATATTACCATTTTGTCTCTTGCATGTAGAGATCACTGTGCAAGCTTGCTCTAAGTCATAGAGTAGGTTTTTATACTATTGTTTATTGCATTTACTACTTTTCCACTTTCCGTACTGGCCTATAAGGGTAAATGTGAAAATTTTGGTCTTTTAGTGGGTGATTACACCTTAAAATTCAATATGTTCATCCTTCCACTTGATAGCTATGATGTGGTTCTTGGTGTATAATTGTTATGCAGACTTTATTATTTCATGTTATATTAACTTAGACTAACCCTAGGGATTGTTATTTTCAATTCATATTTATGGTGAATTTGATTGATCCTACACAACCTTATCTTCACTTTAGGGCTTCTAGGTCATATTTTATAGATCTCATTGTTAGCCACACAAGAATACTGGGGGGTGAATCAGTATTCAAACAATTTCCAATTTTAACAATTTCAACTTATCTGGAACAAATTAAACCTTAAGCATCACAATATCAACATGAAAGGATAACATAATGCACATCAACACATAACGCCATATTTACATGGAAAACCCTAGAAGGGAAAAACCACGGTGAGGATTAACTCACAATATATTAAGCTCAAATAATAACTTTGTCTTAGGGGCTTTAACCCAAAGAAGTTGCTTCTCCCTAAGTAACTTTGATTTAGGGTCACTCCCAACAAAGCTTCTACTCCCTGATGACTTTGTTTTAGGGTCACTCCCAAGGAAGCTTCCACTCCTCGAATTCATAACATATTTACAAAGGACTATAGTAATGACAGTCTAAATCTACTGTCTAAAAACTAACATTGAAGCTTACACTTTTGATGATTGCACTTCTGTCTCTTCACACTTTCTTCTAAAGATCTGATCAGTTAGGCACACTCTATACTTGATCACTATCTCAAATATGTCTTCAAGATGAATCTGGATAGCATCAACAACTTATGTTCTTTCTCCTTCAGTCACTCACCAATAATACATTCAATCTACCTTTTCTTTTCTTGCGACCTTTTTCTATCCCATTGCAATCACACTTCTCTTCATTCACTTTGATTCACTATTTATACATGATATTACATTGATTACATAGCTTATCAGCTAGGTACAATATAAAAAACACATTTACAAGTCAGCCACACATCACACAATATAAATCATGTAGAAGATATGCATTAAGGGAAGCCACACATTACACCAACGGAAGATCCAGGCCTTACATACCCCAACTCTTGCTTAACTAGGTCCAAAACATCATTCACAACTTCATTCATCAAGGAATTACATCCACACACTCTGCTCATTTGAAAATAG
Organism: Cunninghamia lanceolata; assembly: GCA_027924645.1. Lineage (NCBI taxonomy): Eukaryota > Viridiplantae > Streptophyta > Pinopsida > Cupressales > Cupressaceae > Cunninghamia > Cunninghamia lanceolata. Next base: position 8,064,158 of record BSBN01000394.1, read on the forward strand.
GACAACTTTAAGAAAAACTCATGGAGACTTGAAGAATAACGACCACAACAACTTGAAAACCTTGTCCGGTACTGGAAATAAGAAATATCTTCATGAAACTTTTCCAGATGAGTCCACATGACTCATACAACATCTCCAAACACTCATTGGCCATTACACATCAAAGAATTATGCCACATAGCTTCAAAAATTTACTCTAAAAACACTCTATCATTCGGAACACACTACAACATGCTGTCAGTTAAAAAATTGAGCTATGGACCACCAAGAAGCTTGAAACTAAAAATAGACATGCAATGCACATCCAAGAACATGTCCACAAAAATGTAAGGGCAATCATTCACTTCCAGAGGAATGTGGAGCATTCCAGTAGGTCTTCATTACTATTTCATTCTACCAGAGCACATACCAGTGTTCTATCATACTTAACTTTCACAACGAATGGAAATATGATCTGAAACTTTTGAAATAACACCTTCATTGTCCTCTTGACACAATTCCAGAACCACATAGCCAAATATATAACTGAAGAGGAATGCAAATCATTCCATCACCCTGTTGGGAACACCTTCATAGAACCAGTGCTATCTTCAAGCTGTCAGTAGAAAACATCCTTCCAATGATCAAAACATCATGAAACTTGGAACATACATAGAATCACATTGTATGAAGCTATGTTCCAAACCACAAAAGCTCAATATCAAAATGATGAAAATGTGGAGCAATCTTCCAGACAGTCTTCAAAGAGAAGTCATCCTGAAACAAAGACTATCACTAGCTTCCGGAGGCCAAGTCTTCTTTGTATCACCACATACAACTTATGATCAATAGGATAGATCATACAACATGCTTCAAGCCACTAGGAATACTTCCTCAACATCATCAATACAACTAATTCTCTTAGTGCTTCTAATTCCCATATTAATAAGGCTTCAAGCTCAACTCTGCTTTGATCAGGAATGCAGCTTTTATGACCTCCAACCATGAGCTTTCTCTTTCTTAGGAACATGACATCCAACCATGAGCTTTCTATTCTTTCATGATAGTGTTCGTATCAATGACAATCTTCATGACAAACTCAGCAGTCTCTCTCATTCTTATGACAATGTTGACATCAATATGTACTATGTTGACATCAATATATGCTATGTTGACATCAATGACAACATATATGGCCAACAATCTCCCCCTTTGTCATTGATGGCAACATATGCTCCCCCTTTGACATCAAGGACAAAGGGATCCAATACCTGCTCAATCTCCCCCTTTTATCAACAATCCAATATCGGCATACTTCTTCTTGCAATCTCCCCTATCATTAGTCACCACTACCTGCTCCCCCTGAGACGTAGCCATCATCAGTCCAGGAAAAAGATATAGCATGAACTCCCCCTAGACAGATGCACCTTTATGCATCTTAGCAAGAAGAAGGAGGGACAATTACCCCTAACCTCTATCGAAGATCCTCAAAGATGTCCTTTGCAAGAGCCTTTGTAAAGATGTTTGCAATTTGATCCTTTGTTGGAACATATTCTAACTTCACTTCCTTATCTACAGCCTTCTCTCTCAAAAAGTGATACCTGATTGCTATATGCTTGGTTCTTGAATGCATCACTGGATTCTTGGAAATATTGATAGCAAGTTTGTATTGTCATACAAAATAGGAATAGGCTCATCATACAATACCTTGATATCCTTCAAAGTTTGCTTCATCCATAGTACTTGAGTGTAGGAGGTTGCTGCAATATATTCTACCTCTATAGTTGATAAGGACACTAGATCTTTCTTCTTGCTCTACCATGAAACCAATCTACTTCCTAGAAAGAAAGCACCACCACTTGTACTTCTTCTATCATCAACACAACCAACCCAGTCAGCATCAATGTATGCACTTAGATAAAAGTCATTACCTTTTGGATATAATAGACCATAGTCTGGAGTTCCTTTCAAGTATCTAAATATCCTTTTCACTGCCTTCTCATGTGTTTGCTTAGGGTTGGCTTGATATCTAGAAACCACACATACTACGTGCTTAATGTTAGGTCTAGAGGCAGTCAAGTACAACAATGCTCCAATCATAGACCTATAAACAATCTAATCCACCTCTAAAGACTCATCATCTTTACTTAAGTGACATCTAGTGACCATGGGAGTACTCACTGGTTTTGAATCCTCCATGCCAAACTTCTTCAACAATTCTTTGACATACTTAGCTTAAGAAATAAACATACCACCATCTAGCTAGGAGATTTGAAGTCGAAGGAAGAAAGACATTTCACCAATCATGGACATCTCAAACTCTTTTTGCATCTCCTCTGTAAACCTTTTACACATATCATCATCTCCACCAAAGATAATATCATCAACATAAACTACAACTATCAAAATCATGTCTCCTTCCTTTATGTAAAGATTACTATCTATGATACCTTTCTTGAATCCTTGTTGAAGTAAGTACTTGTCCAATCTTGCATACCAAGCCCTAGGTGCTTTCTTGAGACCATACAAAACCTTTTTGAGTCTTCATACCATGTCTAGATTTTCTAATATCTGGAAACCATCTGGTTGTTCAATGTATACTTCTTCTTCTAGGTCACCATTTAGAAATATTGACTAGTTGACATCCATCTAATATACTTTGATTTTTTTATGAGCAATAAGAGCAAGGAACATTTAGATTGCCTCCATTCTTTCTACTGGAGCATAAGTGTCCTCAAAATCAATGCCTTCTGCTTAAGTGTATCCTTTGCATACTAATCTTGCTTTAATCCTCACAACTTCACCTTCTTCATTCAATTTGTTCTAGAACACCCATTTTGTTCCTATAATATTCTTTTTTGCTAGTTTTGGAACTAGTTCCCATGTTTGATTATTCTCAATCTGATCCAATTCTTCTTCCATGGGTTTTATCCATCCATCATCCTTGTTGGCTTTAGAAAAGGTCTTAGGTTCTACTTTTGATAACAAACATAAGTTTTCTTGCTCATGTGTCTTGGTAAACATTCTCCTTGTCTACACACCTTCATTATTGTCTCCAATGATCTACTCTGCCGAGTGATTCTTTTGAACATATTTTGTTGGAGTCTTAGGCATCTTCTCTGATTCTTGTTCCTTTTCTTCTTTCACTTCTTCCTCTTCATCATCAATGCAAGGAAAGATATCAGATCTGATGTCTTCTGAATCTTATGTGAACTGATACAAGTCTTCATCTACTTTGACATTTGTGCTTTCAATCATCTTTCCCAACCTTTTGTTGTAGCATCTATAAGCCTTGCTTCTGGTTCAGTAACCAAGAAAGATTCCTTCATCACATCTTGAATCAAACTTTCCTAGGTCTTCTTTATCTCTTTTGATATAGCATTTGCTCCTAAATATCCTAAAGTATTTGACAATGGGAGGTCTCTCATACCACAACTCATAAGGGGACTTAGTGTTATTGAATCTTAACTGCACTATGTTTGTTAGATAGATAATAGTGTGAATTGCTTCCTTCTAGTCTATATTAGGTAGATCTACATCTTTCAATATTGCCCTAGACATTTCTTGCATAGTCCTATTCTTTCTTGCCACAACCCATTTTGCTGAGGGGTTCTAAGAACAGACAAATGCCTCTTAATACCATGATCTTCACAAAACTTTTCAAATTCATTTGAAGTAAACTCAACTCCTCTATGTGACCTTACACATTTGATCTTAGTATCCATTTCATTTTCAACTAAATCTTTGAAAACTTTAAACTTATTGAGGGCATCAAATTTTTCTCTTAATAAAGTCACCCAAGTCATTCTAGAATAATTATCAATAAGCAACATAAAATACCTTTCACCTTGTCGAATCTTTACTCTTGTAGGTCCACATAGGTTTGTGTGAATTGTCATGCCCACATTTCCCGTGTGTTCACGAGACGCAACACACGTGTCATGTCCACATTTGTCATGTGGTCATGACACAAAATATCAAAATTTTTCCATGCATCCCTAGAAACCCCCTCACATGTGTTAGCGTGCTTGGTGGCAATACGCATAAGGTGTAAACATGTCAATTAAATTTGGAGTAATGCAATCACAAGTGTGGTCCCCTACGTGATGATAGCTGACTAAGGGGGTCAATACAATGTGAGAAGTGTTGCCATTAGGGTTATGGTCGATTGATCAAATCCCTAATTTTTCCTAGATGAGTGAGGATTTCGACACAAGTCGAAATCGAACCCTAAATCCTATAGCATTAAAATAATGAAATAACCACTTGCTCAAACAACTAGTTGTGGAAACATTAAAATTTTACTCTACACAAGGTAAAAATTGTTTAAGAAATTTAACCCCAAATCCTAGAAAATTCCAGTAGCATAACGCCTCTCAGGCGTGTATAGGAATTATTCTAATTAAAAAAATAATTTGTGTAAAAGCTCTCTAATCCTACTAACGTTGGTTAATTAAAATTATTGCACTACGGAAAAATAAATTACCACACTAAGGTTCTCTGATGAAATCGACTAGGTTAAATTAATTAATAAAAAACCTATTCATTTAAATCCAACATTAATTAATTTAACTAAATCGGCCTTATTAAATTAAAAATTGTAAAGGTCTCAATATAAAAATAAAACTCCAAATATAAATGACTAGGACAATGATTTCCCTTATGCTCAAATAAAATAAATTTTAATTAAACCAACCCAAATAATAATATGATAATTCTCCTATCTATCTAATAGATTGAATTCACAACTATCCAACTATATTCAAATTACAACCCACATATAAAATTAAACTTACCTCTTTACCTAAATTTCAAAGGCAACACGTAAAAATAAAAACAATAAAAGATAATTCCCACACAAAAGAAAAGAGAGGGAAAGAAATGAATAAATAAAACTAATTTAAAATACACAAGCCCTGAAAGTCCTATTAAAAAAATAGTTTCCTTATGGAAAAAGGAAAGCCCTAACCCTAAGGGTTTCCCATTTGTTTTTTTTTTCTCTATTTTTTTTTTGTTTCTCATTCTCTCCTTTCCCTATTGTGTTGCAGGTTGGAAGATAAGGAAGCCATGGATGGAGCTTTGGAGGTATACACATAGGGTATATACTCATTTCAAAACCCTTTCTTTTTAAAAAAACATATATATATATATATATCAAATCACATAGAAGAGCAGATGGCCATGTCTAGTGGAGCAGCGGATCTCAAGAATCCACAAGCTGCGTAATACCCAATGCCATTGTTTTGTTTAACATAGGTGATTGAAACGATTTACACAATAAATATAATATAGTAAGAAGGAGGGTGGGGTGGGGAGCGAATTCCCCACCCATCTCCCACCACGTAGTGGGAGGTGGGTGGGGGGTTAGAACCCCCCCACATTTCTCATACAACAAACAAACTTAGTAAGAAGTAAAGGGGCAGTGGGTATACCGTCGTCCCCATACGATGCATTCGATTTCCTTTTCTTTGTTTACAGTCTCCACTATATTCTAAACGGTGGTATTCTTGACAGTTTAGCGGATATTTCATATTATAAAATGCAATTATAAATATATAATTTTCTCTTTCATATACATTAGTTAGCTAAATAAAATCTATTTCTATCATTTTTCCAGCAACAATCATTTAATTCTAAAAACACACACACCCACAATATATATATATATATATATATATATATATATATATATATATATATATATATATATATATATATATATATATATATATATATATATATATATATCCTCTGCACAAGATGGTATATGTAATATTAACTTAAATCTGATTGATAAAAAAAATAACAGAAATGTTTCTCATTAAAAGACACAGAATAAAAAAAAATTATTTTGCAATATAACAATAGACATTTTTTTTTTTAAGCAAACAACAACACTATACTTTATATTTTCTTTTGAGTCAAAAAATTAGCAACTAACAATTTTTTATTTTTTATTTATTTATTTTTTTTTTATTTTTTTATTTTTTGAAAAACATATAAAATGAAGAACTAGTTATAGGCATATCTTGACAACAATTTAAAATAGCCTTTGCACACAATATTTTCTTACATTGTATCATTTCAAAGAAAACCCCATAAAATAAACAACTACTATAATATATATTCAACTTCAAAATAAAATTCAAATAATACAAAATGTAAACATTTAACTTTACATGGCAAGAGAGTAAAAATCTTCTCTTTTCTTTAAATCAACTACACAAAGGCCAAAACTTGGCCATAACTCACAAGGAACAAAAATGACAAAACTCAAAGATATAGCCTTTTTCTCTACCAAGCTCCATAGCTACAACAACTTGCAAGTAACAAATACAAGGGAGGGGAAACAAGCCATGAAGTACCACTCTCCTCCCTACCATAGACTCACTCATGAGTCACCCCTGAGCTTGGAGGTCATCCACGCACAAGGAATACTTCACTCCACTTCACAACAAAACACACAAAACAAATAAACATGAAGAACACCCTTGGCTTGCACAAAACAAAACTCAGAGAAATGAGTTTAAAAGGGGTCAGGGAGTGCACATCACTCAACTCAAGAGTGCCACTCCAAAGGTCTCAAATCTCAACTTTAACAAGGCCTCAAGCCAACACATATATACCAAAACTCACAAATTTCTCCATGGCTCTCAAGCCATTCACAATGCTCATATTCACAACTTGCCCTCAAGACTAAAATACCAACTAGGAGGTGACCTCGAGGAGGTTCACCCCTTCCCCACCCACAACATGTTGAGCATTTTCTCCAAGTGGAGAGGCTCTTAGAACACCCATAAAATCCCCACAACAACAAACTACAAAAATACACACACACAAAACCATCACAAAAGAAATATAAAAATATATAAGGAAAGGCATCTATCCTTGAATCCTACCTTAAATAGCCCACAAGGTAGATAGTTGAAGAAGAGCCCTTCCAACTCCACCTCCAAGTCCTTCTTGAAATGATCCTCTAAAAATTCCTCTAACTCTCTCTCCAAATTCAAATCAAAATCAAAATTGAAAATAAATCAACAACCCTCTCCCTCTCTTCAAGAGGGATTAAAATAGGCTCTCCTCATGAGCCTTGAGGAATGAGAAGGTGACACATGTCACCTTACCCTTCCTCTTCACATCCACTTGCAAGCTTCATGGAATGTAGGGGTGACACATCTCACCCTCCCATTCCACCAAGTCTTGCCCCCTCCACTTGAGCTCTCTCACACGTGGGAGAGAAAAGTGGAGCTAAAGAAGGATGTAGGTACTATAAGTGCCCCAATCCTATCCTCCCATGAAGGCTCACAAAACCCCAAGGTACCCTCACCAATATGAGAGAGCCTTGGAGTTGAGTCCTCCACAATTAGGGGTCTTGAAGACTCCCCAAGCCTTGGAAAAAGGTGTGGATAAGGTTGAGTGTTTGACCCAACCTTCCACTCCTTCCCAAACTTCCATTTTCGTCACTTTATTTCAGGGTGAAGTTTAAGTGACCAAATGGGTGTTATCCTAAGGTTAGACAAGCTCAGATGGTCCCTACACCCTAGGGGTAGAGCCCAAGGTCACTTTTAACCCATTTTGAGCACCACATAGTGAGTAAAATCACATGAAAAAGGGTCACAAAAACAAAAACCCCAAAAAAAGAAATCAATTAAACATTACACCTTTACAACACCAAATACAATCAATTGAAAAAGGATAGACCTATCCCAAATGACACCACACATCAACATTACAAAATGTTATCATGCATAACATAATTGATCTTGGTTCCTCTTGGAACTAGATCTGCTTAACATGGGAATTCACAAAATATGTGCGATCATCTCTGATTATCCGTGGCTTGGTTAGAACACTTGCACACTTAAACAAAAGATTAATCCAACATGTATATCATAGCTGAAGAAAAGTAAACATACACTCACACCATCACATAATCATATAAAACAATCATAAAATCTCATCATATTTAGATTCATAATTTTGCATTACTATAATCCATCTCAAGATAAAATCGTATAATAAATCCATGACATAATCTCACAACTAATATCACAATAACATCATAATGTAAATCACATGTCAAATCATCATCAGTGAATCAAAATCAGATCTAGTCTCATCACAACAAACTAACAATGCTAACCAAAATAAAAGCATAAAGTCTAATAATCCTACATATCAGGATCAACAGTCCCCAAAAGTCTCAAATGTGTCTCCAATAGTAATATGAAACAATCAAAATAAGGGAGTGAAAAGGTAGGCCTCACATCCTCCCCCCTAAGACTAAACTTGCTCCTAGAATTCATTAAAGAGGTGAGGATAAAGTGTCCTCAATCCAGCTGCATCCTCCCAAGTCGTCATGACCTCATCCTACATGTCCCACTGAACCCTAACCTGGTCCAGCTCTCGAGCTCGAAGGTTCAACATCCGACGAGCCAATATGCAAATTGGCTCCAAAGCCAACTGTCCATTTGCCTCTACCTGTAGAGCACTCTAATCCAAAACATGAGATAAATCAGATATGTAATGTCGTAAAACAGATATATGAAAAATATCATGGATGCACGACATGCTAGGTGGCAAGGCTAGACAGTAGGCTACGAGTCCTATCCGCTCCAAGATCTCAAAAGGTCCAACAAAATGTGGTGCGAGCTTAGAGCCCTTTCCATAATAGATTGGACTCTTGTACGATCGCACTCTCAAGAATACTCTGTCACTGACCGAGAAGCTCTGATCTAATCTCTTAGCATCGGCATACTTCTTTTGTCGATCCTGTGCCTCCTGAATTCTCTGTCTAATCAAGGTCACCTACTGCTCCATATCCTATACCAACTATGGCCCAATGGCAACCCTGTCCTCTAAACGATCCCAACTCAACGGTGTCCTACAAGGTCTTCTGTACAAGGCCTGAAAAGGAGGCATATCTAACGAGCTGTGATGCCCATTATCATAGGTAAACTCAACTAGATACAAATACTCCTCCCATCTAGACTTGTAATCCATAACGTACATATAGAACATATCCTCTAGAACCTGATTCACCCTCTCTGTCTGTCCATTTGTCTTAGGGTGATACATTGAACTGAAGTTGAGTTGTGTGCCCAACGCCTGCTGCAATGCCCTCCAAAAGGCTGATGTAAATGCTGAGTCTCTATCAGAAATGATATGGTGAGGTACTCCATGTAGTCTAACAATCTCATCTAAGAATACTCTTGCCACTGATGGTGCATTGTACATCATGCATACAGGTGAGAAATGCGCCACCTTGGTCAACTTGTCAACCGTCACCATGATGGCATCATAGCAGCGAGATGACATAGGAAGACCAACAATGAAATCCATGGAAATGGTATCCCATTTCCACTTAAGTATGTCATGAGGGTATAAAAGTCTTGTTGGCTTCTGATGCTTGGCCTTGACCCTCTGGCACTCAAGGCATAGAGCAACATACTCTGCAATATCTCATCTCATACCTGCCCCATGGTACAAATGTCGCAAGTTGGCATGCATCTTCTTCACCCCCAGGTGTGCTGCATAAGGTGCTCTGTGAGCCTCAGAAAAAACTACTGCACATAGGTCACCTGTACGGGGTACATAGATGCGCTGTCGATGTCTAAGTAACCCATCCGCATCAAGGGAATATCTTGCAAACTTGCCCACAAGGGCCTTCTGTGACTAGATCTCCTACTACACCTCAAGAAACAACTCATCCTCGAGTAGATGTTGAATGATGCGCTCTCTCAAGTCCACACACAAGGTCAAGGTCAGGATCTCCTGGCACCTCCGACTTAATGCATTGGCAACCACATTCTCCTTCCCTTTGATGTAGTGGTCATCAAAGTCGTACTCGTAAAGAAACTCCATCCAACGCCACTGGCAAGCATTCAAGTTTAGCTGTGTGAATATGTACTGTAAGTTGTGGTGATTTGAATGAAGCTCAAAGTGACGACCCAATAGAATGTGTCTCCAATGAACAAGAGCATGAACCACTGCTACGAGCCCTAAATCGTGAGTATGATAGTTTAGCTCATGGGTCTTGAGCTTTCGTGAGTCATACTCTATGGCTCTACTACCATGCATAAGTACAAATCCCAAACCCTCAAGTGATGCATCAGTAGAAACCACAAAATCCTCTACTGGCTCAAGAACTGCTAAGATGGGAGTGCTAATAAGATGCTCCTTGGGGACCCCAAAGGCCCTCTCACACTGCTTAGTCTAAGTGAAACTCTTCCGTTTTTGCTGTAGGGAAGTGATGGGGTGTGCTATTCTAGAAACCTCTGTCACACTAGTGGGTGCTGGCCAATCCTTGATAGCCCTGATCTTTGATGGATCTACTAAGATACCATCACCAGACAGGATGTGTCCCAAATACTGCACCTCAATCCTGAAAAAGGCACACTTCACCAAGTTGCCATAAAGATGATGTTCTCTCAAGCACTGCAAAACCTAATGTAAGTCATCCTCATGCTCCTCCTCGGTCCGTGAATAGATCAAAATATCATCAAGGAAAATGATCACAAACTGATCTAGGTAAGTACAGAACACCCCGTTCATGAGACTCATGAACATTGTAGGGGCGTTCTTCAAGCTGAAGGGTACCACAGTGAACTCATAGTTGCCATATCAAGTCCGAAAGGTGGTCTTATGGATGTACACCTCTGTGATGCACAACTGATGATAATCAAACTTCAAGTCTATCTTAGAGAACACTCTGGCCCCCTGCATCTGATCAAAAAGGTCATCAATCCTAGGCAGAGGATAACGGTTCTTCACCGTCACCTTACTAAGCTGCCTATAGTCCATGCACAAATGAAGAGACCCATCCTTCTTCTTCACAAAGATGACCAATGCGCCCCAAGGTGAAATGCTAGGTCATATCTGCCCCTTCTCAAGCAACTCCTCTAACTGCAACTTGAGCTTTGTGAGCTCATGTGTGGTTATCATGTAGGGTGCATGAGACATTGGCTCAGCACCCAACACTAGATCAATGTGGAAGTTGACCTCTTTGTGTGGAGGCATACCTGGTAACTCTGGTGGAAAGACATCAGCAAACTCCCTCATCACCTAATGACGCCTCTGGCTCATCCTCTGATCTGTCACTAACAGTGATGGCAAACAACTGACATCCCTTCCGCATGCAGCGCTTAAGGTGTTTAGTGGATATCATACAAACTATCTTGGGCTTCTAAATGCCCACTACCTCGACTGACATGCCATGATCATCTAAACAGCTAATCACCTTTTGGCGACAATCTAGCTTGGCTCTATGAGCTACAAGCCAATCCATGCCTAAAACTACACCATAGGATCCTAAAGGCATAACCATAAGGTTGCATAATGCAGTGAAGGCCCCTAAAGATAACTTGCAATTCTAAACCAAAGCATCTACTAACATCTTGGCCCCAGTGGCCAACTCAACCTCCCACCTATCGCCCTACCTAGAGGCCACCACCCTGCAATGCTCCACTAACAATGGAGATATAAATGAATTAGTAGCGCCAGAGTCAAATAAAATAGCAATGGGGACATCCCTAATCATACATGATGTCTCAATCACTAAGGCCTAGAAGTCAGCCTGACGATTACCAACCGCTGCAAACATACAGTGGGATCTACCCACATCACCAACTGTCTACTCTGAACCTTTTGTATGAGGTTGTACCCCTGTTGTAAAACCCTGAGGGCACTCTCTAGCTAAATGTCCTGCCCCACCACAAACATAGCATGGGCCCCAAGCCTAAACCTGTCCAGTCTGTGTCCTACTACTCTACTGCTATGGAGTCTGACCCATGGACCCCTGAGAACCCCTATAAGACTGATGTGAGCTAGCAGGTCCCACAGGTGGTTCCTGCTGTCTCTGATCCCTACACGGGCCCTGCTACTGCCAACCACAATTTTGTCCCCCCTGTGCCCTTTGTTGGGGCCTGGACCTCTGCTAAAAATGCTGCTGCTCCTATGGAGGCCTAGGAGGTAAAGGTGCAGAACTAAACCCTCCTCTCTGAGGTGGTGGTGGTGGTGGTCTATGGAAATTTTGTTATTGCTACTAGCTACGATCCTAAAACTGAGGGAGTGAACTCTGACCTCATCGTAAATCTCCTCTGCTATGTATGCCTTCTCGGAAGCCTTACTCAAGGTCTAGGGGTCTGCCATGCGCACTGGCCCTAATATCCCTTGATTCAAACCTCTAATAAACTTGTGAACTAGAAGTTTTTCATCATGGAGATACTCCGTATAATGAGACGACTCTTTGAACCTACTCTCATACTATGCTACCGTAGAACCTCGCTGCTGTAAATCATGGAACTCATCAATATGACGCTACTTGTAATAGTCTAATAGATAACACGCATTAAAGTTCTTAATGAAAGTGTCCCATGAAAATGTATCCAAAGATAAGCTGTGCTTGAACTCCTTAGTGTGCCACCAAGTCATTGTTGTGTCTCTCAATAGGTGAACCGCCATGCATGCCTTCGTGTTTCCCTCATAAGGACGCAATGTAAAGCACCTGTCTAAACTGATAAGGCAAGCCTCTGCCTCGGCTCGCTCTGTGGTCCTTGCAAAGGTGGGTGGATTCATCCTAAGTAAATCTATGATGGGGTCCCCATGGTCTCTGTATCCTCTGATATGCTCATCCACACCATAACCATAAGGCCCATGATAAACCTACTCTACCCTCAGAGCCTCTTCTTGCCTCGCATGATGCGGAGGGCTCCTGCTACGGGATCTATAGGTTGAACCAACCTCCTCTGCTATCGTGTCAGGTATCTCAACATAAGGATCTACACATGGTGCCACTCATGGCTTGATGCAGGGCTCTACACGTGGCTCCACATGTGACTCAGCATGTGGCTCCTCATGTGGCTCCTCTCACAAATCAACGTGCTCGACACGTGGCTCGATACATGACTTTACTATGCCTGGTGGTAACCTATCTAACATTGCCTATAATGCTTGTAAGATCTGTGGCCATATATCAAGTGTGGGTGGTGCATGTGGTACCTATGGTGCCGGCGGTCCTTGACCCTTGGCTGTTGAATCGCTATGTACCTCAATGGACACAGTGCAACGTGAATGTGCTCACCTCGTTCTAGGTGGCATCCTACAAGAACAAGGTAGTCATGAATCAATCAAAAATGCAGAATAAGTAACGTACCCAAACAAGCCCAGTGTTTAAGCTTGGGTTCTGATACCAAATGTCATGCCCACATTTCCCATGCAGTCATGACATGCAACACATGTGTCATGTCCACATTTGTCATGTGGTCATAACACAAAATATCAAAAATTTTCCACGCATCCCTAGAAACCCCCTCGCATGCGTTAGTGTGCTCGATGGCAATATGCATAAGGCATAAACATGTCAATCAAATTCGGGGTAATGCGATCACAAGCGCAATCCCCTACGTGATGATAGTGACTAATGGGGTCAATGTGACGTGAAGAGCGTCATCATTAGGGTTATGTTCGATTGATCAAAACCCTAAGTTTTCCTAGATGAGTGAGAGGATTATGACATAAGTTGAAATCAAACCCTAAATCCTATAGCATTAAAATAATTAAATAACCACTTGCTCAAACAACTAGTTGCGGAAACATTAAAATTTTACTCTACACCAGGTAAAAATCGTTTAAGTAATTTAACCTGAAATCCTAGAAAATTATGGTAGCATAACGCCTCTCAGGCGTATATAGGAATCACAAGCCCTAAAAGTCCTCCTATTAAAAAAATATTTTCCTTATGGAAAAAGGAAAGCCCTAACCCTAAGGGTTTCCCATTTGTTTTCTTTTTTCTCATTTTTTTTGGTTTCTCATTCTCTTTTCCCTCTTGTGTTGCAGGTTGGAAGATAAGGAAGCCATGCATGGAGCTTCGAAGGTATACATGCAAGGTATATACTCATTTCAAAACCCTTTCTTTTTTTTAAAAAACATATATATATATATACACACTGGTATTTTTACTAGAGATCAAATATTTTTTTTATTTGCTACAATGCTGAGTATTCATCAGAGGTATATATATATATAATGTTTATCAAATCACATAGAAGGGTCGACAGCCATGTCCAGTGAAGTGGCAGATCTCAAGAATGCGTAGGCTGTGTAATACCCAACCCCATTGTTTTGTTTAACACAGGTGATTGAATTGATTTACACAGCTATGTTAGACAAGCTCAAATGGTCCCCAGACCCTAGGGGTACAACCCAGGGCCACTTTTAACCCATTTTGAGCACCATAGAGAGAGTAAAATCACATGAAAAGGGGTCACAAAAATAAAAACTCAAAAAAATGAAATCAATTAAACATTACACCTTTACAACACCAAATACAATCAATTGAAAAAGGGTAGACCTATCCCAAACGACACTACACATCAACATTACGAAATTTCATCATACATAACACAATTGATCTTGGTTCCTCTTGGAACCAGATCAACTTAACATGGGAATTCACAAAATGTGTGGGATCATCTCCAATTATCCGTGGCTTAGTTAGAACACCTGCGCACTTAAATAAAAGATTAATCCAACATGTATATCATAGACGAAGCAAAGTAAACATACACTCACACCATCACATAATCATATAAAACAATCATAAAATCTCATCATAATTAGATTCATAATTTTGCATTACTATAATCCATCTCAAGATAAAATTGCATAATAAATCCATGACATAATCTCACAACTCATATCACAATAACATCATAATGTAAATCACATGTCAAATCATCATTAGTGAATCAAAATCAAATCTAACAAACTAACAATGCTAACCAAAATAAAAGCATAAAGTCTAATAATCCTGCATATCAGGATCAACAGTCCCCAAAAGTCTCAAATGTGTCTCCAATAGTAATATGAAATGATCAAAATAAGGGAGTGAAAAGGTAGGCCTCACATAAATCAACTCTAATGGCTTTGAAGAAGAGTACTCCTTTCTTTTAAAACTTGTCTTTGTCTGAGCAAGTAGGGTTCCCATTTGACATTCCTTGCATATAGTGTTTGTAGGCTTGATTATCTTAGGCATATCTCTCACTACATGAGCAGAGCTGATTCTTACCATATCATCAAAGTTGTTGTGTCCCATTCTTTTGTGCCACAACAAACACTCACTGGATTGAGTCAATAGAAATGTTCTTCCATTTGCCTCTTTCAAGTGATAAATATCACCACATGTTTTGATACCTTCTGCAACTAGCTTTCCAGATCCTGCCTTCCTGGTTTCAAAACCATTGGCATGAAAACTAAGATTGTAACATTTCCTACACATCTAACTAACACTGAGAAGACTATGTTGTAATCCTTTGACATAGAGAACATCCTCAGTCCTATTCTTTCCATCAATAATTATGACACCTTTTCCACATATTTGAGCTGACTCATCACCTCCAAACTTTAAAGCTCCACCATCCCACTTCTCAAGGTTGATAAACTTCTCTTTGTCACCATTCATATGATTTGAACAACTACTATTAATAACCCAATCTTTGCTTTCTTCTTTTTCATGGAAGGCAGTCCATACAACTATTGATATTTCATTGTTTTGGACTATTTGCAAGGTATCAGTTTTTCCACATTTTTCAACATCATCCTTTTTGTCACCAACACTCATGGCCAAGAAAAGTATTTCATCATTTGAATCATCATGATCCTCATCTTCTAAAGAAAAACTATCTTCTATGGAAAACAAACTCCTTTTGAATTTACTATTTTTGTTGCTTCTCCTAGCTTCTTTAAGGCATTTAGAAGAAAAGTGACCAACCTTTCCACAATTGAAACATTTAAATGGTAACTTACCTTTATATTTTCCAGAGCCTTTCTTCAGTGTTCATACAAAATTTTCTTTAGCATCATTAGGGATTTCATCTTCATCATCAGTTTCTTCTTTTGCATTTTTACTGACTTTGAAAGCAACTTCTTTCTTTGGAACATCATTGTCAAGCTGTCTCATTTTAAAAGCAGTAAGGGTACCAAACAATTGGTCTAAAGTGTATGTATCCATGTATGCAGTCTCCTCAATAGCATATACCTTAGGACTATAAGATTTGGGAAGAGATCTCAAAACCTTTTTCACAACCTCATCTTCTTTTACTTCTCCACCAAGGCCTGTGATACCATTGACCAATTCATTCACCTGGAGCATGAAACCAACAATGTTTTCATCCTCTAACATATTTAGGGTTTCAAGTCTATTTTGAATATATACATCTTAGATTTCTTTACTTTCTTATCTCCTTCCTAAATAGTTTCAAGTTTATTCCAAACTTCTTAAGCAGAGCTACAACCCATCACCTTTGAAAGTTTTGAATCAGTTAATCCACTCATGATAGAAAAATTTTCCTTGGCATTATTATCATACTTCCTGATTTTATCTGCATTTGTGGGAATAGTAGTAGGGACAGTGTAACCTTTCTTGACAGAATCCCAAACACCACATCCTAGTGAATTGATGTAGCCTTCCATCCTTACCTTCCAAAAAGCATAATTTGTTCCATCAAACCTAGGTATCTTGTTGGATCCACCTTGTGCCATCCCATATCTTCCTCAAGTGGTTAAGCTTCCCTCAGAGGACCCTAGCTCTGATACCAATTGTTAGAAACAAAAGAATACTAAGAGGGGGGGTGAATCAATATTCAAACAATTTCTAATTTTAATAACTTCAACTTATTCAGAGCATATTAAACCTTAAGCATCACAATATCAACATGAAAGAATAACACAATGCACATCAACACATAACACCAGATTTACATGGAAAACCCTAGAAGGGAAAAACAATGGTGAGGATTAACTCACAATATGTGAATCTCAAATAATAACTTTGTTTTAGGAGCTTTAACCCAAGGAAGCTGCTACTCCATAAGTAACTTTGATTTAGGGTCACTCGCAAGGAAGCTTCTACTTCCTGATGACTTTGTTTTAGGGTCACTCCCAAGGAAGCATCTACTCCCTAAAATGAGAACACACTTACAAAAGATTATAGTATAATAGTCTTTTCTTACTGTCTAAAAACTGACATTGAAGCTCACACCTTTGATGATTGCACTTCTGTCTCTTCACACCTTCTTATGAAGATCTAATCAATCAAGCACACTCTATACTTGATCATTTTCACAAATATGTCTTTAAGATGAATCCAGACAACATCAACAAATTTTGGTCTTTCTCCTTCAGTCATTCACCAATAATGCATTCAATCTACCTTTTATTTGCTTGCGAGCTTTTTCAATCCCATTGTAGTCACAAGTTTCTCCTCACTCACATTGAGTCACTATTCATACATGATATTACATTGATTACATAGCTTCTCAGCTAGGTACAATATGAAAAACACATTTACAAGTTAGCCATACATCACACAATATGAAATTTGTAGAAGATAGGTCTTAAGTGAAGCCACACGTTACACCTGCAGAAGATTCAAGCCTTACGGACCCCAACTCTTGCTTAACAGGGTCCAAAATATCCTTCATAGCTTCAATCATCAAGGAATTACATCCACACACTCCGCTCATTTGAAAATAGGACAATTTTAAGGAAAACTCATGAAGACTTGAAGAATAATGGCCACATCAAATTGAAAACCTTGTGTAGTACTAGAAACAAGAAAGATCTTTGTGAAACTTTTCTAGATGAGTCTACATGAATCATACAACATACCCAAACATTCCTTTGCCACCGCACATCAAAGAATTATGCCACATAGATTCAAACATTTACTGTGAAAACACTCTGTCATCCAGAACACACTGCAACATGCTGTCAATTGAAAAACTAAGCTGCAGACCATCAAGAAGCTTGAAACTAAAAATAGGCATGCAATGCACATCTAAGAACATATCCACAAAATTGCAAGGGAAATCATGCACTTCTAGAGGAATGTGGAGCATTCCAGTAGGTCTTCATTACTACTTCATTCTACCAGAGCACATACTAGTGTTTTGTCATACATAAATTTCATAGCGGAGGGAAATATGATCTAAAACTTTAGAAATAAAATCTTCATTTCCCTCTTGACACAATTCTAGAACTGCATAGCCAAATCTATAACTGTGGATGAATGCGGAGCATTCCATCACCCTGCTAAGAACACCTTCATAGAACCAGTGCTATCTTCAAGCTGTCAGCAGAAGAACATCCTTTCGGTGATCACAAAATCATTAAACTTGGAACATACATAGAATGATACTGTATGAAGCTATACATTCCAAACTGTAAAACCTCAATATCAAAATGATAAAAATGTGGAGCAATCTTTTAGACAGTCTTCAAAGAGTAGTCACCCTATAACAAAGACTATCACCAACTTCTAGAGGCCAAGTCTTCTTTGTATCACCACATACAACTCAGGATCAGCAGGATAGATCATACAACATGCTTCAAGCCACCAGGGATACTTCCTCAACATCATCAACACAATTGATTCTCTTAGTGCTTCTAACTCCCATTGCTCCAATCTCAACTCTGATTTGATCAAGAATTTAGCTTTTATGACCTCCAACCATGAGCTTTCTCTTTCTTAGGAACATGACATCCAACCATGAGCTTTCTCTTCTTTCATGATAGTGTTGATATCAATGACAATTTTCAAGACAACCTCAACAATCTCTCTCATTCTTATGACATTGTTGACATCAATATGTGGTATGTTGACATCAATATATGCCATGTTCACATCAATGACAACACATATGGCCGACACTCATATTATCATTTGACATTTAGCTAGGGTTTGATTTTCATATTCTTATACTTTTTGGATTTAGGTTGGAGTATACATTGTGATATATCTTTTAACCCATGATCTCACCTTAGGGCATTTTATATTATGATTGCTCTTATATCTTACTCCTTGGAAGATATTCATGCATACATTTTAGATTTTGATAGATTCCTACCTTTACTTACACAAAATCCCTCTATCCTTGCCATGCTTTAGGAACATTTTATAAGGATAAGGATGTGTTTCCTATGGAAGATTTGTTCTATCACGTTTCATCTTTCCCATCCCTCATCTAGTTGATTAGGGTAAGATTTATGTTATTAGAAATACATTTAGTTCCCTTTTCCATACATGTTATGATGATTCTATGCCTTGTAACAATGATGAGCATATACTAAGAAAGGATCTATCAAGTATCTCATCTTTTCATGACATTTATATAACATGTGATATATATCTTCTACATGTCATATTTTCCCTATGTCTGTAGATTTATATACTTCACATGATTTATCTTCTTTTATACATGATGATAAGTATAGTGATGATCATTTTCCTACATCTAATGTGAATATTATGGATGATTATGATTTCTCATCTGCACCCATCTATGATGACTATCCTAGTGATGAACGTTATGTTGATAACCTAATATGTAAAAGAAGTCCCAATAGGGGTCACTAAACTTGTTTAAGGTAGTCCAATAGTAGTAGATGTTGTCAGGGTCACATTCTGCCCCATCTTTAGGAAAAAGAGAGGAGAAAGTCCAACATCTTGAGAGTCAGAGCCATAAAAAATATCAACTATGAAGTGGTCGGGGAGGGTGTTCCTCCACCATGTAGATGCTCCAAGCTTCTTGCAATGAGAACAGGGGAAATTAGAAGCAAGGTGCCTAGTAGTTAAGCATCACCTATAGTGAAAGGTGAGACCCTCATAATTGAGCATTTGAGTCAAAGGCCTATCCTCCACCATCAAAAAATCCCTAGGAAGAGCCTTGGAGGTGTCGATGTCCAAAAAAATATGGGCATAGGTAGTGTGTCCAATATCAAAAGTAACTAAATCAAACTTTAGGAATTGACCAATAGAATTGCTAGTAACTCTTCAAAATAGGAGTCCTCCTAGAAGTGGAGACAAAGCCTAGGTAATATGACCCAAACTAGCATGATATGGAGGGACTTTGTAAGAGGATTGAAAGAAGGAAACTACAACTTAAGCAAGAGAGAGTGCTTGCCCCATAGCCATAACCTACCATCACATATCAACTCCCTATCAGTATGGGAAATGAAACAATAAAAAAACCCCTTGAACATAGGTAAGCTCAATTTTTCCATTTGTGAGAGGCCTCCAAGACTTTGAAACCTACTCATGTAGGTTAGGAAGAGAAGGCCATAAGAGATTGAATCTACATATCAAGGCCCAATAAGAGTAATGGTATACATTATCGATTACATCCTGTCCACAAAGCATGATAGGGGAGGACTAAGAACATGCTAGGGGTCAAGGTTTACCTAGTAGAGGAGAGTGAAAAGTTCTTCTCGAACCATCCATAGTCACAATTGATATAGGCCTACCATTCTACACCATCTCACCCCCAAGAACCAAAGATGCATGAGCTAGAGAGGTCATAGTTTTAGGCACAAAAGAAGGGATGCCATCGCTATTGTGGAAGTAGGAGATTCCCCAACAATAGAAACATTACCTAAAGCATTGTGATAGCCCATGAATAAACCACTGATATTGGTGGAAAATTAGTGTTTGAGTGTAGCTCAGGTATGGTTTCTAAGGCAAGCGAGAAAGACATCAATTTTAAATCTAGAGTGAGTGGTTTCTGAGGCAATTAAATTTCAGTAGGAGGTATGTTAACAATTGATACAACTAGTTTTAAATCTAGATTGAGTTGTTCTTTAAATTCCCCAACTAAAATTGTGAGCAAGATGAGAGAAATGATGTAAGTAAAGAATGATTCAATAAAATTATATGATCAACAATTTAAAAGTGTGGTTAGGAAGTTAAAGGAACCACTAATGAAAAATCAGAGAATTGAGTGGTTTCTATTAGGACTAAGACCACATATCAAGGTTGTAGTAGATGCACCAAGAGAATGTTCAACATGTATAAGGAAGCGATAGATTTAGCTACCAAAATGAAATCCCAATACTAGAGGACAGAAAATGATTCCTAAGGAAATGAAGAAATTAAAAAACTGAAATTAAAATTGGAAAAAATATAATTAAAACTATGGCAAAGGGTGAGAAGAGTGACTTATCCTTTATTTAGAAGGACCAATATCTAGTGTACCCACTATGACTTCTCCTTTATCTATAGGATTTGAAAAGGTCATTGAAAGATTAATAAGTTTCTACTATGGTATATGTCGACAATGGGATATGCATGAAACAAATGATTGCCCCATGTTACATGAAGTAGATAGTTACAATCCAATGGTTAGAGGATTGAATAGAGAGGAATCCTCCATAGATAGAGGCATGGCTAGGGCACAAGGACTGATCACAAGTGCATTGAATGGATATACAAAACATGTTCACTAGGAACCACAATGGAGGAGAAACTAAAGACAAGTCAATAATGTAAACCATGTGGTACCACAAATATAAAATGAGGAACCTTCCACAAGATACAATAGTGATTATTGTAAAGGATATGGAAGAGGAGGATACCATAACAATAATAGAGGTGGTCATGGAAGAGGAAGAAATTAAAGATCAACCTAATGTTACTATAATAAACTAGGAAATTAAGCCAACAAATGTAGGAGTACAAAGAAAGAAGAGTCAAATTGTGAGCTTTGCAGTGATGATATACACAATGCATTCAGTTGTCCAAAATCTTTTTGTTTTTAAGAGAATGGACCAATTCTAGGAACAAAAAATGAATAAAATTATATCAGCTCCACATGCATCATGTGATTCTAGGGTGTTAATGAAAATACCAAAGAAAGAAGGACAAGGTATAGAATATGAAAGAAAGTCAACATAGAACTCAAATATGAGGTAGGGGTGTTGGCATTGTTTTTGTCATTGATGTCAAATTGTCATTGATCTCAAAGGCTGGTATTGTTGTCAAAGGGCCTACTGAATGGTAAGTTGATGCCAAAGGCCTAATACAATCACTGCACCTTGTATCATTAGAATTGCTCAATGGATTGATTTCTCAATGGATGATGGAGTGATGGAGAAGTTGTTCTCTGTTTGGAGATGTTTGGAGATGTTTGGAGAAGTAACAGTGTTTGTTGTTTGTTTATATTAGGAGGAACAATTTATGTATCATACATGCACTCAATTTGCACAGTGGTTCAATAATAGTCTGTATCTATATGAATCAATTTTTGGGGAGATACTTATGTATGTTTATGCTCTGACATAGCATTCCAACTTCATAGGTATGTTTTGTCATTGATGTCAGTGGGTCAATAGTATTTAGATCTTTATATTCTTGTGTATTGCTCTTACAACATTAGGATTTTGTTTATTCCCCTACAAGGTAATTAGATATCTAACTCATTTATCTAGGGGTCCTTGTCTCAAGAGAAAAATGGATGTTTATATCTTACCAACATTATATCTTATCACGCAGCCAATTCTCTGCAATAGAGATTGCTTGCAATGATTAAAGTTAACAATACTAGTCAAGGATCTATGGTGGTACATTAAGGTTGCTTCTATAAACATAAGGGTTATCTTGGAGTCATTCTTTGCATGTGTATGGTTGTTTCAAGAGAAAAGTTTTCGATTTCTTTAAGACCAAAGGAGTTTCTATGTTATATCTCATTGGTTTATCCTCTGTGGCAGAGGTTGTTTGTAAATAAGAAGGATCATGTTTTATTATGGCATATTAGGGGTTGTTTTTGAAGACCTAATTTATAAAGTCCTAAAACCCTAGGACTACCTAAAACCCTAAACCTAAAAGAAATATTGAAATGGTGACAAGTTCACTTTATATTCTAATTTGAAGGTGACTTATTCTAACTGGTCACCTATGACATAAGAAACAACTTAAGTCATCCTTTCTTGTGGAATGACCAGCCCCTCACCCTAGTGGTGACCGGTGCCTCCCATCCTAATGAAGGTTCATTTGAAGACAAGGTAGGAAGACTATTATCAATGGTGCACATTTAATCTTTCAGTGGCACGAAACAAGATATCAATGGTCAATGTTCAAATCCATAATGACCATCCCCTGATGAATGAAGTTTGACAGGTTGTGACTTGTATTATCCAATTGCAAGCAGTTTTGAACAATTTTGCTAACTGCTTTGCTAACTAATGGCCTGGGAGTTAGAAAGAGAGTTATCATCTAGTATTCCCATGAATTAGGAGGTTAGATGAAGATTTAAATCAAGTACTATTTTTGTTCAGAGTTGCTGATAATTTTTTTAGAATCATTCATGAAATCGTATTGAAAAAGAAGAGGGAATGATTGATGTATTGCATTTAGAATGAAGTGGATTAACTCAACAAAGTAATGAGTGAGTGCATATTTGTTGTTGAATTCATATAAGTGTTTTGATGCATGTGAAAACAATGTTCATTCTTTTGTGTAGTTGCTAATAGAGTTTTGAAGAAATACTATTTGTATAAGTGAGTGAAGAAAAGGGGAGCCTTGTTATGTATGTAGACAGAGTAAAGAAAGTAGAGTGTTGTGTAAGTAGCTATGTTTGTAGAGTTTGTATCTGGTGTTGGGATGATAGTTAATCATGTACCATTTTTTTGTATGGGGTTGCTGATGAATCTATGAAGAGAGTTGAAGGGTTCTTTGAATATCTTCACATAGAGGTGATTGAGTGAGAGTTATAGAATCCATCTATAACCTATGATGTCAATTTAAATAGAGTAGTACTTTGTATTTTCAATCTATTTGGATTGGAGTTGGTGCTCCTAAACTTGCAAGGATTTGGTGCTCCTAGGGTTGGTGCCCTGAATTGTAATCAGTGAAATTTTATGTGCTAGTGGGCTTGCATTGTATTGGTGATCAGATATTTTGTGAGGATGGATTTGGACAGTGGATCCAAGCAACATTTCTCTCGTGGTTTTTCCCATCTAGGGTTTTCCACGTACATACTTGTGTTATGGTTTATTTTGTATGGTCTTATTGTTCTTTAAGTGCCTTGGAATGTTTTGAATTAATTGCTTTTGATTATTGAGTGACCTAGTTTTATTGTACCACTAATTCACCCCCCTCTTACTGGTCTAGAGTATTCCAACAATTAGTATTAGAGCTGTAGGTTCCTTGCAAAAGTTTAAAAACTTGGGTTGATCTTGGTAGTGGAATACTATGGCAAAAAGAAAAGGAAAAATGGGAAGAAGTACTAAGCAAAATGTTGGTCAACAAGCACCAATCAAATCAAATGATAAATTGGGGCACAAAACACAATTGTCAAATAACATAAGAAGTGATGTATTTGAAAGAGAGGACAACCTTGTGGTTGAGAATATTCATAAAGAAAGAAGGCATTCATATGAAGAAGAAGAGGTCAAAACTAATCTAGAGGATGATGAAGAAGTAGATATTGAAGAACTCTATTATGCTTTCAATGTGGTTGAAAAACTTCAAACAAAAAACTCAAGACTAAAGTTGCCACTTCAAGAAGAAAAGGAATCCAAGGACAAAGCACTTTCAGCTCTTGAAGAAGTAGAAAAACTAATCATGGATTTAAAGGTACAAGTTGAAGAAGCTAAGAAAATAGAAGGAGAAGTAATAAATTAGTTCAAGGAAAAAGAGGTAGATTGTGAAAGGTATGAGTCAAAGATTGTTTCCTTGAGAAAAGAACTAGAAGAGACATCATCCAAGTTGAACAAGAATCTTCAATTTGAAAAGAGCACTAAATTTTTAGATGAGATATTAGATAAGTAGAGATCACCTTTCAATAAGACAGGACTTGGTTATAAAAAAGATTCTTATAAGGCACAAAAGAGTTCAAATGAAGCTCCCATAAAAAGTGAAAGAAGCAAGAAGAGGGAAGATCATGTTCCACAAAAGAAAATAACTCCTCCACAATCCAACAAGAACAAATTTAGAAGATATTTCCATCTAGGACAACATCAAATGACCAGGTTTAAAAATTCTTTTCATGATTATTTCTATTCTTGTCATAAATTTGGTCATAGAGAAATAGATTGTTGGATGCATGCAAGAAAATTTTATTGGAATAAGAATTCTTAAGAGTTGTCAAATAGAAGATGTAATATCTTATGTTATAAATGCAAACATCTTGGTCACATTGCAAGAGATTGTAGCATTCAAGTAAGAAAAGATGTTTTTGGATTTTCAAGAAACTATGATTCTTTGGTCATATGTTATAAATGTAATAACCTTGGGCATAGAGCATGGTCTTGTAGAAGTAGTTTGATGAGATCATCTAGACATAACAAATAGACAAATACTCTGACCAAGCAGAAGAAAGATACTATGAAAGTTTGGAGAATAAAACAAAAACAAGAGAAGGGAGAACCTATGCTTGTGCATAATGCACAAGAGGCATCACAAATTGTATAAGAAGTAGCATAAGTTTAGGAGGAGATGATCATTGACTAATTTTTCAGCCCTATGGAGAAGACAAAGAGGTTGTGTCTTAGCAGTGACAGTGAGAGACAACAAATAGTGGTCTAACTAATACAGTAATAAAGACATTGTCAAAGAAAATAGTGTGGAGACCTCAACTAAATAATGAGCAAGAGTAAATCACTTCAAGTGCATCCAGTTTAGAATGTATAAGTATTGTTTGAATGTCAAGGATGAGTATGAAACAATCACCTAATAAGAGCCTAAGTGGCAGTGTTTCAACTAGAGCAGTGAAAGATCCTTGTAGACAGTGGAAACTTGAAGAGGTCTTAACACTCAAGCAACTAATAAACGCTAGGGGTCTGAGATAGTGATGACCAAGGCATTGGAAGAAACATTCTGTAGTATGATCCAAGAAATGCAAAGAATAGTCTTGACAAAGGTCAACAGTTAGTAGAGATAGGTTTTTAAGGGACATATTGCATACATGAGAAGTGAAGTATAAATCTATAAGAGAGATGACAATGAACCTTGTATTTTGGTTTTACATCTTAAAGTTATCATGAATATTGGAATCATGGTGAAAATCTGTCTGAGGTATCCTATAAGAGTTTTGTCAGAGATCTGCTAAGGATTGTAGGTTTACATGTGCAACTAAAGTATGTGAAGACATTAAAGAGAGATCTTTTGGTCTTTGTTATGTTTCAAATTTCTGGGTACACATTGTTACGGTGAGTTTCAATCTAAAGTATGTTTTCCATTTTCTGTTAGAGATCTGCATATCATATATTCTAAAGTCAACCTAGTAAAATATCTTTGAACATGAGAAGAACCAATCAATTTGTACCAAGTCTGCCTGTCTACATATTCATCTTTAGTTTCATCAAGAAATTTTGCGTGTCATTAAGTTGTCAAAGGAGATTATGAAGGTACTAATTTATAAAGGTTAAGATGGACAGAGGTTCACTATGAATGCAAAGTTTGTTTAAAGAGGTCTGTTCTTATATAGAAGTCTATACAATGATTTAGAGAACTTGTACAATGGTAAGAAAACATATACAGATATGAGAGAGTGTTGCAAGGTTATTTTGTGAAACCCTAAGGCTTTAAGTTGGTAGAAGATCTGGAAAAAGGTTCTTTATAGGCATAAATGTATGAACACCAATGATTGATGGTTCAAAAGGAGAAGAGATCATGTTTTATTAAAGCTTCAAATTATTCAAAGTCTACATTGTCCATTCAGGGTAGGATGAGGATATAATGGTACTCAAAATATGTATAGAGTGTTGCAGACTCTACCAACTATTTAAGAGTTCCATAAATGTCTTGTTGAAACTTTTAATACAATATAAAGATAAAGATATGCTGAAGGATCTATGATTTGTCTTCATACAATGCACAAGTAAGGGAGTAAAGAAAATGATTTGGAATATCAGTCATGATCTTTGATTGTTGATCTCTGATTTTGTATCACTGGTTGTTGAGGTCTCTGATTTGTATCAGACATTGTTTGTATTAGTCAAAACAATGTTTATTTTATTTGGAATAGTGTATCAGTGTTTGTTTGATTTGGAACAGTGGAATGGAGTAGTGCATTGGATGTTGCAGTGTTTAATTGACACTATTCCTTGCAGGTGTAAGTGCATTGGATGTTGCAGTGTTTGATTGACATTGTTCATTCACTAGTAGAATTTTGGCAAATAAATGACTAGGTGACTAAAACTTTTAGTCATGACAACTAAAAATGATTAAATTCTAGTCATGTTTTGCAACACATCTATAAATGACTAATTTGATGGTGGGTAAAAAAACACAGCTATAAATGACTAAATATTTAGTCACACAAGTGAAAATTAGAAAGAGAGGGAAATTAAAATAATATTTTGAATTGGAAAGAGGGAAATTTAGAAAGGGAAATTTTTCCACAAAAAACAATTCAAACAAAATAAACCTGACTACCTCTACGCTCAAGACATTGTTCATGCATTGGACGTACTGTACAGGGGTTGAATTCGCACTCAAAAATAGGTAAGGCTCATTGATGTCCCTCTTTTTACATTGATGAATTGGAACACAATCGCTTGAAGATGTTAATTTTATTGTATTTTGTTAAATTCTGTATTGGGCAGACCCATTTCAGGGGGATTTCTCAGAAGTGATAGAAGAGTTTTTGGAGAAGGGCATGGCCAGATGCATTGCATTCAATCACTGAGGAACCTTACTAGCAGGTCTGGTATTCATGCATTTTTTAAACTATAATTTTTTGTTGTGTTTGGTACTCTGTTTTAGTTATGCCCTTTTGCCAGATGCTGTAAATATAGACACCGAAATCTAACTCAATTTATTCACTGTTAATACTCAAACAATACCCCACTCTTATTAGGGATCAGGGTTTCACCTAATTGTAGAAGAACTGCCTCAACCTTGTGAACCTTTTTAAAAGAAAACAAGAAATAATCTTATATTGCTTAATACCCATTTTAGTTTCTACCAGCCCTATCGCAGTTTAGTCCCTTGAATAGTCATTATTGTGTTGAAGTATTGGTTATTAATACTAGTGTTGGTGTGTTGTGAAGAGTATTCAATATGCTCTATTGTTAAAATGAGGTTTGATTTTTCTTAATTGGGGTCATCTTAGGTGGTTTAACTTGGCTTAAAATTTCCAAGTCATGAGCTTGCAGATCAATCTAGGGTTTTTAACTTTTTTTTGTGATATGGAAGTCACCCTTTCAGATGTTTCTCTCCCTGATGATCATCTAACTAAAATGTCCTTTTAGCATGATGATTATTACTTTTTTAAAATAGAAAGTTCATAGTTTATAATACTAAGAAATCATCAATCTTTTTTCCATTTCTATGATTTGAAAGCAAATAACAAGCACTCAAGAAAGCATAAAAAATAACAAAGTCAATTAATATGGTAGCCTAAAATAAGCCTCAAACAATACAAGGAAACAAGGATTACAACCTAGTTTGAATTCTTTCCCAAAATTTTGAATCAAGAGTAAACCACTAATGATAAGAAACAATAATAGGAAACATGGTTTACAACCTGGTCCTCATAAATTGTTGACACAAAGCAACCTAAAGAAAAAAGAAACTAAAAGACAACATTTTAAAATAATTAGAGCTCTATAATTGTTTAATTATGATTAAGTACGTGTACATGCTAAGCCTTCTCTATACGACTCACAGTATTGGCATGCCCAATGTGTTGATGATTACCACCACCATGAGGATGCTCAACAGGATCCATTGCCACACCATGAACCTAAGGCCAACAGTTTCTTTTGACCCTATATTTGTGATATGCATTGCCATCTTTGAGCATTGGCTTTTCTATCCTTCCACCACCAGTAACCTGACCAATCATGGCTTTGCAACTAATTGGCACAATCTTCTCAGCTCTAGATGGAAGCTTTACCCTGTAAATTGAAACCAATTTCCAAGACTCGTCAAACAAGGCTATTAAAAATCTGCAAAATCAAAAATTATACAAATCTAAACATTAAGAGAGAACTTAGATAATTGTTCCAAAATTATTTCCACTACCTTTGGAATAATTGCATTTATCAGCTCACTATAACCTTGGAAAAAAAATTAAGCATAGAAATATGCCATAAGTCTCCACAAGGTGTACATCTAGAACTTAAAATAGTTTGAAAATAATCTGGAAAAAGCCACCATCCATAGGACATCACAACAGATGCATCACATGTTTGTTGCTAGCCAAAAAGCAATATGATAAACAAAAATGATAATGAGTCAAGAGGGACATCAAGAAGTAGTACATTCAAATTAAATTTCAACTAGCTATTAAACGAGCACAACCCACTTTGACTTGTCATAAGTTCAAAATACTAGAACAGGTACATTTTTATGTCTGTAAAGGTGACAACAATCCAACAATGGATCAAACATTTCAGATTGAAATGCAATAGAAATGCATTGCAAATGACAACAATCAAATTTGAAATTACTTAGCTCATAAAAGAATAGTCAAGAAAAAGGTAGAAAAAATGTTCTTTGATTTGATCAGGCCAATGAGAAATATTATCTCAAAAATTCAACTATATCACCATGTCTTTGGCAATTTCATTACCAATACCTTGGCCAACATTATTACACAAATGAAGAGTATTATGGCAAAAATAAAAACTGATTTGAGGCTTCACTAAGATAGATTGACAAAGAGAAATGATATATCTTACTAAAACATGCATATGACCCCGGAGATGGGATAATACCAAAAGCTAAAATAGATCATACATCTAGACACAATCCACAAAATGCTATTAATGGTGATATCATCTAGGATACCAATAGACATTGAAAAATGAGATTAGTAGTGATTGTCTACTATTTTGACTTATTTTAACAAATGAGTTTCCAATGTGAAGTGTCAACCAAGGATTTTATTACCATTCTATTAACTATCATTTTCTAAGTCATGACTATCAATTTTGAACAAATGAGGCCTTCCAATGCTTTGGCTTTGGGGGCTCATGATTTTATCGATTACCTATGATGGAGTTGCCTTCCTTGTCTACTTTTATGACTCTGAGGAAGACACAGAATCAGCAATAGAAACAAGATAGGATGGCAACTATTGGAGCCAATGGGCCATAGATGCAAATTTAAAGTGAATGTCTAAGCATGGTTAATGATCTTTTATTTTGTTGCTTCTAATTATATTTGCTCAGTTGTCAAGGGGGTGTAAGTCATGGCATAGCTCTGTATCTCTTTATTTCCTTAAGGTAGATCCTCATATGATTCTTATCTTGGTAGTAGGGGTATCTCAACACCAAAAATTATTTAGGATCCCACTCCTTCATGAAATGTAATGACTACAAACTACTATCCTTGACTTATCTCTACCATAAAGACAACTCTATGGAACATGTAGAGGGTGTAAGTCATGGCTTGGCTGTGTCTAAGAAATTTCATAGTTTGTTCATCTCCATTTCAGAAATATTGTTTCAAAAATTTAACTATATCACCATGACTTGTTCCCTGCCGTAGTACAGCAAACTATTTCTTTGACCATCACGAGACTGCGGTATACTAAACATCACTTGAAGCCTTTCACCGCACTACTGCACTCCTTCAATGAAATTGTTGTGGGGCTGCAATATTCAACACTTAAATAACTTAAACTCCTTATACTGCCATACCACAAGCCTCACTTGAGGCCACCACGAGGACACAGTGTATTGTTTTCCTCTTCTCCCTATTATTGCCATATTGCAAGCCTCACTTGATGCCACCGCAGGGGCATGGTGTACTATTTTCCTCTGCTCCTTCTTACCACCATACTGCAAGCCTCACTTGAGGCCGTCATGGGGGCGCAGTGTACTATTTTCCTCTACTCTTTCTTATTGCATTACTACTGATTATTCTCTTGACTATCGTGGGACTGCGGTGAAGTATCATATGCCACTTAAATTTATACTGCCAATCCATCACTTCATTTTGAGACCGTTGCGGGGCTGCGGTAGTCGATCTCTACATCCTGCAATGCTGCAAGTGCAATCTCTTCATGTTGTGAGATAGTGATAACTACTCCCTTGTTATCCTTGGTTCTCACACACCTGCCAAGACCTTTTGAGTGACCTACAGGACTACGGTGAGAGACAAAAACACATCAATGGTCAAAAAAAAAATCTTTCACATGGACTTGGTATGGGGTGCTTATGAATGACTCCTGGAATAATTTTAAAAGAAATATGGATCCCTAAGATGGATTTATGGAAGGAAATTTGCATGGATTTATGGATTTATCAAATGTTCTTTTATCAAATGTACAAAGGTATCTTTATTGTAGGCTATTTTTCCTATATTATTTATTCTTTGTTTGAACTCCTTGATTTTATGGTTTTTTGTTAGAACCAGTTGTTGTGTCGTTACACAACATGCCCCATTTTGCTTTACAAAATAGGGACCCAACTTTTTGCTTCTACTTGTTTTCTGTTTTCTTGCTTTGGGTGGTTTGGCAAAAGTTAGTTAAGTATATTACCCTTACTTGTGCATGTGCTCTAAAGAATAGGTTAATTGTCAAAGTTAGGATTTTCTATCATAAACCTCATAATTGGAAAGAACATAAAATTCTAAACATGTTTGCTTTTTGGATCACCTTGATATTCATTGAGGGTAAAAGGTTATGCTAAGTCAAAGTTTGGTCAACCCAGATATTTCCCATAGGGTCATATTTCTAAATGTTAGTCATATTTGTTAAGTTGACCTCGACATAAGAAGATCACCCAATATCCATATGTTCCCCGATATGCAAACATCAAACTTAAGTCTGAGGGAGTATATGCCCGTCAAAACCTACATGCATATTTTCAGAGGGTCACATTTCTAAATATCGGTCATGTTACAAAATATCACCCTTCGTAAAATATGATGATGAAGTCATCCTAAACTAGTAACAAAGAAGACATATAAGAATGATGACATCATCATGATCTAGACCCGAGAGGGTCACATTATGAAATATCCTTGATCATAACCAATATGACCGTGACATCATTTTCTTGAACAATTTCAAAGGCTTATAAAATGCTGACATCACCCTCGCATTCTCTAACCGAGTGATATTTCCTAAATGATTAAAGGACTTGGATATTTTCAATATCCCTCATATTGACCTTGATGACCCGATATGCCTAGTTTCATAGTGACCAATCCAGTCATGCCACGTGGTAAATCCTTGGGTCATATGAATACAATATATAGTCATGATTTATTAACAAGGGTAATGTGACCTGATCTCACTCATTGGTCAAAGGTTGAGCATATCTTGGTGATCTCACCCTCATATGTCTAATGTCAGTCATATTTTCAAATGTCCCTGATCTTCACGAAGGTCACCCCTAGCATTAAATTCAAACCTAATAGTAGGTCGCGCCTTCAGATTTTAAATGTAAGTCCGCCACTTGTCAACATCCACAAATGTCATGTGTTGATCAATCGATTTAAACAAAAAATACTGGGCATGCCCTAATTTGTCGTATTGATTAGTTAAAAGGTTAATTACAAGGTTTATTCTACATTTACCCTATGTTTAAGCAAAAATTATAGAGCTCTGAAGCTCAAAGCATCATAGTCACCCGCAAATGGAATGGGACCTGCATCTAGATGGAATAGAATAGTAAATATAGCGCAGTCTCATTCATACTGTTATCACTCATACAAGTAAAAGAGGAAAGCGATTATCAGGTATGTAAATTTGAAACCCTCTCTTTTGTTGTTTACGGTAAAACATGAGGTCAAAATGGTTTTACTAAGTTAATTAGCAGGGTGATGTATGAAATGAGTTAGAATAATAGAATTGTTGCTATAGAATGTATGTGGTCCTTGAACCCTGCTGCATACAAACATGTTAGGGTAAGAAATGCATGGGTTTTATTGTAGGATTTAATGGAAATCAGAAAGAATAGGTCTGACACAGATTTCTTGAAGTCCATGTTCTTACAGCATGAGTGGGTAGGATTTAGATATGGAATGAACAATGACACACATTAGGGAAATACAAACCTGGATACATGGACGAGAAGATTAGATAATGGAAGTGGAAACCCTCTATTTCAAAGAATATATTCCTCAGAGATGTGGCACACTGGGGGATTTCCCTATGCCATGGAAGCTACTGAGTTAGTGGTTGAGTGTGCATGGAACTATAATCCAGAAACCAAAAAAGTAGAGAAGCATGGTAGAGTGTATGCATATTTCTCAATTAAAAGCATCACCTTTATATTTAATTTGCCTATAGGATCTAACGTGGTCTGATTGAGCCTAAGAAGATTGTTCAAGGAATACCGTAGTAATTAGAAAGAGGCCAGGAGGGTCATGTACCAGTGGAGATCCAAGAGCAGTACATACAAGGCCTCTACAAAATTGCCAGTATACCTATTTAGGTTTGATTTTGCTGAAGAATATTAGTACATGATGGTCATGCTTAGCAGAATGATAGGAAGACAACATGATGGAAACTTTGAAAATTAGATGTATGGAATTATCTGGATGGTGGAATATTCAGATGATAAGCCTCTTTGGGCTAAAATCATAAGTGATAGTTTAGATGAGGGAATGAGAAGGTTGGGTGGCAAGATGTGCATGTTTCATATGACTTCTTATGTCATGTATGCCTATGCCTTTAGAGGAACATTTAATGGGCTATAGACAGTAGGCATGGTTTGGAACAATCCTGGTGATGTAAACATTTGGGAACACTAGCCACAGTTTAACAGGAGGGAATCTCTCCAAAATTATAAGATAGTAAATGGCTCCTTTTTTTTATCTGGTCAGAACCATGGATGAAGATAGAACAA
This sequence comes from Cunninghamia lanceolata, assembly GCA_027924645.1. Classification (NCBI taxonomy): domain Eukaryota; kingdom Viridiplantae; phylum Streptophyta; class Pinopsida; order Cupressales; family Cupressaceae; genus Cunninghamia; species Cunninghamia lanceolata. Next base: position 8,097,719 of record BSBN01000394.1, read on the forward strand.
AAAGATTAAATATGGAAGCCCAAGCTATGATATACAAATATGGGGCTTGGTTTATCCAATTCCTTACATTTTCATACATGAGAATAGAAGGCTTTGAAGGGAAACTTCTCATGTTCCCTAGATACCCCAATGACAAGGTCATTCTGATGGAATTTGCTAGACAAATATTGCCCTCAGTAGAGGCTCACATTGAGAAGGGAAAGATTCCACCTATGTTGTTTCCAGTCTTCATTGGCTGGTATATATGCCCTGACAGACAAAGTATCAAGGATGAAATCAAAGGATTGAAGTTAATGCACTTGTAGCCGTTTTCAATAGCTTGGTCATATGACCCATATGGAAGGATGTAGGCATTACTGGGAAAGCAAATACATCAAAGGCACCTTGAGGATTACTAGGCTTATTGTGATGATGAAGTAGAGGTCAGGAGAAGGACTTATTAGAGGCTTACTCTCAATCAAATTCACACCTTTGATTGCATTTCAGTGCCTGTCCAGTTGCACAAGGATGATGGAAGGAGCATGTCCAGTGAATATGAGGAAAAGAAAGTGTACAATGAAACCATATCAGCTCCTGATTTGACTCAGCTTGAGGTGACTTCATTTGATCAAATAATGCAAAAGGTTATTCAACTGACCCAAAGTTGGGTAGATGTTGAAGTCAATAAGTTGAAAAGGAAGGGTGTAGTTCTTACTGTGAATAACAAGAAGAAAAGATAGGAATTGTCTTAGGAAGAATATGATGACTTCCTCATTGAGAAGAGGAAATCCAATGGAGAAAGGCAACCAACTGAAGAGGAAAAGTAGCAGGGTAAAAACAAGAAGGCAGCTCATGTACAAGGAGGAGTAATCATTAGGAAACTTCAACAAAGGGAGATGTGGCATCTACATCTGCAGCAACATCACCTCATACCCCTGCCAAACAAAAGAAGAAGGTCACAAAGCCTACCCATGTGATTATAGAGGAGGAGGAATAGTTGGATGAAGAACCTTTAGATGATAATTTGTTGATAACAAAGAAGAGGAAGAATGTGCAACAGACACCACCCCAAAAGAAATAGAAGACTACAATGAGAGGAAATGTGGATATTAATCCCATTTTATTGAGGAGTACGGGTGGTCATGGTATTATGAAGAACCTACAACATGAGGTTCCCATCCCATATATTATTCAATTTAAAACTGAGAAGGTAGAAGAGCTAAGAGAAGAGAGACATAGGGCAAGGAAAGAACCACCTCTTCCACTCAATGATACAATATATTTGTCAGGTGATGAGATAGTTAGAGATGTTGATGCTCAAAAGATGGATGCCCTAGTGGATAACACAAAGAAGACTCTTCATGGCACTACTAAGGTCCAAAAGGAAACTCATCAGGAGTAGGTTGGAATAGGGGAGATTGAAAAAGATTACCCCGAGGATGTAGCCCAACAGATAGGACTCACCAATTTGGTTGATCAGGTCACTAGCCCTGCAGTAATAAACTTAGCCTACCAGGGTGATGGGGATCGAAGCAGAGATAGTGATCCACCTTCGGAGCCTAAGAAAGTAGGAATCAGTGTGCATGAGGGGACTGATAAAGAAATGGTTGATAAGGATAAGGACCAGAATAATGCATCATCACTTGCTAAGGATGATAATCAAAAAGATAGTAACCCAAGATCATAAGAGAAAACAAATGAAAAATAATTGGGTAAGGTCCTAGGCCTTGAAGAAATAAATGCATTGAAAGGTGAGGAACAAAGTCTGCCACAAGATAATGGTCAACAAAAGGAATCAGAGAATGTGGTCAAGGGTGATCAGGGTGATCCCCAAGATCAAAATGCACAATCTTCTCATGAAGACCAAGTGCCACAAATTACACAAGACCAAGATGTTCAAGACCGTCATGAGGATAAATTACAAGAGGAGGTACATGATCAGAACGTACATACACCACAAGAACCTCCCCCTCAATAGGAGACCCCTAAACAAGAGACCCTCAATAGGAGACCCCTCAATAGGAGATACCTCAGCAAGAGATCCCTCATGAGAAAGTGCATGAGGAAGAACCAAGGAAACAACATTCACCACCAAGGGTAGAGCATAATACAAAATCTCAGGATGCTCAAAATGATCAAACTGACCAACAAGGACCTAGGGGTGATGTTCCATACTAGCTACAATAAGAAATAAATCTACAGCAGATAGAAGAGGTACCTAAATTTGATGTTTCTACATTGTTTTCAGCAAGTATGATGAAGCCAAAAAGAAAGGCAAGGCCTACATCTGCAATAAGGAGAGATCCCACCATAGGTAGGAGGACAGCTCAGGTGGCAATGCCAATGGTAGATAAGGAGAAAGGGAAAATAAGCATTGATGACTTTCAAATAACTAATATTGATCTTGGCTTCGCTACTGAGGAGAAGGAGGCCAAGAGGCCAAGGATAGCATTGATTCCTTATTGAAAAATGTAAAGAAATAGAAGGATAAGAATAGGGTGCATAAAGAGCACATAACTCAGTTGCATACATTCATAAAAGGGTTAATTGACCCTAATCATGTCAAATCTAAGACAGCTACCCCACTGACTATCATATCTCAAGATGAGATAACAAGATTAGATGTCATGAAGCACAAGGCACATATAATGGATAATTGGTTTATTCTTTTTATTTCTGAAGCTGAAACAGTAATAAAGACCTACCTCACAAATTGGGACTTGCTTAGTACACTAAAGAGCGAGGTGGGTAAAATGCAAAATGAGGTGGGCCACAGATCCTTCAAATTGGAAAAGCACCTGGATGCCATAGCTGAAATGAGATGAATAGATATGAAAGTGCTCATGGATAATAAGGTACTAGATAATAATATAGCACAATTGTTGAGCCTATGGTATGAAGATACAAAGTTCGAGAGTGAAATCCTAAAGAAATGTTATAGCAAGCTCATGGATATCAGTGTAAAGTTACACCACCTAATGGTTGATGAGATAAGTATTTTGGAAGCTTTGGAGGGTAATGTATAAGGAAAGATAGAGAATCGGGATACTGATTTTGTAATCCAAGCTTTCCATGATAACTTCAAGTAGACAACATATGACCCTCTGCATCATTTGACAGAGAATGTAATCAATAAGGCTATGAGAATGAAAGCCAAGGTAAAGACATATAATGAGAGATTAAATAGCAGAAAGAGCAAATGGATTGCTTTGCAGGCACAATTCCATTCTTAGAAGCATGCTGTGGTGAAAGCTAAGGTCCAGGATGGAGGGGAAGTTGAAAGAATAGTGTAACTATATGAATCCATTGGGGCAATGATTAGAATACATATAGGGGGTGATCCCCATGATAATGATTATGACGATGAAGATGAAGATGAAGAAGAATATGCAAATGATGATGATCAAGATGATGATGAAGAAGAAGATGAAGAAGACAAGGATGAAAAGTAAGTAGAGATGCATGATGACAGAGTCATATGCATAATCAGACAAAGGAAATGATTAAGTTCTACTAGATGGTTTCCAGTTGGCAACTTGTGCCACATCTACATGTGTTGACCCAGTCAAAGAGAAGATATTGACCGTTGATCTAGATAGGCAAATCCTAAGCGTTGATCACTTGTAACCACCTCCTCTCTTTATTCTATAAAAGGAGATGGAGTGCACCTTGTATGATTATTGGAAACTTAGTTGAAGTTAGATTGCTAAAGTTGCTCAGGACTAATTTCAATGCTAATTGCAAATGTACATGTCTTTTGTTTGCTTAATGAAAGTGAAGATCTAGATTACATGCCATCGTATACTTTGAGTAATCTATAGATGAATTCTTGGCTTGTGCTTTGATTTGTTGTGTCGTTTGGAGTGTAATTCATGTTGTACATGTTGTCTTCATCTCTATTCTATCAAAGTTTGCATCAACTATAGCTAGTTGTGGAACATCCTGGTGAACCTATGGTCTGATTCTCTTCCTTTCATGAAAGTATCTGGAATGTATGTGAACCAATAGCTAAAGATTCATTAAATTTAGATAAGATTAGAAAGCATTTATCTCAATTTGTTTAATTTCATCATAAATCACCCTCACAATTGCAAATACAAAAATATTTCTAAGCAAATACATAGAAATATACAGACATCGCAAAGGAAATTGAACATCTATAGCATATTTGAGTAAATCTACATGTAAAATTGAGAATCTCATGCAAATACACATAAATGATAATAGTAATCCTAAAAATATCAGCTTAAAGGTACTTTATTCACATAAATCGATAAGTGCAGAAGTATAATCAGTTCATGACAGTTGATGTTTAGAAGAATTGATCAAACTTATAAATATGATCATCATCTGTTGAATACAATAGAAATAACCTTGTTTGTGAAGTAAATTTATAGAAAGCGGGTGTATAACCAGATGTTTAGACATCAATTCATGTTATCAGAATAATGTAAGGCCCTTGAATGGAAAAAAACATAGCACATCGACCTCTGAGTAATGTCAGACGATCATGACCTGATCAATGGAGACTTGGAGTCATCAATTCATTTCCAAATTGATCATACTTTTTTTAGATAATAAAGGTTTGTTGTGTGAACTTTTATGCATGTTGTTATGAAAAATAATCATCATCAACATAAATTGGTGCTAGGAGGGCCTTCTCTCTTTTTTGGTAAGTAAATCGGTTGCATACACATAATTCCTACATCTTTACAAGGTAATTTTCTTAAAGCTCACCAAATTTTTTTATGCTTTGAGTGTTCATGCAAAGATTTACTTATTTTGTGTTGTTTCAAGTCTATTTATCATAAATATTTTAGAATTGAGCATAAATACATTAGGCTTTGCAATCAATTCTTTGAAATCTTTGAAGGTTGAGTCATTGTTCAAGTTTTCTTGTGAGTTCCATGTGCTGACTTGCTTATATAGTCAGATATCTTGATATGCATGTCTAGAAGTTTGATCTTTGCAGATATTTGCATGTCTGATGCAAATATTGCATAAATATCCAGTCATTACTGAGTCTTGACTAGAGATATCACCTTTTCTAGGTCAGTCCTTTTGATCTTTACAGAAATTAGGTCAAATTTCCATATTCTATCATAAGTTGTTAGAATCCTAGCTCACAGGCCTAATACCAGGTCTAGATCCATTGGACTCTTTGAGGAGTTGCCCATTCATGGACTAAGACCCTGTACCATAGATATCCATCATACTCCTGACTCAGGTACTTTATTATATTCATCAAGACATACTGTAACACCTCCAGTGTCTCTAGCTATACTTCAGACACCTCTAGGGTCACTAGTTACACCTCCAATCTAGCAAGCACCAGTCACAATGTCATTCTTTGCTGCTAACTCACCCTTGAATTTCACTACATATCATCCTTTACCTAAGAATCCTGATAAGATTTTCCCTAAATACCATCCATATTAGGATGCTAAGGATCATATCCAGACATTTAAAGAAGCTTCCTGCAGAGCAAGGATTGAGCATCAGAATGTGGTATGTAGGTTATTTCCATACTCCTTGGGAGAAGAAACATACAATTGGTACATTAGTCTTTCTCAAGCTTCATTTGGTTCATGAGATGCCTTAGAGAAAGCCTTCAAGGATAGGTTTAAGATACCTATAGATCCTTCAATGAATTACCATCTTTTTGCCACAATAAAAAGATTTGAAGGAGGACCTATTTCAAACTTCAATACTAGATTCCAGAAGCTGTATTCTAAGCTAGTAGCTCCATATAATGTAGTAGATGAGGCAGCCAGAAGTATATACTACTTAGCCTTAGATCCCCTAACTTCTATGTTCATAAGGAGAACACATCCTAATGTCACAACTTTAACAGGAACTTTTGAAGAAGCAATAAAAGTTAATCAACAATTGATTCCTACTCCAACACCAAACATAGCATTCCCTTCATATCCTACGTATCCTACTCAATAGAAAACTAATGGAGCCATGATGCCTCCTGTTGCAGTGCCTGGTCCATTACAGGTACCTCTTCTTAGCATCATGCCCCCTCCCAATGGAAATGGTCAGATAGTACAATATCTAGGACATGCTCAAACATCTCAAGATGTAGGATAAAATAATAATAATGGTTCTTCTTTCTTTAAACCTCAACAAGAAAATGTAGTAGCCAAAGTTCAGGAAGAGAAAGAAGATATCAAAGAGATATCTACACAACTGATGAAATTAACAACAAAAATTACACATCTGAGAGGTCAGAACTTTTATTCTCAATCAAACCAAAATAGAGGATATAACAATGATAGGTCAGGATATCCTGACAGAGGATACAATAATGACAAGAACTATAACAGCAAGAATGGCAATAACAATAATGCATCTAGGCAGCCTAGAGTGTGGAATACTCGGCCAAATAACAGTTCTTTGCCATCACCCTTAGATAATCAGCCTCCTAGTGAACCAAAACATACCACTAGGGTGAATTTAGCAGAGGTAGCCCTTACAAATTGGTGTAGGATACATAACACCAATGCACATGCCTAGTTGGACTGTCCTCAATTTAAAATAGAAGCTACCATTTTTTAGGCTGAAGTGTCCAATACTACAGGTAACCCTCCTTTCATTAAAGGAAATGAGATCATCCCGTGTGGATATGATTTTGCCCTTGTGTTAGAAAGTTATGTAAATCACCCTTAACACCAAGTAGCCTCAGCTCATGAGAACTACACATTAGCATGTGAGGAATCCGCCTTGGCATTTGAGACAAATTATGTGTTCCCATTCGAAGATGAAAATGAACCAGTAGTGGAACATGAAGAAATTCATGCCTACCAGCAGAAATACCAAGGTAGACACAATTACAACCTCATGAGTAATCCTAATAAACCTTCTGGTCGCCTAACCACATCATTACCTCCTAATAACTTTAACACTCCTCTAGATCCAAAGGCCAGCAATAATCTCGGTCTTCCCAAAGTTAACACTCAGTACTTTACACCTCAAAATACAGTGTTGAGGGCTAATAATCAATCTTATGAGTCTGATAAGTTAGTCACAAAATTAATAGAAGAGATGAAAAGAGTTAAAATTAGTCTGTCATTATTAGAACTGCTGAAGACTCCAACCATCAAGAAAGCCTTCATGAGGTCTTTAGATGAGCCTATACCAAAAGACGATAGTCATGCTCATAATCCCAGTCAAGTTCTAAATAAATATCTTGTTACTAAAGACAATAATGTCAAGTACAAAGCCCCAGCTACTGTCCAGGCTACTAAAACTTCTCATATGACCTTGTATAGAGATAAAATAGAGTCACCTCCTTTCCTACTCACATTGAGGATGTTTGGAAAGAACTTACATAATTGCCTAGTAGATTCAAGTGCATCAACTAATGTGATGCCATTGTCAATCTGCAATCCCTTAGGGTTACATCCAGCCAAATCACTCAATAAGGTGACACAACTAGACAAATCTGAAGTAAGTGTAGTGGGAGAGTTAACACATATCCACATGTAGTTAGCATCTGATCCAAGGATTGAATATTATTTTGACATCCAAGTGGTGGATATCCCTGACACCTATGGAATGTTGCTTAGTAGGGATTGGTCAAAGACACTTAATGGCTATATGTCTACAAATTTTAGTCATATGTGGTTACCATGGAAGGGGATTCCTAATCAAATTAGAATAGAGGTTGAACCTTGGATGAATCACATGATCACTGAGTATAATAACACAAATGAGGTATTGTACGTAGATGTAGAACCAGGGGTTTGTTCCATCAAGCCTCAAACAGTTAGGATAGAAGAGATCCTCATGTATGATGCTCATAGCCCTGAGCATGTTCATTAGGATAATAGGGTGAGCATTGAGTCCGATTATAGTTCAGATGATAGTGATGAAGTTGATCATTTCAAGAACATTGAATTGTACTTATCTAGAGAAATGCAACATTGTCAAACATTGAATACGCCCAATGAGGACATTTTGATTGAGGGATGGTGCAGGCTGTATGATGAAGTGCATTTAGAAAAACTTGTGATGCTTTCTTACACATGATAGAGTTAGAACGAACGTGTAGTGAGAGAGGATTGTCGTCAGTTGAGGTAAGTAATGTGGATAATTATAGTGATGCTGATTCTTGTTCGTCATTTCCAGATACAAAAGAAAATACAGATCAGGATGAAAGCCACACTCCTAACTTAGAGGAGATCTTGATGTATGCTAAGAAGATTTCTAAGGATGAAAATAACATCACCCCAGGGACTAATTGTTTGATTGAGTTAGATTATGAAGTGTCTAATGAAGATAAATGGAGTAATTTGACCAAGTTTGAAGAGTTTTTGTCAAAATAGATTCAAAGGATTATGTTGCAAAAGATTCCTCCACATCAAGTTTTAATTGAGGGATGGTGTAGATTGCATGAAGCACCACATTTAGAAACCACGTGCTCATTATGCTTACACATATTGAATAAACAAAAGATGCTTTATTCAAATGATCAGTCATTTGATAATAAAGACATGGTTAAGGATAAAGAGAAAGAGATGGGAGTACAATCAAGTAAAGATAATGATGATACCATAGATGTTAAAAAGGGAAAGGTATTAGATTCAAGTTACTCACCAAAAATGACAAAGAATGAGTCACTAAAACTGAAGTGGATATCAGGTGGTGTAGCTGCCAGAGCTAAAAAGAAAAGAGAAGGTCCTAACAAGCCTCTAACAGAAGATAAACCATGGATCATTAGGTTTGATGGATCAAAGTCAAAGCAAGGAGCTAGAGTGGGGATAGACCTTATTGATCCAGCAGGAAAATCCTACTTAGAAGCATACATACTACAATTCCCATGTACTAATAATGTGACAGAATATGAAGCTTTAATCCATGGGTTATTGTTTGCTCTCAAGAAAAGAGTGAAAATTTTGCATGTCTATGGAGACTCAGAATTGGTGGTAAGACAAGTAAGAAGTATATACTCTTGCAATTACAAGAAGTTATCTAACTACAGACATAGGGTGTTGGATTTAATAGAAAAATTTGATGCATTCAACATCAACCATGTGCCTACAGAACAGAATCATAGAGTAGATGCCTTGGCGTAGGCTGCAAGCACATTAGAACCATTGTCCATCTCTAGTTTGAAGAGATTCTTAGTTGAGTTGGTATCGGTGCCCTCCATACCAGATAATGTCACCAATCTCCAAGTGTTTGATGATGACCAGCAGATTTTAGACTTCATATTGAATAGAGATGTGTATTTGATGCTCAGATTATAGATGAAAGGAATGTAGAAAATCATATCTGGCAAGAAGAAGAAATCATGGAATTACCAACCAATAAGATTCCCAAGGGTATGATAGAGTTAGAAAAGGCTTTTGATTTACAGAATATGATGAAATAGAATGACCTCCCAAAGACTAATGGAGGAGAATACTCACCAATCAATATAGGACAAAATGAAGAGGTAAACAATGTTCTAATTGGTAAAGTTTGTATAGAAGAAGAAATGGCAGGGATAACTCAAGCACTGAAGGATTATGTCCATGTTATAGCCTAGACTTATGATGAGCTGAAGACTTATGATACCTTAATCATCACCCATACTATACCATTGAAGCTTGATGCCAAACCTTTCAGACAAAAGTAGAGGCCTGTTAATGCCTTGTTAGAACCCATCATCTTTGAAGAAGTTAAGAAGTTGCTCAATGCTAGGATCATATTTCCTATGAGGCACTCAACTTGGGTAGCCAATTTGGTCCCTATAAGAAAGAAAAATGGTGATATCTGGCTATGTGTAGACTTCAGAAACTTGAATAGAGCTTATGAAAAGCACAACTATCCTTTACCTTCACTAGATGAGGTCTTACAAATAGTAAATGGTGCTTAGATGATGTCATTCTTGGATGGTTTTTCAAGGTATAACCAGGGGATGGTAGATAAAATAGATAGATAGAAAACTACATTCACCACAAAGTGGGGAATATTTGCTTATAGGCACATGCCTTTTGGATTGATAAATGTTGGAGCCACCTTTCAACATGCAATGGATATAGCTTTCAGAGGCTTGATTGGCAAATGCATAGTCATATACATGGATGACTTGACTGTCTTTTCAGAGAAAAGAGGGGATCACATAGAAGACCTCAGGAAGGTACTCAAAAAATGTGAACATTATGGTATTTCACTCAATTCCAAGAAGTGCATATTTGGAGTGACAACTGGCAAATTACTAGGCCATTTGATAACAGAAAATGGGATCATCATTGATCCTGCTAGGGTAGAATCTATCATGAAGCTGCAACTACCTGGAAGTAAGAAAGAGCTTAAATCCTACTTTGGTAAGATAAACTTTGTTAGGAAGTTCATCATCGGTTCGCAGAGATTGTCAGACCACTTAATGTAATGCTCAAGAAAGATGCTAAAATTGAATGGACTTCTGAAGCAAGAGTAGCATTTGAGGACATCAAGAAAGCCATATTAGATACTCCTATTCTGATCAGTCCAGACTATACAAGAGATTTCTACATTTACTCATTTGCATCAGAACATACTTGTGCAACAGTACTAACATAGAGAAATGAAGCCAAGGAAGAAAAACCCATAGCTTTTATGAGCTGCCCATTTAAGGATGCAGAGCTTAGATACATGGATGTTGAGAGACAAGCTCTTGCTCTAGTCTGAGTAGTTAAGAAATTTAGACATTACATCTTGAGAAGTAAGATCATTGCTGTAGTATCAGATGTAATAGTAAAGATGCTCTTGATGTAAAGTGAGCCAGGAGAAAAGAGAGCCAAATGGATAACAATGCTCTAGGAATATGATATGGATATAACACCCATGAAGTTAGTAAGGGGACAAGATTTAAGCCAGATGATTTCTGAGACTAATCCTAACATTATGAGCCAACAGTATGTAGTGAATTCCAAAGAAGATAAAGATTGGTATTCCAATATCAGGCATATCTTGATCACTGGAAGATGCCCTTCAAAGATGCAGGCTTTGCAGAGGAGAGCTCTAAAGATAAGATCACAAAAGTATATGATCAAAGGGGGAACCCTTTTCAAAAGAAACTATGAAGGAATATATCTTAGATGCCTGGATAGACAAGAAGCTGACAAAGTTTTAGCTGAGTTACATGATAAGTTTGGAACTGCATATGGGTCTCACTTGGCTACTGCTCATGCTATCCTTAGGGTAGGCTATTATTGGCCTACTATCTTTAAGGATATTGTAGAACATATTAAATGCTATCATACCTATCAGGTTGTTAGTCGAGAAAGATATGCTACTCAACCCTTGCAGCCAGTGATGGAGATGCACCCATTTGCTCAATGGGGCATGGACTTCATAGGTCCCATCAATCCTCCATCATCTTTAGGCCATAGGTATGTCCTAACAATTACTGATTATTGCACTAGATGGACTGAAGTAGTCAGTAGTAAGACTTGCAATGCATATGATGTGATTAAATTCTTGGAAAGCAACATAGTGACTAGGTATGGAGTCCCATATGCTCTATTATGTGTTAATGGACCTACCTTTGCATCACTAAAGTTAACTAGTTGGGCTTGTGATCATGGAATTATCTTGAAATTTTCTTCAAATTACTATCCACAAGGGAATGGCTTAGTGGAGTCAACAAATAAGAACTTACATAAATAAACCAATAGAAAAGAACCCTAGGGAGTGGAATACCCTGCTGAAGTATGCCTTGTGTGTAGACAAAACTAGAATGAAGGTGGCATTAGGAAATTCTTCATACCAACTAGTGTATGGGGTGGATCCTATCCTCCTTGTTAACTTGAAGATTCCCACATTGCAATTCACACAAGAATATCTGAGCATAGATAACAAACAAGAGGTTAGACTACTTTAGCTCATGCACCTAGAGGAAAAAAGAGATAGAGCAATTGATTAGTTTGCTAAACATCAGGCCACTATCAAACGTTGGTTTGATAAGAGAGCCAGTTTAAAAGCTTTTAGGATTTCAAATTTAGTCCTCACATGGGATAAAGCACATGAAAAGAAAGATGACGATGGGAAATTTGACAAACTTTGGATAGGTCCTTTCCACATCTTAGAGATTCTAGGAGACAGTACCTATAGACTTAAGACTTTAAATGGTGAGGATGTCCCATTACCAGTCAATGGGCAGTTCCTTAAGCATTACTTTCAAGCTTAAATAGGGTCATGTAAGTCATTTGTATTATAGTGTATATGTTGTATATCTATTGTATGGTTTTGTTTTATGTGTTTTCTTGTTTTCTTGTCGTTGTTGAGTTTTGTTTTGATTAGTCAAGATGATACACCTTATCACCCTAAGAAATCAACAAAATTGTAAGGATTCAAGTGGTGAGAAATTTTTTTTACATAGGTTGTGACTCATTTTGAGAAGTATCCCTGATCAGGTCTGTGATATCCTTTTCATCAATGATGCCTTTTCTTGATTAAGGAGATTTTCACGATGACTCACCTAATAGCCTTGGGTTTGTTGAATACATCAGTATAGGTGTTAAGTGAAAAATCCAAAGGGTCACCCTTGCTACCATTGCTGTCCCCAACCTAAAGCAACAAGTGATCACACCTTGCATATTGAGCTTACATGATATCATATGAAAAAACAGAAGAGATGAATATAGAAAATCCAAAAAGGATAAAAATTAGGCCATCTAAGTAACTCTATCAGGGCTATAGATGCCTGCTGGCAGTAGGGCTCTACTTAGGGGGATTGTAAAGATAACCTTATTGGGGCTATGGATGCCCGCTGGTAACAAGGCTCTATCCTGATTGGATATGAGGGATGAACCCAAAATATGTAGCTTAACACCGGTTACTTTTGTCTTCAATTTACTTTCAAGATGAGGATTATTAATCATATGCACACACTTGATCTCTTATTAGCATTGTTGCACTTATGAACATGATATCATTTAGAAAGGTCATGATACTTATGCTTGGAGAGAGTTATGATGCTATGTTCTATTGTGACCTCATCACTTGAATCATTTGAATTTGGTTGATTTCTTTGGTGACAAGTTGTGTGGTTACACAACATGCCCCATTTTGCCTTAGCAAAATAGGGACCCAACTTTTTGCTTCTTCTTGTTTCTATTTTTTTGCTTTGGGTGGTTTGGAAAAAGTTAGTTAAGTATATTACCCTTGATTGTGCATGTGCTCTAAAGAACAGGTTAATTGTCAAAGTTAGGATTTTCTATCATAAACCTCATAATCTAAAACAATATAAAATTCTAAACAGGTTTTCTTTTTGGATCACCCTAATATTCCATGAGGGTAAAAGGCTATGCTAAGTCAAAGTTTGGTCAACCTGGATATTTCCCATAGGGTCACATTTCTAAATGTTAGTCATATTTGTTAAGATGACCCCGACATAAGAAGATCACCCGATATCCATATGTTCCCTGATATGTGAACGTCAAACTTAAGTGTGAGGGAGTATATGCATGTCAAAACTCGCATGCATATTTTCAGAGGGTCACATTTCTAAATATCAGTCATGATAAAAAAATATCACCCTTCACAAAATATGACGATGATGTCATCCTAACATGGTACCAAAGAAGACATGATAGGATGATGACATCATCATGATCCAGACCCAAGAGGGTCACATTTCAAAATATCCCTGATCATAACCAATATGACTGTGATGTCACTTTCTTGAACAATTTCAAAGGCTTATAAAATGCTGACATCACCCTCGCATTCTCAAACCAGGTGATATTTCCTAAATGATTAAAGGACTTAGATATTTTCAAATTCCCTCATATTAACCTTCACGACCTGATATGACTAGTTTCATAGTGACCAATCCAATCATGCCACGTGGTAAATCTCTGGGTCATATGAATACAATATATAGTCACGATTTATTAACAAAGGTAATGTGACTTGATCTCGCTCATTGGTCAAAGGTCGAGCATATATTGGTGATGTCACCCTCATATGTCTAGTGTTAGTCATATTTTCAAATGTCCTTGATCTTCACGAAGGTTACCCCTAGCATTAAATGCGAGCCTAATAGTAGGTCGCACCTTCAAATTTCAAATGTAAGCCCGCCACTTGTCAACATCCACGAATGTCATGTGTTGATCAATGGATTTAAACAAAAAACATTGGGCACACTCTAATTTGTCATATTGATCGGTTAAAAGATAAATTACAGGGTTTATTCTACATTTACCCTATGTTTAAGCAAAAATTATAGAGCTCTGAAGGTCAAAGCATCACAGTCACCTGCAATCGGAATGGGAATTGCATCTAGATGGAATGGAATGGTAAATACAGCGCAGTCTCATTCATACCGTTATCACTCATACAAGTAAAAGAGGAAAGTGATTATTAGATATGTAAATTTGAAACACTCTCTTTTGTCATTTACGATAAATCATGAGGTAAAAATGGTTTTCCTAAGTTAATTAGCAAGGTGATGTATGAAATGAGTAAGAATAATAGAATTGCTACTATAGAATGTATGTGGTCCTTGAACCCTACTGCATACAAACATGTTAGGGTAAGAAATGCATGGGTTTTATCACAGGATTTAATGGCAATAAAAAAGAATAGGTCTGACATAGAGTTCTTGAAACCCATGTTCTTACAGCCTGAGGGGGTAGGATTTAGATATGGAATGATCAATGACACACATCAGGGAAATATAGACCTGCATACATGGATGAGAAGATTAGATAACAGAAGTGGAAACCCTCTACTTCAAAGAGTATACTCCTTAGGAATGTGGCACACTGGGGGATTTCCCTATGCCATGGAAGCTACTTAGTTAGTGGTTGAGTGTGCGTGGAACTACAATCCAGAAACTAGAAAAGTAGAGAAGCATGGCAGAGTGTATGCAGATTTCTTAATTAAAGGCATCACCTCTACATTTAATTTGCCTATAGGACCTAATGTGGTTAGATTGAACCTAAGAAGATTGGAAAAGGAATACTGTAGTAATCAAAAAGAGGCCAGGAGGGTCATGTACCAGTGGAGATCCAAGAGCAGTACATACAAGGCCTTTGCTAAATTGCTAGTATACCTATTTAAGTTTGATTTTTCTAAAAAATATTAGTACATGATGGTCATGCTTAGCAGAATGACAGGAAGGCAACATGTTGGAAACTTCAAAAATTGGATGTATGGAATTATCTAGATGGTGGAATATTCAGATGATAAGCCTCTTTGGGCTAAAATCATAAGTGATAGTTTAGATGAGGGAATGAGAAGGTTGGGTGGAAAGATGTGCATGTTTCATATGACTTCTTATGTCATGTATGCCTATGCCTTTAGAGGAACATTTAATGGGCTGCAGATAGTAGGTAGGGTTGGGAACAATCCTAGTGATGTAAACATTTGGGAAGACTACGAATAGTTGAATAGGAGGAAATCTCTCCAAAATTATAAGATAGTATATGACTCCTTTTCTATGCATCTAGTCAGAACCATGGAGGAAGATAGAACAAAAAGAATAAGTATGGAATCCCAAGCTGTGATATACAAATATGGGGCTTGGTTTATCCAATTCCCTACATTTTCATACAAGAGAATAGAAGGCTTTGAAGGGCAACCTCTCATGCTACCTAGATACCCTAATGCCAGGGTCATTCTGATGGAATTTGCTAGACAAATATTACCCTCAGTAGAGGCTCACATTGAGAAGGGAAAGATTCCACCTATGTTGTTTCCAGTCTTCATTCACTGGTATATGTGGCCCGATAGACAAAGTATCAAGGATGCAATCAGAGGATTGAAGTTAATGCACTTGCAGCCATTTTCAATAGCTAGGTCATATGACCCATATGGAAGGATGCAGACATTACTAGGAAAGCAAATACATCAAAGGAACCTTGAGGATTACTAGATTGATTGTGATGATGAAGCAGAGGTCAGGAGAAGGACTTATCAGAGGCTTAATCTCAATCAAATTCACACCTTTTATTGTATATCAGTGCCTATCTAGTTGCACAAGGATGATGGAAGGAGCATGTCTAGTGAATATGAGGACAAGAAAGTGTACAACAAAACCATATCAACTCCTAATTTGACTCAACCTGAGGTGACTTCGTTCGATCAAATAATGCAGAAGGTTATTCAACTGACCCAAAGTTAGGTAGATGCTGAAGTCAATAAGTTGAAAAGGAAGGGTATAGCTCTTACTATGGATAACAAGAAGAAAAGATGGGAATTGTCTGAGGAATATAATGACTTCCTCATTGAGAAGAGGAAATCCAATGGAGAAAGGCAGCCAGCTGAAGAGGAAAAGCAGCAGGGTAAAAACAAGAAGGCAACTCATGTATAAGGAGGAGTAATCATTAGGAAACTTCAACCAAAGGGAGATGTGGAATCTACATTTGTAGCTGCATCACCTCATACCCCTACCAAACAAAAAAAGGTCACAAAGCCTGCCCCTGTGATTATAGAGGAGGAGGAACCATTGGATGAAGAACCTTTAGATGATGATTTGTTGATAACAAAGAAGAGGAAGAAGGTACAATAGACACCACCACAAAAGAAACAGAAGACTGCAATGAGAGGAAATGTGGATATTAATCCCATTTTATTCAGGGGTACAGGTGGTCATGGTATTATGAAGAACCTGTAGCACGAGGTTCCCATCCCAGATATTATTTAATTTAAAACTAAGAAGGCAGAAGAGCAGAGAGAAGAGAGACACGGGGCAAGGAAACTACCACCTCTTCCACTCGATGATATAGTATATTTGTCAAATGATGAGATAGTTAGAGATGTTGCTACTCAAAAGATGGAGACCCTAGTGGTTAACACAAAGATTACTCCTCATGGCACTCCTATGGTCCAAAAGGAAACTCATCAGGAGCAAACTGGAATAGGGGAGATTGAAGAAGATGACCCCAAGGATGTAGCCCAACAGATAGGACTCACCAATTTGGTTGATCAGGTCACTAGCCCTGAAGTAATAGAGTTAGCGTACCATGGTGATGGCGATCAAGGTAGAGATAGTGATCCACCTCTAGATCCTGAGAAAGTAGAAATCAGTGTATATGAAGTGACTGATAATGAAATGGTTGATAAGGATAAGGACCAAAATAATGCATCATCACTTGCTCAGGATAATAATAAAAAAGATAGTAACCCATCATCAGAAGAGAAAATAGATGAAAAACAATTGGGTAAGGTCCTAGGCCTTGAAGAAATAAATGCATCGAAAGGTGAGGAAGAAAGTCTTCCACAAGATGATGGTCAGTAAAAGGAATTAGCGAATGTGGTCAAGGGTGATCAGGGTGATCCCCAAGATCAAAATGCATAATCTTCTCATGAAGACCAAGTGCCACAAAATACACAAGATCAAGATATTTAGGACCATCATGAGGACAAATTGCAAGAGGAGGTACATGATCAGAATGTACATAAACCACAAGAACCTCCCCCTCAACCAGAGACCCCTCAATAGGAGATACCTCAGCAAGAGATCCCTCATGAGAAAGTGAATGAGGAAGAACCAAGGAATGAACATTCACAACCATGAGTAGAGTATAATACAGAGTCTCAGGATGCTCAAAATGATTAAACTGACCAATAAGGACCTAGGGGTGATGTTCCATACTAGCTACAACAAGAAATAAATCTGCAATAGATAGAAGATGTACCTGAATTTGATGTTTCTACATTATTTTCAGAAAGTATGATGACGCCAAAAAGAAAGGAAAGGCCTACATTTGCAATAAGGAGAGATCCTACCACAGGTAGGAGGACAACTCAGGTGGCAATGCCAATGGTAGATAAGGAGAAAGTGAAAATAAGCATTAATGACTTTCAAATAATTGATATTGATCTTGGCTTCGGTACTGAGGAGAAGGAGGGCCAAGAGGCCAAGGATAGCATTGATTCCTTATTGAAAAATGTAAAGAAAGAGAAGGATAAGAATAGGGTGCAAAAAGAGCACATAACTCAGTTGCATGCATTCATAAAAGGCTTAATTGACCCTAATCATGTGCTAACTAACATAGCTACCCCATTGACTATCATATCTCAAGATGAGATAACAGGATTAGATGTCATGAAGCACAAGGAACATTTAATGGATAATCAGTTTATTCTTTTTATTTCTAAAGCTGAAACAGTAATAAAGACCTCCCTCAAAAATTGGTACTTGCTTATTACACTAAAGAGCAAGGTGGATAAAATGCAAAATGAGGTGGCCCGTAGATCCTTCAAATTGGAAAAGCACCTAGATGCCATAGCTGAAATGAGACAAATAGATATGAAAGTGCTCATGGATAATAAGGTACTGGATAATAATACAGCACAACTGTTGAGCCTATGGTATGAAGACACAAAGTTTGGGAGTGAAATCTTGAAGAAATGTAATAGCAAGCTTAGGGATATCAGTGTAAAGCTACACCACCTAATGGCTAATGAGATAAGTATTTTGGAAGCATTGGAGGGTAATGTAGAAGAAAAGATAGAGAATGTAATCAATCAGGCTATGAGAATGAAATCCAAGGTAGAAACATATAATGAGAGATTAAATAGTAGAAAGAGGAAATGGACTGCTTTGTAGGCACAATTTCATTCTCAAAAGCATGTTGTGGTGAAAGTTAAGGTCCAGGATGGAGGGGAAGTTGAAAGAATAGTACAACTATATGAATCCATCAGGGCAATGATCAGAGTACATATAGGGGGTGATCCCCATGATAATGATGATGAAGATAAAGATGAAGAAGAAGATGCAAATGATGATGATGAAGATGAAGATGAAGAAGAAGATGAAGAAGAAGAGGATGAAGAGTAAGTAGAGATGCATGATGACAGAGTCATATGCATAATCAGACAAAGGAAATGATCTAGTTCTACCAGATGGTTTCCATTTGGCAACTTGTGCCGCGTCTACATGTGTTGACCTATTCAAAGAGGAGATATTGATTGTTGATCTAGATAGGCAAATCTTGAGCATTGATCACTTGTAACCACCTCCTCTCTTTATTCTATAAAAGGAGATGGAGTGCACCTTGTATGATTATTGGAAACTTAATTGAAGTTAGATTGCTAAAGTTGCTCAGGACTAATTTCAAAGCGGATTGCAAATGTACATGTCTTTTGTTTACTTAATGAAAGTGAAGATCTAGATTACATGCCATCGTATACTTTGAGTAATCTGTAGATGAATTCTTGGCTTGTGCTTTGATTTGATACATCCCTTGGAGTGCAATTCATGTTGTACATGTTGTCTTCATATCTATTCCATCAAAGTTTGCATCAACTATAGCTAGCTGTGGAACATCCCGGTGAACCTATGGCCTAATTCTCTTCCTTTCATGAAGTATCTAGAATGTATGTGAACCAATAGCTAAAGATTCATTAAATTTAGTTAAGATTAGAAAGCATTTATCTCAATTTGTTTAATTTCATCATCTCACAATTGCAAATACAAAGATAATTCTAAGCAAATACATAGAAATATGCATACATCGCTTAGGAAATTGAACATCTGTAGCATATTTGAGTAAATCTGCATGTAAAATTGAGAATCTCATGCAAATACACGTAAATGATAACATTAATCCTATAAATATCAGCTTAAAGGCACATTATTTATGTAAATCTATAAGTGCAGAAGTATAATCAATTCATGACAGTTGATGTTTAGAAGAATTCATCAAACTTATAAAAATGACCATCATCTGTTGAATACAGTAGAAATAATCTTGTTTGTGAATTAAATTTACAGGAAGTAGATGTATAACTAGATGTTTAGACATCAATTCATGCTATCAGAACAACGTAAGGCCCCTTGAATGGAAAAAAGAATAGCACATCAACCTTTGAGTAACATCAGATGATCATGACTTGATCAACGGAGACTTGGAGTCATCAATTCATTTCCAAATTGATCGTACTTTTCAAGATAATAAAGGTTTGTTGTGTAAACTTTTATGCATGTTGTTATGAAAAACATTCATCATCAATAGGACCCAGAGCTTTCATTTGCAGGACCACCTACAAGGTGCCAAAGGAGTCATCTGGATCATGACTTAGGAGCTGGTTAATATTCATTGAGTGGTATAATGGTGGTTGAACTATCTTGGTCTATACAACTAAGAGATGTACTTGTGTGCTTTGTATTTTGTTTGTTTAATTTTTTTATGCTTAGAAACACATCATAAATAGATAGGATGATTTTTTTGTAATTTATTCCTTCAATCACTTGTCATAGGTCCAGTTGGAGGTAGAAGAGATGGTGGAATGGAGGGCATACCTTATCTGCTTATTTATTCAAGCATAAATGTTGCAAGTTCCACTTCGGATCACCAACACCTTCACAAAAACATTTGCACAAAATTCAATAATGAAGAATTTATGCACAAATTCTCTTTTGAATGATGCACAAAGCATCCACCGCAACACTGCACTATTTCTAGGCCTTGTGGTGATGTGGGTGATTCCCACATCACTACAAGACCCAACAACAAACTATGTGGTGTTGCGGTGGAGGCTTTGTGCATCATTCAAAATAGAATTTGTGCATAAATTCGTCATTATTAAATTTTGTGCAGAAATTTTTGTGAAGGCATTGGTGATCCAAAGTGGAACTTGCAACTACAATATCTGATAAAAATCTACTTCCAAATATGCTTTTGATGGATGTTCATATCCTCATCCAAAGCTCCATTTCAGACACAAATAGGAAGGACACTTTCAAAGGTTGAGGAGTTGGGCTTTACACCCACTGGTTGCATTTTCTTAAAATTTTCTAAGGACTTTTCAAAAAACTGATTTTAAACATATCCTTTAATCATGACATTCCATGATATCACATTTCTTTGAGGCATTTTTTGAAATAGTCCACTTGCCTTGTCTATGCTTCCACATTTTCATGCATGTCTAGCAGGGCACTTGTAACTACAACATATAATGACAAAAAATCCCTATTGTTATGCTTTGATGGATGTCCCTTCAGTATTAATGGATATCTGATGTAGTGCACATTATTATAGTGTAAGCCTATTTTTTAGATTGTTTCATTTAGCATCACCAATATTCTCCACAAGAACATTGTCCTTGTTTAAAATTATGGAAATGGTTCACATCTCTCAGAATAATTTCTCTTGCAACAATCTTGGAGATGAATTTAGATGCAATGTGAAAATCAGAACATAATCGAAGGTTCTTAACAACTCTAATGGTTGTACCAAGGGCCATGTTTAACAAACCAAATGCAATTGCTAACTTTTCACTATGGTGGCAGATAAATGATTCTTATTTTTCTATTTCACAGCATTAAGTAAAAGTCTTGAATCTGGAAATACCCTACTGCCTTCATTTGCCAAGCCAATTTCTCTGATTTTGCATATCTCTCCCATGTTTGTGGATGTGATCTGTCTCCTACATAAAAAAGCATGTACCATTTTATGCCCTTCAATCCAACTACATGTAGGTATCTTTTTAATTCCTCTATCTTTCATCAATCTCCTTACTATTTGAACCTCACCACACCTGCCTGCTTCTGCATAGATGTTTTAGAGAAGAACATAAGTTGCATCATTTTTAGGATCCAACTAAAAAAGTAGTGTTGCTAGAATACTCAGCCTACATTCAAATTTTGAATTCTAGGAAATTATATATAGTAAATAGATTGATGGTTGTTTAGATAGTGAAATTATTAGCTTTCTTAGAAATTAACTAAAATATCTTGTCTTGAAATATCTAGAAGGATTATTTTAATTAAAGAGGATTTTGTGGTTATTTTTGTAACAATGATTAACAATGATTTAATAGTGCAGCTAGCTTGCTATTTTCATTCAAGATACAAGTCATCAAAGTCAAGCACATACCAAGAAGATGGTACTCTACTTCAAACCCTCAACCTCACTTAGTTTAGTATGCTTACATGGGGATATTAAGGAAGTTGCTAAACAACTAATATATATCATTTGTTTTTTGTGAAGGAGAATCCTGTGAGATCTAATATGGCAATGGATCAATATCTGGTTTCTTAAGTAAAGATGATGTCACAGTTGGGAAACTTGTTGTGAAACATCAGGTTAGAAATTTTTGGATGTTAAGGCTTCACAGTTGGACATCAAAGATCTTTTCTCATCAACTTAATTTGGAATTTATGTATAATTAATGGATTCTTTCATGGTGCAGGTCTTTACTAAGACAACACATAAACCAGGGTTGACATTTTTTTTGAATCGGTAAGGATGCTTAGAGCATCATGATATATTAATATTAATAAAAAATGTTTTTACAGATTACAAAAAAGGCCCTTCTTGGCCAAAAAGATAACATATGTAGAGCATTTTAACTAAGAGCCCTAAATAGACCTAGAGCTCTAAAAGGCCCTTTCTGGCCAAAAAGGAAACCAAAGTTACAACAAAGCCAAAAACTTAAAATGGAAAGAGTGGTTCACATGTTGTCCATATTTAAATCTGCAACCCTAAAGCCATGAACCCCTAGTTGGATTCTCTTGAGAAAGGACTGTGTCATCACTGGTGAAGGGAACTACCGATGGTTGGAAATTTGACAAGAAGCTCCATGCATTGAATACTTCCTCTATCCTTTCCCTCTTGGACCTTCCAAATGCAGATTTGTGAACCCGCAATGAATTATCAAAAAGCTCTTTGTTACCTAATTGCAAGCTTGAAATGATCGCTTGAAAAATATAGTTAAAACTAGGTTTATTAATTATATCTTCATGAAGGAAGAGTCCCCCTACCAAGGTTGAGCCATCATGGAGAATATAAGTAGAAAAAGCTTCAAATAGCTTGACATCTGGGACTAGATAGTCATGAACAAACATTGATGCTATCCTTTTAACCTTATCAAACTGATGAAATAAGTCCATCGCATTTGAGAGAAAATGAGATACTAGATACGAAGCATAACATACCCTGGATTGTAGCAGAAAAACTCTATCACATACATCTACAAAAGAATCCTCCACTGGCTCTTCATCGAGCAGTTTGAAGGCCCTAGCCATGAAATCTGAGTTGATTCTTCCATGCATTAGTTGTTCCCATGATTGAATAGGCAAATGAAGTCAAAAATTATGGGGATAGATAGACATTGTAGATACACAACAAGAGAAAAATGAAGAGGAAAGAATGAAATAATTAATGACACATATACCATCATCTCTTGCATAAAAAGAGGATCGCTGGTGGGGAAATAAAACCAAGGCATATGAGATCCAAATTGGATTATATTGCTTAGCTCACAACACTCCTCTTACAGAGCATTCAATAAATAAAATCAAAAAGACATGTGTGAAGTGAACATCTAATGCTAGATGGAAATCTACATAGATTGCAAGCTTCAAAATGACTAAATATACTACTAATTGATGTGAATTAATAATTAAATTGACTAAATATACTACCAATTGATAGAAATTAGTCAACAGTGAATAAATATGACTAAATATATGACTAGTGTTAAATCAATGAATAAAAATGACTAAATATACTACCAAATTAATCAAAATGATGATTAAAATTAATGACTAAATACACTACCAATGGACAAAAATCGGTGAATAAAAATGACTAAATAAGTGACCAGTTGACAACAATTAATGACTAAATATATTAGTGAAAAAAATGACTAAATAAGTGACTAGATTACAACAATGAATGACTAAATCAACAACTAAATATACTACCAAATCGATCAATCAAAACAACCAATAAATGACTAAAAGTGGTTTAGTCATCAATTTGGTCATGTTATAAATGATTGGCAATAAACTACTAATGGTCATGTGACCATGTTTGGTCATTTATAAGCAGTTTTTAGTAGTTTTTATATTCATATATTGCTCTTTCTCTACTAGTGATTGCAGGTGTTTTCCAATTAGTGTAATGCTTGAAATTGCATTGACATTGCCACTTGACAAGTGTTTTCTTAGTATATAACTCACAATGGAGTGACTGATGACAATATTTCATTAGTATATGAAGTTTCAGATGTGTATTGGAGTGACAGTATATGAAGTGTTAATTGATTGTATGTGAAGTGTTAATCCATGATACGCAATTAGTATATAACTGTACACAGGCATGTATATGATGTGAATGTGGTGATGCATTGGCATTAGAATATACTTTTTGTAGCCTTTTATAGTGATAGATCTTGGGGCATTGAGGAGATATAGTATACTGTCATAGTATATGAAACTTCAGTAACATAGAGTACTCATGACACCTAGGATGTCAGAGTAGTCAAGAGGGAAGATAAGTATGCAAAGATTGCAGCTATAGTGAAGGTAAAATTTGTAGATGATGGGTGAATACCTTTTCTTCACTATGAAACCATTTGCACATAGTACTCAAAATAATGTATTTATTAGTCACACTCACAAAGGCATTCACAGTAAGCACCCAACCATTGAGAAAGAGACATATCAAAGAAAGGGGGAGTTCTACAGATAGGGGGAGTGTCACCTAACAAAGGATTATCTCATGTAAACAACAAATAGATATCATCACATCCCTTTTCCATTGATTTCAAAGGGGGAGAGACAAAGTAAGTGTGAATGTTCAAGGTTTATGTTTGTGTGTGTGTTTGTGTTTCCATCAATGATAAAGGGTGAGTTTGTTGGCATTGGTTTTTTCATTGATGTCAAAGGATGGTATTATTGTCAATGGCCTACTGAATGGTAAGTTGATGTCAAAGGTCTAATATAGTCATTGCACTTTGTATCATCAAAATTGCTCAATGGATGATGGAATGATGGAGAAGTTGTTTTCTATTTGGAGGTGTTTGGAGAAGTAACAATGTTTGTTGTTTGTTTATATCAGGAGGATGAATTTATGTATCAGACATGCACTCAGTTTGCAAAGTGGTTTAGTAATAGTCTGTATCTATATGAATCAGTTTTGGGGGAGATACTTATGTATGTTTATGCTCTGACATAGCGTTCCAACTTCATAGGTGTGCTTTGTCATTGTTGTCAGTGGGTCAGTGGTATTCAAATCTTTATATGCTTCTGTATTTCTCTTACAACATTAGGATTTTGTTTATTCTTGTACAAGGTAATTAGATATGTAACTCATGTGTCTAGGGGTGCTTATCTCAAGAGAAAAATGGATGTTTATATCTTACCACCATTATATCTTATCACCTAGTCAGTTCTCTGCAACAAAGATTGCTCGAAATGGTTAAAGTTAACAATACCAGTCAAGGATCTATGGTGGTACATTAGGGTTGCTTCTACAAACATAAGGGTTATCTTGAAGTCATTCTTTACATGAGTATGGTTGTTTGTTTCAAGAGCAAAGTTTTTGATTGCTTTAAGACCAAAGGAGTTTCTATGTTATATCTCATTGGTTTATCCTCTGTAACAAAGGTTGTTTGAAAATGAGAAGGATCACATTTTTTATGGCATATTAGGGGTTGTTGTTGAAGACTTAATTTCTAAAGTCCTAAAACCCTAGGACTACCTAAAATCCTAAGCCTAAAAGCAATATTGAAATGGTGATGGGTTCACTTTATATTCTAATTTGAAGGTGACTTATTCTAACCAGTCACCTTTGACTTAAGTAACAACTTTAGTCATCCTTTCCTGTCGAATGACCAACCCCTCACCCTAGTGGTGACTGGTGCCCATCCCGACGGAGGTTCATTTGAAGACAAGGAAGGAATACTATTATCAATGGTGCACATTTAATCTTTTAGTGGCACGAAACAAGATATCAATGGTCAATGTTCAAATCCATAATGACTATCCCCCGATGAATGAATTTTGACGGGTTGTGACCTGTATTATCTAGATGCAAGTAGTTTTGAACAATTTTGGTAACTATTTTGGTAACTGATGGCTTGGGAGTTAAGAAAGAGAGTTATCATCTAGTATTCCTATGAATCAGGAGGTTAGATGAAGATATAAATCAAGTACTATTTTTGTGTAGAGTTGCTTATAATTTTTTTATAGAATCATTCATGAAATCAGATTGAAAAAGAAGAGGGAATGATTGATGTATTGCATTTAAAATGAAGTGGATTAACTCAGTAATGGGTGAGTGCATATTTGTTGTTGAAGTCATATATGTGTTTTGATGCCTGTGAAAACAATGTTCATTCTTTTTGTGTAGTTGTTAATGAAGTTTTGAAGAAATACTATTTGTATAAGTGAATGAAGAAAAGGGGAGTCTTGTTATGTATGCAGACAGAGTAAAAAAAGCAAAGTGTTGTGTAAGTAACTAAGTTTGTAGAGGTTGTATCTAGTGTTGGGATGATAGTGTAATCATGTACCATTTTTCTATATGGGGCTATTGATGAATCTATGAAAAGAGTTGAAGGGGTTTTTGAATATCTTCACATAGAGGTGATTGAGTGAGAGAGTTACACAATCCATCTGTAACCTATGATGTCAATGTAAACATAGTACTCTATATTTTCAATCTATTTGCATTGGAGGTGGTGCTTCTAAACTTGCAAGGGGTTGGTGCTCCTAGGGTTGGTGCCCTGAATTGTAATCAATGAGATTTTATGTGCTAATGAGGCCTGCATTGTATGAGTGAACAGATATTTTGTGAGGATGGATTTGGACAGTGGATCCAAGAAATATTTCTCCCGTGGTTTTTGAAAGGAAAGCACAGGTGTGGAATACAGCTTCCCTAATGTCAATTCAAAGGGGATAATGTAGACAGGTAACATTTAATTTAAATACAAAGATGAACACACCAGAAAATACAGAATAAACATACAAGACAATAGAGAACAACACCAGATGTATGTGGGAAAACCCTTTTGGGTAAAAACCCCACCACCACAAGAGAGACAATCTTTTTTTACAGTAAGCTTAGAAAGGTTACAATAAAGATCCCAGCCTTCTCGCTCAGGTATCGATTCTTAAATCATACACATAGTTCACTTCCTCTTTACATCTATAGAATGAACAATTTGATCAAATCTCATCATCAACTCCAAACAACCTAACCAAATCTGTATATATCACAGTCTTCAAGAGAAAAACCATTTTGAACTTTTGCCCTAACTATTCGTTCCAACTAACCCAGCATCACTATCTTCCAACCATCGCATAATTGTTCGTATTCATGTGAGACCTTTAGTCCCACATTTACCAGTTCGAGTTTGATATCCCAGTTTACATACATGAACACGTAGTAAGACTATCGTCAGCAATTTTGTTACCAACGATGCCAGTCTAAGCCTCATCAGAATAGCCCAAGCCATCGAAGACCACTCCACCATCCACACCAATGGTTCCTTGTCCCACCAATGCCCAAGCCTTCATCCTTCATTGGAGTAACAGTAGACCATTAGAGTACATACTACAAGTTTAGTCGATGGCCAACCTTATGC